>CM024168.1:16129867-16874867 GCA_013433145.1 Ascaris suum
TCTTCCAGAAAACCAGTGGATATGATGACAGTGTAATATTGTTTCAGAAATGACAAAGGCGAAATGACGCATAAATAGGATTAAAAAATTTCTGAACAGCATTTCTTCTAGTGGAAGAAAAACGTTTGAAATTGAGACCTATATCTCTTTGAACGCTAAAATCTTATTATATACAAACAAATTTATGAAAATTTTTCTTGGAAAAATATATCTGCGAAAAAGGAATTTTTCGCATTAATTTCGATCCTTATAAATGAATCCGCTCATCAAATTACCATCCTTAGGAGAGAGAAGAAATGATAACTATCAGATGTTTAGAAGTTAACTATTTTCTTAAGCCTTACAATTATTTATTCTTTATATGACGCATGAGAAATTCATTTCCATTTCTTGTATAGTAATTTTCCGTTAGTAGAATTTTGTGGCAATTTTATTACGAGTTTTGCGTCAAATACTCTCAAAATCCACAAAAAAAGGAATGATGGAATCTTTCGACGACATGTGATTTCTCACTTCAACTGTTTTTGTTCTGAATCCTTAAAGAGAATTTTCATATGAAAAAATTTTCAAAATATAACGAAGTAGCAGAACGCTAATAACCTTTTTTCGCTATACACAACAAGCATGGTAAACGATTATGAAAGAATGTAAGATATATCTTTGAAGAGCATCGCTTGAGTGGACAAAAGCTACTGGGATGATTGATGCATTGAAGCATATCTTTGTCTCCATTGGTTTTTCGGCTATAATTCCGCTTATAAGAGCATTATCGATGTGCAAACACGTTGGTGGTTGCCCCAACTAAAATAACAATCGCCCATATGCAGCGGATGAAAAACTCCGTGCATCAAGGAGTATATATTTCGGAAACTTTGAGGGCCTATAAACGTTCTTCCTTAATGTCCTACAAAAATGTCATTTCTACGTTTTTCTTAAATGTGCGATTTATGTGAAATACACTTTTTTATTTCTCTGATGGATATAAGGTTTGAGGGACATGTTTTTTAGGCAGTACCTGCTTGCATTTAGAAATTTTACACAGCCATTTTCAATTTTCACCAGAGCCTCACAAGACATACAAGAAGAAGATCTCTTATTGGTGTCAGGCGATATTCATTTTTTTTATTTTCTCCCAGATTCATCATTGCAAGTGCAGAATGCTTTATTCAGCAATGTGTGTTCTTACTCAGAGTAAAAAGAAAAATTCATTGCAATAATCATATATCCGTTAATGAATTTCTGAGGGAACTTTTTGAATAAAAGAGGAATATCTTGGCTTGAAGCTAAGCATAAGCTAAAAGGCAAGCTCATATATTCTCGAGTAAAGTATGGAAGCATATAACATGAGATGTTAAGAAATGCCTTTCCGTTTTATCCTCAACTCACTAATAGCTATCATAACTTACTATGAAAAAGAAAAAAAAGACGTGATATTTTAGAAGTGTATTTTATTTTACCTCAGTGCCGGTAAAAATATGATATAAAAAATTCGTTTCTTTATGAAGAATTGAATGATGCAAAATGAGGGTAATTAATGAGAGTTTTGCAATTTAATAATTGTTAAGGCCTTGTGGTTAATTTAGCTGTCATTCTGTCTATAAAAAGCTCTAGAATTGATTTTTTAAAAAACTCTTTTTTTGCTAAATCCCTCAATATGTGCATAAATGGAAGAATAACATAAAGCACAAATATGAGTGCTAAATTAGGAGAAATTTCGCTAGTTATTCCACGCATGCACTTCAGGATGTGTAAATTTCATTGTTTTCAAGACTAAATGTTTTCAAATTAATTGAGTTTAAGGCATCCATTTTTTTCGTTATTTTAAAAAAGCTGAAAAATCTCAAGACAATATTCTGAATAGTTAATAAATTATTTTGGTTTCAAGTTTAAGTTCCCGATCTCGGTGATTTCTTTTTGCTATTGGTAAATCCATAAGATAAAATCCACAATGTAGTTTTTGTTTCAAACGTTGTGTGTTTTTTTCGTGGGGGGGGGGGGGGGAGGAGGGGTGGGGGAACGCTTAGGAAAAATATATAGTATAAAGCAATGACCAATTTATTGTGCCTATCGCAATTGTGATCGAAGAATGTTGACAACGCCGCTGACCGATTTTTTTTTTTTTGTCGAAAGATATAATTGGAAAATCGCAGATGAAGGAGAAATCGAATTCGACACTAGACGCTCTAATAAGCTCCTTCTTCAAGAAATATTTTTACTTATCTTCCGACAATTGTGTTCGCAATAGTTTCAAATGTTCACCTTTAATGCTAAACCTAGCAGTTTTGATTACCCTTTTTACTACTGCAATGATAGGTGACTTTCTATTCGATTATGACCGATGAAACTTGTTTTCGTTACGTTACGACCGCCATGTGCCCACGATCGTCAGTTGTTATGCATCATTTTCACACTTTTAAGCAAAGGATCCAAGAATGTAAGGACACGCATTTATGACGCATAAGTAACGACATCTTCATGGGATAAGCCTCAATCGAACGCACTATCGAATGAGTATAATAAAGTACTAGCACAGAAGCAGAGAGAAATCCCCGTATTATATGGTAATTTGAAGTGAGTCAGTGCATAGGCCTCCAGCATAACCCTTTCCTTCAAAGGTTATAACACAACAGCTGTTCGTTTTGTGCTGCACATCCGATTTTCGAATCCTGTGCTATCTTTATTGCATCCGTTCTTTTTTCGAGTAAAAGTTGACTATGCAACACCGATTCCGTTTACTATGCGATTTCAAAAGTTTTCACTTCATAAATGATCTTGATGAACATTTCAGTCATTTTAGAGCGTTTATGAGTATAAGTATATTTGTAGCACAGAACGATGTTGCAACGAATGTTTGGCCGTATTCCAATTTCTACAACTTTAGCACCAATGACTCTGGCAGTTTTCATGCTCACTACCTACATATTGTATTTATGGACACTTCCACCTTCTCCGCCAGCTACTATTATTCCAAAGATCACTTGCCATCCACAAAGGGTATGTGCTCTTCGATGACAGAAGTTGGGCGCGATGGTCTACATAAGTACAGCGCAGATTCTTGCTGCATGGAAATGAGAGATTTGAATGACGTTCACCAATATTCTCAACTTAGTGCGACATGGGTCCCTTTCAAATCTTTTGTGAATTAGTCCAGAAGTAGTAAGTAAATAAATAAAACTGTGCATTTTAGATTCATCAAACACTAAAAGTGTTGCACTGCTGCCTGGTCGTAGAGAAGAGACCATTCGAGTCGAAGCGAAGTTTTACTCATACAATTGGGTAACTGAACACATCTCGGATAAAAACCCACCAATATCACCGACTGAACGTACACCATGGCTAACCGGTTTGAATTACACAACTACAGAAATAGAGGAACAGCGAAATATTATGGGGCAGAGAAGAATAGATATCACCGAAGTCGATCTATGCAAAATTGAGTTGCAACACGGTCGTTCACCAGTGGTGGCAGCAACTTCAGTAGTAAGTAAATAAAAAAAACTGTGCATTTTAGATTCATTAAACACTAAAAGAAATTCTCAACGCATTGATATCAGTAGCTCTAAAGCGTTTGCGCTGAGAAGGTAATTCATTAAGAACTCTATTCAAATGCTTTCATCTGGTGCGAATTGACAAGTGACCACAAGTAACAAAGGAGCAAGGATTCATGTTATTAGCGAACGAATAGTAGAGGAAAGGCAGTGAAGCTTTGCAACAATAAACCGTTGCAACAATTCAATCAGAGGAACAAAGTTTCTGCAGCAGGGAATAACATAGAATAGCCATAGTTTAATGATCATAGAAAAGCTTCTTAACATGCGTGAAGCGAACCCATTACATCTTCCTTACTGCGCCACCGCTTCACCAGTGAACTATTGCGAACGCATTCAATTGTAGTCATTTTTTTGCTCAGAACCGCAACATAACACTAGTTCGGTAAATGAGGGGAGAAAAATCATCGCATCTGAGAACAGAGCTCTTATTGGTCATTCATCGAACAATGGTCATGATTACACGGTCTGATCATCTGGGTCGTCTGAATCTGCTTTTTTTTCTTAAATATTCTACGTTCTTAGCTTCTATACATCTGATTTGCATTCGAGATGAGTTAAGTCTAACAGAATCGAGCAAACACTTTCAAGCTTCTAGCTCAGAAGGATTCCAGAATCGTACTCAAAATCCTATCTTCCTTTATCTTCTAATCTTATAGTGCAACTCTTGTCCTTCAACTTTTATATTTTCTTTCAGAATTTATCCACCAATATTCTGTCAATAATGACGAAGTTGTTCTTCGCAGATATCTGTCAATAACGAAGTTTATTCGTACATTTATTTGCAGACAATTGCCATTCTTGCGATATAGTATTCATAACGTAATTGTGCAATATTTATGTCACTTCTGGTAATAGTATATCGTGGTGTCATTTCTTATTTTAGGCATATAGTTTTCGTGAATTCAGTGAGGAGATTATCCAACGGAAAGCAATATACAGTCAACTTCGTGAGGTCAAGCCTAGTTTTCATACGTTTGGCAGTCGTAAAGACATTTTTGAATATATTTTGCGACAATATTTTGTACCGCTACGAATTCGTAAACCGATCAGGTAGGTGGCTAGCTGTTTGCGGCTTAAAGCAAACGAATATTACAATCAATTCTTAGCAGTGGTTTCTAGTATGGCAGCTTTAGTCAGAAGCACTGTTGTTCAATGATGTCATTAGAATGATACAACTTCATGATCAATCAATCGAGTATCTTTTATCGATAGGTTGGAAAATTGCACCACACACAGACTGTATTTCATTTAGCTGCATTTCATTGAAGACGACTGCATTTCATGCAACGTTGTATAATTGCGACGACATGTCGATACGCTTTCATGGGGACATCTATCTGTCGGTGTAGTAGTGTCAGTTTGGTACCTTTAGAGTTGGAAGCATGCAACTGAAGGGTGTAATGTGCACCATATGATGAACTTCGAGTTATCTTGCTCAAAAGACTTATGTTTGCTCAAAATCACCTGAAATTTCACATGCACGTTGAAACTTGGTACGATTTGATTTTCGTCTCACACTAGTGGGATCAGAAATAGTGGATCTTCTCAGGAATGGTTTGGGCAGATGCACAGATCGCACAAAGTATAACTTCATCACTGTGTCCTTGCACACTATTTATTGACAATTCATGAAAGTAGATGTTTTGTACCACAGTGAATCCTCAAGAGTGAATCTATCATACTTTGCACTTATCTAGAATACCTCATATAAACAGAATACCTCCGGAGCATATTTTTATATCCGCTATTAATGAACGGGTAAATTTGCTGAAAATATAAATTCTATATTTGATGCTTGCCAACAATAAATAACAACTTTGCATGTTCCACATTTAATTTAATGGCTGTATCGCTGACAATTCTGCAAGGAAACAAAATTCATTGGCACATGCCGATCGATTCGACCATAAAGAAACGGGAGGTGCATTTATTCACAATAGTTACCGAAAATTTAGTTCTTACTCTATCAAAACTAATAATAAACATCATAGTAGATTCGAATGGAACGGAACGAATACGCTCTTAGTCTTTCGATTTAATTTATAATTTAGAATTATTGAAGTTGGCGCCTACAAAGGAAATTTCACAAACGATATGGCAATCAGCTGTCGAGACTTTAATCTTTCATGTATTATTATTGCTATCGATACTTGGCATTATGTGGATTGGATGCGAGGATACGGTGATCCCGAGCAATCCAGCGACCAAATGTTAGCTTTGAAACAATCAGCCGTTCAAACGCATACGGCCTTATGCACACAACATTAGAATGAGAGTGAAATTTAGGCCCTGAGGCGGCAATCGAGAACATGATATTCAGTTTTCCCAACGGGTGCACTAGGGTATATACATTCGCTGTCGTTTATCTCAGCAATCTATCTTGCATTTAAGCCTAACAGTGCTCATATCGAAATCTGAGCAATACCTCATTTAGTGGAAACTTCAATCATGTAATAATTTTATGATTTTTATTGAATGAGTAGTTCTAAGAGAGTGCCGAAATTGCAAAGAGAATCTAATTAATGGAACTGGCGGCATATTTTTTTAATGCTCATATTGTTCAGTGGCAAACACTAGCATCGAAGCACTCATTGAATAATTTGAAGCAATGAATGGCTTGATTCGAATTGTTTTTATTAGCCATATATTGTAATTCATAAATTTTTTTGGAATATGTAACGTGCAAAAAAAGAAATGGGAATATAAGATAGGGTTGTGAAAAATGATCACATCGGTTTATATAGAAGCTGATGCTGGAATATTTGCTACGTGCTCAGATACTTTTCACTTCGATTTCTCGCTTTTATACTCGTACTAAAATATAATTTTATATACATCGACATTCAATACATAAATTTCGCGTATTTTTATTGATTTGAATAATAAGTAACGTTGGCGCTAATCTTGGTTACTTATTTTCTCAACTTAGTTTTAAATTAGAAATGAATCACTGTTATGCTTTTGGCAATAATCTTCAGATTCTTTGAGCAATATCTCAGCAATATCGTCTATTTTAATAACTCCGATATAATATCGCCATATCGAGTGACAAAAAGTGATGCTTATGTGGCGTTAAAGTGTGCTGGAGTGAAGGCGGACTTAATTTACTTAGGTAAGTAAACTGTTCCACTGGGTTCTTTAGCTTATATTTTTTTAAACCGATAGTATGTCCGAACATGAAAACTGAATTTTTTTTCCGCTACTTGTAGCGATATATACAAAATTTTGAGCTTTTCAACTCCTCCCTAAAGGAGAGGAATTCTAGATCTAGGAGGCGTTTTCCAATCATCGATTCTCGTTGAAAACCGGATTACTTACAAAATTTCCATCAATTTTTTCAAGCCATCTGAAATATTCGCTTCTGTTATCTTTTGCAAATAGTGTGTTTCTATAATTGTTTTCAAGCCAAATAAAAGCTTTATTTTCTTTCAACAATGGTTGAGAATAGTACGATGCATTGTAGTTTAGCGGGACAAAAGACGCATGAGGCATACTGCTGACATATTACAGTAGCATACAATTTTATTATACGGTAATATCTCGGTAAGTTCAAGTGGAAATTTTATCAATTGTTGAGGGTACTCTATTCAGCAGGACAAATTTCGAGCAGTGAAGATTTAGCAAAACACAATCCACTTTGAACAAATTTTTGATCTGTTTAGTGCCTGATAGATCGAAGTTTGTTGCAAAGTATGCCACAATCAAACATGTCCAGTTAGCTGAAGTTTCCACAGGTCTTCCTGTTTTTTTCCCAAGGTTCCATTTAATCTAATATTTTCCCTTATCAGGGTCATAAAAACTTGTGTTTCCCCTCACTCAGAAAATCCTGAATGCAATTTAATCCTTACTGAAAGCAGTTAAAATCGCTATTGAAAATTTATTGTTTTCAGATGCGGATTATTCATTTCAATCTACCTATAACGATATAAGAATGTATTATGATTTGCTCGCTGATAATGGAATTATGTTTGGTGATGACGTTTGGTTTCCTGGTTAGATAATTTTTTGCTTATGATGTCAACTTTTACGACTTTTCAAAATTTTCAACCAACATATTTTCTATTTTCCAAATGAATGCAATCTGCAAATCGATAAATTCAATAAATTATCATAGTAAGCGAAACAATAATAGGGCGTCACAAGGCGAGAACAATATCTACGAAATAAAAATTGGTATGTGCACTTGTGAAATGAAAAAAAATCGGTAGAAATCCACGAAAATGGCAATTCGTGGACATTCTCCTTAATGGATTTTTTGCTAAACGTCCTAGTCTAAATCGATTTTAGTTCATATTGTGAAACAGATGATCGGCTTGGTCAATCTTTAGCAATCCTCATTCAATAAAAAACAAATAACAGAAGTAGTCGTCTATACTCCTCTTGAATATTAATTAACTCAAATGAATATGGTTGCCAATTTGATCATTTCAAAATACAGGTGTATTTTTTCCACGAATCACTTTTGCCACCAAATTCATGAATAAATAAACTTGAAAATAAATTTTGAATCACTTGAAAAAAAAAACGTTTTTTTACAGCAGTTAAAAGAGCAGTGGATGCATTTGCAAAATTACGTTTGGGCTCTCTTATCGATATTAGCCATCTGAGCGCACGAACGTGGTTATTGGAGAAGTCGGTAGAATGATTGCAGACGATTAGCAAGAGAACTGCTTGATTGTTGAACGACTATCTGCTCGATGACATTTGTTGATATAAGTTAAATGAATCGACATACAGCTATGTCGACATTTTTCCATATGCTGTCTTCTAAGTAGGCAACGCTGATGATTGGCTATCAAATTCACCAATTTTCCAAACTTTATTTGTATTGTCCATCAACTCTAATAAAAATTTGATTCTTTTATAGCTCAAAATCTTCATCGATTCCTCATCGGTTAATTTCCTTTTATGCATATGAGAATTTTAAAAAATTAATATTTTCATAAGCTGAAAAAAAAATTCGCGCGAGTATTGAAAAAAAAAACGTAGAACGATACATCAAGAGACGAGTGGAAATGTGATGCTTTTAGCTACTGCAGTTTGTTGGAGAGAACTTCAATGACGCCTTTGAGGGGGATTTTCTTTCATCGTCAAATTGCCATCGGTGTATAGCTGATAATGTTTCCATCAGTTAAAGCTACCTCATGGAACCGCACAGAATAAAAAGCACTAAAAAGGGTCAATGATCATGACAATAATAAACTTTCTGATGCACTGATTAGTTAAGTACATGTGTAATTATATCTTATTGTTGCGGTAAATTATTTCTGCACTTTATTATACATAAATGATGGAATTTTGATTCTTTTCACACTGAATTCTCTTCATGTGACGTTTTGTCGGTAATCAGGTGATTTGAATAGAATATAGAAAAAAAAACATCAAGATATGTGTGATTATTTGTCGAATATCTATATAAGAGTTGATGGAATAGATATGCTAAAGAATAATATTTGATTTGTACATTTGTTTCGTTGATATCCCGACAATCACCGATTAAGCTATTGTGATTTCAGTGTAGACAATGGGCAATCGGCAATACAACGTAGATGATTTCATATATCACTAGGTTTTATATAACGGTGCCCGAATGATCTGTACTTCGATCCCTTAGTACCAGTTAACCTCTGCCTATCATTTGCCATTTAACAGCCATTGCCACACCTCTCTGCCACACAATAATTAATGACAATCAATTTATTTTTCATTTTAATAAAATTTCCTCTCGTCTCTTCTAAATATGCTATGATACTATTTTGAATAGAACCACAACAGATTACCAATGATCGCTAATGGGTTTTTTTTTGTTGTAAATTTGTTGATCTCATAAAATCGTTGAATTTGCGAAACCACAAAGTTTTGTTTAGAAAAAATGCTTTCTCGACGTTTCCGTCTCTCCCTACGTGCATGGTAGAAGCTTGGCACCATTGCTAATGAGCGAAGCGAACGGCAAAATTTTCACGAAGGCCATCTGCAGCGCACATCATGTCATCCAAATTTCGTAGGCCCAGACATCACTTTCTCTTCTAGTTGATGATTGTTGTTGCATACGCCCTTTCGTTCGAATGCACCACTTTGGAAATGGCAAACACTACTGCAAGACCTCTAGCCTTCCTTCTCAAGTCACATACCGAATCCGTCATCCATCATACACGCTCACTGACTTCAGGGAATTTAGCGCAAACTGGAGGTGGAAGAGCATGATTGCGTCAGAAAAAGCGAAGATTTTCGGGAACAGGCGCTTCAGGATTAATAACTGCAGAAATTCAATGATATGGCAAATAAAAAACGATTCAAAAACATTTCCATGATTACGCAGCTGTCTTTTTCAACAGAGTTATGATTCGATCACAGACGTGTTAAATCATATTATGGCATATACATTAAACGAATAACACAATAAAGAACGACACAGCGTTTCAGGTGTTTGGTTTTATCTCTCATCAGACATAACTCTGTTCCAAAGCGAATGCCCTAAATATTGTTTACTGTTCACTCTATAGATACGAAATTTCACCCTGAGATCGTTTCGGCGATTTTTGGGAGTGATAGATACGAAACCTCATTTATGCCGACTTTTTGTGGCAATTTTCACAAGGCAATATACGCTGACCGCCTCATCAGTCTGTTTTCCTCTTTTTCGATAAACACTGTTAAAAAATTCACTTCTTTCGAAAAGATCGACATATGATAGATTACAGTTGTGATCGGGTAATAAATCGATTAGAGATCGTATAGTACTTTATGCTGAGGTTTCAGGTCGTTTTGCCATAATTGTCTTAGCTTAACTCATATTATATATGTAACATAACATTAACAATTTCCTACATATTATTCATATCACCATTGGTATAAAATAAAGAGTGATCGTGGTTAGATGGTAAATAAACTCCAATAATCATCCCCGTTATTTTCGATTATTACCTTCTCATTAACAAATCTACCGAACTGAATTACCGATAAGGGAATTCTCGACAATATTCGGATCAACTTAAATATATTTTTTTTTCAAAGAGTCAAATTGGTGTGAGATTTCCTATTCTTTTTGTTAGAGGTCTCGTACTAAAATTCATCTAGCTTTGCTCAGTGTCAATTTAATGCCACTGCGGATGTTACTCACCAATATAAGCAATAATGCTCTGTATTTTACCTCTCATCGATCAAATAAAATTTTTATCCTTTTGATTCATATTTATTAACGACGAAAATGCGATATTTTAGAGATAGAAAAGAGAGTAAAACCAAAGAAGCACGCTCTTGGAGACAAGTACAAACTCTCTGTTCTTTCTGAACACATCTTTTCTTTTTCATTCCTTTTTTTCAGCGATAATTATATTTCAGGAGTATTTTCGTGCAAAAACAACTCCCGCCGACTGTTCCAAAGTGGCGTACTCTTTGATTTTGGACAAATCAACTCTCCGCATTGATGAAAATTTTTCGTTTAAATTTGCCAAAATCTAATATTCCCTTTCGTAAACTGCCGACAATATGCATTACTGCTTTCTTTTTTACGACGGTAATATTATTGACGCGTGAATACAATGTTATCAACGATGCACCTGTGACGACAGTTGCCACCTGCGTTGAAAATAAGGCACGCATCTTCCATTCATCTAAATAATGTGCTCATAATCAGGTCTATATTTGATGAACATTTGAAGCGATCATTAAATAAACGAATTGAATTTCATTTTATGATTAGCCGAATTCGGGTAAAAATACATTTTGTTATAGTAATTTATAAGATCGATCTTCATAAAGAGTAATAAGCATCGATGTCGTTGTTTTGCAGATTTTTGCATAACAGCTCAATATTTGTGATCATTTTCGCAAAAATTCACTCACAATTACCGATTTATTTCCCATTCATTTTCTTCTAATTATGAGTAGGTTCAGCTTCTCTGAACAAAAATATACGATTATGTTGTGACGCCTGAGGAAATGCTTTTCATGCCCTTAAATAACGAGGGAGTTTTGGTGTAGTTAATGGAGATCACCGTCTTCATGTATGACATTGTATATTGCAATCGAAAAATGATTGTGTTCTTTTTATATCGCAAGAACAATTTTTTCCCCCTATGAATTAAGCGCTCTTTTTAATACTCGAAAATACGAAATCGCAATTCAATTATGTAAAATTATTGCTTACTCTATTGCTTCCTAACTTTGTTCTATTTACACTGATATAGTATAAAAAGATTTGGAAATATAATATTGAAATAATAAAATTTTCAAATCTCTTATGGAAATTTTTGAAAAGAAGTTTTTTAAAATTTTTTGCCCACTATTAAAATTAAGGCAATGGATTTTATGAAATTCTCGGAAGAAATTCTTCATCGTGATGACGTCTACGCCGATCTATCGCCCCTACACGATACACATACCTATGGCAGTAAGAAAAAATTGATTCAGTTCGCACTACAAAGATATATTTCATTGGATAGCAACAACAGCTCGTCGAAGAAAACGATAAGGTTTATTATAGCATATTAACACAACCTTTTTTGCATTGCTCGTTTTGCATAAAATACTGAAAATAATATTGAAGTTAATAATTTTTACATCTTTTCCACACTGCAAATATTTCATGGACATCATTTTTCTATTGCAAAAAATTTTCTATTCAAATGGTGTGGATATGAGTAATGCGTTCATGAAAAGATAGTCCACCGAAGTAGTTCGAAACATTTAAAGAAGAGTTTTTTTTTTTGCATAGGGCATTCGAACTTATAGGATTGTGGAAATTGGTGCTTATCGAGGAGAATTCACAAACGAAATAGCGAATGCATGTACGGAACTAGCAGCCGACTACAAATGTGCAATAATCGCTATCGATATTTGGAATGGAATAGAAGACGATGCGTTCAGTGCGTCAATTGAGTTCGTCTTCCTTTACTATACAACACTATTTAGCGTACATTTCTTTGGCATATAATGCTTAAGAGTAATAAGCCATACAACTATAATAAAGCATAAAAATGCCGAAACAAAAGTTTTATATCTTTAAACTTTTGATTTCTTCTATCATATTAAAATGGTGACTATGATAGTATTGCATTATTACATTATTATTATAATTTTTAAAAAAATCTTTAATCATTAGAATCGTAGATTTTGAAACAAATCGCTAATAACTGAATTATTGAATTATTAAAAAAAACACTTACTTCTCCATTTGAATCTAACAAATATGATTACCGATATTAGTAGAAACCGTTGGAGTTTTTGGGGTTTATATAGAAACTGCTTTATAAGCGTCGCTTCAACTTAATTCTTTTGCAGATCTTTAGAGGCGTTTAAAAGGAACGTCATCTTCTTTAATAATACGAAGACAATTGCACCACTTCGCAACACAACGTCCCAAGCTTTCGCTTTATTAAATTGCTATAATATTCAGATTGATATTGTTTATTTCGGTGAGTTAACTATTGCAATATTTCCGATGTGTTTAATGAAAATTGCGTCGTAAATCTTTTTTTATAGTAAAGAATTCCTTCCATGCCAACTGTTATATTAGCGACTACTCAAAAAAGAAATTTATGAAGTCGAATAGTCTGCTGATGCGACACAACCATTTGGTACCACTTCCGCTAAGAAACATTTTCTCCATTTTGTTCTCCACTTTTTTTTATTACCCAGATTCTATTAAGCCTTTTCGGCTTCTGCACAAAGTCTATCCGACGGAGGCTTTATATACCCCTTTACTTTCTCGGTTGTTGCTGATTTTTTTTTCATTAGGATGCTTATTCCTTTCAAAGATCTCAGTTGAATGTTGAGGGCATTTTGGGGATAAGGGAGAGAAATTAGGAAGAAATAAAAGTAAAAAAGGTCCCCATCATGCATTCGCGTACTGAAATATTATTGTTGGAAAATGAATGAATATTTAGTGTGTAAGCCGTTCGAATATACATCAGTACCTACATGCTCAAATGTTGATTTACATATAAGTCGTTCAGCTTTCGAAAATAAATCATGATGCGATTAGCTGTTATGTATGAACCGTAACCAATATGCTTAATGCATTTTTTTTTCCGAATCGTTAGTGTATAAAATCGAAGGTGTAGAATTCGCATTTCAACTGTATAAAAAATTTGCATATTTCGATTCAGATGAATGTGAAATTATTTTCTTTAGATTATTCGACGAGTTATTCGAGTACGAAAAACCAACTTGATCAATATCATTCTCTTATGAATGGTCCTGGAGTTCTTTTTGGAACAACTTTTTGTGGACCAGGTTCATCTTTCTTCTCTCATTTTTCTTTGCCAGTTAACGCGTTTCACCTCCATTCATTGAGGCGACAAAAATTTATCAATTAAGGTATCACACTTGACAGGTTTTATATCCGCAAATAAATAATGCAAAATTCGCACTAATTAAAAGGTATTTTATAACTTATTGGTATCAAATAGTGCCTAATGAGGTTTTCTTTTATAGGCGCTTATCGAGCCGTTAAAATATTCGCCGAAATAAATTCCCACAAATTCATCAATACAACGTCGATCAACGAATGCACCTGGATGATTGTCAAAGCGAATTAGCGCATCACTATGCCGCCACACATATGCAGTCTTATTTCTCAATATATCAAATTTCATACGAGGATAGAGATTGTTGTCGTTTGTGCGAACTTCTGAAACCTCGGTCTACTGAATTCTAGACTTCTGTGTACCGAAATTATAAGGCACGACGTCGTGCGCATATGACCCATATGAGCATATCGTTTTCGAAGGGTATATGAAGCTGCCCCATGTGTGTTACATGTAAGATCCTATTGCCCAAACTGCGTTCAGGACCTCTGATATAGACTAAAGCCTATGAGCTTTTTCCATCATCAGAAGGCAATTGTATGGCGAAGTAGAGAACATCGCTGTGCAGAAGGACGTTGAAAATTTATAAAAGCCACAATACAACTGCATCCTTTTTAAGCCTTTATATTAATCAATGGGATTTAAAAAAAAAAAAAAAAGATTTCCTCTCCAATGTTTTCAATTTTGGTATCAAATGAGAGCGCTAAATGAGCTGATCATTATGTGGTCATTTGCAAATGTGTACACTGAGAAAGCGGAAATTAAAGAGAATTAAAGTAGCGTTTTTTTCCGTTATTTCATTCAACATGAGAACGGTTAAAAAAATTCAAATTTTGAGGAGCATAGCAACCTCAGTGGTTATGGGTTTTAGCTTAGCTCATTATTGCTTATATTCGTGAGCAACGTCCGCAGTGGCATTAAATTGACACTGAGCAAAGCTAGATGAATTTTAGTACGAGACCTCTAACAAAAAGAATAGAAAATCTCACACCAATTTGACTCTTTGAAAAAAAAATATTTAAAGTTGATCCGAATATTGTCGAGAATTTCCTTATCGGTAATTCAATTCGGTAGATTTGTTAATGAGAAGGTAATAATCG
Organism: Ascaris suum; assembly: GCA_013433145.1. Taxonomy (NCBI): domain Eukaryota; kingdom Metazoa; phylum Nematoda; class Chromadorea; order Rhabditida; family Ascarididae; genus Ascaris; species Ascaris suum. Next base: position 16,144,829 of record CM024168.1, read on the forward strand.
AAAATAACGGGGATGATTATTGGAGTTTATTTACCATCTAACCACGATCACTCTTTATTTTATACCAATGGTGATATGAATAATATGTAGGAAATTGTTAATGTTATGTTACATATATAATATGAGTTAAGCTAAGACAATTATGGCAAAACGACCTGAAACCTCAGCATAAAGTACTATACGATCTCTAATCGATTTATTACCCGATCACAACTGTAATCTATCATATATCGATGTTTTCGAAAGAAGTGAATTTTTTAGCTGTGTTATCGAGAAAGAGAAAAACGGACTGATGAGGCAATCATTGTATATTGGCTTCTGAAAATTGCCACAAGAAGTCGGCATAAATGAGGTTTCGTATCTATCACTCCCAAAAATCGCCGAAACGGTCTCAGAGTGAAATTTCGTCTCTGTAGAGTGAACAGTAAACAATATTTAGGGCATTCGCTTTGGAACAGAGTTATGTCTGATGAGAGATAAAACCAAACACCTGAAACGCTGTGTCGTTCTTTATTGTGTTGTTCCTTTAATGTATATGCCATAATATAATTTATCATGTCTGTGATCGAATCATAACTCTGTTGAAAAAGATAGCTGCGTAATCATGGAAATGTTTTTGAATCGTTTTTTATTTGCATATGCTATATCCTCTACTATGATCTTATGCATTTTGAATGTTCATTTATGTAAATCAATAAAAAAATGATTAACGCGTTTTGTGAAATTATTAATGAGAGCTTGTGAGAAAATCGAACAATTTGAAGTTCCTACAATTCGAACTAGCAGAGTCAATTTCAATTACTCATAAGTTTCACTTCGAAAAGAACCACAACTAACATGGTTCAAGTAATTCGAGGAAACATGGCACTCGAATCGTCCTTCCTGCTCCTCTCCCCATTTCCCCTCTCCCTCCACTTATCGATAGAACAAAAAGACCAAATCAAATTATTTGCACATTGGAATGGATCCACTGAATTCCAAATATACCAGCGACGTACACCTTTGTGGCATATCGAAAGTTTAATGCGTTGATGAATTCTTACGAAGTTTGCCATATTTCTAGTTAAGAGGATTGTATAACATTGCTGGTGCGATATGGGTTCACTGAGGTGTCGTCGCCTTGTGGGGCGATCTTTCGCTTTGGCAATTGTGCTACTAATCATGATTTTCACTACGCATTCAATTCGACGATCCTTTCTTTCGTATTCAGATCAAAGGTTCTCTCTTCCAGAGGTGCACAATTTCTCAATATAACTTTCTGTTCAACTTTGTAGTTTTGCTATAATTGAATATTTGAGTTGAATGGCTCTCCTTTGGAGTCAGATTGGTTGTATTCAAATATCGTATATAGAGATAATTTCCAGTATAGCTCTTTTATTTCGTAAATAGAGAGGGGAATGCTATAGTCGTTGTCGAAAAAACCTCCCTATTTATTTCCGTAATATGCAAATATTTTAAAAATATGTTGCTTTAGCACGTCAATTTGATACGCAAATATGATGTGCAAATTAAACAGAAAGGCGCTTTCGTAAAATTTCAATAACAATGGAAAATTTAAAATCTTTGATGCACATAGTCATTGACATAAGACCTGCCAAAAACAAACATTCTTCTATAGAATTAGTTGATATTTTCAAAGGAAAATATAAAAATTATGTTAGCATTAGTAAATTTTATGACAGTGGTTGTGGCTTCAGGTTGTGCTCCATCTCCACAAGTGAAATGTTTCTCTCACTCGATTCAAATGTATAGGAATATTCGCTTCATGTTACGACTTACTATGCAATAAAAAATTTGTGGAATAAGTTTATAAGATGTAAATTACTTTGCGTGAAAAAATACGGTTTTATAGTTGTTTTTTTTTGCATGAAAACGTTTGCAAATTTACAAAGAATGACAAGAGATAGAAATTGGTATATGCAAAAATTAGTAGCCTAGCTCAATTGGTGCTGCCAGAACTATCAAATTTAGGAATCAGTAACTGCCAAAAATGTTTCAGGTGTATTAAATGTTTCGGTTTTTCAAGGCGAATATTTAGATCCTTCATGTTCTAGCTTCAAAAACTACCCTTAGCAATTCTCTTTTTTTCTTGAATTTTTACTCAAAGTCCCCGTTGGAACAGCTCCAACTTCGATTTTTTTTTTCTGCATTTGATTTACTCTGATTACAGTCTTTATACGTTCACGAAGCAAATGCGAAGGTTGAGTACGAAGTGGAACATGTGTTCAATGCAAGTGCATCAATACAACCAAAGGAACACTTTGTGGCTATTTTTTCATATATTTTGGATGCGGATGAATATGATGTTGCTATTGAATCAGTTGCTTGTTATGCAATTCTTCGTAATTATACATATTTGCTAATATTTGAAAACGACTATTGGCTGCGAAAATGTCCTCAAGGGCATGTAAGTTTTATTTATGCATAAAGCTCTTAACACAGGAACTTAATGAAATAATAATCGCATAAGGAGTTGTTTCTAGTTTAAAGATGACGAAGAAGAAACTGATAAGCAGTATCTGATCAAATGTGCTCTAAAGATCATTGAATAACTTTGACAAATAGTGAGATTCTGTGGAATAAAAGTCGCTTATAGTGGTTTCCGTTTGAAATGTTGCCTTTTCCACAGGTATTTTTTCGTCGCCATTGTGTGGTACAATATTTCCTCGATCAATACGACCATATTCTCGTTATCGATTCAGATGTTGGTATCGTCAATCCACATAGGTCGGAATTTTTATGATGCCCTTGAAATGTTTTTCTTTGAAAAGATATTTCTGTGTTGCGGTGAACGACCGTGTTGCAACTCAATTTTGCATGGATCGACTTCGGTGATATCTATTCTTCTTTGCCCCATAATATTTCGCTGTTCCTCTATTTCTGTAGTTGCGTAATTCAAACCGGTTAGCCATGGTGCATGTTCAGTCGATGATGTTGGTGGGTTTTCATCCGACGTGTGTTCAGTTACCCAATTGTTTGAGTAAACTTCGCTTCGACTCGTGTCGACTCTTCTCTACAAACCGGCAGCAGTACAACATTCTGCATAAATTAGCGGCATTTTTCTGCATAGAGACAATTACGTTGCCGGTCTTTCTCCTCTATACGCGAGCGAGTGTGCGTGTGCTTTTGCATATATGCGTGTATGTACGTCTGTGCACTTCCGAACGTATTTATGACTGTTTTTATGTGTGCGTTTGTGTACGCTTACGTGTGTTGGGTATGTGTGGGAGCGCATGTATGTATGCGCGTCTGTATATATGCTTGGTTGTATATGTGTCTGCAGTGCGAGGGATATGCGTGCGTATATGTGCATGTGTTTTCATGTGCATCCGTGTGTGCAGTCTGGGTGTACGTTGTATGCGAGCAGGTTTTTTGATTCAAACTCGCGCATCTCAGGAGCTCATGATGACATAGTAGCACGCATTCGAAACGTTTCGAATAGAATCGAAGCGAGATGGTGCATTCGAAGGCTATGCATACACATATATGAGGAGAACATATGCACCATAACAGGAGTGTTTTCCTCGCTTTTTCTGGATATTTGCTGCATTTTCTTAGTGTTATGGTAGTTTAAGTGCCTTCTAGATGATGTTCGGATATCCTCAGCTCACACGCCGTGATAATTCAAGTAGAGGGCTTACTCCACACCTTATTGCACATTAAGGAATTGCAGAGTTGAGCCTATTCGTCCCGATCTTGACTACTGGAACGAACGCAAAGAGATCAGGGAATTTGACGTCTAAATGTCCATGAACAGTTTTCTAAAGTAATTTGAAATCAGAAATTCGACCATCGAACTTCTAAAAAAACTAATTTTAATCACTTCTGGCGTATCAGTTCTTAAAATTTCTCTGCATTTCTACAAGATTTACTGTTATTCCCCATGACGAAGATGTTAATAAAAGGCCTCTTAATCTAATATAGGAAGAAGGAATATTTGGCGTAGTTTAATTTGGAATTATACTTACTAACATTGTGTCTCCCTCGTATCGAAAAGCTAATAATTTTTGAAATGGAGGAAGAACACCGACAGAAAGTGTGGATGTTTTAGCGCGACGTTTTGTAATCAGCGTTTCCAGGGAAATTGAAGAATGGATCGATCCGAGTTTCGATCTTATCTTCTACGAACGTCTATTCTCCAAGGAAGTATCCACTTCGTCGTTTATAATACGTAATTCAAATTTTTCGAGAAAGTTTTTGAATACTTTATTGGGATATGCGGACAAAGGTTTCAGTGGTAAACTTAGCGGCGATAATCCAGCTATTCACGTATGCTTTCCTTTTTCTTTCTATTTTATTTCTCATATGCGGAAAAGATCGAGAAATATTTGTTGCGAAAATTAGCATATTTAAAACTTTGTAAATGCATATACCCATAGATTTAGCCGGGTTGGATGATTTCTTGAAACGAGGATGTTCGAGTTGAAAATTTCCAGTTCATTTCAACTCGTATCAAAATGGCAGCCACTTTGTGGTTGAAATTGCTTCAATATATTTTTCTTCTGAACTCTTTTAAATCAGTCAAAAACGAGACAAAGAAATGCAACGAATATTGATATTGCTAAGTGATGATTTTGAGATTTCAATTCAAGAAAGGAATTTTTTTTCTTTTTGCTAAACGGTTGTGTCGACCGAAAATATCACTGTTACGACGCAAAGCTTCTGCTTTGAGAATTCAATTCCAAGACAAACAAATTCCAAAAAAAAATTATTGTGATTACTGGAGTCAAAATGATAGCAAAGATACATAGCAGACAAAAGATAGGGAATGGTCATTTCAGCAATATAGGTCCAACCAACTTTTCTAGCTAGCGTTCTTCGGAGAGATAATTGGAATTCGCAGCAATAAATTCGATTTTTTTTCCATAGTATTTCAGTTCATTGCTTAACTCTGCTTATAGATAGTTGGACTGTGCTATCATTGATAATCGCTACGTATTACAAATGCAGTTGCATTAGTTGTTGTTGCAATATGCAAACATTATTTGCCAACCAGTACGATTTCGACGATCAATAAACATATCTCATCTCATTATTGATAATGATGCGCATTTGTGTATAAAGCCCCTTAAAAAATTTCAACTCTACGTTAGTATGCAAAATTTAAATTAAATGACGTATACGTTGGTAAAATCAACAATAATATTAATTCAACATTTAAACATTTATTTCTTAAAGGTTGTATTGGTGGAATTATTTGCGCCATATGCGAAGGATGAACTCGCACAATGCTTACATATTTGGGAAGTTGCAACTACATATAAACAATTATTTGCATTTGAAGCGTGTCTTTGGCTAATTGTTGGGAAACGAAGACAATTTGGGCAAAATGCAAAGATTCTTGACCGAGGCCGTGCATGGGTACGTGACGCGTATATGACAAATTCAAGTTGGAGTTTTGGACGAGATTTTATGTTTCATAATTGGAAGAGAAGCTATATGCGATTAAACGATAATGTGAAGTAAGTTCCATTTCAGAAATATTCGACATGTGGAAAGATAATATAAATAAATACATACGGTAATTGATGCCGAGTATGTTTGACTCGTCTAAACGAAATCGGCTAACGACAAAAAAGAGAGGTGATTTTTATGTAGAAACACACTGACGTCATAGCACACAAAAAAGCCTCTACGTCCAGAGGAATAGAGTAAAGAGTTTAGAAATCATAAGGAACGCCTCTAGTTAGAACGTCTAGAATCGCTGATGATTTTTTTATTTATTTGGCCGATTTTTATTGTTGGACCTCCATTTTTTCGTCAATTATTGTACGCGTTGTGGTGATTGCAAAGGCTTGAATAGGAATACCAAGTGGCCTAGCTCTTGCGGTTTTTTTGCAAGACCTGCATATGGTGACGCCGTGTCGATGTATATGTCTGCGTATGTCGGTCGGTAGTCGATAGCTTTAATTCACGGCTCAGAAAAGCTACTGCGTTGAACTTTGATGGCAAGAGACTACTTCTTTCAGTGACGCTGGGAAATCAGTCAATGATTATTTATAGAGCTCTTTCGTCAGAAACTTCAAATGGATTACATGTTGTTACTTTGATGTTAAAAAACCTGTTATTTCTCTTATAAGCCAACAATAAGTGTCTATGTCATTGAATCCATTGTTAGTTGCAAAATTCACTCCAATTTTTCATGAAAAATTCGAAATTCCCGCAACAAATTTATTGGACATACAAGATAGGAAGCAATAAACAGTATGAATGCTGAAAGAGAAGTTATCTTCGGCGATAGATAGCTCAACAAAAAAACAATTAGGCAAATTTTATAGAATCATGCATCTTCGCATCATCACTAGAAATTAATAATTTTTTCCGCATGATTTTTGCTGAAATTTTTCGTCAATAATTTATTATGCGATTTGCTGCTTTTCTTTGCTTAGATTTGCATTTTAAAAAAAGATTCTATTACACTACTTTATGCGTTATACAGCAATATCGCTGACAGTTGATAAGTACCTTCGAATTGTTTGTTTCTGAAACTCGACTTGTTAACTCTCCGTGGCAATTGGTTAGCGAAAGAACGTCGACGTTTTCAACCTGCTGCCATTTTGCCAACGTGAAGATGCTCTAATTTTTATGTGGCTGTTAAACAACGCCTCTGAGATACTATTTAATTTCATTGCCACTATACCTTTTTTTCAGTTCATTTCTACCGCTAGGTACACAAGTATCAGAATGGATCAATACTTTCTCACGACCGCTAAGTCAGTTGCGCTGTGTGAGAGGAAATGTGGTCTATTATTGGAAAGCTTCTTTAATAATCGTCGACGATGAAATTGAAAAAGTTTTGGTTGATCTGGAACGGAAAACACGTCGACAATTTCATGATCATGTTCAAATGATCAATGAATTTTTATGAAACTGTGATATGCAATGAGTGTTAAGAGCATGTGCTGTTCACTTTCACTCGGACGACCAAAAATCTAGAGAAAAATAGGCTGAAAATATCGTAAAAAATTGCAATTTCAGGCGATGATTTAAGCCGTTTTTCTAATTAAGCCGGGAATTGTGGTCATGATTTAAGCGATTTGATTGATTGAGAAAAACAGTTCAATATCGTCTTTTCAATTATATCTGGGAGAACGTCGTATGGAAGAATACAATTTCGAAGGAATAAGAAGAAAAAGAAATTGGACCTAATGGAGAAAAGAAATTTAGCCACAGACTATAAGAATGCGCTACCTCAATATAATGAATTTCTCATAGCATCTATCTCGTGTTAAATGAAGTTTTTGCTCGTTTTATTTGCATCTTTGCTGTTTTCAGCAGCTCATCATTAAGATTAATGGCGTGTTGTGCTATAATTGAGCGTATTGCTGACTGTAATTTTAGAACCTAAATTTTTCTCGCAGTTACTAAATTTTACAGCGAATTTGGGCGCCCCGAAGTAAGTTTTTTCTGAAGGATGACCACAAGTTCACCAATCATAACATAAACTTCTTTTGAATGTAATCGATTTCTTGAAGTGTTGCGCTGTTTGCAATATGATATTTAATAAAATTTTTGCCCGACAAAAAATTTTTTGCACGTTTAATTTTTCCATTTATAATTTCCGTGCAAAATGTTTTGCTTTTTGCTTAGTATTTTCTCTCTTAGAGCTTCCTTTAGTTCTTCCACTCTGTTTCCAGACCCCATGGTTCACTTTGTTTTATGTTTCAGAGTTTGAAAATATTTCACGCAAAACACTAACTTCCACGTCATTTTTAATTTTTTCTGCAAAAGCATAAAACTTTTTAGGTCAGAAATTAAAACTCCTTCAGCGTGGCTTTTCCTGGAGATGTGGTCCATATTGCAACAGCTTTCCCAACTTCTCGGAACTACTACCACAACTCCTGTGTTCAAGATAAAACTCAGTTCTGCCATAGAAAACTTCTCTAGAAATAACTAGAAATTGAATTTCGGTTGTTTTAGGAAAAGGGAGCGAAAAAGCATTTCAAAGAAGCTGGCACATATGCACGTTTGCCTTCTGTCCTCCTGACTAGCAAGTTGCATATACTACCAAAAAACAACGAATATGCAAAATAATGCAAAAATTAACCGGAAACATTGCATACGTGCTTATAATTTCTGTGAAATATTCACTGCAGTGCGACTCCATCCTGTTATTATATGAAAGCCCGGCTTTTGCTAAGTGCAAATTGCAAGAAGCTGACGAATCAATGTGGGTTATAATATAAACGGTCCTCCTAAAAGCAAACAGGCACACAAATATAGATATGCCTCCATATATATACCTACTTGTGCGCAAACATCATGTATTCATTCAGTCATGTACTCATTCATGGAGCACTCTTGATAGACATCACGTCGTCATGATGCAAGTTTGCAAAAAATCCATAATGGAATGATGCTTTATTCACGCCTTCATAAGTATTAGATATCAGTGAAGCTTTCATCCACCACATTTAGCGACATCGTACCTTCCGCTCTCCCCAAAAACGCAGTACGGTTGCCGAAAACCATGAGTTGCATGGGCTTCCTTATATTAAGGGCAATTTCATGCTCGACAGATGATGGAACATGCTAAGTGCGTAACTTCGAGTTTGATATAACGAACAGAACTGCCGATTATTCACACAATTCTATCCTAACCTATAAAACTTCAGAGTGGTAATCGAAATTTACGCATTACAGAAAAAAAAAAGAATTGAAGAAGATGATTCTTGTAACGACGTTATCTATCGAAAGGAAAGTTTGATTTCTTTGGCTTAAATGCTGTTCGAAACGCACTCATACACTCAGATATATGAAGTTATAGCATTCACGTTTCAAGGCAAATCATCAAAGGGGAAGAAAAGAAGTTATAATGCAGATGCAACCAACAGGTAAAAGAAAGTATATTACAGGTACAACCGCCAGCTACGATCTGAGAGTAATTTATAAGAAAACAACTTTGCTAATCTCATAGATCAATTCCATAGGTAAAACAACGTATTATTGCATGACGTTATCTTATTGTTTTTTGAGTGTAAGTAATGAAAACAATGAAGCATTTCGTAGTTGGAGATTTCGTTGCGAAATCTAGAGTATTGATAAGATGATCCAATATTTCTGATATAAAATAGCCTATAAAAAAGTTTAAGTTTTGTTGGAACATTTATTTCAACGAACTTTGAAAAAAATTTCGACTTAAAATGGCGATTATGTCGGAAAATAATTTTTGCACAAGAAAATTTCTGTTCGGATTTTAATTTTTCGAATTAAAAGAAACCCGTTTGCCCCCCCCCCTATACTACCTTAATTGAAATATAGAAAAAGTTTGCTCGAAAAAATTTCTTTGAATTTATTTAAAAACAATTATTTGAATTTCTTAGGTAATCATTTGGTATTATAACTATAAATTATTTTGAAAGCGATTAGATATTTATTCTTATAAATATGCATACATTTATAAATTCATAAATATTCAAAATATCTGAGAGAGAGAAAAAAAAGATATTTAAGAGAGAACATAGCCTATAATATTGCATCGACTAATCTAGCAAATATCTCGTAATATTATAAAGTTTGCTTTTACGACTAACATTTTTACCACTTAGTGTCAAGTTGCAAAAAATAAAAAAAAATGAAACAATTGCAAATTTATTTGTAAATACGCTGTCCCCATTTGCCATATGCATTGACCTAGAAATTTCACTAGAACATCGAACATTCATATCAACGCAATATGATTCGAATGCCTAATGGTGCTCGATAATTCATCAATCGTTATCTCACTATTGAATCTTTTGATGGAAAATTGAGATTCTGATTCATCAAAGAAAAAATTTTATCAGGCATTCGGCAAGGGTTTATTTCACAATAATTAGATGAGCAAAAATTTTGAGCATAGAAAAAATTTTACTAAATAATATTGGCTATAAACTAACCTAAAATTAAAAAAATGCTCTTTCCACATAGGTAAAGAAACTTCCACAAAGTTAAGGATTTTCAATAGTTCCATAGAAAAGTGAGTTTTATCCGAATATACTTGAGGATATATTCAGATGATAGTTGTATGATTGCTAATAACCTCAATGCATATTCACGAAAATTTGATCCCGAAAAAATCTCATTTTATTGAATTCTGAATGAAATCTCATTCAGTAAGAGCTTTAAATCTATTTCCACAAATTTTCACTGTAAAAAGCAATCATATATTTGAAATTTGACTTGAAAATTTCATCATCGGAAATTTCATAAATTTTTGGTGAAGTTTTTCTAGAAAAGCTGAACGCACCATAGTGTGAAAAGATCTGACCTAGAAAATTTTGCCGAAGAATTTGCGGAGATTCATCGATGAGTTGAACTTAGAACATCAATCTAGATAATAATATTCATGAATGCTAAAGAATTGCATAATCTCATAACTTTATAAATCACTTCGAATCTTCACTTTTATCAGAAAACGATGTAATCTTCTAATTTATGAAAATAGCTTATGTCGATTAAAGAGAGATAAAATATTGATGATCTTCTATATTCATCCTGCATAAATTGTGGAAATTGCTTGCGATTGCAAATGTTTCTTGCCGTTCACGAGTAAAAACTATGTATAGGTGCCAAGAGTTAAATATTTGCTCTACAACCATATTGGAAAGGAGTGTGATGGAACGCCATTTGTGATTGTCGACAACAAGAATAAAAGAAACTAATTGCGACAAGTTGCGTCAGAATAGTTTCTTCCTGCTCATAGCTAATAAATACTTTAGAATCTAAATAGAATTGAGCTGTAATAACCGACAGTGTTTTTCTTACCTAAACTATATAAGTAACTGTTGTTTTCTGGTTGAAAAAAAAAAACTGTTGCAACTCTGCTGATCATACATATGCACTGAGCCATGTTGCGAGGCAATATCGCGTGCACTAATGTGATGTGGTACAGGAAGAGGGCGCTGCTGGAGCGGCAGAGTAAGATGAAGAGCGTCAACTCAGTCGTGAAGGCTTATGCTACGACAGTGAAAAATTGAAAGTACCACATCAATGACGATTAGTAGCTAACTGAGGTCTCAAAAGAAACTCTTCTCGAACCGTCGACATCTACATATATACGGTAAAGTGTGAATGAAAAACCGTGTATGTAAATTTATAATAATGACGTTCTAAATTAAGAAACAAACGCCTGACTAGCCATAAAAAAAACTAAAAACATTAAAAAAATGCCATAAACGTTAAAAGACTTATATACGGTAAAATACAGGGTGTATACGATAAATGGTCAAAGATAAGACTTATGAATCCCCTTCAAATACATATCTTCAAGATTGTGAACGCAAAACGGTAAAAAAGAGTGTTTTTACGTGTCTTTAAAAAAAATTTTTTTTCTTGGAAAAGAATTTAAAGGACAATAACGGCATTTGAAAATTTTCTATCTTATTGCCTGAATTACCATTGTAGATTAATAAACAATTGATCCTCAAAATGACTCTATATTGACGTCCAGAACTTTGTGATAGAAATGTGATTTGAGGGGATTCTCCTTCAGAATGTTCTACAGTTGAGAATTGAGATTGGGATGTGTGGAGAATCTGATGAATTTTCATTCCTCCAAGAGATACTCTTTGTTTTCAAAAAAAAAAAGCCGAAACATCTTTCGTTGTTCGTTGATTGAAATCTGAAGCTCTTTTCATGTGCATTGCTAATTTCCTTTAAATTCTGCCATTTATAACTTGCATTTGCGACGCAATTGCAAAAGCGCAGTATGATGACGTCATGTCTGTGTGTGTATGCGCCTCTGTGATAGTTTTATCCTGAACCGTTGAAGCTAGAATCCCGAAATTCTCTGAATATACTACAGAGCGTAGAATGGCCTCATAATGTCTATATTCTATTTAATACAGAAGTCTAGCTACAGAATATTCGAAAGAACTTTCATAGAACTGGAGACAAAAAAAAAGGAAATTGAATGTAGTTTACAGAAGTCGGAGTTTTGTCTTGAAACATTCTACGGATAATGGTATAGCGATTCGTAATGCTCTTTCCGTAAGATTATTCGATGCGGTTAATTGTGGAAATTTTCATATTTAGCTACTTGACTTGAAAAAAAAAGACAAAATTCGGTGGAAAATTTAGCACAATGCACTTGTTTTCTTTAATGCTGACGGAAATGCCTACTAATGGATTTCAATTGTCAACAATGTAACCAAAAAATTCCACCTTTCTTCGATTTGCAAGGTGAAATTAGTAAGTCAACAAACAAATATAATTACATGTTACACTACATTTTTTTTTTTGCAAAATCTTTTCAGTGTGGAGAAAAAAGGCTCAGAGCCCTTAATCCCCCCCCCTCCCTCCCTCCCTCCCTCCCTCAACGAGGTAGCACATCTGCTAGAACGGAGTACTTAACCATTCCTCGCATATAAGGCAGCACATGTGATACTTGTGCTGCTAGTTTGCGACCTACGAAGCGAACAAAGCATACTACACGTTTGCTCTATGTTATCGTAGACAACACACCGAGTGCGGCAACAAGGACGCGTATGCGGTTGCAAGGCAAGTGGAGCGTTGCGTATATGTATGTGGTACAGAGCATTATATGTCTACGCACTCGGCGTTGTAGTGACGCTTACCTGCGTTTCGGGTTTTGTCTAACGCTTACCTGTTGTTTGGCGCTTATCTATTTCATTGGTGATCATTTCGGGGTTTACCTTCATGAAATCGTAACAAATGGCTGCAGGTGTAGAAGTAATCAAATCGAATACGCGCAGAGATACACTTGTGCTTGATGGTAAGCAACATTTGTTGATCTATTGATGCTTCTTTAAACGATAGACTGCATATTTTTCTTTCTCACTTGTGTGATTATTTCTCCGTGATTTTTTAAAATCTTATAGGTGGGCGGATGTTCGTGCAATTTTTTCTTTAATAATTTTGCAGGGAGTACATCGCATTTGCAAAACATATTATTGATAACTTCAATTTTGTGCGCATGTCTGTGTGTGTCTTTCTCTCTCTCACTTTATATGTATATATGTTCGATAGTTTCAACACCGCAAAGCAAAGATGGAGCTAAAACTTGAAAATTCGGTGGATATATTCCGTATTGATACGTTGACCGTCTGCATAAAATTTAGTATCAAAAAAAAAACAACTTATAATCACTAGAATGTGCCTAAAATTTGTGTATGAATTTTGCAGTGGATCTGATTTTTGTTTTCCAAGTATGGAATCAGAGAAAGCGAATCGTCCATAAAAGATTTTTAGGAATGAAGGGGTCAGTTGGAATATGAGAGTATCATGTGTTCATTGTATAATTTATTGACCGTTTTTGAAAGCGTACGATTTTTGATTTGTTGAATTGCAAAAAACAAAACAAAACGCATATCGTGCCTACGCTTTCTACTCTAGCGTGCTTCCACTTTTATTTTCAACGTAACCCCTCTGAATTTTAGATAAGGCTATCGTTTTGAAAGTTAAGCTGGGAAATCACATTTCTTTTGAAAAATTACTTCATTCAGTGCAACCGAGCATTTTCTAACGGTCGACTCGTATTGCTTGCTGCATAAAAATGAAAAAATAATTAATAATCCACGTAGACGTTTAAAGGACCTCTGTTAATATGGGATGACGATAATAGTGCGTAGCACATCGTTTGCACATCACATAAACACAGCATAAGTTGGTAGTTCATCCGGCAATACTCACCTAGGCTAATGGTATTCTGAGAGCCGTCGTTAGTCCTTTAAGATTCAGGCCCAATTCATCCCTTATTGAGTGAGACCAACTAAAACACCTAATGCATACAGTATCGTTGAGCACTCATATTGAATGCTGTGGATTCAATGAGCGTTCGTACAAAGCATGTAGATTTAATTCATTAAAGGTTGTGGAAGTTAACAGAGGTTTTTTTGATGAAAGAAGAGGGTTGCTGCGGCCTTGAATGGGTGACGTTTTTCTAAGTTTATCCGTGGAGTTAGTCGTAACATTGGTCACAAACGAGCATAACCCCCTTAAATGCGTTGCGTCAACTTTCCTCGTATATATTAGTCGCATTAAATAAGACAGCTAGGCTGGCTGAAAAACTAGTAGGTATAAGCGGAAATCATTTTCGGTGTTGAAGTTGAATCGAACATTCTGCTGATATGTCGAATTTGATCTTGTCTTAGCCGTGCTGATCATCAAAACATGCAAAAATCAATGCTTTAAAACAAATTTAGAGTCGAATTTTGAGGAATTTTTAAAGAGACTAGCTACTGTTTAAGAGTATAAATGAGATAGTTATCTTGTTTATATGAGGGATTAGCGCATATCGATTGGTGAATCGACGATGAAGATTTAGTTTATTTCCAGATCTTTGAATGAAACCTTTTCGCTTTTATAATTATCACTTCGATAAAATAAAACTAAGATGATGTCGACGTCATTAATGTACTTAAATAGGATCACCGTTTAAAAAAAAATTTTTTTTTAAATCAGTGCTTATCACTTAAACGCATTAAAGTGAAAATATTTTATAGGTTTTATGTATGTACGAAATGCGGTGAAAGGCGAACGCATTTACTGGGAATGTATCGAGAAGAGACCATATCGTTGCTTTGGACGAGCGGTTACGATGAGCGATAAGACCTATTGTTCTCGAGAGCACACACATCCGCCTGATCCGGCGAAAATTGAGTTGAGAAAAGCTGAAGAGTTGTGTCGTGATCGTGCTGTTAATACCGATTCGCATGCAAGTAAGTTTTCTTTAATTACCTCTTTTTTTCGTTTGATTTTTTTGCCTCTGAGGAATTTGCTGTGTGCAGCTATTCAGCTATCTTAGTTGAAGTTTCGGAATTTCAAAATAACTTAAAGGTGAGTCGAAGAGATAATGAGGAGAAACCCGCTTCATATCTTAATTCTAGGATTAAGTGCCACAATAGTAGGGCGGATCGGCAGATTCATCACTATTTTGCTGTGCATATTAGCATGTTAAATGATTTTGTTGTTTGATTTTGAAAGCGTTTTCCTTCTCGATAGTACTCTACCTCTAACTAGGATCGGTCGTTTTCGGTGAACGACAGGGAACCAGAAAATCTAACTGAATATAATTCAGAAAGCAAGCGTACCATGAAAAAAACATAGATATATTTGTGCATTTGAAAGCGCATATATTCAAATGAGCATACGCCTGTTCATAAATTGAAAGAAAATTTTTTTTTCATTTTTTTTTTTTTTTTTGAAACAATCGTTCTTCGCGATCATGAGTGAATTTTGTGAATCATATTGAATCATATGTTGTGAATAATATAGAGCAATAAATGATTTATTGCTCTATGTAGAACAAAAATGGCGGTGCTGACTCCAAAACTTGGATATTTGTACATATGGCCGTAAATGGCATTATCTTCTCCTTTACTTTTCTCTCTATTAGCAACATCATTGTAGAATCAAAGAATTTGCGAATCACTGTTCTGTAGTAGCACATAGCATTTTATCGCCTAACGGTACAGTGATCAACTTACCGATCGATGCTTTTCTTTTATGCTTAGAGGATATTGTCAGTGAACTATTTGGAACCGTGGTGAGACTATGTTTGTTGTACTCGAGCTTTAATTATCTACCTATAGATATAAGACATTATGACGGCACTTCCATTCGTGAGGCTAGTTCGTTTTAGTTTTGACATTTTAGGCAGCAAACACCTAACCGATTAACACGATCGGAAACAAAATAAATCAATAGAGTATTTGCGGTCACTGTTGGAAAAAGGGGTAGCTTGCATTCACATTTAGCGCGCATCAGTGCCATCGTATTGATAACGGGTTTAGGCTCTTTTCCATCCACTTGGCCTATTGCCGTGAATGGTCAGTGGTAATCTCCCTCTCCCATTGTTGTATGGTGCCAGATTTGACTTCATGTCCTTATGTCTTATCTCTAATGACTCTACGCAACGTCTTATGATAGTTAGTGATTTATCAATATCAATGAGAGCTTATTTGAGCATTAAATTTTTTCCTACTAAACATTGGTGAACGACCACCTGATTTAATTTCACAAATAAAAAATAGCTTTCAAATATGATGCTTCATCTAGTTAATTAATGAGTTAATAAATTGAAGGTACAATTATTACTAGTGTGGTGAAAATGTTGCCAAGCAAAACGAATCCTTACATAACCACAACGAATCTTATGAAGACAATAAGAAGGGCACGTAAAACGGCAATGACGCGTTTGAATACAATTTGTAAGAAAACTACACCCATGAAAACAGGTAATTTAATATTCCATTATTAGTGCTTAGAAGATGATTGAATTATTTCAATACTTATATGTGTTGAAGAAGTAAAGAAAATGCACGAATTTGTTTACTATGATGATTTACTTTCCTCATCTATAATTATTACTTGTTTGAAGTTTTTTTTTTACTAATTAATGTGGAATTTATTATAATAGCGGTTAGTTAAGTTAGATCGAATCCTAGCTGTAAGGAGTTGTGATTCATTTGCTTAATATTAGATGTGTTTTTGAGGTGAATAACTAGTTTTTGCATAAAGGTCTACTGTTGATAATTATTTGTCATCTCATAGATCCGCAGCCATTTTATGTGAGCTTCTAATTAATTCGCCATATTTTGACGTTTGGGTGTCTTTATATTTGAATCTTCTTGTCGTAATATATTGCACCGATGTGGTGATTCATGTTGTAAAGCATATTAAAGTAATATTGCTGATGAGGGGAGTTTAAGCTTATTACGCCAAGAAATTACTTTGGAAACGTTCTGATGGAAACCGGAAATAAGCTGACGCTAGCAAGAAGGGGTGGACATTGGTCATTTCGTTTAAAAGTTTTTATGACAAACCTCCTCATAAATGAAATCTCTCAAAGTGTGTTTTCACTTCGTTCTTCTAAATTCCTTTATTATTTATTTTGATTTCTTATGTATATTTTCTTTTCAAAAGCATGTAAATTGCAGATGGAAATAATATCTTGAAAGCGGATAGTGCATGAAATTGGGCCGATATTTCTACTTCCCGTAAGCTATATGCTTGGGTCAACTCCGGCAACCGCTCCCTTCCTCTCACTCTCTTCGTCCTCCTCTCTTCTGTTCCTGACGTCAAATTTGGCATCTTAACGTTTTGGAACCCGCGAAAATGCCCACGCTTCAGTACTAAATTTCTAGATCTGATTTTGCGCCGGATCTGACACAGTTTCCTGCTGCTCTAGCACATGAGTTATTGATCATTATATAGAGTTCGAGGTCGTCGTTTTCAGGTTTGACGAGCAATAATTTAACGGGAAAGAGCAAATCGAGGCGGAGTGTGGGCTCGCTTCTGAAAGCATCGTCTAGTCGTGCTTCTGGATCTGATGAGTCGGGCTCTATGATTGTTTTTTCAGACGCGTACCCTGAGGCAACTGACTTCAAGCCTTCGAATTTCCTTGATATGCGGAGTCAGTTATCCTCTCAGCTTGTATGCAACTCGACCGATAACAAGACAAATGATTCCTCCCCAGTGACGGACTCTTGTGAGAATTTAAATGCGAACAGTATGACGAAATCAGAAACTTCCGCCGAGGAGGTAAATTCGATGACTGAAACAGTACCTGATTCCGCTCAGCGACCACAGGTACGTGATTGTCACGACCGCAGTTCCCCTACCGACGAGGATGTTGTACGCGAATTCATGGCACTAGACGGAGCCATGAACGTTGCGAATCATAGTTCGACTCCACAAGTACCTGAAGTAGAAAAAATCTCGCGTGCCACCAACGTCCTGACCGTACGACAACAACGACCTGTGAGTGGCTCAGGTTTAAAAGGAAGATTGAGTTCTGTAGAAGCGTGTGGCTCAAAGCATGGTCCACTATTACTAAGAATTCAAGGTGGTCGTTGCTCGAACAATGTTGCAAGCATACGCCTTGATACACTCCTTGACGATAGAGATATGCAAGCAGGATCGTTCATAGTGCGTGGAAATGGCTTAGAAGATGCGTCAGAGTTTGGTTTACCGTCGAACTCGTCGTCAGCGAATGTTGGCTCTAAGATGCCATCCCGTTGTCAGTCAAGAAAAAGAAAATCGGTTCCAGAATTGATAATCTCACCGTCTTCACCTTTCCGACCAACTCTTGGTAATATACCGATCACTAAGAACATGAGATACATAGATTCAGGTTTAACGTTCTCTTTGATTGCACCGGATCTAGATGGTCCTTCCAACGAACGCTTTGTGATCTTCTCTACAGAACGTTGCCTCGGCATACTTGAATGGTATGAGTGGGCGGTCGATGTCGACTTATATGCACTTCCAGATGCATTCGCATACGGTCAATTGCTTACTATATATGCACGTATCGAGGGACACAATTTGCGATGTGCATGGATATTGTTGTCGTCGCGTACCACAGAATTGTGTGTTCGAGCTTTGAAGGCATTACAATCCAAAGAGAAGATTCTGGAACCGAAGGTCATCTTCGCCGACTATGATAGCTTTTTGCTGATGGCACTCGAGGTTAGTTTTTTTTTTACTCATTAATTAAGAAATCGGTATTTTGGTCCGATATACGCTTTAGTCAATAGATATTGAAACGGATGTATGAAAAAATTGAACGATGAAAACACAAAGTTGGTAGATATTTTTAGTTTTCTACTCTTAATATAAGAAATTATTGAAATAGGTTGATTTATTGGATATATTTTAGTTGACGTTTTATCTCGATAGCGAAGTGGAAAATCGCATGGATAAAAAAATCAGTTATTGGAAATGAATTGTGATAAACGGGTTGAAGAATGAAATTCTACTATTAAGCGATGCCATGACGATAGGACTCTATAGAGAGCATAGTAAAAAATATTATATTTGGCCAAAATGCTAGCACTTTTAATGTTTGCCAATGTATAAATACAATAAACATTATAGAGTCGAATTACATTCAATATAAAATTTCTTAGGCGATAAATTTTGTGTGATTTTTTTTTTTTGAGATTTGTTTATCGTTTCTATACATTTTGCGATCTCGTATTAGAAATATTTTCATTCAGATGTGTTGCTCATAAAAATGGCCATTCAAAACCATTTATTTCATTGCATTATAGAGCAACTCTATCAAAAAATACTATGCATTCATAAAATGATAGTGTTTTATTTCTTGCTCATTTATCAGTATTCTCTCAAAAAGTAAATATACTGATGAGACAATTCAAAATATTCATAAGTTTTAGAAGAAATAATTCATTATTTTTTAGATGGCATTTCCAAACGCACGAATCAAAGGTAGCTTCGATCATTTACGTCGACGACTATTTGATGAGATTGAAAAGAATAAGCTTCAACAGCTATGTCCTTCCTATTTCACGCTTATCGAAAAAATCAAATTATTTTTAGCAATTGCGTTTGTGTCGTCTAATTGGACTCTTTTCGCCTTTCGTAAGTTTTATCTTCGTTAATATTCGTTATTTTCTTTACTTAATATTAATGTATATTGCACTATTCAAAAAAGTAAAATATGTCACTGAAATTAGAGGAGTAGATGTATTCGAGTATGCAAAGAAAGTGTTTCAATGAAGATATTTTCTTACTATAAAGATATTTTTCAAGACTGCTTAATATAACTTTCTCTTCAATTTCCTCGATATTTAAGTTAAGGTGAAAATAGAGTTTCAGTGCGTAATACATTACTGTGAGTAGTAGTATCAGCTTTGTGAAGATATCTTGCTCCAGCTTGAGATTATGCTATGATCTTTGGTCACGTATCTTCTTTATGTTGTTTATTTCAACAGCAATTGTTTTTATGCCATTGAAAAGAGTTAAGCAAGAATGCAACCAGTGTGAAGATATTTGTTTTTTTTTTTTCATCACGCTGTTACCCCTCTAATTTTTAGGAGTTACTACGAAGTTTATAAAGGCGCTGCAATTTTGTCTGCAGTGAATGTTTTAACGATAACTGAGACGAAATGTTAGCAACGTTGCACTTACCTCACATATGCGTTTATTAGTGAATAATCTATAAAGTTGAGGAAATAGATGCTTCGAGCAAATGCTCAGTGAAATGAGGAAGGGTTTTTTAAGGCAATTGAGGGAATAATCATTCCATCGAGGACTTATAAGGGATCAGTGATGTGGAGGGGGAGGGAGGGGTATGATTTTATTTGAAGAGATGAATAAAACCGATCTGTCACTCGCAGGATTGAAATATTTGGACGATTGTCGTATCTCGTTGTAGTATTGATTGATCCCATTTATGTTTGTAGCATGGTTATTGAATAGATTGAGCCGTTACTGACAACCGCTTGATTATGAAGTAATGCTTAGAGTTAGCCGGTAAATAAGATTATGCGATACTAAAGGAGTGGCATTCTATATTACAGACGATCATAAGCTCCTTTACCTTTTCGTCAACGTTATCTGAAGAACGCTTCGCTCTATTCGGCCCATTTTTTCTTTAAAACGTTGAAATTCCGTGCTTACGGGGCCTGTAGTTTTTGGTGGATGTCGTGCGCTTCTGGATTGAGATATTCTGGATAATATGGAATTGTGGCGAAATGGTACGCAAAACTGAGAGGGACAGACAAATCAAGTTATGCCTCTATAACTGCTCCAATTCCGAACGGATGTGGATGGCGTTTTTTTTGTTGCAATCAGCATTCATTTTTCTGCCGAACGTGGTAGGATATTGCGGTGAATATGCGAAAAAAGAAGTGAAAAACAGCGATTTCCTGTAATAATGATTTAATTCCTGTCGCTGCTGCACTTGCACAATTGTGCTCCGTTGACGTTGTCACCAGCACTGAGTGTTCAGCATGCAATAGTGTCTGCAGCGGAACGGTTAGTGCGTGCGGATATGGTGTAGTGCCATTGAAGTTCGAAGACTGGGCGTTACCGAACCTTTCATAGCGCGACTTCTTCCATCATTATCCTCCATTAAGTCGGATTTTTTCATTGCAACAACTACACCCCTATAAAAGGGGAGGGCAAAGGGACTCAATCCCTCTGCTGACCTTGATATTAGCACTGA
The DNA here is from genome assembly GCA_013433145.1 of Ascaris suum. Taxonomy (NCBI): domain Eukaryota; kingdom Metazoa; phylum Nematoda; class Chromadorea; order Rhabditida; family Ascarididae; genus Ascaris; species Ascaris suum. The sequence goes on from CM024168.1 coordinate 16,165,746, forward strand.
ATTTAAAAAATATATAGTTAATAAGTTCGTATCCCCACTTCTATCTCGAGTCAAGATAGTTTCGATTCGTCTCTTCTTCCTGGATCTTCTAATTTTCACCACTGTGTACACTGTTCTTTAATAATATGTATCATTTGGATTATTTGACATGGGGTCTGTTCATTATAAAAAATTAATTTATATGAATTTTCTATAAAAATGTACTCTAATAGATAATTCCGCATCTAAATCTCGCCAGCAGACAGGCCTAGGGAGTTGTGGTTTCATTTTTATAATTACTTTTTTTTTCATAACAAAAGCTACACACCGATGAAAGCACCGTGAAATATGCTCCGCACTTCTGCGCAAATTTTTCCTAGTTTCCCTATTCATCCTTTTTTTGCCAACTAACTTACAGGTGTTCTTTTGTCTCTCATTCTTGGGATAGTGTTCACCTCCTCATACATAAACTGTGCCATTGTGCTATTCGGCGCGCCAGGCAAATCCTTTGCAGGGATCCATCACTTATGGGGGTCAGTTTTTCCGTAACTTTGGAAATGGGATTGCGCAACTAAATTCAAAAAAATGTCAGAGGTCATAGAAACGATTTTACTCTCCTCCCATAGCCACAACTGCACGCGAAGGAAGCAGGGGGTTCAAGGGGGGCGGCAGCTCAATAATTCTTCCTCCAATCATTTTAACTTCGTTATGAACGTTTCGAACGGTAACAAGAATCTGTGTAATGCAGAAGATCGTCGTCTATTTTACCCGTTCGTTCACGTTATGACGAAGGCGCAAGTTTTTTATATATGTCTGCGTCTTCTGTCTTTCTCAGCGCCGAAGACGCCAGTCTGTTTTCCCGCGTCTTCATGTTGTCCTTCCGACCGCCGAAGGCGCGAGCCTGTTATCGCTGGATCCTTCTCCAGTCTTTCCGAGCGCCGAAGGTGCGAGTCTTGTCCCTCTATTCTTCTGACTCTTTCCGAGCGCTGACAGCGCGAGTCCGTCGTCCATTTCTTTGTCTTCTTGCTTCCGATGCGCCGAAGGCGCGAGTCTGTTACCCATTTCTTGTCTTCTGTCTTTCCGAGCGCCGAAGGTGCGGGTCCGTTATCCACTTCCTGGTCTTCTGTCTTTCCGAGCGCCGAAGGCGCGAGTCTGTTATCCCTCTATTCTTCTGTCTTTCCGAGCGCCGACGGCGCGAGTCTGTTACCCATTTCTTTGTCTTTTGCCTTTCCGAGCGCTTAAGGTGCGGGTCCGTTATTCCATTTCCTGGTCTTCTGTCTTTCCGAGCGCCGAAGGCGCGAGTCTGTTACCATTTCTTTTCTTCTGCGTTTGTCTATTTCCATTCCTTGTCTTCTGCTTTCCGAGCGCCGAAGGCGCGAGTCTGTTACCCATTTCGTTGTCTTCTATCTTTTCGAGCGCCGAAGGCGCGAGTCCGTTGTCCATCTTTTTCGTTCCGTTTTTGGATGCGCCGAAGGCGCGAGTCCGTTGTCCATTTCTTCGTCTTCTGTCTTTCCGAGCGCCGAAGGCGGAGTCGTTGTACGTCGTCCTTTTTCGATCGCGAGTTGTCTTTGTCTTCTGTCTTTCCGAGCGCTTAAGTCCGTTTCCAGTCTTCTGTCTTTCCGAGCGCCGAAGCCGCGAGTCTTCATTCTTTGTTTTCTTTCCGAGCGCCGAACGCGAGTCTGATTTCTTTGTCTTCTGTTCCGAGCGCTGTCCGATCCATTTCCTGTCTTCTGTCTTTCCGAGCGCCGAAGGCGCGAGTCTGTTGTCCATTTCTTTGTCTTCTGCGTTTCCGAGCGCCGAAGGCGCGAGTCCGTTATCCATCTCCTTGTCTTCTGCTTTTCGAGCGCGAAGGCGCGAGTCTGTTACCCATTTCGTTGTCTTCTGTCTTTTCGAGCGCGGAAGGCGCGAGTCCGTTGTCCACTTTTTCGTGTTCCGTTTTTGGATGCGCCGAAGGCGCGAGTCTGTTATCGATTTCTTCGTCTTCTGTCTTTCCGAGCGCCGAAGGCGTGAGTCTGTTGTAGTTCTCTTTTCGATACGCCGAAGGCGTGAGTCTGTTTCATTTCTTTATCTTCTGGCTTTCCGAGCGCCGAGGGCGCGAGTCTGTTATCCATTTCTTTGTCTTCTGTTTTTCGAGCGCCAAAGGTGCGAGTCTGTTACCCATTTCTTTGTCTTCTGCGTTTCCGAGCACCGAACCGTTGTCCACTTCTTCGTGTTGTGCTTCCGAGCGCCGAAGGCGCGAGTCTGTTTTGTATTACTTGGTAACTGTGTTTCTATGACTTGGTCAGCGAAGTAGTCGTTAGAAAAGCGGCGCATGCGTGTTGTGCGCGTCCTTAATTTCTTCTATGTCATAACTCAGGCTCGGATGGACGAATTTTGATGCGGTTGTTTGCAAAATACTTTTCATAGGAAGTAGAAAAGCGTGATAGGTGGAGAAGTGTAACACACGCTAGTTTTAACGAGAACACTGTTAGGAACCTTATGGAATTCAGTGCAAAGCATGACACCGTGATCTTCGATGTTAGTATAACTGTGTGATTCAGTTATTCGCTCACAATCTCTCAGTTATGGTACCTCTACGATCGAATACCTTGGTTTGTGATAGCTTCGCTGAGGTACGTAATTCTCGACGAAAAAGTGACCATCAAATTTATAGCATTTGAATATCAGTCGGATATTTCAGCTGTTCGTGTACACACTCAAGTTTTTTGACGCAGTAATCGTATATGGGCGGGTGTTTCGTTTGCACAAACAAGTAAGACCTTATCAGTAATGCGTGCAGTGTGTTGATGGTTTTTATTATATTGCAGTGAATTTTTAAAGAATAGAAAATATTTCAGAGGAATTAGAGGACAAAGTTGATCTACCGATTGAAGCACAGCAAGTAGTCAATTTCTTTGAAGACACATTTATTGGCCGTCCATGTCATAGAGGTCGTCGTCCACCTGTATTTAGCAACGTCGTTTGGAATGTTCACCGGCAATTAATGGATACTACTTATCCATTAACTTCACCTTTCGAGGTGATTTTTTCACTTCAGAAAACTTCATTATGTTGAAAAAGCACATTTTATGCATTGGAACGATCCATTTAGCAACTATTTTTGCGGCAATATGTTGTCGTTAAGTATATGGGCTAATCGGTATTCATTAAGTTAAACCAATAAGCGTGAAACGGGTTGCTGGATGTAGTGGGCGGATGGACGTGCGTTTACGAACGGTGAATGCCGAGTGTAAGACGAAGCAGTATGGAGAAGACTGAGAACTCGTTAAGTGAAATCATAGGAATAAGATTATGGCCTTTTGCGAAAATTTTGACATTGTGGATCTCTCGCAAGGCGAAATGAAAAACAGTAAATGTTTTTTCGTATGTGGTGGTGAACCAAATTGTATTCAATTCATTTTTATGCTTTAGCAAAATATGGCTGGGAGCTGTGGTTAGTTATGCTACTGTATGATGTTTTCATACCTTGTTACAGTAATTTCAATGAGAAAAAACTGCTTGCGTTTGTAATTAATCGAACCGTTCGGTTGTTTCGATGATGGCAATATGCTTTAACCGCTAGCACGATGTCTTTCATTGCTTTTCAGGTATGGCCGCAACGTTTATGGGGAAGAGAAAGATGCGCCAGTTGCCGGTTAACACTCAGCGATTTTGAAACGAATTTGAAAGAAGAACACGCAACAACAATGCGTGAATATGAACAATTAATTGCCGGAAATATCATATCGTCGGAAAATTCGGATCAGTTGCAAGCACATAATACTATTGTGAAGCATCTTGTTGCGAATTTCCGCAAAATTGATTTAATGAGTTATCTCAGTGAAATTGCAGCCGAAATCCCATAATTGGACAATGACGTCTCGATTATGGTAGAAAACTTCTTTCAGTTCTTATCAATTTTATTATTATTATTGTTTGTTTGTGGGAAATTTGAGTCGTCGCATTACCTTATATTGTTTTTTAAAGAAACTTTTCTGAGTATCAAGTATTTATTCGAATATATATTAGTGCCGAGATTCGTTACCGATTGTTAAGTTTTATAGCACTTCATATTATTGTGTGCGGGCTGTTTGTATTATTAGCACTGCTACGTATAGGCTATTAGACTGAAAATTAGTCGACATTTTGACTGGGACCATGTTTCACTTCGTCATATTTATATTAAGTCCTTACAGGCAAGATTTTAGCAGAAAAGAATTGAAGAAATTTTTGATGCGCACTAGCGTAGGAGGATTTTCCAAGGTAACCGGTGCGCGCATATTAATTGGTTTTCTGGATTGCCTTCGGTGTTTTATGAGGGAATTCAAAAGAATATCTTTTCTGTTATCACCGATTCGTCTCATATTGAGATATTGAAGTTAGCTGGAGCTCTTATATGATTAGTGAGATGAGGACATGGGAGCATAACGTGCAACCGAAACGTATTTTCATCGTTTATTGCGATTTAGCGATTGTCTCATCTATGATCTCTTAGTCGAGCTTCATTAAATTTTGAACAGTTCACCTTTGCCTTCCTCCCTCTAAGGAGGGTATGGAGAGGACGTTGGCGAATAGCCATTATCACTTTGTCGCATGATTTTATTTTAAAAAAATTTAATTTATCTAACTCTCTGGAGATTCTTTCAAGTTTTGTTGTTTATATTTTCTGTTTGTAAGCTTGAGGAGCTATAAATTCCGTTTATTCCATGGAAGGCCTCCCTGTTGGGGACCTATTTCCATAACGATCTTATTTGATATATCTCCACTTTACCCTCCTCTTGTCTTCGTTTCGTTGCCAGCGTTCAGCGGCTATGATATCCACCTTCTTTTTATATGCTGAGCGTAATCTTCAGGTTTTCAATTGTTTCACGTTCAGGTCTGATGAATGCTTAGGTTCCATCATTTCGGGTTTTTCTCATGCTTTTCTATTTTTGGTTTTGAGACTTCAAACTTCTACTCTTTTTAGCTCAATGATGTTTGCAAAGTTTATATTCAATTAATAATACAAATGCTACCAGCGGATGAAGTTGTTAATTGGGAAAAGAGCTCAATATCTAATTTTTATTGTTAGCATATTGCAAACATTATATTATTGAAATAAATTGTGCGTTATACGGTCTTTTTTTGATATTTTCATTTTTCACTCAAATTTAAGCAATCTAATGTACTCGTATTTCCAGTGTTATCGTTCATTATCAATGCTATTATTATGAACGTTATCTCCATTATTGATAAAAAAATATCACGCGGAAATCATTGCAAATTTTAGAAATTTATATTTAGAATATTGCTGAATTTAAAGCAATCAATTTTAGAATATTGCTAAATTCCTATTGTACTCATTGTTTATTCATCTGATATATGCATGAATAAAATTTTTTTTCATAGATAGTTTTTTTTTCACTTTATTGACGTTTTATGAAATAACGAATGCGTTCGGTTACGGACAAACCGATATCGCTGATATTATTGGAAGATATGATTGAATGTATTTGTTATGAATATTGTTGTTAGTTTTTTTAAACGCATTTCGATAAGCAATAATGCACTATTGAAGATAATTCTCGTTTATATTTATCTCTCTAAGTACCCACTATATTGGCTCTCTCAATTGTGGGACATTGGCTTCTAGAGGTTTGAAATTTGACGGATGCAATATGCGCTAGAAGATGATCTTGTATGCATTCTGCTATAATGATTTATTCACTTTAAGAGACATAATATTATTGAGGAATTTATGTGATCGATTTTATAGGATCGTCAAAAAAGGAACCATATTTGTGGAATATTTGAAGGAATGGCATAATTTATCGATAAATAGATGCGTTTCTTTCATTTTTTTTTTTTTTGTCGTTTAACACTCACTCAAAAATGACAATTTTTTTAATTTCTCGAACGTTGTTATGTTGCGGAAATGATGCCGCGGTAGGTGATTCATTTGGTACGTTGTTTTAAGATCATTTTTTTTCTCTCAAGGCGCTTTTACAATTCGTTCTGCTAGAAACAATATGGCACTGTCTTGCTTAGGTATGATAGGTATTGCTTATAAATGCCAAAGAGGTAAGAAAGATCTCGTCGCGTGGCGTGGCACCTGTAATTTTAGGGGCATAGTTGAAGACATCTGTGGTTAGCAAGAAATTTCACCTGACAAGGTGAATAGAGTGAAACTAAACTGAAACAGCGAGGAATATGCGCATTGAAGATCGAATATTTGACACTATCTAGCGGCCACATAGTGCGACATTCAAAGAAATTGGTTTTCAGGTGTTTTGCAAATCCACGTGAAATGCCCATGAAAGCATAAGCGTTCTATGCATTGTAATCCATCATTGTAGAAAAGCATTAAAAAATGAGGAAAATTCATGATTTATTGGGAATGGGGCGGGGGGGGGGTGGGGGAGGGAGGGAGGAGGAGGAATTTCAATAAACTATGCAACAACGGAATTAAGGATTATTTTCGCCTTCTACGCTGTTCAGATATAAAACTGAGGAAAATTTTTTTTAGCCATTTCGCATCAGTCATGTTTGCATGTTGCATCGATCGGCTCATTGAAAATCGAACATCAGTGGGGAAATTTTACTGATGATCAAATCAGCTAAATTATGAGAGCATCATAATATATGGTTCATTTTATACTAATATGAGGAATAGGTTTGGTTAACGAGTAATTGGGATTTCATCTGCTGTACTTTTCTCCAGGTGGTTTTTATTTTTTACATATTGTGTTTTTCTTGGCGCATTTAACGTTTGATGGGTTCAATTGGCCAGGTGGCAATTCACCTGGCCAAACGCATATTATTAGCAACAGACGTTGAGCCCGCCCGATTGAGTTTTACAGATTGTGAGAGTTTGTGCAGATTATATGGATTCTTCGAGCAATATGTTCTGTGCTGGAGAGCCAAGCAATTTGCTTCAAGCAAGAACACATGATACGCCTATTCAGCAGTTTCAGTCGACCCCAACGAATAATTCAGCCATCTCTTCTGGAAGTCTTTTTCATCAAGCGGGTGGGTATTCTAACATTATTTGATTACTGGATAGCATTACCGGCATAGAGGTGGATAAGAACGTTGTTTTATACTGGCTACTTAATAAACCTTTCATGTCTTGTGAATAAATGTTTCGTAAGTTTTTTGTTTTGGTGTTAAAGATAGCCACATTAAAATTACACCATGGAATTGATTTAGCTGATTTCTTGAACACCATCTACTTGCAACGTCTACTTTTACGCCCTTTTAGTGAATCTTCTGATAGCCATTTATTTAAAAGCTTTTTTTTCCGTCTGTGCGCTGTGCGTCCTTCGCATTCAGCGACTAATGGATAGGCCATTGGGCTTCAGTCGTCGAAGCCATGAACCTTCATGAGGGCTTAAGTTAACTTAATGGAAGCTCAATTTGACTTCTCCAGAAGAGGCAAATACGAAACGACAAGAAAAGAAGCCGTCATCACCGCCGTTCTGTCGCGAACACTGCATGGGGGTTTTATCACGTTTCAACTATTTATGCTGTATATTTGCTCGCATTGTATCGGTGAGTCCGCTCGAAGTGGAGGACTTCAGTGGACAGATCAATCTTGGTGAAGCGCCCACAAAGCATTGTAAGATTGGCGACTATTGCTATTTATTGGTCGATACATGTTTCGTGCCTCCACGCTGCGTTCGTCTAACGGTCGTGCCTGAATACTTGAAACCGGTAGCCGAATATCAACTGCAGTTAGCAAGAAGTTCTACAGGAACTGGTGTCGGCGATGGTGAGCTTTCTGATTCGAACAGCGATGAAGATGATCGATCAGCTGATGAAAGAGGAGAAAATAGGGAATAACGCTACACAAATGAATAAGTAGATGTAAATTCGATGGCCGAGCCGTTCAGGACGGGTAATTTTTCGTGCCTTCTGAAAATTTGACGCAGTCTTTGGAAATATTCAAACGATACCACCTTTAATCCAGGCCATACTGTTGCTCGGAATTGCACAAATTTTTTCCACAACTGTTGCAGAATAAAACCTTTCGGGAAACGTAAAATGTATAACAGGTTTTATTGCTACACAGAGAAATTCCAATGGGATGGAGTAAGTGGAAAGGGAGTGGTTGTGTTTGAATATTATGTCACACAAGACGAATAGGAATGTTTGAATATCTGCAATATTCCATGCTAATTCCTGTTGACGATATTTGTGATTCAGTTAACTATGTCACAATTTAACAAGCATTACGTTTTTGCATGTTTACTATTTTTCTTTTCAGAATATAATAACAATTGATAAAAGGTATATTCCTTATGCGAATATGATGAAAATAATGAAATTTTTTTAATTATTAATTTCTCAACTTATCTACTGCAAAATAAACTTATATTCTTCAATGAAGTTTATAGTCGCGTTGTTTTTATTATATGTGGACATTGTAAACTGCATGTGATCTTATTTGTTCTATTGTTGTATAATATGTGTTTATGGATCGTTTTTTTTGTATATTGATGGCTGCAAAAGAAAGAAGAATAAGGCAACAATCCATCATCAGTTCAAACATTTTAACACAGAAGGCTCGTCTTTTCTAGTTTTTCCTAGATGGTGTCGAAGTTTATGTCAGGTGCTAAGCCGTCTCCTGTTTTCTTCCTCAGTCTCGCATACTCTCGCATAATATTCCCAAAAATGGGTAAACTTCCCCGCTCTCTTGCCTCTCTGAACTTTAGACTTGGCTAGATTGCTACCTGTGTTTTTTACTATGTTTATTTCTGTCTTCACAAACATGTGCATTTTAATTTGCGTGTGATAACTTCTTTCTATTTTATGAGCTTTCATGAATCATCCTTTTCGTCTGTTGCATTGTTTTCCTCGATTTTGCAATGTAAACGTTGAGAGCGTGCAGCTGGATGTCACATCTCATTGTCACTAATAACTGGTGCATTTCATCACCAAAATGCAGTAGAATTTATTCTTTGATGGCAATACGTCTACTACAAACATTTGCGAGTTGCTGTGATCGAAAATTCCCTTTTATTTTGCATCATCTACAAAATCTCAAATAATTACTGCAAACGTAGTTGGCAATAACCACAAAGAGAAAAACATCATATTGTTGGTGAGGTTGTACACGAGAGATGCGTGAAATTTTTTGCGCTCAAGCGTATTTAAGAAACGTGCCTATTCTTGTTTGATTGCCTCGATTACAATGAAATTAATCGTAAATAACGTACTTTACTTTCAATATTTATCGAGGTCGTTGCGTTGTATGATGTGCGCACGCTAGGTGACATCGAAATTATGCTGATGCGTTCGTGAATAAAAATTTATCCACTCAGTTGCATCATTATTCATTGGTTATTTTTCATATGCGCAAATTTTACACTCAATAATATTACTGTTGTGACCCACATAACAAGCGAAAACTTGTAAATTCGTTCTCAGCACTCACAGTATGAAACGTCTGCTTAATGTGTTGAATTGGGCTATAGAAGAGCGCATGTGGTGTCAGCTACTCTTTGATAAGCTTCAACTTGTTTTACGTATATGCAAGGTCGAGGTGATAAAGTTGCTTAGTTTTGAATAACGAAGCGAGAGTATGATCGGAAAAAGATTCAGTGATGGTGGATTATTGCAGAAGAAGAGCATAGACGGGAACCGTTCATTTCCCAAAAATTGGCCCATTATGTGTTAAATACAGAAAAAATAGCCAATGGAGAGCATGGAAAATTTATTTGTAGACGATGATAGTTGGTATCTGTAATGCAAGAAATATACGAGAATCAGGGGATTATATGCTTTGCTAAACTCGTTAACTTCTATCACATCCGCTTTGCATAGCTGACTGGGAAGTATTGTGGCTCATGCTGCGTGGGTGGGTCACCTGAACGCAATTACTCCCATTTTAATTTGTCCATTATCTATGCAGAAGTGGCATTTTCTCATCCATCCGGCAATAGTAATGTGCGTTAAGATTAGACTGATGAATAGATAACATAGGACACCACATTTTGAGGCAATCTCGATGTGCTCATAGACATGTGCAGTTTTTCGGCACATCAGCAATGTCATTGGTTTGTATGTTTACTGGACAGGAGACCAGCTGAAAACAGTGGTTGATATTGTTGTTGTGGGCTACTGAAGCAGTAATAACGGCCAAAGCTGTAGTTGTTGCTGCTGCAGAGGAGTGGTTGCTGCTTTGGTGCCCTAAATTGAGCTTCCGCTATAAACATAGGAATATAGCACTAGATGACGGTAATTGTGACCGCTTTCATCAGAAGGAAAACAAAATTCATTTGTCCGAACCGGTAACTAGAGTTATATGGAGATTTCTTAGTTCTCAATATTTTACGAGTTATTCTAAACTTTCTCCTCCAGTGGGCACTATCAACGAACGATTTGTCAGTGAGGCATAATAAAATATTGATCACACGAGTGAATCAGAGTCTCTATGCATGCATTTGTCATATTTGAATTTTGCAGAGATGCGCCAAGTGCTGTGAACTATTTGGTTTACATTCAAGAGAAGCGTTTTGAAAAAAACATAAAACTATGAATCATTTTGCTTTTTCATCCTTCTCCACCATGACGACGACACCCATCTCCAAGGATATAAAAGGAAAATCACTCATATATGATCAGTGGCTGCTCATTTTTGATTGCTCGACGTTCAACCATTAGCGTCCTATTGTCGCCTTTCATAAGGTCAGTGCCCAGCCGTTAAAAACATCACACCAAGAACGAATACAAGAAATTTTATACGACAGACGCCGAAGCAACCTGCTCGAGGTGGGTTTTTGAAAGGTTTTATTGTTACCCAAATTTCGTTCTACGCTGTTAAGCTGGACTGAGCGAAAGATAGCGTCCAGCTTGAGCAGCGTAACCGAATATCAAGGACAGTGTTGGGAGCAAGTTGCTTAGGTGTTACGAATAATCGCAAACTTCAGAGCAAATCCATTCCATCGATGCCTCTCACAGACCGAAAACCCCATTCATGACCCTTACGGTAGGGCATTTGTTCTCATGGTTCCATTCCATGCACTGAGCTCTTGCATGTGAAAGACCACAATTTGGCTTCTGCTGCTCGATACCTCTAACTGGTCGTCTATTTAAACTATTTGTTCATGTATTCGTTTACCTTTTTACTATGCAAGGCTGCAGAATGTGAGTCTCTCACTATTATCCATTCATCACTGATCATAATATTCGTATCTCCTTAGCTCGCTTAAGAGTTCCTTTTGTTTCTCCCCATGTGAGTTTCACTATAGCCGTGTTGTGAAATCGGATAATGGATCTATTTTATTCGAGCTTGAAGTCAGGCCTCTAAAAGGTAACTAGTGAAAGAGTCACAGATCATTCTGGGTTGAGTATTTTTGAGTTTTGAAGCTATCCAAAATGCAGTTGAAGAAAAAGGGACTGAGTCTCTTGCTCAACTCCATTTTCATTATCCACGAGCCAACGGAGCGACCTCTTTCTCCTCGTCGCTTTGTATCGAGATGACGTGTAGCCAGGAAAATCGTCCATTGCTGCTTTATCGCGCAACTCTTACAATGAGATTATATGGCATGCGGAAAGCTAATCTCTCGTTCACACTTAATAATAAGCTGATACAGATCTACTGCAGTCGGCGCATGTCGAATCATAAACGAGAGCCGAGTAGTTTCACATTTCCATGCAATAGGCAGATGGATTTCTCCTCTTGTTGTAAAAACTTACAAAATAGCTCTTGCAAGCCTCTTTGATCTCTGATTGAAGGTGACCGGATTGTTTCATGTGATGCATTTCTTATAGGTAACATAATACGGTGTGCTTTGTTCATTTGCACATAGAGCCGCTCACTTTGGTAATTGACGATGAAAACTATCGCCGTCGTAGTGTTACTGATTGCTGCGCTTGTCATCACTATCAATGCAAATCCACAATCCACTATGGATAATTCAGAGGATCACAATGTTAAGCGAGACTTATGCAATGGCCGATGCAAAAGAATGGTTTGTCTTTGCTAAAAATATGCGACCTTTCAACACCTCCTCGGGTAATAGTATAAAATCCTTCGTTAATCACTTTTTTTTATGCGAACGAGCTGGCGAGCTGTTGAGTATAAATAGTATAAATAGTATAAATAGTACAAATAGTATAAAAGCTTAATCACAGCTTAAACCATGGGGCTTTGGCACGTTGATACGGAAGTTGCATGCTCAAGAATAGTATCATAAAACCTAATCGGAAGCAATAAACAAATACACAAAAAGTTTCGTCTAATTTTGACATGAAACCATGCACACCCCAGTGAATCAAAATGATTAAGAGTTCTGCATCAAATTATTGTATTTCAGAAGTGCGTTCTCGGTGCATCATGCAAGCAACGTTCAGGTCAATGGGTTTGTGTATGCAAACGTCCGAAAGACGTAATGATAAAAAATTAATTATATGGAAATAAATATCAATGCCATCAACTCGTTTTGATTTTTCTACAGTGCAATAAACTAAATCATTTATATGCAATGAGTTATTTCAATATCTGAGTCATCCGAAGGAATATATTCATAAATTTCTTTTAATATGATTAGATTATCTTTTTATGAAGCTGATTGCTTAAAACAATCTATTGGCTGAAGATAGGAGGAAAACACCTTGAGGCGTTTTGTGATTCTTAGACTAGAGGAAGTAAGCTGAAAAACTAGAAAGCAAAAATAGGGAAACGCAACCCGATTTTGATTCTTTTTCCCCATTTAAATAAGATTGCGTCCGAAAGCGATGTGCGGATGAGCCAATCAAAGCAACTAAACTAGCAGGTCCAGTTAAATAAAAGAAGGATGACAACTCTATCTTAGAGAAATAATGACCTCATTTTACGTCTGTTATTTGTTCCATTAGGTATGCTTTCTCATCATTCGCCTGAATAAACCGCTGAATAACTTATGCTACGTCGACGATACACCACTTCACTGCTGCCACTTCTATGGGAAGAAACGAAAGCTCAGTGGAAAACCCGTTCGGATAACGGTATGGATCCTGCATCCTACCCGATTTCCATGATGGACAGTACTTTACCCATTGGTTCCATAAAATGAAAGCTTCATTTACACCTCGTATCTCACGCATCTGAAAAATGTGTAAGCAGGCGACGACATAAATACTTGCAGAGAAAACGTTGATGCAACGAGGTTTGAAAAGAGGCAAAGGTGAGTAGGAAATTTATCGATGAGTCCTGTCATTCAAACTATGAAATTCTATGGCATACGTTCAACTGGTCGCAGCTAATTGATGAAACCGATTGGTATGTTGTGTGGATATATATAAGCGCTTAGTACCGGCCCGTTTTGCTTGTTCCTTCATTTGTTTTTTATCCAGATGCAGTTGACAGCATTTTGCAGTTTTGAGAAACGTCATGCATACATCGCGCTGCATAGCAGGATCAGAAAAAGAGCTGAGAACGGCACTTGCGGAGTGATTTCGAAGAGATTAAAATTAGAAGAGGTCGTTATAAATTCGTTTGTTTCTGACTATTAAGAAGCTATGTGATAAGGTGATGGTAAGAGGCTTCACGTAAATTAGGATGAGAGGGTGAATAAACCGCAAATGAGGTAGGATTATAGCAATCACTTTCCATAGTTGGTTCACAATTCACAAATGGAGCCACTTGAGCACAGTTATTGACAATTGGTATTATCAGCACTACTGGTCTGTATACTGGCGAGATACAGAATGCAGCAAACTGAGCACAATTATTCGCATTGTCTCTGCAATCTGTTGCTGTAGTCACTGCCGCCGCCACCGTGGTTGTTGTCGCAGCTGTAGTGGTTGACGAATCTCCCGCTTCAGCTATGATTGCAGCTGCGCAGACCAAAAAAGGCGACTGTTGCGATTATTTTCATCTGAAAGAAAAGCACACTGTGGTTCTAGATCAACACTGAAAAGTGATTCTTTTTCTGATTTGTATGAAGAAGTTGACTCTTACCTTCCATTCAATTACTTACTGAAGGACATCTTTCATTTTCATGCATTTTCTAAATCACTTTAAAATTCCATTTCAACGTTCAGCATTAGCCTGCAAGTAATTCATTCTGTCGTGAAGGGTCTATGCTTAAGTTCTGCAATAAGTGTAGTAAGTGCTTAAGTCCGTGCTTGGGAATGGGGCAATGCATTAAATCAAAGTTTTCGTTGCTAGCTGAATGTCATGACAATTCACCCAATGTCATTTGATTTGATCGAAACAAAACAAGGGATGCACCGATTTTTTTTTTGCATGCTCTTTGTAATAAGTTAGGGCAGCATGAAAATCAGGGTAAAATTGACCGTCGAAATGGTTATCGGGGCACGGTATCGAAATGATGAAATTGCCCGTTTTCGCAGTATTACGGGTGCATTGATTCTGATACAAATAAACATAAGGGTGGAAAATTGTTTTTTTTTTTGGAAAGGTGCGGAATGCTTACTCAACTTCTTTTAAGATCATGATGTTGTTGAAATAAACAAGTACCACGGGAGATGGGGAGAGTAGAGGACGGAGAGGGCCGCATCCTTTAAACACAAATATTATAGTGGTGCAAACAGGTTGTTTAAAAGCTGCTTTTTCCTCCGTTGGTGATATTTTGTTGGTTGAAAGACTGCTGTGAACGGTAATGATAATGTGTCAGCAGAAATTTTTCTTTCTGAACCCACCAATAGACAATGCGGCCTTCGCTTTATATTTCGGCATTCGCTGAAGCAGTGCTCATGAATTTCATTATTCAATTTCCACCAATAGACGGCCATTCAGCGCTGCGTCTCTGCCTATACCCTCGCTCTTCGTATCGTCTGCGATTAAATACATCTGCCTTCAAAGTGATACGAAGCACCGCCAACTTCCTCAACGCAAACGATATCAATCTCTTCCCGAGGATATTATCATGAAAACCTGTTTCATTTCTTCGCTGTGGTCTTTCTTATGACTGAAAAGTTTCGAAAGAAATGGTATGCCCCCACCAATCCACATCACTGTGCTCTGGGTGAAGAGAGACTCAGTCAAGCCATCATTGATGCTGTGCTGCGAGGAACAGAATGGGGAAGAGAAGGGAAAGTAAGAGCTAGTAGGTGTGATCGCTCGGAGAGCCGCTGTTGCGGCGTAGTCTGAACATTAGCACCGAATAGTGCATTGAATTATTGTATGTCGCCATTACTTCTGAATTTACGTTTGAAGATCGCAAAAAATGTGATTACTCTTTTCTCCCCGACGACTCATTTTTATTTGCTTCTAACATGCTGAAGCTATTCTTAAATCCGATCTAATATGCATAATTGAGGAATTAGAAATATTAGAGTCAAGTCGCATATGTAGTTGATAATGCAGACGCTTAAACAACGAGATACTTGCATCCCAATCGCTTTTATATCGTTATCGATGGAGGCTCCACAATCTCAGAAACAGATGCGAATGTACAAATTTTGAGAATTTGCAGCAAGTAGACGACGACGACGACGACAACGATGATGATGACGAGCAAAGAAGAATAGAGGACAACAACACTGATGGCGAATATTCAGTACGAGTGCTCAAGTAGACAGTAAATGATAAAGACACAATAAACACCATTACTTCTGTTAGACACATAGAATCATTCGTTGATTAGAAATTGTGGAATAAACATTGCAACGAGTTGTGAGATAAAACGAAAGCTAAATTCTTTTTCGCTTTTCGAAATCACACATTAGATTCGTTACCGTTTATTCCATCAATTAGGCAGTTATCTCATAGGAAGATTAAAAACTTATCATCACATAAAGAATTTCGACGGAAATAATTTTTATAATTGACTAAAATATACGAGCGCTATTCGATACACAATGTGTATTTGAGGAGGAAGCATGACGACAAACATAGCATTCACCACAGGTAGTCACACGAAGAAATTTATGCATCGATTTACGAGTCGTATAATGAAAGAAAATGACATTTTGAGTGGAATTTATGAAAATCTTTCTACATTCAAAGTACTAAAAAGATAATGAGATAAAGAAATATTTGATGAATATGTGACACTGAATTTTACTCTGAACTCGTAAATCGAAACAAAATTAAAGCAGTGGATTCAAATGAATAAAGTATATTTTAGCGTTGAATATAAAACTTTTTTTTTGGTTGATGCATGGACACACAACAGCACATCGATGATGCATAAAAAAAAAGGAAATTTCGCATAGAAGACAACGATGAAGGTGGATTGATTTAGTGCCGATGATAAGAGTTCTTAATATCCGGAAAGTTCTTGGAAGGTTTGATCAAGTTCTTCCGAGATACTCTTGTATCGTTCTTTCTCGTGTACGAGCTCGTCTGAAATTTTTATTACGATTATCGCCCAAAGTAAATACATATCAAGAGGATAAAATCTAATCCTGTCACGCTGTTTGACCATAGATTGAAGTTTACCCATCTTATATACGGTTACCGATAAATCATAGCTTCGGTTTCAACTGAAAATCTAGTCCATAGTCGAGCTTGAAACACCGTTTTAAGATGGCAAACTGCATTCCGAATTGATCCAGATCTAGTCGCATGAGATTAGCCAAACCCCCATCAACTTGACATGCATAGTGAAATGGAAAATTTTTTTCGGGGAGAAAAACAAAACAGATGAGAGAGAGAAAGTTGAAAGAAAAGGTTAGATGTAAAACACAATTGGGATTTTTATGTGATGCAAAGAAAATTCTGATGACAATTTTCATCTGAACGAAAAATTGAAACGAATTTTTGAATAATATTTTTATTTAAAAATTTTCAAAAACCGATAAAGAAATATTTTAAGTTCTTTTTCTCTAAAATATCAATAAAATCTAGTCGGCTAACCAATTACTCGAAAAATTTATGCAATTCTTTTCAGGATCAGCTCTTCCTCCTTCAATTCACTTTCAAAATCGCTCTGCAAATCTCTTAGCCAAATGTAGAGTATTTACTATCGACAAAAAAAGCAAGAGCACCTTACTCTCACTCTCTAAAAAGTGCTCATATTTCTGCGCTCAAAAAGCGCTCCGTGAGTTTCTTCATAAAGAAGAAAAGAAGTGAGTGTCTACTTAGGCAAGAAGAAATGATCCATCGCAAATGTGTGCACATTGTTCTGTGCATTAAAAACATCACCTATTCTTGCCACTACAATAAACAAAACATAACAATTTATTGGAAGAAGTGTTGCACTTGAGCGCCATTCCTCAAATGCTCATTTTCTGTTGTGTAAAAATGCATCAAAATTTCCACACAAATAAATATGCATTCGTTTGGAATGTAATCACTATCGCTTAATGATTGGGGAAAAAAAAATTTACTATTGTCTTTTTTTTTTCGATTCAAAAAAAATTTATATCTAATGAAAAAAAAAACAAATAAATAAAGCAATTATGCTAAAATGATTATTAAAAAATTACGATCAACTATTACTATTATTATTAGATCATATAATTATGGAAATTTTAGAAAACAACGAAAACATGCAAATGTTATATTTGCTGAAGAAAAAAAAAACAACAACAACAACAACACAGCAGATTAATGCAGCAACTGAATTAGACATGAAGAAAATTGCTGCTGAATGATCTGATGCGTTCGACTTCAAACAAGTAGGTTAATCGAAAAAGAAAGAAGAACTAAACAAGTGGATATACAAACCTGACGACCTTCTTGATCGAATAGTAATGTTAGCATCTCGTTTTGTTTTTTGAAAGGCACCGCATTCGATGTCGTTGTAATTAGTTGTTCCATTAGTAATTATTACACATGCAATTCGTTGTATTATAATAAAGATGCATTGTTGTCGTTCGTTTTTCTTTTTTTTTTGCGTTGGCAGCATCCATACCGTTGTTGAGAATTTCTGCTCACGAAGCCAATTTTGAATCCAATAGAAAATATAATTTAAAAGAAAAAAAAAAGAAAACAATTTCTGCTCAAAAAAAATGAGCGAAATAAAGCACATAGAAAAATTGAAAAATAAAAGCGAAATAAACAAATCAAAACGATCTAAAAATCAATCACATAGGCAGATCAATCCATAGTTTTATAGGTGAACACTTATGGATTTGAAAAAATTAATGAGGACAAGATTCAATTAAGTTAAGGAGGAACGCAAAGTGATAAGCGAAGAGCAAACACACGCATCGAACCACAACTGATGTAAAAAAAAAACGATGGGCGGAGCTTTTTCGAAATATTTGGAATGTTTCCAATTTTCAAAAATTTTCCGCAAAAAAATGAGTGAAACGATTTTTTTTCAACTTGAAAGCATTAAATTAACGCTTATTATTTCAGCTAAACTATCCAAAAATGAATAAACGAAAGCCACGAATAGAAATACTTATTTGAAAAGGAAAAGATGGAGGAAGAACTCCACCTCTCGAGGAACCTCAAGATGCACCTATGTTCAAACAACTGAGGTGACACTGCCATTAGCTGTTGAGAAAATTGAAACTCGGCGATTTTTTATACGCTGTTCTCAGTGCTGATTTCATATCTAAACCGTGAAGTTGCTAACGACCTTAAGGAATTCCTCGAATCTGTTTCACTTAGAGACCGGATGTTTCGATCATCGTTCCGCCTCAAAGCTTTGTTTCCGTTTAGGATAAATTAACAAGGTTCAAGCTCATTCATGCTCCAAATAGAGACCGGATGAAACATGCACACGGCACAAAAAGTATGGAACAGAAAGAATGAATAGTCGGGTGGTCCAGCGATTCGACATTAAAATGTTCTCAGATTTGACGAGGGATTTTATTCGTGAGCAAGCATTCATCGTTTCAGTGGAATGGATGAAAAAAAATGAAAGTCCAATCAATTTCAACGAAACTATGGTCTAACTATACGATAACTACAATCAATGCTATAAGAATCGACTGGATGCCACCCTATCTACTCATAAAATTCCTCTCAATAAAACTAGACAGCATTCAGCTCGCTCAGCAGACGATCCAATTCCTCTTGTAGTTGTTTTACTTTGTTATCCGACAATTCCTTAGCGTCTGAAATATAAAAGAAATTTTTTACACACATTCGTATTAGCTGATTAATCAAATTAATTCTTATCACACCAATAATAACACACAATATTAGAAAAGGGGCGCTATTTTGAAATATGGTCGAAAGAAGGGTGGGGAAGGAAATCAAGGATAAGGAAGAAGGAAAGGGAATGGAAAAATACAGCCAATTTCCGTGTGCGAATTCAGTTAAATATGCGAAATTATGCGACTAAACATATATTGGCACGAAAAGAAAACGTATACGAATCGGGTTTCGCCGAAGCCAACGAAAATATAAATAGTGCGAATGAGGCGAGATGTATATGGCAGGGGAGGGACAGATTCCTGAATCTCTCAAGATGCTTTAGAAAATGATGTTGAATTACGTGACGAAATTGTTGCCAAATAGTAGTTAGTTTCATTATAATGTCACAAAATAAGACACACCAGACGTTAATTGATATGACAGAAGAAAACTTTCAAAAATTTATATACTTATATCAACGATGCATTCATTCGTTAACATATGAATTGTTAGTGATATAAAATGAAAATGTTGCCTTCCCAATATGACAACGCATCTCTAATATTATAACTTCTTCTAATCTTATTAAAAATTAAGTTTACTCTTAAAGAGAAATTAAAAATAAAACTAAAAGAAAAAAAAATAAGTTCGATCTTTTCTAAACGACAGATATGAAAATCATGCATTTATGAAAGAAGCCGAAAACTTTGAACAATTACTAGACATTCAATCATCACGATAGAGCATCTCAAACTTAGCAATGAGAATACGTTTGAGTAGAAGTGAATAGAATAAAGAAGAGATAAAATAAATATGGAATAAAAATGAAAGAGAAAATCATTAGAAAAGAAAATTCATAAAATGCAAATAGATATAAAATAATGCAAAACGATTGCATGCAAATATGCAATGCAAACTAACGCTCTAATAATTTCAACATTTCACACATGCATGCAATGAGTTGATTTAAAAAAAAATCAAAGGAAAAAAATGCTCCATATTAAGATCATTGAAATATTCATTAATAATCTAAATGCGCCGAATGAGAATAATCGTGTAGCATTCTACAATAAGGGAACGAGTTTTTTTTTTTTTTTAAATAGTCCCTCTCTAAAAATATTTCCTGTTCTTGAATGCTTTAAAATGAAGTGGAACGATGATCCAAGATTCCAGAAATTCTGGAAGTTTTTAGTGTCATCGTTTCGGCATCCAAAAAACCTCTTGTAATGTTATTTAAAAGCAATTAAATCCTCTCCCAGTAAATATGCAAATTTATCGTCTCCTTATCAGTAACATCCCTTATTTGCATATATGCGCTACTATTCGAGAATAACATTCGGAAATGTGGATTGTGAATATAACGTTCGCTTGGGTTAAATCCAATCAAACGGAATGTAAGAGATGAGAGACGCTAATAGTGACTAATGACGCATTGCTTGCCTATTAGATAATCAGTACGATAATGCCGACGACTCTGCTTACTCATTGCTTCCTCACTTTTAAACGCATCATCTCAAGTATTAAATAGAAAGAGCTCCTCCATGACCGATTCTGGCATCCGGAAAATAAATTTACTAATTTCTTTTTTTTTTCTGCATATTATCGAATACCATATACCATACTTAGAAGTGGATAAACTATTCCATATTGCACTATTTAAAAAAATAAATGAGGTACTGTAGTATACTATAAGCTTATTGTTCTTATTTCAGAGTGCTGTAAATACTATATTGTATATGCTTGATTCAAAATGCTATAAACTCTAAATCCATAAAAGCTATTGCGCAGTATAGTGTATTATTCCATATACAACAGACGGTACGAATTTTTGAATATTTGTGAATAATATAATGTAATAGAAATTCATGTTCTTAGCGATCATGCAGTTGTGAAGAGTGTCGACTTAAAAGAACGGCATGCAAAGTAGAGCATCACATAAAAATATTAGATATATTGCAGGCATGCGATGGAATATATCAGACACACACCGCTTAAGCATGTTTAACAAATATGACAGCAGCATTATCAACTATTGATTTGATTTACTATTTTATTTCGATAATAATAATAAAATAAAATTCGATTGTTGTCTAATCGATGATCGAAAACATCCCCCTCCTCCCAAAAAAATAATATTAATTAATCCAAAATATTCGAATCAGAGTTTGTGAAAATCATCGTTCGAAATCTTATGGCGAATCCCTTTTCATCTAAGCCTTGCAAATTGCTGAAATTTTCTTCGCATTACTTTACGTCATATTTTTTTCTTGGATCTTTGTTATTCAGCTTGTATATTTTATTTCAAGAAAAAAGCAATCAAATTATTCTAAATTGTAATTCAAATCGAATACTCCTCTCAAAAATTAAGAAAAATGCAAACTGAGCTTGAATATAAAGGATCTCGCCAAAATTTTTGGAAAATTCAAGATCCAACCGTTTAATGTAGATCCAATCAATCGATTAAGTGATTCTGCTGCTATACATTTGATCAACATTGCTTGCTGGGTGCAGAAGGAATACGACAAGAACGAAACGTACACCTAGATAAACAAACAGAGAAGAGTAGTGGAGACGTGTCGTTGAGGAGGGCATAATCTAAGAGCCTTGAATTTCCTGAACGGTTTGCTCGATCTCTTCGGTGAGATTACGGACACGCTCCTTCTCGACGAGTAGTTCGTCTGCAGTTTGACGTTCACAACACACAACAACAACCATGACAACAATGACCGACACGAACATACACAAACAATCATGTGCTTATTCGTTGTGAAAGTAACACCCACCCAACTAAATGTGACGAATAGAATTTTTTTCTGATGATTAATTGAGGATTTTCATTGGATTTTAAAAAATCTGCTTTTCCGATGAAATAGAATTTGCGACCTTCGCATGATTTATAAGATTGGTTTACTTCCAGAAAAAGTTTCCAGAAACTCTACCTTTCCGGAAATTAAAAATCCCGAAAATATTATCAACGAAAAACGCTATTGCAAGACAGCAAACGAGGCGTTTCATTCAACACATATAGTCAATTACGGAAGTACAAATTGAATAAGCGTACGCAATGCTTTTATTAGTGAATAAAGCAATTGCCGTTGTTTTGTGCTTAACTATCGAAGCGCTTTGCTGAGCAATACTCCTTCCCACAAAAAAAAACAGCTTTCGGCTTAACTGATTCAAAATCATATGACTCATTTCCATATTACTTTCATCATTTCCGATCATTAGATAAGCTGTTTATATTAACAAACAATGGATAAATTAGATTTTGAAAATGTTTATATAATTGAAATATTTCCATAAATAATGATAAATATTTGAGTGTAATACAATATTAGTGAAGCGTTGATTGTATATTTTTGGCTGAGTATTTTTCCTCCTTAAATAATAACAAAATTATTGATTTTATGTGTTCTCTTTAACAGTACCATTATAGATTTGTCGCATAATTGCAAAATATTAAAAGAACTCAATTCTCTGAATATGTACTCCCCTCCCTAAAAAAATGGGCCATTTCTATATGACATTAGGTAAATTGTTGAAGTTTTTTGAACTGACAACTGATGGTGAATTTTTAGACAAATTTCGAAGTCAATATTTCTTCATGTCGAAATATTACCCTACTGGGAAGATATGATCAACACCCGGAATCACGGTTTAACAAGAATAAATTAAATCTAAATCGTTCAAAATGTGCATATTCAATAGAAATGGGAGATTTGCGTAAAACACACACACACTCTTTTAACGACAATAATTGCTTGTTGGATGAGTGAAGTGGCATTCAGAACGAGTATGTTCATTATGGAAAGTGGCCCCTCATCAACGTACCGTTTGACCCTTCAAATAAGAACCCTATCTCGCCGCGTCATCCTTATTTATTCAACCATACAATCTACTTCATTTTCTGTTCCATTCTTAGATCGTATTCGAATGGGTGTTACTCCCGTATCATATTCCCCTTACATATAGGTCGATTAAGAGAAGAGATACCATAAATTAATGCATCTTATATACTCGAATTACTAATAGAAGAGCTCCTTCGAGCACCAACGAGCAAAAATCGAGCATGTTGCCTGCGTGAATATAAGTGTCCCGTGCGTCCCTCAAGAAGTGAATCCCTCATTCCCATTAAACTCGTTATAGTGGAACTGCATCGGATGCGAAACACATTCAGCCAGTCGTCGTCAAATCAGATTTACACAATTCGTAAACATCGTCGTTAACAAAAATTCGTTTTCAGTAAACAAAATGGAAATGAAAATTCATTCAGATCGGACTTGATGAAAGCAGACGGTCGTAGAGTTTAATTTCAATGATATCTTTCGTCAAGTAAAAAGTCGCCTCTGATAGAACTAAAGATCAACCTAGATGAATTTAATAGAATTAATAAAATGCAGGCAACAAATGAGAAATGATGTTTCGATGGAATCAAAGAAAAAATTATGCAAAAAACGATGTGAAAGATTTCACACATTGAATGTGAAAACAGCAATCACGCTATCCTCATCGTTGTTTCTCTTTTAGGTTCAATGCTATAGGACATCCCTCTTCCCTAATAATAGCCAAACTTGAGAGGAAAAAAATCTACGAAGCTTGCCGCCGTTCTCTGCTGGATATGCTAATGGACAACAAAGAGGCAACTTTCTATTCGCCTCGCTTGAATAATTGACAGCCATTGGTAAAACTCAAGAGTAAAGTTTTTGAGAGAAAAAGTGCAGTAAGCGATTCAAATAAAATTCCAACTTCGATGTGGGGACGTCGTTTTTAGAGACAATTGCTCTCGATAAATGAGGTATATAACGATTCGTTTAGTATTTTAACTTGTTTTTTTTGGTTTAAATTTAATAATTCAGTATTGAGATGATAAAATAGCCAATTCGAAATTATGATATAAAAGAAATGAATATAGCTTATTATAAAATATTATAAAATTTAGGAATAAAATTAAAACTGTTTTTAAAGCATTTATAAACAAATAATATTTCTCCTATTATAACTTCCGATGAAAAATAAGAGATTATAAAATTGCTCTAAAGATAAAAACCTTTCCACTTTGAAAATGCAGGTAAAATACAGGTATTGCCCAGCGAGTATTTCTAGATGAAAAAAAAAAAGCAACACAACGAAGAATTAGCAAATCAAAAACATCGAAAGCAAGCAATTTTATGGAACGAAACTCGACGAATAAAAAAAAAACAACGAGAATTGATATGTATAAAACCTAAGTGGACGATCCTTTGAGACTGGGAAATCACCTAAAATGTGAAAAAAAATATTTATGATGTATCTTCTTTTATAAGATTGATGAAATGATCCATGAAAAATGCAACGAAGAAAAAATAAAAGGCGTTACGGAGAATCCAGCAATGAAATGCCTAATCTAGCGGTCAATATCCTCGCGTTAATTGTCGGCGTTCTAAGATTTCAAGATGCTTTTTAAAAAAAAACTATACAGAAGACGAGCGACTAAATATGATTGCCTTAATGAGAGTCTGTCGACTTACCTTCAAGTCTGTCGACTTCTTTCTGCAATTTCTGCACTGATCTTTCGGCGAATTCGGCGCGAGTCTCAGCCTGAATAAATAAAATCGTCACGTTTAGATTGGATGAGAGAAGCATCAAATAAGACACAAGATCACCAACAACGATCACTTTACAACACTATAAGCACAATCCCATAACATGCTATCGCAAAACATTATGGAATCGGACAGCATTGAAGCATTGCTCATGCGTTCGTACTTTAAGATGTGAGCTACCCAAGTTGTTCTCATAAATGTGTACACATAACCTCATAATTGAAGACCCATCCATTAGTCTCTATAAAAAGCGAACAATTTGTTCTTCAAAACTGCAGGGAAAGACAACAATATGATACTTATGGCTTTCTAGTACTTTTTTCTTCGAATTTCGAAAAAAAAATTTTTTTCAAAGTCGGTGACTTTAACTATTGTAAAATTCCATCCTGAAAGACACCAAGGAAGCAAATTTTCTAGTAGCAATTTAAATAGAGTGAAACTAGCAGTTAATCTAACCATATTAAATGTTCGTTGATATCTTCAACCAAATTAGTCACCTTAAACGCCTCTTAGTTCTAAGCGATCCCACTGTTAGACAAAAAATGAAAAGAAATGCTTGACTAGTCTTTTTCCATAAATGGTACTTGACTAGGTAAATACCCTCTGAAGAATCTGGAGAAATTTCTGGAATTCTCAAAGCCATAAACTTGGTGATTCCCTCGTTGGGATCAACTCTAATAACGTTCTAGCAGTTGCATAGTCTCCAAACCTCCTTTAGACGTGCGGAAACAGTGCGGATCTGTTCTTCGTATGAGTCCTCTCGTTGTAGTGCCTTCTCTTCGGACACTTCGAGAGACTTCAGGTTGTTGCCGACAACACGCAATTCTTCTTCCAGTTCGACGATCTTGCTGCACAACACAACATTACATAATGCGCCATTCAACAGATCCATCCAGAAATAATTTCACCACACCGTGATAACTTTCCATGGAAATATTAATGCAGATGCATCCAAAGAAAGGATGAAAACCACCTTTTTACTTGTTTTCTTTATCAGCTAGCGAGTGTGGAATATTATTTTAATGGGTGGGTTTCAGCTATTTGAAGGTTTTAAGGGAACTATATGTTACAAATGCGAAAAAAAGTTGGAATTCAATAAAATCATTCTTCCTTTGAAAGGAGGATTTTCCTCGGCAGTGCTCAGCGTTTTCAAGTGGACATACAACAATTGCGTAGGCAGAAAAATAGTTAAAAGCAAAAGAAACACGCATATATACAACCACAACAACTTATATACAGAGATTAGAAAAATGTATATATAACCATGCTTGTCCAAGACATGCAATGATAACAAGCATCTTGTATATCGATAACGACGACCATTATCAGCATGCTTCCAAGATATATAGACAGGTAAGAATTTCCGAAATAATCCACCGCGAAACATTGTACCCTCATTGCCCACTACAGGATATTATTGATTTATTTCATTGCCATTCTATTCGAATAATTTATTTCTAATAATTTCAAAAATACCGATCAGATCGCTGGTTGTTTTTTTTTTTGCTTTAAGTCACAGTTCCGATGTTTTTTTTTTCTGAAAATAGAGTCGAGGGATTTGTTAAAGAGGTTCTGCTGAACTGAACTGTATCATAGAGTATTGTAGTGGGCGATTCAGAGGGAGGAAAGGGGGAGGGAGGGCAGATTACCTCCTTGATTCGACTCTGTAAGCAATGTACATGGTCGGAGAACGAGTTCTCGCGCTGCAATGCTCGTTCCTCATGTACTTCGAGTGTTTTCAGATTAATCCCCACAGCGACCAACTCCCTTTCCATCTCTCGTGCCGCTCTGTGCAATCACACAAGTTGTTAATAGATCCTCGTGCCTTTTCAAGTCCTTTCTAAGGACCGCACAGGATAGCAATATTAATATTAAATTATGTTGATATTACCATTACGAATGATATCACTATTCATTCACGCATAACACACGCAAATTATACGAACAGTAAATAAATTATATCCGCCTATAAACATGAACAACCACAACCATATGCAAGGAAGTAGGAACGAAAGTGGAAGGCGGAGATATTTTCCTCCTTTACGATGAGCAAAAAAGGATGATGGCGAAGATGTGAGCATAAAAGCGCCGCGAAAATAGGCAAAGAAAATTTGGATACATTTCAAGGAGCTAATTATATAGAATGAAAAATTTTTTTCTAATTTTCAACTATAGTCATAATTATCCACACAAGCTAACATCGAAAAACTGAATTTTTTTCTGAAAGCACAATGAGATATAAAATTCCAAAAATGAAAGCATCTCTTCTAGCGAGAAATCCTGCATATGACCTTAGCAACAATATTTTACAACTATAAATGTATGAAGAGTGATATTAACATGTTAGTACGATGATAGAATTCAATTATTAGAGGAAAATTTCTCTATTATTGGATTATTATGGATTATTTGCATTATGGATTATGGATTTGCAGCAATTCAAATGGATTATTCAAAAATTATACTTCAAGTTTCTATTAATTTCTCATGCAAATTAGTAACGCGAGCTATGAAAATTAAAAAAACGCAAAATTCAAATGTCACTTGCAAGACATCCATAAGTCATCAAATACACGCCCAGAGATTGCCAATAATGCTTGAAAAGCAAAAATTTCCCTTACTTTCTCAGTGGACGTTTTCATTAGTTGATTTTTAGAATTTAGGTCAAGACGCTTTCAATTTCAGGACGATTTTATTGCGATTACTTCCCTTTTGAGGTCTCGAAAGATATCCATCAACTCAAAGGCAACAAAAAGGACTATTAGTCCAGTCATTCATGCCAGAATGAATTAGTATAAAGTATGGAGATAATGTTTGCAATATAAAGATGCGAAAGCTTACTTTTCGCCAGCCTCTGCACGTTCTTCAGCTCGTTCCAGATCAGCCTCAACCATTGCCAATTTGCGGGCAACCTATAATGATTATAGCGCATCAAATTCTAAAACGATATTCCCTATAAGCGTAAAAATGTTAGCCAAGAGAAACATTTAGAAACGCAATATTATTCAAAGAAAATCGAGCATAAAAATCAGCAATAAATGATGGCGATGATTTTCTGAACGATACTTCGAAAAATTAGAGAAATAACTAAGAAGGATCATCGAAAAATCAGTAGAATAGAAGTTGCGGATGGCGATAGTTGAAAGCGCTCTGAATTGATATCTATTCTTATTGTTCAGCTAATCCTTTGTTGGGTATAGTAAAAACATTGCAAAATCGAATGATTTGAAAAATTGAAATTCCAAATATGAAGGATATCCTAGAAAAAAAAAATTCAATTCAGAATATCATAACACCATAGTATCAGCTAAATTTATTACAAAAAAAAAAAAAAACAATAATAATACAACGATAAGGAGTTGTGCAATTTAGGAGTGAACAAATAAAACTGCTGCAAAGATAATTTTAAAAACCGATCGCATCATAGAGTTTGTTAGTTGAAAAAGAAACTACAAAAATAATTGATGTAAAAGTTTAGAAAATTTATAGAAATTTCCAAATTTCACTGAATGGAATAATAGCAGTTTCATCGATTCACATCATAAGCAGTAGTTTTATGAATTGTTAGAGATTCATGAAAACGTTTCATTAAATGAGTTCAAATTCGATACGATAATTCAAGAGGTTGTTAGACGTATAAGAACTTAGTTCCAGATAAGTTAGTATGGAGTTAATGAAACAAATTCACGCTCCGGTGGTTAGAAGTTTTTTAAGTTTATCTTTGAGATATCCGTATGTGGTATTAGCGTGTGCGATATTCGAAGAACATCTCATCGAATCTCAGATAACCATGTATTGCTTGGTTTTTCCAGCTCCAATGGCTCCGATTTTCGTTTTATGGCTCAGTTGCCGCAACACTGTTCGATTTATCGACATCGATCTTTCTTCTCGTGTCTTCTTTGTTGCTATGAATTCGGAAGATAGGATACAGTCTCACAAAGGACACTCGCAGAATCCATTCGAGGCATGAACAGAGACAAGACAAGGTTGTTCTGGCTTGTTAAATACATCAACAGTATGGATCATACACAGACACACAGACGCACATACTCTAACATACATACACACGCGCAACAAATCACCTCGTCGTATTTGCGATCAGCTTCTTCAGCAAGCATCTGAGCTTCTTTGAGCTGTGATTCGACGGTGTTCGCACGTTCCTCATCTTGGAATGAGCGGTTCTCCATCACCTTGCGCACACTAAACCCCCACCACCGTTATTGCACCTCAGTGAGTTTAAAGAAGAAAAATTAGAAGAATGTCACTGTCGAGATGGATCGCTTACCTACGTGTAAATTGTGTTTATTTAGGCGAATTCTTTAGGGAATTTATCAGTGCTTTAGAAGCTACTTTTTAACTTTCAAGAGTAAACAATATACAGGTTGCGCCAACGAAGAACTCAATTAGATGCCGAAATAACTTCTCTGTTCGCCAACTCCCTCTGAGATTTTTTTCTGATGATTTCGGCATGCCTTTTGCAGTATAAAATTTTCGATCATCATATTTACGATTTTATGGTTTCGATACTACGAATTAAAACACCTAAATCCGAAATGTGTTACACATTATTAAGTTATCCGTTACTAAATATGATGGCCTTACTATAGTATCCAAGAACGCTAGCGTTTAATTTATTACAGGTGCTTACTTCTAAATCTATTAAAAGTGCTCATCGTTAACACATATTTAACAATCTGCCATAAATTTAATGCCCATAAATGAAAATCATTGGGATTTTTAGCAGCACTACGTGCGCCAAAATAGCGGCGTTGCTCAATTAGGCATAAAATAAAACAGACTTGCAATAATTGCCACAAATTCTCTCCGCTACCTGATTCACAGGTTGGTTGATCAGCAATTGATCAGCAATCACCTCGTTATTACAGTGCAAAGCCTAAGCTAAGCTTAAAAGGCAGACGATGATAAAGGATGGAAATCAACGAAAACGTGCTCGTAGCGAGCTATTTCATAAAAGTACCGCTCTCCTGCCTTTTGCCTCAAGCGTTTTTGTTCGTGACAGTCGTTGTATATATATATATCAGCTACTGGCATTCCACCACCAATAGTAATTACCATTTCGAATTTCTCATCTCTTCCGCTATGTATTAGATCTTAACAGAGAAAAGGAAAAGAAATAAAGAGAAAAAAAAACGAGAAGAGAACCAACCGCCAGAAGCCATAGAAAGAAGTCTGGAAAGGGATATAATGTGCAGGAAAAAGGAAGGAAGAAAGAAAAGAAAAGTAGACGATAGACAAGAGAAGTTACAAAAAAAAACGGTGGACATAAAGCGACAAAGGACACACATATAGGTTATGAATTGTATTTTAATGAATAGCATCAAAAGCAACTCCCATATAAGAGCAAACTTCAAGATTGAACTTGAATCAAGGCATATGCAGCAAAAATTATGCAACATATTAGTCCGACTGTCATAACATCCTTGCAGTTCACGTGCAATAAGATATTGCCTTCTTTTCATTTCCCCGTAATTGAAAAACAAAAAAAAAAAGGAAAATTAAATAGTTCTGAGGATTGATTAATTAAGAGAGCGGGCAAATAATCTTATGTATTCGTATTTTATCAGTTAAAAAGAATTTATAGCCAATTACTACTGAAATCATTGTAAATAACCTTGAAACAACCCAAGTTTCACCGATGCAAATAGACTGAAAGATTTTACACAACCATGAATATAAAAGGATGTTCTCGCCGTTCAGTTTTCTCGCACTTCCCCATCGTTGTGCTATAGAAAGTGGCAAATCATTGTGAGAGAAAACTCGATGTGTATCCCTTCAATCTTCACTAAGGGATCTCCTTTAAAAGAGCAATATACGATGAGAAGTGAAAGGAAAACACGTTGTTGACCTCATCGGATTTGCTTTCGGTTTCAGCGAGTAGTGCTTGTGCTTCTCGTAATTTCTGCTCCAATTCGACACAACGATCGTGATCCACATCCACTCGATTTTCCAGTGCTTTTCGTGCACTAAATTCACAACAAACACCATGCGTGTCAATTTATCGTTTTTTTTTTTTTGTGAATTTGGAAAATTGTTGTTAGCACAATATTATATTCGGTTAGAGAACATATCAAACTGATCTATTTCGCTATTTAGAAATAAGATTGGAAAACAACGAGAGGAGAAATAATTCGACAGAAAGTTCCCGTAAATAACACAAATAGAAATTCAATTCTAGGCTTTTCGATTTCAATACATGATAAGCAGTAAAGTTCTTCAATATTTTCAATCCTATAAGCAAATCCGAGAAAATTTGTTTAATTTCATTGGTGGATTATATTTTAATAAAAGGTATTTATCTTAAAGCAATCTGCTTTAATCTTCTCACAATTTGAGAACTTCTACTCTCTCGTTCGCTTCCATCTATTAATTTCGAGAATCACATAAGTCTCGATTTAAGTATCACGAGTTGAATTATTCTGTAAGACTATGAAGAGAAAAAAAACTTAATAATTCATGCAGCAAACAAAATAAAATTTAAAATTACAGTATGCATGTTATGTCTGTTATAAAACTGCATAGGGGTTATAGTAAATCCTACAAAAGAAAAAGAACTATCACATTCCCACCTCATGAAAAAACAATTCGTCCATCCCCCCCCCCCTCCCAATGATTAAATATTTTTTATCAGATTAAATCCTTTTTTTTAAAAAATAAGCAAAGGATGTTTACATTTCTACGAATGAATGATATGCATGCGATGAGAAAATATGCAGTTGAAAGGTCTATCTATACGGGACTGAGTGCAATCTTGATCGATAGGAATATTGTTGACAGTAAGAGAAAAGGTGACATCAAGGTGAAAAGAATGCTTCTCGCAAATAGGCACCTAAGTAAACATGCGCACACAACGCTTAAGTGCTTCCTCCTCTGAACAAGATCGCATTTGATCGGTGATGTATAAACCCTCTCCCCACGCCACCGCCCCCCCCCCTTCCGTTCCCAATATTTTCCCCTTACCGCCATTTCTTTTCGAATAATTCCCTGACAATATTCCTCCATATGCATAAATATCCAATCGTTTACACATCCTATTAGAGAAACAAATGTTTCATTACTTCTTTTGCGCGTTCAGAGAACAAAAAAAAATCTTTTTTCTTGAAAAAAAGAACTTCCTCCTGAACGGTGAGAGAATAAAATTTTTCGATTATTAGACGAATATTTTCGCGAAAAAGAAAAATGATATTGTTGAATTTTTTTAGCACGATCAAAATGCAAATGTTCTATGATAGAGAAGGAAATTTGTGCAAAAAAAAAAAAAAAGAGAGAAAAACGCAGCTGAAAAGTATGCCTTGACGAATCATGCAACACATATAATACGTTTGAGAGCAACAAAACGAGAGCGATGACGAACAACAAAAGACACAACAAATTTCTTACATTAATATGTGTGTAAACATACAAGCAAGCTTATATGATGAGTCAGCCGCCCCTCTAAATAAGCCAAATATCCGCCTAAATTTTAGGAAATTGCCTCTTTATAAAAGTAATTTCATCGATTAAAAGAAGAGAGGGGAACGGGAGGAGATGGGTGAGCATTTACCGACTCTATCATATTCGTCCATCCGTCCGCCATCCTTCCCACCTATGAATTAACTAGCGGGTATCATCTATTCGTCATTTGCAAACTCATATGTAAATTCATTACGAATTGAAATTTAATTTATGTATATTTAGAAGGCGTGGTATACATCAAAAACAGGTTATAATTAAAGAAAAAAAAAGTGTGCTACTATAAATGCATCCCCTTGTTAAGACCGGTTTTTACTAGAATGGAGAACTGAAATTTCCTTTTTTCCGCCACTAATTACATGTCGTCAATTAAATGGATGAATATGCGACAACATTTATTCTGAATTATCAAGGCAAATTTCTACAAACTTGATTCCTGTTTTAATTATGGCAGAGCCATCTTCTGTGGATAAATTTCAGGCATAAACTTCACGCCTAGCATTGTTCGTATATGCGAACGGCGCTAATATTAGGCAAATCATATGAACTGGTGATTCGTAAAAATTGATGGGTGCAAATATTCGACTGAACGTTTCTCCCCGTTAGCCACTGCTGCAATCTAGAATATTTGGTAAACCAGAGCAGTCAAGAAGCATTTTTTTTTTAGTTCTTGAGAAAAGGGCACAGCATCCGGGAAAGTGAGTAAATGAGAGGCGGCTGCTCAAGAGAAACGATAGGCTGTTGTTTTACCTCTTCGTATTTGCGATCAGCCTCTTCAGCGATCACCTTAGCCTCATCGACCTGTACTTCGAGGATATTGGCCCGTTCTTCGTCTTGCTGTGATCGTGTCTCCATCGATTTGCGGGCACTGCACAATTGTACCAACACATAACACAACACACATCAACACAACGATAACTATCATACCGTATGCCCCCTTCAGATAATCCTTCACTCATTTTCTTCTCAGTGTAATTCTCACAGCCTTTTACAAAATAAAAAATTCCATCCTAACAGAGGAATGTGCGCATGTATATCACAAGAACACATCTCCACGTTAGGCATAAATTGCGTTCTTTCGTTTATTCATAAACTGTAAAATAAAGGCATCCGCCCGATCTACTGCCGAAATCAGTATATTCGTTTCCTTTCGAGGTTCGACGAATATGAGGATATTCTCGAGGTGTACGGTTTCTGATGGTAATTTGAAAGCAAGCATTAGTGGACAATGCGACACAAGCAAGCAATACTGTTATGCTGTCTAATTTAATATGCATAAGTTGCATCCGCTTCGCATTGGGTTAGTATTTAATTTATCTTCGTCTTTAGCAACATCCACCTCCTATTCTCTGGTTCTTTTAGTGTCGCGTTCTTCCTCTTCCCCTCCCTCATTCATTTTAACATCTACCTCCTTACTCACTAAGTAAGATTTCTCTCGCAAATGAAACATAAAAAGCGATAGTTTGAACGTTAGATGTTAAGATCTTATATTCTGAAGGCATGAAAATTCCATTTCACTTGAAAACTATTAACTTAATTGGAAGTGATGATAGGTGTTCGTGCGTGAAATTAGTTGATGAAGGAATGATTTGGAAACTTAAACACTAAAAAGAACTAAGAATAGAAATCGATGTGCTTAGACGACATATAAAGCGGTGTTTAGACGCGTGGACGGACCATATGAACGGACAGCGGTGGTGCATAGGATTGGTTGGGGATGCTCAGCTGTGGGTTTCTATGTAAACGCGAAGCATCATCGCGGCCGCATAGTTGATTGGAGGACCCCGTTCCTCTGGCGGCATGGCTGCCTTCTCGCCATCTGGCATTTAACGTCCTTAGCACATAAGGACGTCTCAGGCAGCTGTCGCTAACCGCTCAGATTCGTCAGCAGTATGTGTTGCTTCTTCGAGTTTCTCGGTGGCCAATTTCAAACGTTCTTCAGCTCGTTCCAGTTCCTCTTCCAAAAGCGTCATACGACGATTCAAAGCAGCAACTTCTGCCTCGGCCTTAAATGCTTTCCATGCTTGCCCGTCCACTTTAGCAAAACTACGACACGATATTTTCGGAGATGCATTGAATATAACAAGCACTAATTGCCAACAAACAACGTTCTCTAACAAAGAATTATATGCGAAATGAGATTCCATCAGTATCCTATCTTCAACACGAAATGACTCCACCTATAGTACCATTGTTGAAATTCACTGCCTGTTATCCCAATGCATCATTGAATATATCAGTTATCAGTCATCCATCCCTGATACATCTTCAACTACATGTGCATATTTATAGTGAAAATGTATAAACGATGGAGACCTTTAATGTAAGATTTTGATTGTAGAATAATCACTATCTTAGTTTCTGATTGTGCAATCTATAGAGTGCTAAGAGCTTTCCACGTAAAAAAAAATTAAATTAATTCAACAACCAATGAATTAAAAAAAAAAGAAATTTTATTTAATCCTTAACTTTTCAAATTTTAATTTCATATTTTATCAATTATATAAAAGCTCCAGCAATCGCATTTTTGCACAATCAGACCGAATATACGGGGAAGGGAAATAAAAATTATGCAGAATTATGAGATGATAATAGTAGTTCTTCAAGCTGTCAAGCTCAAGTTGTCAACTCAGAGAGCTCAACAATTGAAGAAGCACTATTATCATAAAGCTTCGTCAAAAATCGAAAATATATGAAAGTTCTTTTACATCGAACAATCATATATTTGCGATTTTCAGCAAAACATTCTGAACTTTTAACCAAACACTCGAGCTAAAAAGCACGAGTGTAAGGTCACTTTCGTTACCGTTCAGCTTCATCTGCAGCTTTCGAAGCTTCCTCTAACTTCGCAGTGGCCACCTTTAGACGATCCTCAGTTCGCTCGAGATCCTCCTCCACAAGCACAATACGTCGATTCAATGCGGCTACTTCAGCTTCCGCCTGAAGCGCTTATTATTCATCTCTGTACATCTCAACTACCTTTTGACTGGATATGATTTCATTTTTTTTAGCACAATATATTTCTCTACTTATGGCAGAAATATGGTAAAAATGGATCTAATATTGCTCTAATCGATTTATTATCTTACTTCATCTTTGGCTCATTAAGGCGATTTTCAAATAAACTGAGAATTGTCTGCAAAATTTAAAATGTCTTCATAGCCGTTTGTCATTTGATGTTTCAAATCTCCACTTTTAACGTTTTAATTTCATTCTTCGAAACAAATAACAAAAATTTACGACGTTAATGCCAGCTGGGTTCTCTCAATGTCTCTTTGCTAGTTTTTTTTTTTTCACTCTCTCATTGTAAGTAGTCTTCGTTCTTCGATTAGTTATTGACATATGCCCAGGTGCTAATTGATCAATCTAAAAATTCACGAAAAAAAAAGGAAATTTTTTTCTCCGCTTTTCGATTTCTTCGTCAAAATTAGAAAGAAAAATTTACATTCTAAAGTGTGTACGTATCGTCGGTTTGGGCAGATCAAATTTCATCTCAATAGTAAAGAACACTTTGCAAAGAAATAAATTTCACATTTATTTCTTTATGGTGTTGAAATTATTTTCCGATAACATGATAAATTCTTAGTTCAATAATTGAAAATTTTTTCTACACAAGAAAAAAAAAGATAAATTAGCATCAAGATTATAATGGATGATGGATTTCAGTTGGATGCTATTTGAAATGAATCAATTAATAAAAAGAATGTTTCGAAAAAATCAGTCGCAATTAGAATTCGCTATGAAAATTCCGTATAAATTTGATATATTCCAAATAAAGGACTAATGGAGAAAAAAAAAAAGAAGTCGATTTACAAAAGGTTCCACAAACGAGAATGCTCTTTCTCACAAATCGCTCGTATTCATCGTAGTTCGTAAATCACCTATTGCACATATTCTAATCGTTAAATATACCGTGCTATTAAATTCTCATATATGCATCATATTTATGGCTATCAATATTTAAAAGCCCCTCAACATTAATTACCATACCCTTTCTCAGCTCATTAGAAGCTATTGATGTAAAAAGAAGGCTTTGCGAGAACGACAAAAAACAAACGAGAAAATGTCGCTCCTTGATTAAATTCAAGCGTAACCAATATTTAAGCCTCAGTTTACATACAAATAAGAATAACAAGTTGATTAATCAAAGCAATTGCTTTATTCACTTCGCAAAATCACCCTAGCGAAGAGTACAAGAAGAATGGGAACCTGCAGATTTAATTATCAAGGTGATAAGAAACTGAATGAATAATACATGTAAGTTTTTTTGATATTTTAGAAATATTTCACTCAACTTTTCATTAATTCCCTCTTATCAGTGAGCAGGCACTAAGGAAAAAAAATAGAAAAAACCATCTTC
This sequence comes from Ascaris suum, assembly GCA_013433145.1. Lineage (NCBI taxonomy): Eukaryota > Metazoa > Nematoda > Chromadorea > Rhabditida > Ascarididae > Ascaris > Ascaris suum. The sequence goes on from CM024168.1 coordinate 16,202,083, forward strand.
TGAGATATTTCTCCGCATCGCCATATCCTTCAACTGAAATTTTATCAGCCAAATAATAGGCTAATTCAAGAAAGAAAAGGTTGGCGGAACTCAAATTTGGCTTATCCTCTGTCTCGTCGAATGACTGCCTAAGGAACGGAGAATTTAATTACAGCCCTATACATGGAAGCGTCTCTAATTGCAGTCCAGCAGATTTGCATGAGCATTAAGCTTGCTGTCTATTATGTTACAGTGCCAGTACAACAGATGGGTGGAAATTATTTCCCACAATGAGAGCATTGGAGTTCATCGTGATATGTGCAGCGATCATATGTAATTTCAATACGAAGATTGGGCAACATAACGGTTGATAAGGCGAATTGCACGAAAACAAGTGCTCGCATGTTTGACCGATGTTCATTACCACCCAATGGGTCACTAGCAAGCTGTCCGAGCAATGTGTGACAGACGTTGAATGCTCACACGTACCACCCTGGCATCGCCAAAAAAAAGCAATAGAACATGAAATCATTATGCTAATCACTGAAAATAAAACAATCAATCTTATGCTGAGCGGCTAGCAACTTTTATTTTTCATGAAGCGATATATCGTTGTTCACACAACAATGGTCCCTTGCTTTGTTCTGAAGCCAATAATAAGAGGGGGGGGGGGGGGGATAATGTAAGTGATTTGTTTTCAGTTGATGTTCGTACGCGCAAAAACGTTTGCAAACTCATCATTTATATCTAATTTTTATTATCACTACGATAGCAATAAAGAATTTAGAACAAGTTTTCAGCACTAGGTTATATTTTCAATGGATTTTAAAAACCCATCAATTTTCCCTAATAGTTGTTGTTATCCTCTTTTTCCCTTGCTGTTACCCTTTTCCCCTTAAAAAGTGACAAATCTTAGAAATGCGAATGCTTTAAACAATGGTGCTTCTATTCGTGATTATATGGCAAAGGAATAATTAGCAAAGAATGTTGGGAAAATTTTTGCTGCAAGAGGCTTCGTTAGTTGGATAAGAAGAGCAGTTAGTTGACGATAGAAATGTCTCATAAATGGAGGAAGGGAAAGGCTGTGCTAATCGATTGAAGTAAATGCGTCACATGAAGGTCGCCTACGAATTGAGGAGTGTCTTTGACTATAGCTGCTTATCGCATAAAATTTTCACATAGAATTTACTTTGACGAATGATTGATATATGACGTCATTTAAAACCTATCGTCAAGCAAAACAAGATTAAGCGACGGATATGAATCATCAACAGGAATTGAACCTTTAAGGCGAAGATATCTGTTTTAAAGCTTTACCCATTCGGCCAGGAGGGATGGACCGCAAAACATGCAATCTCTGCAAACCGCGATGAACTTTGACGGTTTTAATACTAGAAGGAAAATAGAACTGCTAGAGGTTTGAAATCAAGACTGCGGAGAAAATAAAGGATGGATTGTGATATAGAAGACTAGAGAAAATGAAGAAACTGCTAACGAGAAAATAAGCATTAATAAAAATTAAGGTTTTTTTTTTCTGCAAATGACTGAAAATAAATGACTTTTCCATAAACGTATAACCTATTTCTGATCAACCTTATAATAAAATCCACACACTCATAGGTAATAAAATTACCTTATAGGTGTGCTAAATTGCAAGAGGGATGCAATGTATATGATTGATGCCATTCGTAAATGCTGCATTATGCAATAGGCAAATGTTAGCGTGAAACATTTGCGCAACGCAATCTATGTGCAGTGAGTGTGTGTGTGTGTGTTCATTTACGCACACATTCACCCTTATCGATTTCCTTCGTCTAAATGAAATGCTATGTGCAATTTAGCGCTTTGCCTTTTTTTTTGAATTATCAGCTAGTTATCCTATAAAGTTTATCAATTTTCAATACTTAAAAAAATCCCTCATTTTATAGATCCCTCTTTTTGCAATTATTTCGATAATTTTATTTGTTTTTTTTTTAATTATTTACTTTTATTTTTATTATTATTTATACGTTCATATTGAATGACTAAGAAAGAAAAATACTTTCATCTAAATGGAAAAAAATTTGCTTCTTATGTATTATGGAATTTGTAAATTAATACGAGTATGAAATTTTTTTAATTATTCTTTCCTATTAGTGGAAATAAACTTGAAGAAATACAAATAATTTGTTGAACGCCGTTTGCAAAATATCATTCAAATGAAAATAGCCGAGAAAAAACAAAAGTTCCTTTCAGCATTGCGCTTTAATATGCGAATGAATTTATAAATACTTCTTATATGTAACGTATAACGGATGTGATAAATAATTGATTGATTGAAGAAACAGGTAAACAATTCTAAAAAACGAATATCTTCATTTTTATTGGAATTTTTCTTTTTTCAAACTTTTACTGCTTTGTTTGTTTTATTTTCCGATATAATAATCCCTTCAAAATCGTTAATTGGGCTTAATTATCCAACGATATGAATAATGCGCAGATCATCACTTTCTTGCCGAAATTAAATGAATAAATTAGAATATGGATGGAGAAATGATTTCGAAAATCATATAACCATTTAGTGATATATTACTTGTTTTATTGTGTAAAAAAACATTTAATTGCAACTTAAGAGTTAATAACTACACAAGAGTTCTTGCATGAATGTTTTTCCTAACAATTCAAATAAGCTGTCTAGTTGATATGTTGTGTTTTTACAAGGCAGATTTCTGTTGAAATGCTTTAATATAAAGAATTTTTCGTTCAAAATTTCAGCGAATCGAAAACAATAGTTTCTTGTAACAATAAACTACCGTTTTGTATTCGCTTACATTTTGAACAACGACAATAAACAACGACAATAGCAATAACCTCGATACTAATCTGAGTGTGCGCATTAAATACGAATATGCTGACATAAATTTAAAATGCTTCAAGTCGAATTAAAATTCGTTGAAGATTTGAGATATTCTAGCTACAAAATAGCGCTCCTTTAATTTCAGTGCATCATTAAAATATCAGCCGCTAAACCATCCCTAAATTGCATAAAAGCATTATATAGCACCATTATTACCAAAATTTATACTATTTTCTAATAATTAACTTCAGCGGAAGAATTAAAGAACTAATATTGAAAAATAGTGAATAAGTTTATTAATGAATATTTTCATAGAGAGTAGAATGAATGTGATAAGAAAATAGGAATGAAGAAAATGAGCATACGTCTTCACGCTTTTTGCGTTCCTCTTCAAGAAGCCGTTTCACCTCATCAGCCTCATCCTTTGCGGCTTCAGCCTCCTCACGAGCCTGACGCATTTTCTTCTTGAGAACATCGAGCAACGATGTTTGTTGTGCTCCAGCTTTCTCGGCTTTCGACATCGTGTTGATTAATGAAGGATGCCTCTAATCAGTTAACACTAATAAGCACAAGGAGAAGGCAATAGAATCAGCGATTCAAAACAGTTGTGCGAAGAGCAACGGGCCCGACGTGACTGGCTGGCTGCTTAGATGACAATGCGTGTTCGGATGGAAGCAGCACAAGCGATAACGTAGCAGGTGGACTGTCACCAATGGCTGCTGGCTGCAACGTAAAAGCACCACCACGAGCAGATCGAATGTGGTGGGCGTACAGGCAGACAGGCGGGTTTGTGTGTTCGTTACGTACGCGAATAGACGATCGCGTTACGTTGCGAAACAGGCTTCGGTCAACTCGACTCTAGATGAGGGTGTATTGCAGAAAGCACACCTCGAGTTTACGTAGAACTCGAACTCGATAGCTTAGCTTAGCTGTGATGACCGAAACGACGCTCGCTTCTTCCGTTTGAAAGAGCCCTCTCGGCTGTCGCGCGGGCACACACCCCTCCACTTGATGGTTCTGACTGGTTGACTGCTGGTTGGCTGGCTGGCTGGCTAGGCGTGCTCCAGAACGAACAAGCCCAAATGGCAGCACACTGCTCTCTCGTGTGCTCTCTGTGCAGATTGGCAATCACACACGACGTACTGTTGCTGCGCTTCGCGACGTTAGCTCGTTCCTATCAGTGAATGCTCAGAAAACATTCACCATGAGTTTAATTTTTAATCCTGATTCAACAATGGCTTTTCCGAGGAGGAAGTTGATATCAGATGGCAATCGACAAATGTTACTTAACGGGAGGGGCCCTGATAGGAGGAATATATCTGCAGAAATGATTGAGTACGTCAAGATAAAGAAGGGTGGTGCTTGCACGATGGTGACTCAGCTGCCAAGTGCGTTCTGAACGTCGCTTGCTTGATTCAATTTCGTGCGCACTTGGATCCTTAAAGAGATTGTGCCTATATGCATACGACGAGCCCTCAAAGCTTACGATAGCGACGTGCTGAATCCCTTCTGTGGAAATATGTGAAGAAGTAGCAGCACAAGAGAGTGCTCGAGGTGATGATGCACGCCGGAATGCGCTCCCGAATTGGCTGCTGCACAACTGAATGGATCGGCGAGTCACGAAGAGAGCGGCACGCTGCGGCCAACGCGACTCAAAGCGAAATTCCTCCTACTATGGTGTGTTTCAACAATGAATGCAATATGCGACAGCCGGGCGTATACACTAACACAAAGGGAACAACTGTGGATATTCAGTGCACAAAGATATACAGAGATACGAAATATACGTCAAGAGAAGAGCAACCCGGGATGATGGCTTTCCAAGAGATCGACATATTTCGAGGGATGTTAATGACTAAGCATAATTCTTAGAGATCAGAGGAATAAAATGCATGATGAGCGAAAACATACACACATACGAACGAGGGAAAATTTTATGAGCTAGAAAAAGTTTGAGAAATAGAGATAAAAAGTAGTTGGAAATGCCTGAGAGATATAAGAGAGCGGAAGATGTGAGGGTATTGAAGAGGAGTACAACGTGGGAGGAGTTTAGCGCAATGACCAAATATGTGTGCCGCCTGCTCTCAGCATGTTATTGCAAAAATTGTACGAGTGCAATGAGTGCAGCACGAGCGCGTTTTGAAAGGCGAGCGCCACACGGGTGTCACTTGCCCTCTCTCTTCCCTCATCGCCCCCATCTCCTCCTTATTTTTCCCTCATTCTAAGTGCATAGTTTTCAGTAAATATGGTAAATTACGCAGTGATTTAATTGCGGATGCCCAAAAAAAAAAAAAAAAATAGAAAGCCTTCGTTGAAGATAGTATGGTCGTTTACTTATGAAGCATTTTGTACACCCCAAATGTTTACGAGAATTTTTTCTTGAACCATTATACTAACACTTTTTAGTGACTTCCTAAGAGAGTTAAACAAGAGCATCTGCCTTTTTTTGTTGGGAAGGGGGGGGGGGGAAGGAAGAGAGGGGATCGGATAAACGAGGGAAGAAAAACGAATCGCGAGGAAAAGCGATACATTTTTGTGCCTTTTAGGCTTAGGCCAATGAAATGGGACAATAAAAACTCAAACTTTAATTTAAACATCACACAAAACGTTTGGAGCGAAAAAAATAAAGGGCTGCAGGACAAATCCAAGCAGCGAAAACTTCTTCAGCATCCAACTTTGGCTGTTTCCCTTTTCCATGATTTATTTATAGAAACACAAAGGTGGCATTAAATTTGCACATAGAAATTCTTAATGTGCTCAATATATAAAAGAAATAAAATTTTTGATGGAGAATTGTACGAGCCATTAATTTTATAAGGAAACATTTTACTATGAGCTTAGCTATTGCGCCGCTTCTGAGTATTTGTATAGCGCGACAGTCTGACCATTGTTACAAAAAAGCACAAATCGTGCCAGGTCGTTTGGTGTACTTCTCTATTTATGCTATAAAAGAAGATATCGAAAATGCGCTCAATGTTTATAGAGAAGGAAATTTCTCGAAAAAGAAGCGTTAAATATATTGAAGTGATGTTTGCTGGAAGGATAATCTAAGACGTAGAGACTATTTGTTGCTGCATAAAAATCAGCTAAACGCACGAAAGGAACGAAGAAGAATGGAATGCCCTTAAAATGGCATTCTCTTCAATCGAAGAGACACCGATTCCCCGATGAAACATTTCACTTTTTTTGAGGTAAAAGCTTATAGAGAAATAAAAAAGCCTTTCAACTATTGCTTGCTTTTGGATGCGGCTCGAAAAATTGAATGCTATAGGGCAATAGCTTAATGGATAGACGGGTCCGTTAAGGGAATGGATAACTGAGTTCACTTCCTATATGTATTGTTGCACTTCGCATTTCGATGCTCTTGAATATCGTTATATTCTTCTGGATATAAATTTATGGAAATCACTAAACAATGGAAAGTGATTCAGATAAGGAGTGATGTAATCAAATATAATTAATAAAATAAAGCGAAATGAGTTTATTCGATAGGCAAGAGCTTTAATGGTCAATAGTGAATCTTTATGAGACCACCACTCCTTCATAAATAGGGCAATAAATCCTTCAGCTTCATCAATTATCTTCACCGCATAGTTGCTATTAATCAACTCTCCGTTATGCATAATTGCGCCAAGCAGCAAACAACATCCAGCTGCCATATATATATATATATATATATATATATATATATATATATATATATATATATATATATATATATATATATATATATATATATATATATATATTCATGCCTGCTTTTCTGATAGCTAATATTTGGTGCTTTGTACGCATAGATACACTAAGTGACCAAAGTAGTTTCGTTATCAAAATTATGAAAATTTTCGTAAAAAATCAAGAGTAAAGGATATTGAAGCCTTTTGAGAGAAAATCATTGCAGCTCATTTGTTTCAACGAGATGCACCTAACCGTACATCTCACAATAAAACCCCCGGGAGATTAAAACTATTATAGATGTTCTAAAATTACTGCTGAAAAAGAAGGGGATCTAGTCGATACTGTAATTAAGGATATTTGGCGTAGTGAACCCTATATTGTGACCGAGTCAACCAATAAGATAAGTGAATGCATGCCATTCTTTAGGTGTCACTGTGTGAGGAGCTCACAGCCGCAGATAAAATCTTGTCAATAAACGCGATCAACCCTCTCTGCACCACGAACACATTTTCACTGCTAAACGTTTCTTCATAGAGAATGTTGAGCAGCTATGATTAATTTTTTAAATCATATCCGAAAATATACGGTTAATTTTCAATTCGTTGAAAATTACATAAAATGTATTACACTTATACTCTTAATTTCGCGTCTTTTTCATTTCAATACAGTTAAAGTTTATTTGAATTCTCTCAATAATTCTTCCCCAATCCGATTGAAATTTTCCCAAAAACTTTCTCATCGTTTCATCGAACATCCTGGAAATTAAATCTTATCTCTCCTTAAGTAATCAGATCTTAACTTTTGACACCTTATATTTTTTGGACATCTTACCCTATCTTTGCAGGCGAGAATTACTGTTAAAGTCGTGAAGAAATTTTTGCATACTTCAATAATTGTGGAAAAAAACCGCATGAATAAGCCTTCAAAAATGGAAAATGTATATTGAAGAGTTCATTATTTTATTGCTGATTTTCAAAAAGTCTTTATATTTTTATATAAGTGAATTTTAGGAGAAAAATTTTTGGAATGATATCTTTTCAAATATCGAGTGGAAAATAATCATACTTCTTTTATGTATATAGTATTTAGATTATAATCATGAACAGAATCCATTATTCTCTATTAGAAAACCGTCTTCTTTTTTTCTTCACTAATGCTATCAGTCTGCAAAAATTTGGCAATTCGCCAACTGGCTAAAAATTGATAAATTTTAAATTCTATTTATGATGCTACAAGAGATTAAAGATTTTATATTAGATATAATCATAATAAAGTAAATAACACAAATAAATAACACTGAAAAAAAATTCCAATAATATTTTATTCATAAATTTTCAGTATCGTCTCGCAAACTAAGCGCTAAAATTATTTCCTCAATTTAACCAAAAAAAAAAAAAGAGAGAAATTATGAAAAATTCATTTGAAGTTTTTCGGCGCCATTCGAGAAAATTTACGACGATATTATATTGAGAATATTCGCAACAATAACAAATATCAAATTCTCGTTTTAAAAGACAACAAAAATGTGAACGAATTTATAAATGACGGAAATATTTCAACAAAAAAAAAAATTTTTTTTTCTCGCAAATATGCCACTCATTGAATTTCGAGTTATTCAAGTGATAAACTAATCGTCATTTCTTTTATTAGAGCATTTTCTCATCTCGTTTTTTTTTCTTCTTTTTTGAGGTTTGAGATTATAATAAGAGGAAAAAAAAAATCCAAAATTGCAACTGAAATTCTCTATGATTTATTTATTTATTCACTTATTTATTTATACTAACTATTATTCTAACTTATAGTATTGTTGATTTAATTAATTCGATTTGAAGTTTGTCGCTCATTTTGCCTATAACAGCCCTTATCTAACACATGGTTCATATCTCTTCATTCATAAATATATTTCATTAAAAGAGGATATAATTACCTCTCCAAAGAGCACATTTTAAAATTTTATATTCCATAATAACGGGCAACCTTATTCTACCTTCATCTTGTATTCTAAATAGTTTATTTGATATATTCAGTTTCTACTAATTTTTTTTCCCCCTTTGATTGAAATTATTTGGGAAATTTTTAAAAACTTTAGAAAACACATGTTTTCAATTTTCATTTTTTTTCCTCGATTGTACCGATTCAAACTGCAAATTATTCCCCCCCATTTATATCCATCAAAAAGCGATTATTTAGAAAAGTTTAATCAAATATAAGATTGTCAATTGTATTGATTTCCATCGTTAGATTCGATTCTCGTTTTCACACGAATCAAACAAAGAAGTACAACATACGCTGAATCAGTAGGAATCCTCGCCTTATCAAGTGGGCGATGATTCAGAATTATGCAACGTTGCACGCAAAGGCATCCATTTCCAATATAAATTGTTCATCATTCATCGTTCTATCGGCGAAATCCCCACAACATCTCCCCATTTAACATTAAAAAAAAAAAAAACATATCGACATACAGGCAACGATCATGTATCGCTCACTTCAAAAGACTTATCTTGCCAATAAATCAATCGAATTCGATGGATGGTATCTCAAGTCGAAAATTCTCTATTTAAGCGAAGAAAAAACTGCCGTTTTCATTCGGATAACTATCGAATGTTCACATAAAATGTAGCAATATTAATTATACGATACAACAATCATTGTATCTCTTATATACTTTCAAAAATTTGCATTTATGAAAATTTACATATGCATGACGCAATATGTTAGCATTATATGCATATGCATTTATTTGTATGTTCGTACATTTGTGTGTTCAACAATTTCAGCTAAAGGAATACTCATGCTAGAGCTATCAAATTTGACAAGCATAAAGTACACTATAGGAAGCCGATCTAAGGTAATTCTCATTGCTCTATCAAGGCAAATTTTCTTCCATTTGTTCTTGACGTACCAGCTATTTGGCTGTGATAAGGACGACTATAGGAATGTTTGTCACGTCAACCAATACGGCAACGTTCTCTATTAATATCACTAATTATTTATTCATTTTATTTTTTTCATTAAAAAGTAAGAGTTCATAAATTACCAGAAACTGGCTATCTAAGAGTTCATCATTGATGCCGTTGTCAGTAGAAAGCGGAAATCGAGCTCTCTTGAGCAAATAAGTTTTCCACATCGCTAATAGCAAGTGGACTTGGTGATCTACAATACTCGACCGCTTAGAACGAAATATATGTTTTATTAACTCAACATTTGATGTCTAAATTTCTCTTCCATAAACTATGAATTCGGTGGCATTGTCCCGAATCTACAATCATGTGGGCTAAAATTTCAAAAATTTATGTTATTTTCAACGTAACCAATTAAAATGATGAGGTTGAGGCAGTTTTGATTTGAAATCTCCTTGTCGCATTCAAATTCACTCAATTCTTTTCGATAATATTTGAAGGGATTTAATTTTTGAAAAGATGAGCAGCATTATTTGTTAGGCAAATTGTAGTTTAAAGCGATATTCTTTATATGCTTAACGTTATGCTGACAGATGGTTGGCTTGAACGTTGTGCTGTGTGGGTAGATAGATAGAAGCGTGAACATCAGTAACGCTGCAGGTATAACGGCTTCTATACGAAAAAGAGCACAGATTACACAAAGCCGTTAAGAGTATAGCAACAACGGCCTCAACAACAGCAGCAGCAGCAGCATTCCTCAACGTTGTCTCTAAGCTCGATCTCAACACCTACGCATCTTTTCCACTCATTCTTCAACAAACGGCCGCACCTCAGCACAAATACCAAGAATCTTGCGTTCCATAAAAACAAATAGTTCGTTCAACTAAAAAAAAAGAAAAAGATTGCCTGTACTACGCATCTCATTGACCACTCCCATTATTTAAACTAATCCATTCTACGCTAACTGTGAAAGTAACAAAATTAAATTGCAAATATAATTTGAAAAAACATAAAAAACTACTATTAAGAATTATGAGAAATTAGTAGGTTTTTTTTTTGTTTATTTGAAGCTAAAATTAAGCGAAATATTTTGTTGAAATTCTCCTTCGATATAGCCTCTAATTGAAGAGTTGAAGCCAATACAAATTCGATATAGTTTCATGGATTCTTAAATGTTTCTTATTCCTTTCTCAATTTTGCTTTTCTTTTACCTCCTTTTCTGTCTTTTCCTCTTTCTCTTTCTCTTTCTCTCTCTCTCTCTCTGTCTCTTTCTCTCTCTTTCTCTTCCTGGTGTTACATTAGCAGTGCTATAGTTTCATTACAGAGAGATGTTTGAGAGAAAATGTAGTTCATTGGTAGTTCGCGAAAGTAAATTACAAGTACAAGTACAAGCTGTGTGTAACAAGAATCATTTCGAAAAGAGGCACCAACCAGATTGACTCGAATGCGTATTGTGCTTATGAAGGTGGATCGACGAGTGTACCGGAAAATAAGCTTTAGCACGCGGATCCCTTTGAGGGATAAAATATATGATATATTCAATCGAATTCAAAAGCAACTATAATACTCGAATGGTCAATAGAATAGCTGATTTAATAAAAAGAAGGTGATCTTTAATCCAATCGATTATATTATCAAAAATTAAGATAATACGCTTTGATTGTTTCATAAAATCTTTCAATTTTCAACATAAAATCTCAACAATATAAAAATGTTGAAATATTTTAAATTATTATTCGTTCGTATTTCAAGGGAAAATACATGAATTTAAAGTCACTAATTCTATGCATTTCAAATAGGATTATAGCCAACGAAAATGAGGCTGATTTCTTCCTTCTCTTTTTTCGAACCATGAGTTGATCGCAAAACTTCATTTCGCTATTCCAAATTGAAAAAATATTTGAGGTTTTAATTGATCGGGGATTATCTGACGAGGCCCTATGATGAAGGCTTCGAAAACACGATTATTTCCTTCTTTCTCTATTTCTGTTGTTGTGATACCATTGCCTGAACTTGTCGTGCTTCTTTAAGAACAAAATCTTGACTACGGTGCTGATCGTAAATAACTTATCATTTATGAAAGAGTCGTCTAGAAATACCTCTTGGACTTTCTTCTCCTTCTCTTCGAGATTCGAATTAGCAACCGACAGATCTTCTTGTGCCTTATCGAGGTCGTTTTCGGTCTGCATCATTTTCTTTTGGGTATCTCGAAGTTCCTCCTCAATGCGCTCGAGCTTATCCGTCATCTGCCGCACCTTCTCTTCGGCAGCATCGGCACGATCCAATGCATTGTCCTCAAAAGTGCGTCATTAATTTTGTTCTCAACAATAAGAATGCTCTTTCCGATTAATAGCAACAATGCATACGTGCATCACCACTAAAAGTACTCAACAAAGATAGAAATAAAAGCATGTTGACCAGCGTCAAATGGTTAGTGATGAGGTTGGTCAGTGGTCATCGGTACGAATATCTCTTAGGAAACCAGAAAAATAACCTCTTATCTCAAAAAAGTTTTCAATCTTTTGGTACAGATCCTCAACATAATCGACGAATAACGAAATGAGCGGAGAATAAGTACCCCTCAGATTGACAATGAAAAAAACGATTGACCTAAGAGACTCAATTACAACTTATTATTGCGAGCGAATTTCAGAAAATTTTAACCACAATGGATGAATTTCTACTCTTCTGAGGTTAGAAACTAAATTCAAGAATGAAGTCGAGGTTTCTAGTTTTGCATTGACTGTCAATGCACGATATAATTTTCTATTATATTCGTACGATACATGAAATAAACTGCATCATTTTTAATAGCGCTCTATTAGAATTTCGATCATAATGAAATTAGCGCAATACCACATTTGGATAAAAGGAATTCCGATCATGATCCTGAATTCGCAGAACTTCGATAGTTATTGGAGTTACGAGTAATAAATTGTAGCTTGGATATAAGTACTTGAATTTTATCGGAAATCCGAATTCGGATTTTCTTGAACTTCTGATTGTTGCTCCGGTTTTCAACAAACACCTTTTCGATGCAATTTTCTCTCCTCAGCACTCTTTGTACGTCACCCTCGAAATTATGCAAGCTGTTTTTGTTTATATCGATGTTGGGACAAAGATGTGCATCAATGTTGAGTTATTTACGGGGTGAATATTTTTTACACATTGCGTTCGAACCGCTCCATCGGGCTGTCTGAAGACAAGCAATCGGTAGGTGCGTGAGGTATGGCACAGTGTAACAGCTTTCTCGCCGATGCAGCTTGCTGAAGCTAACAAGCACTGCACTTTACACCTAGATGCCTTAACACGACGCTCTATAATGTGTTGCATATCTCTCGTTTAAAAAAGCCCACATCGCTAGAGGAAATTCTATCGGACATGCAACGCAAGTGGTGCGGTTTGATCTACGGGTCATTAATGACTGAACGGAATTCATTCTCATAAAATGAGAATGAAAAAAAAAACAATAAGTGACCATTGTGAAGTGAATAATTTCATGATCCGTCCCCGGATGAGAGGATGCCGCAATCTCGATTTTAGGAGTCAACTCCACACAATTATTCAAAGATTGCTCTTTTTAAAAATTATTTCTGGGGAGGGTGAGGGGAGATGGTGGGGAATGTGGAAGAAAGAGGACTAAAAGATCACTTGATCGCCTTGTTGATTATCAACACAAACCATGAGCGTTTTAGTCGGCTAGAGATTGTCCTTGTTAACCTTTCATTTATACCGGCAATACTTTGTGGGTCTCTCCATCAGTAGAAGTTAATATTTCACAGCAATAATTTATAGCTTTATGAAGTAAAAATGTTTATATTGTTCCTATAATCTCACCACCGCACCAATGCAAATTCAAGGAATAGTTTAAGACTTCATCATGCTGAATTATTCCTCTATCATTTATTGCTCTACCAAATCATATCTCTACAATCAAATTTTCGCCATCAATCTAATGCCTCAAAGATTTGCTCCGAGACACTCCTCATCGTCTGCATCGACGACTTCATTTAGTGCTAAGAAATTCGACTAATCAACCGCCTTTTCCCAATTCAATACTGAATAAATCAAATCACTTTGATATTATCGCAACGTAAACTCTTTAATGAATGCGACATATGATCGGATGCCGTCTGATCCAGTGCCGCTAATGCATAAAAGATTAAGAAATGAGAAGTGAACTGATTGTACTCTAAAGAAATTATCTCTCAAAGATGATTTTATTGGAGCGATGGAAATGATAGAGGAGAAATCGAATTTGGGATTTATACTCGTAATTCCAACATCTAACACAAACCATATATCCCTTCAATTATTAAGTAGCTATTAGAGGTAGTGATTTTTATCGGTGATTAGAATTATTTGCCGATTAAATTTTGGTTCATCAGCGATGACCATTACAATAGCAATCGTGTCCACTCCTTCGTTGTGTTAAGAAAATTTTCATCAAAAATTCCCGCAAAAAAAAAAATTTTTTTTTTAACAGATATAAAAAATAATCAATTATGAGCATAGAAAAAGAAATGGATCGTAGAGGAAAAGAATTTTTTTGTTTTCACGAAAATCAAATATGATTCAGAAAGGTGTCAAAATTTTCGATCGACACCGCAAATGACAAAGATGAAAATCTCTTTGCAATTTGAAAAATACGTGAGGAAGAAATTTTGCTTGAATGATCGTTAATCATAAAGATGATCTCCTAATTTTAAATTTTTGATAAGCTCATTTCAGCAAAAAGCTTTCGAAACGGTAAATAGTTTTCCACTCATAATTGCATAATAATAATTAAAATCGAATACTTGAAAATGCTTGGGAATTCGATATGCAAATATTCACATTAAATACCAATGAAGATAAAAATAACTAGCTCTTAGTTTGTAATTATTAATGAATGTTGAGAGAGGTGAATTTTTTACGCAAAAAAAAAAAATTTTCATTCTCAAATGCTAATATACCGCCGTTATTTTGCTCACTTACTTATTGCCATTACTGCATAACAAATCGCGAATATTTTTGTTGAATTTTGAGAGTTTAGAGAGAAAGAAAAAAAAAAGCGAATCGACAGAGATAATTCCTAAATCGTTCATCAACATCGACATCAACGAGATAAACCTGTTGGAATTTCATCAACATTTCATTAATGGTCATTCACAATGAAAAAAAAAACTTCTTTTATGTTAAAATATTTTGTACGATCATCAAAAGAATCGTTTTCCGTTTTTTTTTTCTCAACATCACATTTTCTAGCCAATAAAATGACCACTCATTTTAAAACAATTTGAAAAGCTTTCAATTTGTCTAATTCTATAATTCAATACGTTTAGATTTATTGCTTTTAATCCATAAAATATATAAGTATAGATTTCGTCGATAATATAGAAGAAAAAAATAAAAATGAAATGCTAAAAGAATTCCAAGGATTATAGCTAATAAATTAATATTGCTAATTTTCTCGTAAAAATTACAATATATATATATGATTGTTGATGAAATCAGTTTATCTCTACCATGTCTTATTATTAAATCTCCTATGATTAAGACATTTTTTAACACCAAACGAAAATGCATAAATGCATAATTTCGTTCTCCTATATTCGCATTAATTTATTGTCGATATTTCTCTATCATATATTGAAGAGTAATTGAGGAATGCCTTCTGCAAAGAGATGCAATTGCCATAATATAAATGTTTGATGCAAAAGAAAAAAAAAAACTATTGCATTGCGTTACAATCAGAAAGCACGATAAGTCTTATCCAATAAGAACTGAAAAAGTTCACCCCCACCTATTAAATAATGATAACACCTCTGATAACCTTTGCAAACTTTTAGTGAAAAAAAAAATTGACGCCGACTTATTTCGTTTTGTGCGTTGTATGAATTTGGAGGGAAAAATTTAAAATGAGCATAGCTATAAGTTGTAATTTCTCTCTCTATTTGCAATTATTAGTGCAGCTAAAATAATTCAAATGACGAAACAAAGAGGAAATTATTTTTTGTGGAAAATTTATGTGCAAATTATTATTAGTTCTAGAAAATAATTCAACAATTTAAGGGCGTGAAAATTTCATAGGAAAATAAATCTCTTCATGAAAATTTTCATTCTTTTTTTTTTAAAATCAACTTCTATGGCTAAATGAAATATTTATACAATGGAATCCGGAACATTTTATGTAAGTAACTTGATTTTATGAATATATTGAATGGAAGAACCTCCGAATAAACTAATAAAATAAAAATCATAGAAAATTCAAGTTTCGATTACTTGAGTTAGAACACCTAATTCACCTTCTATTTCTTGCTGAACCTTATGGACAGGTGTTTCATATGATGCATAGAGAGAAAGCAGAAGGTAATAGAGAAACGGACGACTAATAAACGATATTTCATAAGCACTAATGCAGAGAATATTTGCATATATGGCAAAGTATGGCCACGATTACTGTAGAAGAGTAGATCATTTGGGTCATTGTATCTAGCAAAATAGGTTACCTTCTCGATTTTCATCGCCTGCATCTTCTTCTTGATGGCGTCCATGGCGATTGGCTTGTCGGGTTTGCCGGGGATGCAGCCGCAGATAAAGCACACAACAATACGAATGAGCCAACGTTCAGCTGTGCCTTATCAGCGTTCTGCTCGACACGCACGCATCGCGTCTACCGTTATGCACGCATACGTCGTAAACGTAAGCACTACGCCCGAGGCGTTCAATGCTCTCCACGATTGACATAGTTTCTCGATAGATGTTTGCACAGTCTGTCTTCCGGATGTAATAGCACTGTCTGGTTTGCCGACTATAGGAGTGCTATTTTCGAGGGCAGCTAGCCCTGGGGGCGTGCTTACGTACAGACTTTTGCTATGTTCCAGCATACATCGATGAAGCGTTTAGAGAAAATTCCGACGAGTGGAATATCGTTGTGAGTCGAGAGGATGCCAGATAGCTGGCTAATTGCCTTGACTGTAACAGCTGACATCTGTGGCCATCTCTGGTCGATTGGTGCAACATCATTCCACTTCGTCGTTTCAACTTTCACTGTTCTCTCTGTGAAGAGGATTTTCAATTTCGTCGTTCATGCATTGTTGCCTACAACTGTTTTCTCTATTAGGGTGTACATTGACGAAAATGGCCTCAAAACGCTCTGTAAAATACGAATCAATTCATTCAAAATTACTCTAAATTAATAACTCCGGCGTTTATTCTAATTTTACGGTAGGATATATTTAATTGCGCTCGTTTAGGTGTTTGCAAAAAAAAAAGCAATGAAAATTCGATTTGCAATAAGCACAACGATATTCTGACGTCTATGTGGGATGTTGTGGGCGTATTATGTTCATCGTTTCCCGTAACTCACATCCGGCATCTACGCTGATACTAAAGTGCAAAAGTTGAGCGTAGCATTTGTCGCCCACTCGATATCACATTATGGATCAACATGCTCACTTAGAAACAGAACTACATAGGCGATATGATCAGGCGATCATCTCCCGCGGACCATCCTCCGCCTGTCTATTCGACTGAAGACGAGACGTTTACCCAATGGGAATGTTTACATGAACCATTACTTTCAACATCTCAATGAGATACTATATTGCTTGCGTTTCTTAACTATCTGTTTACTTGCAATCAATCAATGTTTGCATTCCAGGGATGTTTCCTTAATAAAATTTGCTTTATTTTTTCCATATATATATATATATATATATATATATATATATATATATATATATATATATATATATATATATATATATATATATATATATATATATATATATATATATATATATATATATATATATATATATATATATATATATATATATATATATATATATATATATAACCAACTTTAACTATTTGTAGACATTCGTCATTGAAATGAATGGATATTATGTTCCAGTAAGCACGTTTTCATGCAGTTTAGTAAATGTTTGCAAAATGTTTATTATTGACGCATTATCTCTATACCCCTACATATGCGTAGTCCCATTTGTGTGGTGGTTTCAGCTCACCAACAATAAAAGCAATGTCGATGGAATTGGATAGGTATAGTCTATACCTTGAGATGCGTTGATTGCTCTCTAAAACAGAAATACTTTCATCTTATCATAGGTGTCTCGAAATTTCCGCACAAAAATTTTCCCGCTATGATAGTAGAGAATTCCAGCAGAACATTCACCTCATATCGAACATATCAAATAGACAATGTTTAAATTTTCTTGGATATTAATTCAATCGGTAGGTTTAATAAGAGAATCGAAGAGGTTTTAATTGAAAGGCGTAAATAAATCATCGCATAAATCGTAAAATAAAAATGAAGTAGAAAAGCGGAATATTTCCATACGTATTCGCTTTCAGCAGTGAAATTCAGCCAGCAAACATCATATTGCTCTATGAAAAGTTTGTCCGTTCAATAGATTGAACCAACATACGATAAGGGTTATATGATGCATGTGAGTCACACACTAACATCAAATATGATCGAAAAAAAATGTGCTACTCAAAAGGAAATAAGAAAGACAACCAACATTCACTTCTATAGTTTTATTCCTTCCATCATAGGGAAAATGCCCTCGATTCACAAATTCTTTACACTCGAATGTCTAGTTTAATTTTCTTGGTACATCAAGACAAACAAATAATTCGAACGATTACTGGATTCCTCTTCGATGTTGGTGGATTCCTCATGAAAATTACGCTCTCAGATGTCAAATATTTACATAATGGGGAGAGGGGAGAGGGAGCGGGAGAGGGGGAAAGTTAAATTTCATTCGTACTTTCTATAATGAGAGGAAACTCTAATATCTTGTGACTTGCCCTAGATATGTATGGGCTGAGGGGGTGCATTCCTTAGAGCATTTAATTTAATATATCAATCCCTCATAATCTGCTATGAATTACTTTGCAATAGGATCGCTATACTTGAGTTATTTAGCCGAATTAAGATCCCAATGTTTTGTCTTCATCTTCTGAAGGCAAAAGATAAATCGCTGGAGATGTTTTATTCGAAACCTCAAATGACTTTATGTCTAAGTAACTTCATAACAGCATTTATAACTCAAAATTTATTGCTTTAGCTAAAAGAATAACGAAACTTTCCAATAATCCCTTTGCGACCGAAGGAAATCCTATATGGTGGTATATTCCATAAATTTCTCTCGCCGTTTATTTTTTTATTTCTTCAAATTTTTATTTCTTCAATGAACGAAACCGATGATATTCGGTATGTCTTCTGTCTAGAAGATTCTATGTTGAAATCTATAGTGATGAACTTTTTCATGAATTCATATACGTATAGTCAAAATTTTGGGCTATAGGTTTTTCTCGAAATTATCATAGAGGTTATCGTTGAATGTGGGAAAAAAATCTCAATTATTGAAGAGGAATTTTTTCGAATCAACAGTTGTAAGCTGTATTTCTAGTATAATCAATCTATTTAATGAACAACATAGAAGGGCTTGATGTTGAAGGATGGAAGGTAGAGGAGGACAATAAAAGGATTATAATGTTGTAACTTTTCTTTCTATTTAGTATGAAAGTAAAAGATTTTCCAAAATCAATGTATTTAACCAAAATTTTATGCACTTTTCTTTTGGGAAATTTATCAATGCTCCTTTATAATTAATTTTGGAATATTTTTCAAATTCCAATCGTAGAATTAAAATTTGCTCATTGAAAACCTTAATTACGCTAGTAGTTATTATTGTTTATCTATTTTAAAAAAAAACTCTATCTCTTTATTTATACAATTTTCTAAGAGATATTCAGTTCTCTCTAACGAACTATAGATTCGTTCAACTTGAAGTTCTTCATTAGTTAAGATAAAGCTAAAAATGATAGCCCGAATGAAAGAAAAGCAGAGTGAGCTTAAAATCGCTGCTACTATGTTCGACGAGATGTGGATGTAAGGTGTGTACCCTCAGGCTGCAAGTGCTACTCACTCTACTCGACTATTAGCGAGATTGCACAGCTGCCAGAAATTCAGGCACCATCGCACTTTTCCATATATTCTTGAGATGATGGAAATCACACGATACCAATACTCAACCTTGAACAGCGAACATTTGTTTTATTGCGGTTTGATATTAGGCGGAAATTCCAATAGGGCTCAAATCTGCGACTTCCCCCTTTCAAGGACATATTAGGTCATTTCCATCACTTTACTCTATGATGTATCCTACTTCTTCATTCAGTATTAGAAATCCGAGGCAATAAACACATTGTCCACACCCCCCCCCCCTGCCCTCGCTTTCCAAACGATAAAGTCAAAAAATGCATCAGGATAGAAATTAGAGTTTTCTAAACCCATAAGAAAAGTGATGGAACCAATACCTTCTGAGATTTCCTCCAATCTAGTGAGCATTCAATCGACAGTATACGCTTACCGTCATAGACTTAATCGGCACTAAAAGCGATAGCGCCCACGATATTGAATACTGTAAGCATCAAGAAACGATATTACAAAACAGAAGCGTTGCGAACACCATCCTATGGCCTTATATAATTTCTCTTCAAAAAACTTTCAGTTTTGTCGTTAAATGAAAACAATGCCTCATAGCATTTGCATTCAACACAAAAGTCTTTAGAAAGCATCGATGAGGATTAGTTTATATTGAGTGCGTACTTTGCTGCGAAATTCCTGCTGGTTGGTGAAGGAGGAGAAAAAACTGCCATAACTCGTCTCTTATGTGCGAATGCATCAGAAATTCAATGATCGTTTGAAGAAGAAGCCAATAGCGAAAACGTTTTAAAGCCAATTTCACAAACATTTCGCCAGTCTCATCCTTACTTCAGACTTCAATCTCTGTATAAACAATAAGGCATTTCCTTCTGCATATTAGAGCAACATTCTAAGCTTGTGATGTAACGACGATATATGAAATGCAAAATAAACTATTAAATTACGGCAATAGTGATAAAGTCAACGGTGAGGAAATGGCCACTTGAACGTGCTATCAATCGATCAAGATTTTTCGTATGCAAATTTCTCGATAGGTTTTTATTTGAATTTATGCTTCATATTTCTTTCACTATTCAGCATGGCTGATCGAAGAAACAATGAGATACCGAAATGAATGAGCAGCGACACAAGCCTCGGCTGGTTGTAATAACCGAAACGTGTATGACTGAAGTTTTTCATGAGATCAAGCAATGCTTTCTCGTAGAAACGATATCAGCAATATGCTCGCACAAATTTCTCGACAATTTCGTTCACTTTTGTCTAAACATAATTGCTCTCGAAAGATAATGAAGTTAAACGAACATGTTTATTATTAAGGACTAGTAGGAATCCTTTTAGAATATGCAAAATATATTTGGTCAAGGGCATGGAAAACGATTCGACATGGTAAACACTAGTTCATCGAGTAAATATCTAATCAGCGGATTTTAAATCACATAGATAAATCAAACGCAATTAACGTCTAATTGAATGGAATTGAAATTGGGCGTGATCGAATGTATCTATGTGTGTGTGTGTCTGTGTATATATGTACGCATGCATGTATGTATGAATATATGTATGTATGTGAGTGGGTCCGTTGACCAGTCATTTGCACGGTGAATAAGAAGTTAATCGATAAAATAGATAACTTATTGATAATACAGATCGAATTAAGACTGCAACCAAAAATTCTTCACTCCAACGTTCTAATAGTAAAAAAAAAAAATTATGTTGTGGTGTGAGGAAAGCAGCAGTTGACAGCAACAGTTGTCTTCGTCATATGTCATGCCATTTGCGCCAATGATTTTGCATCTCAGTAGATGGTTCTAAAGCGTATACCCCTCTTGTTCAATCTTAATAAAGCTAAAAAGCTCCTCGTAACACAAATTACTGAATATAAAACCTGTGACGGATATGAACGAATGCCCCTTCGATATTTAATTCACAGGTGGGTCTCGCCAACTTGCGCAAAATAGACTGAAGGAGAGGAAAAAATGGCGACTTGATTGAAGCGTTAGATAGAAGTTTTCTCAACAGTCATGGAGAGGATGATTAGTTCTAATGGAACACGAAGAGATGGGCTTATATAAATAGAGTGATACTCGAATGCCAGTAAGCACTCAAATAAGTGAAGTTGCCACGTCTCACTCCAAAGCAGACATCTGCAAAACGCTAGATGGGATGTAATGTGAAAATGATAGACTGGGAGCCCCTCGCTAACCGATATATAGGTTTTTGCTATTTCCACGGAACTGGGAGAGGAGAAAGGCATCTTAGTGCCCTCAACTAATTAGTCCAACGTATTATTCAAGTTCTATCATCTCAAAATCATTCAAGTGCCCTCAAGCTCAACGATGACTATCGCAAACAATTTGCTAATAGTAATGAAATAATTGTGGCTACAGAAGTCGATTATTGAATATGAACTTTTATTTCGAATTCATTGATGCGTTGAAATATTCGATCCCCATTTGCTCGCACGTTCATCTACCGAATGTTTGAAGAAAAAAAAAAGCCCAATTGAACGACCACTCAGATCGTTTATTAATGTCAGTCACTTCAAGGAGTCCGCTCGATTTTTCTAATCGTCTATTCTATTTTTGACTCCGATTAGCTTGTTCTATTATTACAAATATCTTATTTCGTTGTCTAGAAAGTTTCGGGCATTAATTTTTCTCAAGTCCTACGATGGGATTTTTCATTGAAGAATTGCCTCATTCTCTCCCCCCCCCCCCCCCCTCCACGAATGCTGAGAGCTGAAATGTTAGGATATAGTGAAAAATCCCACAAAGATGTGAAAAACAATCATCTGTGAAAGAAAAGAAGAATGTTGAGACAACTAAGAGGAAGAAAGACAGATTGACCATATTGCGGCTCTAAATCAATGATGCGAGTAAATATGTTTAGGCGCAAATCATTCTTGAAATTGTTGGAGATCTCAGGAAGATCGAAAGATGATACAAATATAGATAAGAAGTGAAACAAAAAAAAAGGAAAGAGCTCAGAGAATTTATTCGAATATAGAGACAATAAAAAAAAATAATAAAATCATCGCAAAAATAAACAAAAAAAGATGATTTAAAAAATGAAATGAAAAATAATAATTTTCAATCAGAAAGCTTCTGCTTTTTATTGCTTTCTTTTGAGTATAATAATCAACACTGTAAAAACCTCAACCTCTTAGTGAAAGTCGTCATCGCTAGTGCATAGAATGTCATTCTGTGGAAACGATGAGGTAAGGAGGGGGCGAGGGGGACGACTGTTACTTATACGAAGTTTCACACGATACATATAGAAGACGGAATTTGCATAGTCAGTGAAACAAGAAGGAAATTCCGCGCACTTATTATTATGCAGAAGTCTTTTTTGTTATGGTCTAATGAAAATATGGTGTCGTCGGCTATCCACTAAAGTGAGGAGAAGGCTTTCAAATAAGAAGTGAAGATAATTCCTCCATTCCGGGCCTAATTTGTAGTGACGTCTAACACGTCCAACGAAGTGCTTTAAGTCCTGTTTTTCTCGTTTTTTTTTTGAAATATGAATTAACAAATTTTCTGAGAACATTCTGTGCAGTGCTAAGCTCTTTGCGGACGACCTCCAAACTTATCGTCTATTGCATGAACCCATCTACTACTTCCATACTCTGGAGAAGGAACTTTATGCATTCGCCAAATGGTCGAAATTATAACAAAATGCCACGTGACTTATGTCAACTTCTAATATAGATGTTTTCTTAGCTCATCAGATGAGGTTTTTTTTTCTATTTGATATAACTTTCATGACTTTGGCGTCATAATTGACACTGAATTTCACTAGAGATTACGGCGTTTCGCTATTGTTGAAAAATCGTTGAACACTACAAACTGCATTCTCCGCATTTTGTAGCATAAATCTACTGAGCAGTATCGAGTATCGAGAGACCTTGATCGATTACTGCCGACCCACATAGGATTACCGTAATCTATCACTGTACTTCAATTTTTGATATCAGGCTGTTTATTAGGAAATATCCGGAAAGGTTTCACCCGTATTGCTTCTCGCCAAGTTTACTCTCACCCACACTTCCAAATAACAGTACCAGATTAAAAATTTTAACTGGAATCATTCGAGCAAGGGAAATGGCAAAGTAAGCAGGAAAATAAAAGAAGGAAGAAAGAAGAAAAGTTGGGAGAAGCAAAGTTGACGAAGCAAAAAAGAGTAATCGCAGTCATTTCGAATGAACGGGACATCACGTTGTTATTTTTCAGTGCGGCGAAGTGCACCCGATTCTGTCAAGTATCTCGGCGAATAGTTGGATCGTTCAATGCTTTAACACTCAGCGATATGCTTCACCATGAAATAATATACACATCGGATACTTGCCTAGAGGGTCCATTATGATCCAACTTTCAACACATTTCGTAGTTGCACGCTAAGAGTACCTAAAACTTTTAATGCAGCACGCCTATTTGCTGATGTTTCGATCTTTCACACGATCTTTTAGCTTCAAACATGAATACGGATGGGTGCGGAGTGAAAGCTGAAGGGAGGAGGGCATCGACCCAAATTTGATGCAGTTTATCACGTTCATTTTTGATTAGTTGAAAGATCGTTATCAAAGGAAACGCCTCCCATAGCAGCTCGATGAATTGAAAACGATCACGTTCCAATTTCATGCAACAAATGCACCTGTCCCGCAATCTGATGGTACGATAGCATGAGGTATATTTGATTTCCATCATTTGAATTCATAAGAAAAGTGATCTATATACCGAAACATAAAAAAACATAGATAACAGAACGTAAGACTTTCTCAGTTTTACAACGCTATCACACCCTTTTCAAGCCTTAGTTCACTTATGGTCCACCACGATTCCGCCACTTCAGCATTTCCGGTTCCTTCATAGACGCGGATAGCAGGTGTGAGGAAGCAACAGTTAATTTGGTTGAACCAAATAGTAGAGATGATCAGTAATATAACAAACATACACCAATTGCTAAAGGGCTTCATTAGTGTCACTTCCGGTCACGAAAACGCCAACAGTGATGTTTGTGGAAGTTCTCAACCACTGAGCAATAATGGCCAATGCCAATATAATGACTCCTCTGAAATGTTCAGACTCTTCTCCAAGCTGCGTTAACGTTTTCCACCTGAATGGATTTGAAAGACTCTTCTGAACGAAGAGAAAAAAATTTGAGTACATCGCCGTTATCTCTTCTTTGTGCCACTTTCCTCATGCCGACTGGTTTAGAATGTGAAGCTTCTCACTTTTATCCATAAATGCTCAAAAAACTGCGCTTAAGAAGTTTAGTGTAATCGAACTCTAAAGCACCGACTACTCTAACTTCGCCGACCGCATTCACAGTATAAAATTCTCCTCCCCCCTTCCCCCCTCACACTACTACCATTTTCAGAACCTTCGACAGCCTCCGCTATTGAAGTTTGGTGTGAGTGTAAAAATTCCCAATAAGAACCCCATCGTTTTCAAGTATGGCAAAGATAGCTAGCTGTCTTTTGTGACTGAATATCATATATGAATCACTCACCCCATTCAGTAAGGAAACATATAATTTTGGTGTTCATTTAAAGGAGAAGAACAAAGTATGAGAAACGCGAGCAATTTTATTGTAAAATATTCAACTTTTACACCGATAAAAACAAATATATACATATATGCGTTTAATTAGATATTCTAATCTAGAAAAACAAATGAATATGCGAACGATAGAAGTTGTCTCGAATAATCTCTCGTCGGGAAGCACATGAAGGTTGCACCTAACGATATTTGTAATTATTATAATTGCTGAATTAAAACATGTAGAACTAAATACAGTTTATACAAAATGTTATTAAAATGTAATAGCAGGTGGGTGGTAAACCAGTAACTAAATGTGAATACACAAATAGCTGAATAAATATATAGTAAAGGAATGTCCTATATATATAAACACATATGTGCCACTATATAAACAGGTTTCGGCCCTTATCCGTTGACATGTGCACCCGGGTTATGCACAGGTCAGTACGCCTAACCCTGTTAGTATGAGAAACTGCATAGACGACTTAATTACACGCGAAGAAAGGAATAGAAAGGAGAAGAAATAGAAAAATCTGCAAATAAAATGTATATTAAGAATGCAAAATAAACACAAAAATCACAAAGTGTAGAATCGACTATCCCAAAACACCGAATAAGATAAGCTATTAAAAGCAAATATGGGGGAAGGCCGCATGACACTGGCAATTAATGAAACCTCCACTACAGACAGACCTTTGAGTATATAAATTTACCTAATTATTAAGACATAACTAGCCTACAAGATAGAATATTATATCGAACTCAAATTTAATTAGCATGAATAAAATATGTTTATTATTAGAAGTCAATATAAGATGTAGTGTTGAATAGTGAAAAAAGTGGGAACCAAAGGTAATGTATTGAAATACGCTTAACACAAGAAAATTGAACTAAAAATGCAATATGTAATATGTGGAAAATCTTTTCGACTAACTAAACTAAAATATAAAAGTAAAGAGAATTATAAACCGTAGAAACCAAATTCAAAGAGTATTGAAATATAAATTAAGCATAACAACTGTAGTATGCTCGAAATATATTTGGGAGGAAAAAGTATATTCAAAAATTATAAGTAAAACAATTTCAAACTAAAAACTCCTACTGCGAAGTAATAAGGCAATAAGGCGTAAGCGAAAGCAATAGTAATAGAGATAAGTGGTCGATAAGCGTAAACGTCGATGCGTCGATGTTGAGTTTATCGCCCTTAGGTTAGTTTCGGGGGTAGAGCAATATTCATATGCTCTACGCTAGCTATTGAATCTATCGACTCGAGACCATATAGAGATATCAACATGCATAGATGTTCCCTTTAGTTTCCATGGTACAAAGCAAAACATACTAGAATACATAAAAAATTTCGTTGACTAAACTTTTAATAATTTCGAGTTTCACTGAAAATACTGACAAAGAAATACCATTACAAGAGCCGTCTAATAAGTAACTCAAAATAAGCTGAGATATTCCATGCCAATATACCAAATAAAATTAATAACAATTTAAGGTGCTGCGTGTAAATAATACGTACGCACTACTATAAATTGCTAATCTAATTTTAGGAACCATTAATGAATAAATATATCATATAGATATAACGTTGTATATATCAACCATATAGAGATATCAATATGCATAGACGTTCCCTTTAGTTTGCATTGTACAAAGCAAAACATACTAGAATACATTAAAAATCTCGTTGACTAAACTTTTAATAATTTGTCTGTTAGGATGGATGAACTTATACACTAACTCTGGTTTACTAATTAATGCATTATATAGATATTTTTCCACTAACGCAACACTGAAACCCTTGTCCTTATAATTTTTAAGCAGTCCTTTACATTTATTAATAAAATCTGCTTTAAATGAGTATGGTTTATTAAATCTAAAGACCTGAGAAATTAGAAGGTTTTTGTTTATGAGTGATCAGATGTTACTGCACAATTGTGTATATTTATTCACTGCAAAATTAAATTGATCTATCTTATCATAGACGTTTGAAACGACCCTTTGCAGGTAACAAATAAGCTTAAATCCAAAAAATTAGCTGTGTTACCTTTGTGTGTAATCTCAATCTGCAAAGAGTCTCCGTAAATTAAATTTGCAACACTGTGAAAGTTATCAGTATTAAATATCAGTAAATCGTCAACATACCTACAACAAATAGCGTTAAAACGTAAAATCTTGGCATATTTTTATCCCATGAAGGATAAGGTAAGATCGGCTATACCGGGACTGGCATTATCTCCCATGCGTACTCCTTTAGTTTGCTTAGAAATAAAACCGGCAAAAGTAGCATAACTCCCATTAACAACAAATTCAATTATTTCCATGATTTATGCCCTATCCAAAGTAGGGGTATGCGCTTTAAATTCGTAATTGTCCGTTTAGAACAAAATTTTGTTATCACAAACTTTCAGATAAGCGTTTTCAAAAATTTCAAAGCAAACGTGTGTTAAAAATTCCATTGCTTTAATGATAACGTCATATGGTAGTGCAGCAAATAGCCTCACTTGTTCGTATCAAGATGAACGAAGGTAATAAATAAGATGGCGATTAATACACACGTTGCACATATGCAAAATCGGTGATATATGTGAAACGCAACCATAGTAGACTTTCTTCGAGGATTACGGGATGCCATCTACGGAAGTAATGAATAATCGACGACTTTTTTTTGCGTAATATTCAAATAAATATCATGAAGCCTACAAGACAGGACACAATCTTTAAAGGCATATAGTTAGTAGGATGCGTTTTCCCGTAGAATTATTGTTGTACGAAAGAGAATTTTAAAGTACGATATTTTGCTGGCGCATTTGATTCAAAGTAATAAGCCGAAAATTTTCTTCTTGAATACGCATCTCTAGAGTTCCTCATGAAAATTTCAGCAATGTTCCTTAAAGCGGTATTTTCCCGAGGTCAGATCGTAGTAACTGTTAAACTTCCGCGCATAAAAATTTTCTCTTTCCAAAAAAAAGACTCAAAATTTTCTCAACTAAAGTAACCCAAGGAATTTTTTTGATTTCTTTGTTTGAGCGTAACATTGTCAGTACAGCTGGTCATCAATAAAGCTGCCCACTCGGCTTTATGATGATCATCGGTCATCCTTTATGTAGAGTTCAGCACATGCTGGTGGTCGATGAGATTCGTAGGAGGTAAATAAGCTTTGTTGATAATTTGCAAGACGACTTACATAGCAAAAATCACGTGCATCAATCAGTGATCAAATGACAACGTTAATCATTCCAATAGATCAAAATTTGCAACGACAAAAATTATTCCCTAAAACGTTTTAATATCAACTAGAGAATATATCAATATCGGCGTTACGGCACTATACAAAAAAGCAAAGAATTCGCTTCAAAATGCCAATCGTTTAAAAAAAAAAGAGAAAAAACCCAATAGCACACAAGCGCAACGAGCGCTGAACTGCCACATATCAAGAATGCCAAGGAAGCAATAAATTATGAGAATAGTTGTTGTAGCGCATACTGTGACAGATATCTGGTGGGAAATGCTTCAAGACTGTGCATATTGCTTTCTAGCAACTTGGCTAATATCCCGATGAACACCCGCAAGTCCAAGTAATTTTTGAACTTATCGATCTCTTATACTTCTATACTATCCAGCAAATTGTCCCTGCCAGCAAATATTTTTTGCTCCACTACCCAACTTAGTATCTCCATAATTAGCCCCCGGCGCTACTAGTTCCCCCCCCCCCTTAATTAGATATCATCATGCGAGCTCATTGAATGTTTCGAGAGACAGCACAAGATTAAGACAAACAATAGAACCGTGATTATAAACCAATACGCGGTCCCACATTTCCGAAGGAAAACTTCGCATAAAATGCATTCCTATCAATTATTAAAAGCTCTAATTAGCGATTTTTTTTTGTATCTTATCGTCTCCTTTGCCCTCTCTCCAATCGTTACCAAAAGAAGACATTACGCAGAGTGGGTACGAATAGAGGAGTAATCATTAGTAAACACTAGGGAATGTTAAACATGCAGAAAGTTGAACGATAAGGAAACCAATAATAAATGGTGAGAGAAAAGGAAAGCAAAAGACCAAGAGAGACTGCAAGGATAGGATAACAGATGAAGAGGAAGTGATGGTGGCTAGCGTATAAAAAACAATTGGTAATAATGGAATTGAAATTAGAAAAAGAGCTTAAAAAAACAATAACTTCTATAGACATATCTACGAGTACAGAGCGATTTATGCATGAGCATATCGAATCATACAATAAACAACAAACATAAAACGAAATATTCAAAAATATAGAAATTATCTCTCGACTTTAGTGAATAAACAATCAATAAAATGGGATTTTCAAGTATTACTATCGGCGATCATGAAATAAGAACAACAAGTAAAGTTCTGTGAATTTCAAATAGTAGGAAAGTTTTTTTAAAGAACATGCACATAAAACAATAAATCATGGAATATCCCATAAAAAAGGTGGAAGAACTCAATTTTACGAAGAAAATGAGGGTGGGATATCGCATATAACAAAAAATACTATACAGTTAAAATAACAGAGAGAAATACATTACAAGGAGAAGAATTCAAACTTCGAATTGGAAGTCAATTCTTTACCGCTTAATATTATAAACTAAGGAACTAATAAGTGCATTGTGCCACTTGGAGAAAAGGGAACCCCTTTGCAAGTCTCTTGAGGTTCTACTCAACAATTTCTAGGAAATGATCAATTTATCCACCCTCTAAAGAGGAACGAAAAAATAAATATAAAAAAATATGAGCTCTATTATACATTTCAAACAGAAGTGAAATAATAGCCTTTTCTTTAGTACGACTTTTTGATGCTTATTCACGTCGTGTAAACGAAATTCGCTGAAAAGCGTCACCCTCTTCTGAATTTTTATAGCCCACATGTCTTATAGTAATCCAACGACAACACAAGCGCTATCACCGATCACTGATATCAGTGAGGACAGCAATCGCCTACAAGACCATGGACTGTGATCTTTTTGAGTGAGTGAGTTCTAAAATTTGTTTTCAAATTGATATCAGTTGTGTGATTCAGAATGTAATCTTCAAAGAAAATCAGCCCTTTCAAGGCTGTAAGCTTACTGAATTGCAAAAAAAAAACCCGCCACAGAGGTATAATTTCTAGTGGAAAAAACTTCTCACGTTTTGCTTTCGTACACTGGCAACTTTCAGCACTAACGAATGTGAATAAAATGAGCACCACTATTAGCGCAATGTGGCCAAAGGGATAGAGTAAACTTCCGGTTGGGGGAAAGAAGGCGGATGCACTCTTTTTCAAGAGAAGGGAGGGTGAATTTTAAGCGAATGAACAGAAAAATGATTTGAGATCTATAATAGGTGCAGATCAACCTATTAAATTCAACCTACTTTAAACAAATACTATGTGTTGCCGACCGACCGCTAGAGATGCAAACGAATCAATGCTTGTTGATCGTTGTGCTTTGCCCATCAATAAAATGAAACGCATTTCCAGATTTCTGGCCAACTTTCCCCTTAGGAGACAATTAAAAATTCAATGAAAATTGTCAAAATACGAAGAAAACATTGAAACATTTAAATATTTTTCATGAAACTTCATAATACGCTGAAATAAAACTTAAAAGTTTCCTCCTTTAATCCCTATACTATGTTATGACCTGAACTGAAAGGAAGGAATACGCATCATAACAAGGAAGAAGGACTCAGCTAATGAAATCTTTGAGTTAATATAAGCTTATATCAAAAACATCACCACATCACAAATCACAAGCATATCAAATCGTGATGGCTTTCTATTCCCTTTAAAGAGTCGAAAACATTCATTACGAACGATTAAAAGCCTTAATGAAACCTAACAAGTGCGATATTATGAATGAATGTGAAATGCGATAAGAGGTAACGAGCGTCATTACAGTTCACAAGGCAAGAAAATAAGCAAGCCTGCCTCACCACCACATATTGCCAATTTGCCAAACGTTTGACTGACCGCTATCCGATTCAATGATTCCAATCGTAAATCTAAGCTAATCTGATCGATTGGTGATTTACCATGCTGCAAAACGATCTTTGATTTTCACTCTTATAGACTGAATGAAATAGTTATATAGATATTGAGATGCTAATATGAGAGATGCATCTTTTGCATAACAGAAATGAAATGATCCATATAGAAATCAGAAAATTAAAATTAAGGTTAAAAAAGATATCCTATCATATGCTTAATGAACATATAATTCGAAGTACCGACATACAAAAATTGAATTGATTTTGAGTGGTGTGGTGATTTCGCATATAACTAATAGCGTACGAATGAAATAACTCATAATAAATTCGCGTCACAGATTTGGAGCGAGTATATTATTACAAAAATTTCTGATAGAAAGAAACAGCTAGGAATTTCTAACTTCGTAGTTTTTCCGGTAATTCGAAGCGTTCTTTTTCCGACACGCTTAATAAGTTATTCCGTTCCGGTTTATCCCTATTGTGCAAGGTAAATACTAACAAAAAAAGTTCAAGAAAAGCCACAACCTCACTACGAGTTCACGCGGTCAATGGTTTCTTGGACGACGCCATGAACGTGACATATCTACCGACATCATTCTTACCATTATGTCATAAAGCTAACTAAAAAAGATTCCTTGTGGTTTATAAATAACCCCTTGAAATTTATAAGAGACGATAACCGAAAAGAACAGAGAACCCTTGAGTAAAATTTTAAAAAAAAACTAAAGATTTAACAAACAAGAAAATGTTAAACCATGAATTTCAAATATATTCCTTCAAGAGGGTAAAGAACTCAGTCAATGCGCTATTATCTACCCTCACGCCATTCACATTGGGCACTTCACGTAAGATCATTGGTGAACTTTTCATCCAGACATAAACGATCAAAGTGAAGTTTCACCTTGACATCGTCAAATGAAAATTCGAGTGTGAAATGCTCGGATGAAGATTCGAGATCTGTTGCTACTGCTCGCAGTTGCTGCTCTTCCTCTCCACTCGCCTGACTTTCACTCAATCCATTCATCAACGAATTTGCATCGGTCGTCGTTTCCTTCTGCAACGGATTTTATAGGCGAAGAGACTGGGAAATCGACGGATGTAAGTGAAATTTACAAAATATTTTATGTACCACAGTTTGAAAAAATGATCAACTTGCCTAAAGTGCGCTTGGAAAGACTAGAATTATGAAACGATGGGATCTGGTAGATAATTTCATTCGCTTCATTCGACAGATAATTCAAAATGAATGAAGGAAAAGATAACTAATATATAGATCTTTGCCAATGCTTCAAGGAAGGATGGAGGAATGAAGTGGTAACATGACATTATATGAACACAACGCCCTGAGCGACAAAAAGAAGAGCAAGTGAACCGACCGAGATGCAAAAAAAGGAATGAAAATATTTGCTATATGATAAGCTATCACTGCTGCTGTTCCACAACTAAACAGATCAACAATTTGCGCATTAAAATGTGATATGCTGTGCTTGTTAATTTATCAACAACCAATGGACTTTATCAGCCTCAATGTTATCAACGAAACGTTCTTTCACCTGCAAATTCAAAACCAAAAGATACTATGGCTTAATACAAGGAAGTTTGCTCGAAAAAAAAGACAGCAATCGCAGTTATCTAGATCATTTATTATAAGAGAGTATATGCCATTGTATGATTTCCTCGTCTCTCATCAAAACTGATAGCAAATAACAAAAATGGCTTTCATGAAGCTGTTGAATATCTATGTTGAAATTGGAGATAAATAAGATCATATATGAAAAACGATAGAATGTGAGGATGACACGCAGTAGGAGAGGAAAGAAATAAAATAAGACATAGTAAAATAAAAATAAAAGGCAAAAAACAAATACGAAGTTATGTTTTTTTTAAACACTTATGTCCATTTTAAATAAATAACGGTCAAATGAAATACGAAGATGCATTTGAATGGAACCGTTGAAAATATGCATAAAGAGCGATCTGACAGTGATGCGCTAAATTCCGGCATCTCGGGTACTGCGTAGATGCTTAAGGGCTAAATGCTTCGAAATTCGCAAAGGCAATTTGTCGGAAAATATGAGCAGTGTTCGAGCCGAATTCGACTGCAGTGCCTGTTGCTATACGCATCATTTTTCTTCTCTAATGATTCTAATTACACCCAACTTTATTATTTACTACAAATAAAAACATTTTATGGAATATGAAATTCATATGAATAAGTAGTTTAGATATGTCGACAAGTTGCAGGACTTCCTCTACAGCAGCATGACGGAAACAGAGGGAAGGAGAGGTAGAAAAAGGAAAGTTAGGATGAGAGTAAGAGGAGGGAGTGGGAAGGGGGCGTAAACTCCGATAAACTCCAGTACAGAAACAAAATATGCCTTCAACCTGGAGCTAACTACCTTCATGCTTCGAAATGATCGGAATCAAAAGACAACCTGGCTGACTGGATCGGTTTTCAGCTTCCGTACTAGTGTCATCGCAACACGCCAACAGTTGAATGGGAAGTCGATTTTAGCATGTCGAGGTACTATGCGACCATTCAGCGATACCTGTAGACGCCCATCTGCTCCAGCAGTGTAAACACATCCCGATCGTGGGCATATCGCCGCATCCCAAATGCGTACCTCATGCCTGAATATATACATATATATATCTTCGCGTTGACCATACATCCTTTCCACATCACTCCAAATTGGAAATACTGCTCGAATATGTGGTGGACCTACCTCAAATTGCGAGGTAAGCCACTGAAATCTGTGGCTACAGCATTCGTGGAGTCAGGATTGAAAATATACGACCGCCTTCTCATACAAAGACATATAATACGTAAGTTAAACAAGCTCATAACAAAAATGTAAATTTAAAAAAACTTTATAGATAAACCTGAAAGCCAATGGTACAACGAAGAAATTGTTTGTGGGTGCCATCGTAATATAGCACATAGTGTGCTCTAGAAATTCACTTGATGTTATGCAATCGCCTTGATAGCTGAACGTCCCCGGAAATATACGCTCACAAGATGTGACCTGAAATTTCTGGAAAAATAATAATATTCGCGAGGACCGAGAATCAACTATAGCGTTGAAAGATTCAAAAATGATGTTGAGACGCCGAGCGCTAACTCAGACGCTAAATCAGTTGGCTCGAGGCCGCGGCTGACTCAGACTCTAATTCTTCAGGCTATTTCGACTCGAAGGCAGACTCCGTCTTCTTTTTTCTGTTTTTGCTGGCTCCTTAAGACGGAGATTCCTCCTCGCTCGTTCATCATTATCCTTTACTGCTGCTATTTGATGTTCTGGATCTCAGCATCATGTTCTAGGGCAGGGCTAGTAATTTTATCAATGAAGTTCAACAATGCCGTTTCCGTTTTAGCCGCATCCGAGTTTGTTTTTTTGACTCGTAATTTTCCTGTGCATAGTAACAGTTCAAGATTCGCTTAGTGCTACTAATGGAAAGTGGATCGTGGTTTAATTACCTGAGTTTGAGGTGCCAGACAGCAGCGAAACCGGAAAGACAATCCCAAGCCCAAATCGCATACTTGGAAGATGCCAACCAGGGGTTAGTGAAATCTGACCGAAGAATGAGGGCGCATCAGTGGACGAATCAGCTCACTTTATTCACTGATCAGCATCTCAACTGTTTACTGCTGAATTTTTCGAACAGTTTCCGCGCATTGCAGACAAGTTTCATCAGTTAATTGAAAACCACTAGTATCCAAGGTCCACCTCAACTCAGAAAAGGTAATTGCGGCCATAACTGGGAGGAACCTCCATGGGCCAGTATCCAGCTCCATCTACGCTGCGCAACTATTTACTGATGGAATCTCAAGGAATCTAGTTGTCGGTACGTCCGACAACTCATTTCTGCTGTGATCCATACCGCGCTTTGCATTGGTACAAACACTGCCGTCGGTACTGAGGTTTTACAACGCATTTGCATTTCGCAAATATGGAGCTAAAAACTGTTTACTATTCAACAATGATTCTTGATATTTTTTTACTGTTTGGTGGTTTGACGGACGATTTGTCCCGTTTGTAAGTTTTGCTCTATGCGTATCGTGACTTCCAACTTTCTCACTTTTTTTAATAAACCGATGATCCTTATATTTTCATTTCTGTCGTCTACATACGAGCTAGCGCTCCATTTTTTCACAGTGCAGTCGCTCCTCGTTGGAGTTTTTAGGCAAACATTCGACCAGCTCAATGGTATAATTTCCTATGCTGAACAAGATATTCAGATTTTTTATTGCTTCCATTGCAATCAGTAAAAATTAGGTGCTTAGTTGAACTATGTAGAGGATGAAAAAAATTTAAGCGATTGAATAATGTGAGTTGCACCCCACATGAACGTTGAAAATCAAATTCAATTCACCTTCATGCCTGCACTTCTCGGGGCACTTTCTTCGATTATACATTTGAATTCGCTGCTGAGATCATATATACGCAAAAACTTCTCTCGAAAAGCGATTGCCACTAAAATAATCGAAATGCATATACACTCGCTGAATGGCCTACTTCAAAAACAAAAAGTATTTATATCAAAATAAACGCATAAATAACGACGCTATTCGGTGGATTATTCCGCAAATAGCTGCTTTATTTCCATTTTTTCCGGCATCAGCTTTCAAGAAGTCAATGAATCATTACGATGTTGCTCTTAGACGTACATAAATCATTACGGTTCTTCTTCCGATTTTATTCTTCTCTCCATCACAGATACAAAGGCCATGTTCAAAATGCATATCCGTTTCTAATAAAGCGACTAACGATCATCCATATGTAAAAATAGCGTATATCTATGGTCAATACGATATACAGATATAACATGGATATACCATAGATATATCTATGGTCAACCATACTGACCACAGATATACGAAGTAATATTCTTTTATGTTTTTACACAGGATGAAGAAGAAATAAAAAACAGAAGAGAGACGACAGCATTATACTCCGTTAAAAATCGCAAAAAACTGCTTCAGCAACTTTATGCAAGATCCTCTTAAAAACACATTACACGTATTGTCCTAATAGAGCAACAAAAATCATATCATCCTAAGAGAACAAAACAAAACAGACATCCTAACAAAAAACCATCAGAAGATTCAACGCCCACTTACATTTGTTGTGTTCGCCGAAAGCGATATGCATTGGTGGTGAGGCCCATTCATCACTGAAGATTATTCGAGCTGGATCTGATGCATTGTTCATATCCCAAACGCCTATACATCCTGAAATAATAACGCACCCGCAGAATGCTACAATAAAATGTCTATCAATGCTGATGAATCAATATAAATCGAGCAACAAAAGAAAGCGAAATAATGAGACACATGCACGTAGAGGAAACGAGAACAAATTAAGAAGGAAAACGAGAAGGGACTAAAAAGGATAACGAGAAGAAACAAGACAACAAGAAGACGTGAGGAGATTAAATGAACTAATATTAAGGAAGGAAATAATTGCAACGAGAAGAAGGAATTGCAATAACACCGATGGAACGATGAAAATTTGAAAGCAAACGAAAGGAATCAGCAGAACCGTGGTAATCGGACATTAAAATACTTCAACAGAAACGAGTAAAATAACTATGAGCTTTTCATCTCGACGAGGGACTCTAAGATGGCCGAATGAAAATGATCTTCGCGTGAGGGAATGATTTAATGCTGCTTCTTTGCTCAACGAATTGCTCAAGTTTTCAGTGCGGTGTTACAGACTAAACTTAAAGCTATGATCTGCGGAAATAGTATAAAGTTGTTCGGCTCATGATGAATTACGTCGATTAGAATGAGAGAAATTCAACATAAGATACAATATTAGTGATTTTCAAGCACAACGTGAGCTCTAACTCAAAGTAACGAATTCAGGTAATTTTACGCCGAAGATGCGAAGATGAATTCCAAATTCGAACTACATGGATCCGGAAAACTGCTCAAAAAACTGTTCTCATGAATAGTATTCAAACATTTTCCACACTGCCAATTCCACAAAAAGCGACCAAACTGGATTGCTATAATCTAAAACAACATGAGAATAAGTAATGAAAGTATTCTTGAGATGGTTCAATGCAACTTTAGTGAATTACCCATAGAATGCAAAAAATATTGAATTGCCCGCAGAACTAGATTAAATTGCTTAATTGTTACCGAATTACAATGAGTCTTCTGATGTAACGATTTTTTAGTGAACACTCTCAAATCCTGGACGGAATTAGCAATAAGAAACAAAAACCTCGAACATTTGCAATAATCTTCTACGCTTCAAACCACTATGCAACAAGCGATATTTTTTGCTATTATTATCTATTTGTCAAGCGTTAAAGCACTGAGTTTAATCAGACTTTTAATCAGACTCTAAAATTTTTTGACTTAAGAGTTTAGAAAAACTTTAGAAATTCTTATAAAAAGGTTTCAGAGTTTAGAAAAAAAATTTCGAGTCAGACTCTTTAAAAAAAGTTTAATTAGATTCTAAAATCTAAACGGTTAACACTAATTCGGTTTATAAATCTTAAAATCATCAGCAAAAGAGCCTACAGAAACTTGTCAAACTATTCATGACGTCATTCACATAAACTATGAATAGCGTGAGACCCAATATGCTATCTTGCGGGATACCACTAACGATATTATATAAACGAGGAGCAGATTCGCCCCACTTTAATTCGAAAGTTT
Source organism: Ascaris suum (assembly GCA_013433145.1). Taxonomy (NCBI): domain Eukaryota; kingdom Metazoa; phylum Nematoda; class Chromadorea; order Rhabditida; family Ascarididae; genus Ascaris; species Ascaris suum. The sequence continues at coordinate 16,239,647 of CM024168.1, forward strand.
CGACCACTCAGACATCACTCACTAATATCTCCAACATTGCCGTCTCAATTAATCAAATATTGTGCATACTTGTGTGCATGCTCTACACCAACCGTACTAAGCGCTGGTTGATTAAAACAAGAGACCCATTTTCTAATTACGCATTAAAAAATCACCATTATAGAGTGGATTGCCATCCGCACTTATTGCTCTTATTCACTTTTCTGTCTTTAACGCTTATAAATCCGTTGGTGAAAATGCACTAACCTGAAGCATAAACGGCAGCCAATCGAGCAGCACCGTCAAATTCACTCCATGCTAGCGAAATCACTGGTGAGTCGGGATGATTTTCCGGTAGACGAAGAATCAAATTCGGACTCCCACGTATTACGCGAACTTCCTCACTGTTCCGATTGTTATTTAGCTCTTCGTGTGGGATTCTATAAACCAATGCCTCATCTAACATCATTATATCTTTTTGAAATCAACATCATAATTTTAGAGGAAAAAGCATAAGGAGTGATTTTCTCGCAAAATTTAGGCATATTAGAACGGCATTGCGCAGCATACTAGCGATTGTTTGAATTTAATGACAGAAATAGAGACTAAAGATATGAACTGGTAATTTCCTCTCTCAAGAATTGAAAAACTAATGAGGCTGAATTTTTTTTTCGACAGAGAGACGACACGGAAGTTGAAGATGAGAAGAGCTTTCGAGACTGGACTGGATAAGACTGAAAGAAGGCAAACATGAGAAGCTTATTCAAGAATAAGTTCTAAGCAGATCACTGAGCACATCAAATGTACCCGATACCAATTTCCCCTCTCCCCTCTCCCACCATCGCAAACATTTTGCGTTGCACTATCAAAAATTGCACATCCTGATGCATTATGAGCAACTATAAAAACATTCACGATTCGCAACTGTTTATTATTATGAAGCAAAGCGAAACGACTCGACAAAAATGAAGATTCGTCGCGTAATATCCTCCCTATTTTGAGTTTAATAGAGCAAGACTCGCACTTGAGTAATACCTACATCAAACATATCATATTTTAGTATTGCTATGCTCCCCTGTTAAATGATTTCAACACTGTCATTCAAACAGTCATAACTTCTCTGCTTCAAGTAAACTTTGAACTAAGGGTTCGTTCGCAGAAGCATGAAACAGAGGAGAGATCGTCATATGTGACAAAAAAATCTCTTCGCATATGAGTGCTAAATTTTATTCTCATTTCGATGAGAAAACCTATAAAATTTCAGTATTATATTTTATTCACAAAAGGTTTTTAGCCAAAATATCTATTTCACTCATTGGCCCCTCCTTCGCATCATCGAAGTAACGATCTTCCCTCAAAGCCAAGCTGGACAATAATTCTATGGGAACTGCACATAACTTCGAATACATTAAATCAATAAATCCATATCCACTTACGCCTGTCATAATTTTATGTACTAAATTATTATACCTGTATAAGAAGTAATAATGGCGCAAATTAAATGCTAAATGTCTTTTCTGCAAACAATTTTATGCCGATGAAAGGGGCACTTAAGAGATACCAGAAACAACAACGCCCGATAACCGCATCCAGCAGGAACAGAAACGTCGGAATATAAATGCACCTACTTCATATAGATCTCTGCCACTCTATGAATGACAAACATAGGAATTACTCACACATAAATGACGACACCACCTTCCATGCCGCCAACTGCCAATATTCCAATAAAGTTTGACTTCCTCTCGTTTTCTGTTTTAATATTCACTTTGCCTCGTAATAAAGGACACCACACGGCCGACAATATAACTCCAATATTCATTTCCAGTAGAAAGGAGAGCTTAGCGGAAACACTGCAATGAATACATGGAATTAATTTGCATTAATAAATAAACGTTATGTTTACCGAAACCCTCCCCCCCCCTTTGCTTCATGAAACATCCAAAGCGCTATTTGTACCTCAGAAAGGACCTGAAATGAACTCTTCGAGTAGCAATCTCGAACGCTACCAGCTAAGCCTCACTGTCAAAGAAACAGTTTCATCGATTTCATACACACTGTCTTTGACACGTGACTATCTGCAATATTCCATCCACTTTACTCAGTTACCGAATCTCTTTGCAAATTACGCATTATAACATAAGGGAGAGAATATCAACGCAAGGGAAGTTACGCATCACTTGCCATCCTTATACCTAACTATTCAAAACAACCCTCTCATTACGCAATGAACAACTAAACCAAACGGGCTGATGGCGCAAAGGGATGTTGTCTGATCGATGAATAACGGTTAAGAAGTTCATCGTTGGTGCAAGAATGAAGTTCGGATTCCATCATACGCAAACGAGAACAAAATGCAGTAATAACATGCGGTATGTTGTGTCTGGCTAACATAACAAATAGAGACTTGCTAACCACCGAAATATCAATACGAATAAATGAATCACACCTCAGATCATAGAGGTGCTTCAAGTGGCTTCCAACGATGAAAGAAAACAAATAAATGATAAAGGTGACGTTGGTTTTACTATTAAATGCCATCAATAAAATCACTTACTTGTTGGCATTTCGTCGATACCGCCAGAACTGCAAATAGCCGATGTTGCTATGTGAGTTTCTGTCTATTAAATACTCCTCATCGGGAAATACACTCACCGCGACGCATTCACTGCCTTTAATTACACTTCATAGGCGCATGCATTATGATACAGTTAAGATAATAACTGAATATTTTCCCTGTCGTCTGGCCAGGAAACTAAAGCTCGTGCCTGTGAATAAAACGCTCGGATCGATATCATAGACTCTGTATACCATGCATCATATACCTGGCAATTGAGCGCATCGTTCTTAACACTCCATCAAAGTAACCAACCGACTAGTTATCTCTTCGAATGAATAGTTACGAAGGAGAAATCACATTCGCAGGACACTCGAAAGAGAAATCAAAACAACTTCAAGCTTAGAGACAGCATTCTTGAGTTTTTGTCCCCACAACAACAGTCACTCCGACAATGAATTACATCTAATTCCTTTGCAATGCTTTCATTATTACCACACATTTAAAGCTAAGAGTATATCCCTGCTATATAAATATGCGTTGTGAGTGTATAACGTATCATGTTAGTTGAACTCTATTATGTTGCCATAATTTAAAGGCAACAGTTGTATACCTAGAAAAGACAGGTTGGACATGATGTAATAAACACATACACAAATCTATGTGGTCATCCAAAAAAAATGACAGCATCAAAACTTCAACTAGCGCAATCATCAAAAGTTGGATCTTCACTTTCCCAAATAACACTCATTCTGTTCCAATTTTCCGCAAAGCCTGCACGGAACCTCATCCCCAATTCCCGACTTCTGAGTGTGTGTGTGTGGGGGGGGGGGGGGATGGGGGGAGGGGAGAGGGAAAGGGGCGACGTAATATTTCAACGATGCAGCTGATATGCCTACCGAACATGAAAACAAACACATTAACGCACCATCTTCGAGCAACCGAGGACATGAGGTGATCACTGAAATTGGACCACCACAATAAACTATGCAGCCATCCCCTTCCATAGTATCCGATGAAGATGTCGACGGTTCAGATGCCGGTGATTTTCTAAAAATAATGTGTCAATGACTAGTAAGAAGCAATCCTAACGAAAGTATAACCATTTCGCAAATTCATTAGAGTAAATATTCTTCGAATAACAGAGAGTAATACTTTTCGAGTAAAGCATTGCCTAAAGAGATTCCCGAGAAAGTAAAAACGATTGACAATCTCAGAATGAATAGGATATATAATAGAAGAAGGAAATGATGGGTAATTGTCTTTGAGTTTATGGCTGGGAAGGAAGAGGATATGAGAAGAAAGAGATGAGAGAAATTCTAACGAAGTGAAACTGGTAAAATAAATAAGAAAAAGATTTTAGCAACAAAACGACTTAAACAATTAATCATTCTCATTCGTCCTTACACTTGTTTTTACCCTCCTTTTTCCTTCTTTTCCTGCCCCGCCTCGTCGTCCTCATCACACTTGGATTTGAAAACAGAAAAAATTCAACGAAAACTATTCTGTGAATTATAAAAGCCAAGTACTTTTCAAAATTAATTCCAAATATCTTTGCAACTTTACACTTTAGACGTCTTTATCATTCTCACATGGCATAAAACTCAATATATGAGTGCAGAAGCTTCATTTGCGTACAACTCTATAAGAAAGAGATAAAGACCTTCAACAGAAACACCAAATAAGTATACTTGTAGAGTGCTTCAAACGAACTTGCAGATGGTTATATGAGCGACGGTTGCTAACATTACCCCTCGTCGTCATACAACTAACGACGGCAAAATCATTGAAAAGATCAGCACCTATCAATGTAATAAGAATGAGAACAGAGGTGCTACCTATCACCTATCACCTTATCTGCACGACCGTATATCTTTCATAAAGCGGCAGGAGAACAGTCAAATACTATCAAGACAGAACCATAAAATCCATAACGACACAGAATTGAGGATACATTCAAAGAAATGGAAGGATGAAGGTAAATTAGAAAATAATTGAGGCTTTTACAATTTACCTAGCTGGCACTGTATAGTGAAGGGCGTGAGGGACAAAAATTGCTAAACGCTGTGCCGTTTCATTTGCTGCTTCTCTCGTAACGATACCGTTGGTTTCGGCAGGTGAATGTCGACCGTCCACGTGGTTGTTTTTCATCGAAGGCAACCGCACCGGCACAGAGCATTTCTCGAGCATTCCATTCAAAAGTTCGCTGTAACGCAACAGAACATTTATAGCATCATATAAACCCGCAGACCCTGCGTTAATACAAGCTATTCTCCTCTCTCATCAATAGGGGCTAGACGTTCTTCGCCTTGAAAGCAGAAATCCATAACACTTGGGGCCCCTATCTCCGATTGCGTGATATATATATATATATATATATATATATATATATATATATATATATATATATATATATATATATATATATATATAATATATAGATATATATAGATATATATATAGATATATAGATATAGATATAGATATAGATAGATATAGATAAAAAATCGCACTTAAAAATTTCGTCGTTAGGAATTTTCAACTCTCAGAACCAATCTGATACCACTCCCGTTCACGACGAGAAAGCTTGACGTCGAACTTATGCGGCGATCAAAATACTGATGATGAGGTCGTTCAGGTGGGATGAACGGTTACACCAGTACAGACAATACACTCACCTTCTCTCTTCAGGTGGAACGGTCGTCCAATCACCATAATTGAATTCCACTTGGAGAAGCGAACGACAGAGGGGTTCCGCATCACGTGCCCTATCGAATGCATCACTCGCGCAACTAAGCGCTGCCTGATAGTTACGAAGATCGTCCGCTGATGGAACGGGCACTAAAACACGACAAGCCCATCACAGTTCATCGTAGTATCCTTAACACTGCCCCCACGCTACAGGTCTGTAACCGTTTGATAAAGCGCGTGAAGATCGAAAACTGATCAATATTTTAAGTGATCCTTGCGTTTCCACAACCGGAAATAACCCTACCTGGCGAGGAACTTCAAATTTATATCTTACTGATTAGAATTGCCAATCGCAAGCATTTTGCGCTGTAGAACTTACTCATCTGGAATAAGAAAATATATATCGAATTATATGTTGCTGAGCCCAATCGACTTCACCATATCATATCAAGATATGTTTTCATTGGAATAATGCTCACAATTGTCACAACTTGACATATCCGCCAAAAAATGCTTTGTCTTATAAGTAAATTTCTCGGTCGAATGTCCTTACCGTTTATATGGTATCGATCTTACTTCTTACTACTATCCGTTTTGGAATACTGCACTCGAGTATGGTGGCCGTCTGTGAAAAACGACATCGGGATAATCAAGAAAGCTCAACAGCGCTTCACTAAGGCTACTTCTAGAAAAGCATTTCGTGGATCTTTCCAGCCTAATTATGGGCGATGGCTTCTTTCTTTGATTTAAAACCTCTCTATTATCGTAGAGCTTAGTTTGATTTATATTAATGCTTCAAAATTGCCAACGGTTCTTGGGGGACTACTAGTCTCGAGTGCATCTTCTCTTTTACAAGTTTCCAGTACGTTCGAGGTAAGACCCTTTTCAAGTTGGACAGAAGTTAACGAATAATCGAACTGATATGCTCGATTTATTTGCTTTCCATATTGTTTCCATCTGGAATTCCTTGCCATATCATACAATTATAGCCGGCAAGTTGGCGAGTTTTAAGCAGCGCTAAGCATTCCGATCTGGCTGCGAAATCCGTTGTTCGGCGATTGCAACCGTAATTTTACCTGCCTAATTTTCATATTCATATCTGCATCCCTTCTGTCCCCATTTCTTATGACTTCCACTATTCTTTATCTTCGCTCTTGAAATTTTAAACATACTGCTGCGTAACACCTCGTTCAGATCACTGATTTTCTTGTTGTTTCTTGTTGGATACATGTTTTATGCTTTCTTCATTGTAAAATAAAGATGTGCTTGTTGATTATACCTCGACACTTCACTATTTCCCGTAACAAAATACCTCACTATCTTTCAAGAAGCATAAAATTTAGCGTTTGTCATATATTTACGAATATTATAGTCGATAAGAATGAACCTCTTGCAAACGGAAACAAATTGCAAATATTGCATTGCAAAAATTGCAATGCAAGTTGCAACGTTATTTCAAGTAATTAATCCTTCCGTTTCCAATAATCACTTAAAGCATCCATTAATTTCACAACGAAACAGAAATGAAAGAACGTCAATAACTGCACGAAACAGAAACGACGGATCCTTCAATTCAATGATGGCCTGAACGAATCTAGACATAATAAACGAAAGCGCTTAAAGGTTAAAAGAATCGGAGAATACGTCGCATCAGAAATTGTTTTTGCCTCAAATTCATTTTTCTATAGCATTTGCTCTGTGAATATAGCAAAATTAAAATAAAAATACCGTTATTGAGGTCTCAAAAAAAAAATTATTCAAAGAGAAACCACGATAAGAACATCCCACAACAACACATACTTCATCCTTTCAACAAGGACGTATACACAGCAGACAGTCGCAGAGGAAAAGGAAAGGTCAAGAAGGAGGCCGATGAGGAATCAATTTTCCAAGAGTTCGCTAAGAAAATGCCAATCGACGAATCACACATTCAATATATACTTCAATTATAAGTGAAAGTCTCAATTTCTGAATCATTGACATATATATTTCAATGAATACACTGTTACTTTATTTAAAATTCTATAGGAAAAATCTATGTGATTTATAAGTGCACTTACCACCTAAATCGACCGATTTGAATTTATATCTCTTGAAACCGGCCGTTATCGAAGTTCGAGAACTATGTTCCGGAACAACACCTCGAGACACGGAAACTTGAGGTCCTCGAAGGCGAACGCTTTTCATAAGCTTGCGTAGTATACTATCAGCCTTCTCTTGCTGAAAATGCTACGTTATGTGTTTCGCAGATAAAAATTCAACAAACAAAAACAATCCGCCATATCACTCCAGTAAGACAAAAAAAAGCTTCTAACGGAATATTGGACCTAAAAGCTTGAGTCTTGAGAAACTGGGTGACCTGAAATTAAATAAACACTTTTACCAAACACAGACCACCTTACTCAATAATTTAATTCTTTAGCCACTTTATTCAATAATTTAATTCTTTAAACGGTATCAATATATAAAAGATGTGAATAGCTCATGAAAAACCATATTCAAATTCCATTAAACAAAGGCTCAGTGCTACTTGACTAACAGCCAAAAACACAAAAAAAGTATTTCGGAGAATAAGCATCTTGTTAGCCCCAAAACTGCTTATATCCCCGCCAATGTGGATTTATATTCCAAGAAAGTAAAGACTGTCTAACAAATAATCCATCGCTGATAAATATAGGAATAAATTTCATGATTTTAAAACTTGGTTTTTATCAATTCGACCTTAGAAACGCTGATAACACAATGAACGAGTAACGTACATGCTAATGGCATGCATAATAATTACCTTTTTTTGCTGTGTTGTAGCTTCTTGATCACTCTCGTTCTCCTCGAAGACCGCTTCCCTGTGCATACAAATATATATATATATATATATATATATATATATATATATATATATATATATATATATATATATATATATATATATATATATATATAATTAGTCATGTAGAATTAAATGAACTACTACAGGTTATACATACAACACTAAGAAATAACTCTCGTCTCGATACGAGCATATCCGTGCAATTTCAAAAAACACCTAAGGTTGATTGCCCCTTTCCACCACATCATTTAAATTTAAGTTTACCACGGTTTCAATGTAGAAATCGCACGGATCGGCACAACAGCCGATATGCAAGAAACCAACCAATGCCAATCATTCAGCTATATGGTCCCCGAGCCGTCGATTTTGCAGGTCGAATTTTATAGTTCCCTTATATTTTCGATAATTAATAAATAGTGAAAAAAACCAAATTTAAAATCATCAATTAAGGCAAACAATAATTCCCTATGATCAACACAAACTAAATAATTAGATAATAAATAACCCATAATTATTTAATTAACAGATAACTAATTACCTTTCGGCAAGTTCTTGAGCCTTCTCGACAATTTCGGCCAATTCGTTACGATGACATTCGGCTAGATGCTCTTTACTTTGTAAAAATGTAGATGTATAACCGCATCGATAGCACTTCCATGGTCGATCCTATAAATAAACCACCAAAAATAAATAATCTATACAATGGAAAATACAAAATTTTATTAGCTTCCTGCTCTCAGTGAAATAATCTGCCGAGTGAAAATATTTTACATCAACATGAGGTGATATTAGTAATTTGTGATCTTATAATACTTACAACGAAACAATACTATAAAGGAAGAAAAGGATGTCATGCGTATATTTATATGCAAATTAAAGGGAACAACAATCGAATTTCTTAATTTATATAAGGATGGGTAACGTCGAACGAGGTCTATCACTTGAAGTATGAGCAACCAGATGAGAGAAATCAACGGGCATATGAGAGAATATTCGACTATATAAAACCTCAGTGGAACTTCATCACGTGAGGTATTATTGCAGTAACCGATTTCCCACGGCGATATTCAATATTTTATCGTCTATCCGTGAAGCAGCCAATACTTTATCCATCCGCCAAGAGAGATGAGCCTGTTCCCTCGCTTTTCCCCTCTTCCAGCCAGATATGGCAGTAGCAATAAGCAATCTAATTTCTATGGGACTAATTGGCGGTGAACAAGAAGAAAAGCGAACTAAGCAATATGTGGCACAATATGTGCTTCTTGCAAACTATTTCAGTATGTTGGAAATAAAATTTGGAATCATCGATGATTAAAAATATATATAAAAACTAACTTCATCACCCACTCCACATCGTTGTATATGGTAAATTAGCCCATAGAAATGGGAATATGTTTGTTCGCAATGCAATACATCGATGTTAAGACATGGCAAGCAATCGACAACACCGAGTGCCTTACGCGTGATTCGTCCTTGCTCTTTCTTATCCAGCGCACGAAATTCCGCTGCTCTTCCCTGAATCAAGCACTCTACCATATGAAGATGATCCTTTTCGAATGGGGTGCCTTCTATCATATATATATATATATATATATATATATATATATATATATATATATATATATATATATATATATATATATATATATATATATATATATATATATATATATATATATATATATATATATATATATATATATATATATATATATATATATATATATATATATATATGAACATAATCCCCCTTTATGAAAACATCTCAATTTACGTTTCACGAATTGTTAATGCCATCGAATGCAGTTTTGAGCAGTACTCTATAACGTTTACCCAAAACTGCTACCAATATTTACCTCAAAGAATAATCTACAATCAAAAAAACTTACCAAATATGTAAAATATTCAGGAAGATAACATCGATTAACGTGATCCAACACCTCGTCCACTTCTTTCATTCTCAAAGAACAGTCCGGATTCAAACAAGGAATACGCTTTATTTTCGACCGTTCAAACTCGTTCGTAATCAGTGACATTTTATCGGCGGTCGAAAGAACAGCCCAACTGCTTGCGTGTCCCTTAAATCATTAAATATTATTAAACACCAAGAACGTTTATCATTTATAACTTGATGCGAATCCCAATATATAGAAATATGGAACGAAGTCGATAGAAAATTTAACAACAACTTTCTATACTAAGAGCTCTCTACTTTTTATAATATCTAATCAAAATCTGATTATGTGATAAGAGAAAAATTATGAGATAGAAAAATATAGAATATTAATATTGCGGAAAGCAAAATAAATTAAACTTTTTTTAAAAAAAAAGAAAAAAATGAAAAAAATTGCCCATATCATGATTCAAAAATTAGAGATAAACTAAAAGAGAGCAGAAAAAGATAGAAATTCCTTCTTCAGTGATCACAAAGAGAGGGAGGATATATACCCAAACAAAGAAATATGACAGAAAACCATTAAAAAGAAAGAGAAATAACCTTATAATCCCTGTAGCATTCATACTGTTTAGGAGCTTCTCGTTTTTTATGCGCACGATTCGGTGAGGAAGAACCTTTTTTACGTGAGCGACGTGTCTTTGTAAGCGCACAATTTTGAGCATGTGAAATTATGCTCTGTGTGTTGGTGAATTCCCTTGAACACGTCTCGTTCGGACATTTCAGCTTTTCATTCGGATGCTCGTTGAATATTGCGCGGATAACGTTGAAATAATTCGGCAACGCCAACAATTCCGCTGATGACTGCAATCTCATCGTCATTCATTACTCTATTCTATATGTATACTTACCCTAAATCCTTATATATTTATAAGTGCAGCTAGAATAATATGGGTATAACTTCTGAGAAGGGCGACAGCATGCATCCCCAAACTCTTTGCAACCTCTCTTTTCTACGCCCCTGATATGCGTAAGTACGGCATGCATATATATATATATATATATATATATATATATATATATATATATATATATATATATATATATATATATATATATATATATATATATATATATATATATATATATATATATAGTGAGGGTAAAGCAGATCTCTTGAGTGGAATATCTTTCTTTCCTGTATTAAGGAAAACAAAAAACCTTTACAGGTACTGCTACTCTCCCATGTAATCGAAGGACCTGATTGGGCGAATAGACCGACCCCGCAGATCATCTGGTTAAAAGTACAAAAATTTCACATCACATTTGGCACACCTGTGATCATTCTTGAGTTTCACTGCCATTCATATTATTTGGTCCCCTAAACCATAAAAATGCAGTTTCATGTGAAATATACAATAAAATTTAATTCGAATACCTTATCTCAAGTATTAATAACGATGGCGACGATACATCCGGCAGTAGAAATTCGAGTGGCTACCACTGTTAACTGAGAAGAAACAACTAACATGGCAAGATTTGAACGCATCATATGGTCCTGGACCAATATCGATCGTTTCATCCTGATCAGTACATCCTCCGCTCATCACTTCTGCCTCATGCACAGCAGGTACAGCAGTCGACAACTCCTGGACGTTAGAAAAACTAGTCTCCAGATTGTACACGGTAACAGCTACCAAATCAAAAACTGGAACGGGATCCTAGTTGATTAATTACAAACGTAAGCGATGTCAATTATCCATATGTACAGGTAGAAAAATACCTGTACTGTATGGAAGTCATCAAAACATCGGATTGCCCTAAATCAGCTACATATAATGAAACGTCGAACTATTCAGAAAATTAAACTGAATAGCCGCATAACTCGACGCATAAGAGGTCCTATGGGGACAACGCTTTAACAAAGAAGAATATCAACGTTGAATTTTTATAAAAGGATAAGCTCAGCATAGATTGGCACAAAAGGTGTCAGCGAAAACTTTCTCTTCGAGTTTATTCGAATAAATTTGTGGAAGTCTCAATCAGGTATGAGCCACCAGGTGTCATACAAATCAAATAATAATTACCGTCCAGGTAAAATATTTCAATTCAGGTAGAAATTTTTTGGCACCAGCTATAGAAAGGATCAATTATATCTCTTTCCAGTGGTCCTTTAGCGAAGTAAAGGAATTCGCTCTATGTTCTCAATTTCCGTCTCCTTAATGAAAATGTCATATCTCATATCGCATTTATACTATATTTAACTATAGAAGAAATAATTAAAGATTAAAATTCGGATGTCACACCTCGTCAGGATCAAGTGACTCCTGTTTACGTATCCTCGATCGTCCATCAAGTACCGACGGTTGCATATCGCGTTCCTTTTGCAGGCGTTGCCTTTTTGGCCTTGTCGGCATGATGATAGCACAGGCACACGTGTGCACTTCACTTTAGTTTTTAACTTTTTGAGTAAGAGTTGTTCAGCCCGATTACCGGCAATCGAAATGCTTTCCGGAACTAAATTACAAAGGTGAATAACGCACGTACAGGTAAATACAGGTAGAAAATAAATGAGAGTGCAACAATAAACCCAGGTGATTAAGGTAACATAACGATGCGAATACGAATAATTCTATCATTTGAAGTAAATGCACACGCAATAATATAATATATTGTTACATGTTTCATTTTGCTAGAAAAAAGTAAAATTTTGCATGTTGCTGATGGCTTGGCCACATCCTGGCTTGCTAAGCCTCCTTCGCTTTCACGGCACAAAATGACGGTAGCTCCTTTTTAAGGATGGATATAAGCGCCTATTAACCCACGTTTTAAGTTAAGGGAAGTTTCTGCCCACTCCATTTGTATCACCTAAACAGGTAAAAGGACCGTATTGAAGGACTGACGGCATGAGGAGATTCCAGTTCTAGTACACGTACACATATATATGCCTGTTTAATTATACCTCTGCACTACTATCGTTACAAATCGCTCCCCCACCTCTCCACCCCCCCCCCCCCCCTCCCCTCTCCCACATCAAACTGCTACTGCTGCCAATTGCACTGTTTTACGAGAAGCCGTTGCTAAGTTGTGCTATGAAAAATCCTCCTCTCCAAGAATCTATTCCACTATACATGAACCTGCCTATCTATTTCGAATTGTTGCAGCCTAGTACCCCAGCAGGTGTCTTATAAATCGATAGGAATTGGTAAAAAACGGTTTTAAACCATTATCGACGCATCATCTCCTTTCTTAAATCTTACTGTAATTCTATTACATCAAAGCAAATACTTAAATCTATCATCACTTCTGTGGTATTGACTTTTACTACTTCATAGACCTCGTCAACTATTATGCCTATAAGCGGAGGAATGATAAGACCAACAATTAATCGGCAATCATATTGAACGTAAGCGTAAACAAATTGCCCACATATAATTAAACGTGCAGTAGCACATCGAACCGTTGCTAAATCCTTCATAAGCAAACGTTTAACCCCTGAGCCATGCTCCCACCAACATCACCACCCATTATTGAACACAGAAGTGAAAATACGATGTGGAAAGTATTGTGCAATGAAACGCACCACCGTAATCAAACTATCGCTTTAAGACTTAACCATCGAGAAATTCTTCGAATAATTAGGTTAAATTCGGTCATCGCACCAATTTCGCGATTTCCGGTGCAACGACGATTTTATAAATGGTGGAAATTGCGAATGGAGAAGTGAATAATGCATCAATACGCGGCATTGTCAACGTTCTATATTCTCTATTCTCTAATCAACGTACTAAACGCAGGTTTCATTTTAAATTTCGATTATTATTCAAGTACGATTATTCGCATATATTTTTATGAATTCATTCAATTCAATTCAATTCAATTCAATTCAATTCAATTCAATTCAAAAAAAAATCGCTTAAAAAACAAATAATCTGAGTGCACATAGATTGTATATATTTTTATGAATAAAACGTTGCTTTAATAAGAAAGATTATCAATGAATGTGAACAGATCGTTGTGTTTTTGTCGTCTATATTTTTTTCGTTATTTAAAACTATCTTATGTTGAAAAAAAAAAAACTTTATTGAATTGAAATAAGAATGAATACTAATTTAAAGTATGTGTTGTATGATGATTTTTTTTTAAATATTTGTGACAGCTAGCTGTAAATATAAACAGCTGCCAATAAGAGAATAAAGCTGAACACACACAAAAAAAGCTGTCAAAATGGCAATTGCAATCAACAAATGGAGTGAATAAAGAAGACTATAAATACATGAGGAGTGAATATTATTACATCAATATCGAATTTGTTTCAATGATAAGCTGCAAGGTTGACTAATAGATATATTCATAATATTTTTCTATAATTAAGAAATTCAATCGTATAGTTTATCTACACCTCATCATCATAACTATTATCCATATATTAAATGAAATAATATTTCATCATTGCCATTAGCAATAAATGGTTCGTAGATTTTTATACATAAGAAATTGTTCATAGATTTTTCAAAATATTTGAGTAGAATAAATATTTCTTTTTCAGTGAATTATTTGGGTGGTATTCCCGTACCGGGAAGAAATGTACCCGCAAAACGTTTCTTTGAGTTATATGCGTCATCATGTCTACCGAATTCAAGACGATCGCCAATATTGCAACAAATCGTTGATGTATGATTTTTTCTTATTTAATTTACTTTGTTTTTTTTTTCTTTTTTGAAATTATTTCTCTTATTCACAGGAAAGTTTTTTTTTTCTTTTCGAAATTTAATTGCATAAAAAAAGTCGATAAAGAAAGAGAAAAATGACGATCGCCGGATAATATAGAATTTATTTATCGATTTAAAAAAAAAAAGCTTTAGTTATCAATAAAAATAAGCTTGATTTAGCGATAAATAATTTATGCACTATTTCATCGTCGTTCAAAAATATCAATCGAATTTCTTCGAAAATTCATATATGCAAATTTGGCTAATGCTTCTATGCAAATTCCGTCACGATGATAATAATATTCATAAATAGCAAAAAAAAAAAAAAACATTCAAATCAAACATATAATTTCGCCAAATTGCACAAATATATGGCGAATATTCTAACAAAATTGCAGTTTTATCAAAATGCGATAAGAGGAAATAAATAAAATCATTTAAATGCGGCGATTCCATTGATTCGAAACACATAAATGATCGAGATTAATTCCTAATAAATATCGAAGTTATGGCAATGGAATTATTTTTTTTCGTGGTGAAATTTCTCAGAATTTTTTGCAGTTTCCCCCCTCCCCCCACCCCTCAAACCCCCCCCCCCATCTTCTCCCCTTTGTCCATTTTCCATATTGTAATTGTATCGATCAATGAGAACAATACTCTTAAGTAATTTCAAACAAAATTTCGCTAAACATATTGGAAGATTTTTTTGCGATAATAAACGACAAAGAAATTTTTTTTCTTTCTTTTTTTTCGAACGGAATATTTCATTCCTAAATAAAAGAAAAAAAAGAAATCTCTTTGAATTTAATATTGCCTAATAAACTAATAGCTTTGAAAATTTCATTAATTTTTAAAAATTTTTTTCATTGAAAATAAAATTTTCAGTTAATTGAAAATGTCGATACTGAAGAATTTGCGAGTAAAATTTATAATTCGATTTATTTTTCTATCGCCGATATCGATATTATTAAAATGTTGGGTGAATGGCAAACGGTAATTAGTTGATCTTATTTGAAAATAATATCATAATTTTCGAAAATATAGAAAATTTTTACCCATGTAAGGAAATATTTCCTACAAGAAAGAAATAATAATAAATTCTTGAAATTTATTAATTCCTCATTTCTTCGAATATTTTTTTTTTATAATTTATTTGCTGATTTTCTTGCAATAGTGATTTCTTTTTCTCTTTCTCTTAGTTAATTTCTCTATGATTTCATAAAATGATGTAAAAAAAAAAAGAATTTAAATACAACTAATCATCTTAAAGCAATATTTAATTATAGGTTGTTGATTCGCCAGCGATATATGGGCAGCGATGTGTTATTGCAAATTGTAAGTCGTTCGCATAATTCTACGACGAGTCATTAGTGTTTAGGGTACTTTCTTTTTAACTGCAACTTCGGAGAGTGTCTGTGCCTCCCCTCCCCCCCCTTCCCCCCAACATCCTCTCCTCCACCAATCTCCGCCTTCCAATCAAACTAAACGGCAATTATTGTCAGCCATTGGCATCTCATCGAGATAACACCTCAATCCTAACGATTTTAATGGCGAAATTTCAAATTAATGACGCAGAAAATAGTTTTCATAGGCCATCTGAGCAACTTATGAGAAAGTAATTTCTAGCTGGAAATAATCAACCATGAACTTCCTAACTACTAACTGAATCAAGAGCTCTCACAAAATTTTCGATAACAATTGGTAGATCTCTTATATTTTCCAGTATAGCCTAATAAAGAAAAAAAAAAGTAGAACGCTTCTTGAGGATATATTTTTTCGTTTGTAATTTTCAGTTTTAATTTCCATTCGAAAATATTTAATAAATCATTAATGTGCAATAGGAATTACATTTTTTTTTAAAAGTATTACTAAAAAAAATAGAATTACGATTTTATATTATAGCAAATTGAATATGCGTAATAGTCGTGTAATTTCAGATGAATTATTGAACAATAATGCATATACGGCAACTTTCTCTATAAGACAATACTCTTGGAATAACGATGAAATATCGATGCTTGAAGGATATGGTACAAAGACAGGAACCGATCCTGGAGGAGTTCTTATCCTTACCGGACACCCTTCCGACCCTTGTCCTTGTAAATAATATTATTTTCTTAGCATCTATTGCACCTGTTGCTCACCTGCCCATTTCGTGCTGATAAGCTTCTAAGCTGATGAATTCCAAGGCATAATCCTCACGAAAATATCAATAATATTACCTAAGAACCAAGATTATGTCACGTCAGAGAATGTTAGATGATTGCAAAGATGTTTTATGTGAAGGGAGGTTTTTGACAAAAAGAGGGAGGCTCATTTCATTCAACAGTTTAAAAATAATAACAAAAAAAAAGTTTTGTTCATTTTCTCATATACAGTTAGCTCAGCAAATCCTTTTCCTAGACGGAATATAAGAGCTGACTAGAAAAGGTCTCATTGATCTCATAAACTAATACGTAGCATTTCCCTTCCCTCCGCCTATTTCCCCCTCTCCCAATTACCATCCAATTAGTAACTCAATCAACATACTAAAACTTCGAGCGTCCTTTTCTATACGCATCAATAACACATAATTGCAATCGAATGCACTCGTAATTCCTATCTACTAGTGTTCAGCGCTATTCAACACAAAGCCTAAGCATCATTTTGTCGATCAGCTTCAAACCAGTGGTTATGGAAAGGTGTTAAATAGAGTTGATTGATTATGGCATTTAATTTCTAGTGTTGAGGATTCTTTTCAGATTCGCCAATATTCACCGGTCCAATCAACGAAGATGGTTTATATGACTATATAATCCTTTCACAACCACTTAAATATCCCACAATGGTTTTAGCACGTGATCCGATTACCTTTAATAGCAAACATAAAAAACAGGTATGCACTATTTGTTTTGATATTTTATTGAAGTTTCTAGTGGGATATTGGCAAATGTGTTGTGAAAATACGAATACAAAAAGGGGGCAAATTAGAAATCAGGCTAACGTTCATTATGGATTCTTAATCTTTAAAGGTCCTCTGAAGTTCAACTCTTCTAGATCTATAATAAGAATGCCGATAACCAGTAAATTTAATTCGATATATAACTTCATAAGTAAATCTATCTATAGAATATGCACAAATTTTAGTGTAAAGGTAAGAATTTCTTCTATTTTTATACAGTTTTTTTTTCCCGAAGTTCTTTCTTTAATGAAAAATCATAAATAAACATTGCCAATATCGCTCAATTGTAAATTATTTTCATGAATAAGAGTGCACAAAAATAGTAATAAACTTCTACATCCTATATATCACCTATAAACCACTTTACTTTTGACTTTATTCCGCATTATGCTGATAAGATAGCCCATCGTTAGTATGCCTTAAAATTAGTGAAAATTGAAGATATCCTTAATGAAAAATAAATATTAGTGAGACTGTGTTATTAAAGCTTTTTTTTGGATATTACAGAATATAAGCTTAAATTTTGAAAGTGAATTGGAATGCATTATAATTGTTTCAATAAATTAATAAAAGGTATTTTCCAGGTAAAAGAATTCCTCGATAAATATCATTTTTGGAATGCAGTTAGCGCTCTCAACAATGAGCTATCCTTTGTGAACGCAAGTAATTGCCTGATCTCACAATATTCTCATGTTGATTAAATATTATATGCTTTAATGACTTTGATGATATCCGTTAATGAAGTTATGATAGTGGAAAATTAGTCGATGGGGGGTCGAGAATGCGATCGCCATTGTTCGAAATTTCCAACGATTTCGAAAGAAATTAAAAAGCATATGATCAAAGAATCAAAGAAAAGAAAAAAGAAAAATGGTCAGCAACGATGGTGGCCTTAGTCTTCTCTTCGAAAAAAATTCGGGCCATTTCCTCCCACCTCAAATCATTGAAATTCTCATACCTATGACTACTATTGTTCTTTTTTAATGTCAATAAAACTTTACTATAATTTAATGCTACCGTCTAGCGTTTCATTTCAAATACGACACTCAAACACAATCTCATAAAATCGTCGAGAAAGTTTTGCATGAGGTAATTAATTCGATCTTATTGACGATTATATAACTCAACGTAGTCATTATTTGTGATGATACACAACTGTAATGCCATATATAATTATACGTCTGTTAGCTATAATATTAAAATATATCAAACACATCATAGCAATCCTTTGCAAACTTCATTATATACTTCAGGATGAAAAAGATAGATTATTTCATATTTTTCTGTTTTTTTTTTCATTTCTATTAATTTCCACTCATAAGGGCACCTGTTTTCCAGTGATACAGTTTAATATGGAAAGAGAATCACATATTATATTTTCCACGAGGAAAATAACTGACAGAGGGGACATCGGGGTACCCTTTTTACGAGGGGAATGAGGCCATCGAAAGAAGAATACCTGAGAAATGATTCCACGTGGAAACGTCACAGAAGAGTTAAATCTCTCATTTCATCGAAACATCTCATCTTCGTATTCACAACAGGATTTGTTTTCAATGTAAGCGTATACGACAAGGCAGATAGCACGCCTAGGATAGACTTTATGAAGATATTATAAACAACAAGCGAAGAGCGAACAAACAAACAAATTTCATAAAGAGCACTGGGGGATCTACGAGTTTAAAAATTATGAGATAATCACTCTTTCATATATAATTGTCCCTCACTTAGAGTATAAAGACTCTGTTGGAAAAAAATTATCTACATACAACGGATATTATCCTTCGAGTTAGACGAAGAGAAATTCGATTGAATTGTAACTTCCCTCTCTTTTTGCGGGGCATATTCAGCTTCTAAACGGCTAAATAACAATTCTGGTTAAATATTAAGGCAATTTTTTGGCTATCAAATGCAATTTATCCTATAATTAAATTCACATCGATCAATAAAGGCATCTGATATTTTAATATTTTACTCGCTAAAAAATATTGATTACTTTTATTTGGCAATAAACAATCGATGTTTTAGAGGGATAAACTCTCTTCAAGTCTTCAAATGCAGTTGCCATCGATTCTAGCAATAATACCGTTCCAAACGTTAAAAAAATTTCTAATCGATAACGATAAATACCATTAAAGAAATAATTGCACATCGCTTCATAAGATCTATTCCATGAATATAAAGCTTATTATAGGAAAATGCAAATTCTTTAAATCCCTTCTACCCGAAATATATCTCGTAAATTTCTTATCGGTCTTCCCCTTCCATGTTGAACTATGCTCTACAATAAGGATCGCTCCCAATGCGTCTTCACCCGTTCATAGCAACCATAACATCGAAAAACAAGAAGCAAAAAATTACAAGAAAAAAAAAGAAAGAAAGCAGCCAAAGTTAGCAGAGAATAGCCGATCAGCAAATATTGCCTCCTTCTCTGTTTATTCGTTCATGCTCCCTTCTATAGAGCTCTTTTGCCCTCTCGTTTATTCCCTCTTCGTTGCGTGCTGCTTCGATAGCCAAAAATATTATCTAAACTACTTTCCGTTTAAAACCTCTAATGCATGAAATAAAAAAACTCTTTTTTTTTAAAAGGAATAACTATAAAAAGAAAATAATAACACTTATTTCTTCCCTTTAATTAACGCCTATTAATGCACTATGAAATTTGCTCTCGATCGACAACCGTTGAAGATTCCAACGAAATCGTTCCTTTGAATGTTCTAAATTTATTTTCTGCCATTTTATTAACACCGATTAGGATGCGACTTCATTGCATTTCCTCCCCAATGCTGATCCTTAATAGGCGTTTTTGGTCACAAAATTTCTCTCTCCTCCTATCAAAGATAGTGCAAACGTTCATTTAAAAGATCTACTGATGTAAGATGATCATGAGGAAATGAAACGAATGCTGAAGTCAGTGTGATCTAAACGGCGCTATAAATAAATCCAACAACAAAAAGGTGCGCTCAATAAATATAGGTAACCAACTGTTCTCTTATTTTTTTTAATTGAGAGTTATCGAAATTAGCTCAAAGAGTTTAAATACAACAAGCTAAATTTTATTAGGAATTACCAAGGGCAAGTATAAGATAAGTCCTCCCCTCCTCATATTCCTACTCCTCTCCTCCCTCCCCCCTCCCCCCATCAAATACCTCAAAAAACACGATAAAAGAAATTCGCGAATTTTGATTCCAAACTTTAATCGTTCCGATCTTTGTTATCCAGAATATCTTCACCACTCTGATCCCGAGATCAATGACCACTTAAAATTTTGCACCTCCGTTCGTTCTAGTGAATGGAAAGAACAAAATCTTGCCAATAAAAATTGAGCCTTTCATAATTCTTTAGCAATAGCTTACTTACCTATGGTCACAAAACCATTACAAAAAAAAAAAACAATGATGAGATGGTATCCATTTTACTAATATGGAAGGAAATTATCGCATTTTTTAGTATGATGTCATACCTTTGGTACTATGATAGTGTTTTCTTCGCTATATGCACCATCGGCTCGCATCCTGAGGATTGTGCCCAAATTGTACTCCTCGACGGAGTCTTTGAAGCGCTCACAGAATGTGAACCATTTCAGCTTATTTTCACCCTTCAGATCCGCTTCTGTTATCTGCAAATATTGTTGCCCTAGGCGCTAGCGGTTCAAATATTGAGACGGAAAAGCCATAGCATATAGGCATCTAATTCGACCCCACATGAAATTTGCCATCTATTCACTGAATCAGTGAACTCATTCACGATAGAAAAGCTTAATCAAAATACTATAAAATTCGTCCACAAATCTCCTCGTCTTGATTTTATACACCGTCGAAAGAGTTGAGAAACTTATTCCACCTAGATGATAATTGGAAAAGAAATCGAAATACTCGAATATCGATAGCATTTGATGCGATGATAAGATTGTAAACGATATCATAAATTAAATTACATATAACAAAAGAATATTTGAATGTAACTAACACTCTCGACGTTCATTTCTGGAAACATCGATCGGAAGCACTCATAGATTGCGGCATGTTGTTTATTCAATGAAAGTTCAACGGTATTACAACCAAGTAAAAGATTCATATGGATACTTGCACGTTCGGCTGCCTAAATCTTTCATTATTTAATATTTATTTTCTTGGTTAAGATTGATTTCTATACAATGTAATATCATTTAATCACTTCATTATCATACTGAAAGCAATCACTAAAGCAATGCAATTATAATGGCTGATATGTTCTCACTCATTCTGCTTCTCTTCGATTATTTTCGTCATTCTAAGCATTGATGGTCTCTGATTTCCCAATTCTTTGAATAACATATCGTTGTTTAAAATAAAACAAATGGTTTTGTGCAATTATTACGAAGAACAAGGCTTAATTTAAAAAGGATTCCGAATAAATTCTAGTTATATTCAGGCAAGCATATTACCGTAAGTTCGGGATATAGGTGTAACATTTATTATACAAATAATTGTAACCTATATAGCAATAATATCACATAGAGACACGACTAAAGATCAATTACCAGTTACTTAGTACGGAGCAAATTACCACCACTTTTTCATTTTCATTAATATAGATAGAGGCTTATCCAAAACCTTCCATCATGCCAGATAATGTGCACAGTAGCCATTATACTTGCTAGTGGATAGGTTGTTTAGCCCACTTCAACAAGAAGTTGATGATAATATTGGCCAAAATTTATAAACATCACGAACAGGCATACGGAAAATATTATGGAATAAATTTTACCTTGCAAGCCCAAGCTACTTCGCATGATGGATCGTTTGTGTATTGCTGGACATCCTGTGTCAATTGAGCAGCAATATCACGTGATGCAAGAGAGGTGAAATCGCTTTCGTGGAACGACATCACTGAAAGTCACTTAATGATGTAACATCATCAAGCACAGATCACTCCTTCTATCATCCAAGCAAGGTAGGCGGAAATGGCATGGATAGGTAACGACCCGCTACGGCTAGCCTACATCCGATAAAAGAAGCTCCATATCCCGGATCCCGCATCGCTGTAAGATAAGCGACAGAAAAATTTAGGACAAATGTGAAATGCTCCTGCTGCATATCGCTAATATAACCACAACTTTACACATTATACGAATATAAATGAAATAATGATTATTAAATTGCTGTGGTGACTTTCTGTCTGTGTATGTCTGTCTGTCTGTCGGGAAGCTGCTGAAGTTTCACCTCGTCGACTACTGCAGCAAAAAATACAAAACTTGACGAATAAAATATTCACCACAATTAGATCATTACTTTCATCTATTATTTTTCGAAACAGTTATGAATATTCAAATACGATAAAAAATTTGCACATATTTGATAGACAACTCTTTCTGCGGAAGATATTTGTGAGCAATCGCATCAATCCATAATATGAAGAGACTATTCTGCCTATTTCATTTTTAGGTTTGAAGGAGGGGAAGAGGAGGGAACAATAAAAGGGCTTATCGTGTTGGCTTTTGCCCACCTCAGCAACTGAAACTATTCAAGCCGTGAACAAGGAGGAATAATATCACTTCATCAAGCAAGCACTGTCCATAGCTTTTAAGGAGCGGCTAGATAACTTCAGATCTACTTCCCTATATAGGCGTTTTACCTCGATTAAAAAACAGCAGCTTTTCAAGCACGAAAAGATGTAGTATGGTACGATGACGATGGATCGTCGATCAGTGTGCAAAAATGTGATCGGTTGCAATCGGAAGAGAAGCAAATAAATTTATCTACGTTGGCCAATTTACGTGTCTAATTATTTTTGGCCCAGTCGGTTGCCAGTTAATTCTTCTCTATCAACCATATTGACATCTTTTAATAAACTTTAAAGGATATCCTATCGATTAACTGCCAAGCGAAATTGTTTTCATTTCTGGGCAAAACATTTAACTCAGTTTGCACTCGACCGGTCGGTCACCCGACTGCCATTTATGCTATAGCTAAAATTAACTGTAACTTCCCATCTCAGCTAGTCCTATTTTTTTGAGTGCTATTCGCTGACATACATACAATCCCGCCTGAACAATGCTGGACTTGGTAATGATTTCTTACATGGCTTTCTGCTTCTCTATTCCCTCCTATTGCCTCGCTCATTTCCACAAACTTCTTGCCAGCCATTTGCGTCAAAAGCAGTTGCGGTCAAGCGCTAGAAGAGAGGACGAGAATTATGGTTAGGGTCAGATGTCTTGAGAAGAAAGAATGGGCGACGGAAGAAAATCGAAAAATTCATAACATGGCTTTGAGGACAAAAACGTATATCTGAAGGTTGATTTGCCGTCTTAAACGTGAAATATTTAACTTTGTCACTCGAAACGAAACGTTGAAGAACCAAATGCTTCAAAATGTTCTATATCATGATGATATTATGGCACTACTTTGGAGGTATGAGAAAATTAGGCATGGACGTTATGGTACGGGTCTTTCGTTATTCAAATCATTACACTAGTCGTTTAATGAATATTTAAGCAATAAGAAGGGACCTATATCAAGACTTGTATGATGCACAATTTGCTACCTCCAAATATACCATACCTCCAACAGAAACATTCGAAAATTATGCTTCATACGCTGTCTTCGACTTGACCGACCGCTCATATAACTACTCTTCAGCCAAATATTTATTATACATCTCTAACTGGTTCTTCCTCCTCCCCTTCCCCTCCCAAAAAAAAAAGATTTATGGAGCTTAAAATATTTTCAAGCATCGATAACCCTTTACGACGATGGTCAACATAAATGAATTTTCATCTAGGAGCACATCCTATGCCGCAAATTTCATCCGTTAAATCTCATCGTTCCATCTCTTCTCATCCAGGAATTCGAAATGCGAAAAGACAGACAAGCATGCGGATACATTTGCATGAGCGCATACGTCCAAAAGTCCGATATTACGGTGACCAAAGTTCTTTCTTATTCGCAAAAATAGCCATTATAAAGGGAAAATCGAGAAATTAAGAAAAAAAGAAAGACAATCGTCTTCTTATTAATTTAAAGAAACTTCAACAAAGCCTCAAAACTTTCGCCATGATTTCAACTTACGACAAGTTGACACGGTCGTGACAATGTCAAAAATAAATTCTCCCACCTCTTTTCCCTCCCAACTCCTTTCTATGCCCGTAACCATCGTCTCACTCCAATTCTGTGCTCCTTACCCACTATCTCAGCCCCTCCTCCACCCTCACCCGAACACCCCTTGCGGCGAATTTCCGAGGATCGCCCCCTCGAAGGCAATGAATTTCGAGGCTCCGAGTTCCTCACGCATTGACATGTCGCGCAAATCAGAGGTAAAATTCATCATGCATAACCTTCGAAAGCCTTGCAACGAGAGTTGTGGAGATTTGCTTCACAAGATACCCTCCAAAAGGGACACTTGCCTTTGGTGTCTGGCTAATGGCTGAGGTGTTCCCATTCCAGGACCCTCCTCCTTTCTTTCCAAAAAAACCTAACAGCAACATGTTTATCGTTAGTGGATTCCAGAAAGTTACAGATGAGATGGACCTTCGTCGAACAAGACTCCCAATTTATGGACCCGGCTTCGTTCTTATTAATTTATGATCGATAAGAGTATCTTCTTGATCGTACAACGAGGAAAGGAGGCTGGAAGAAGCAACATCTTCCACCTCAACGATCCTGAATTTCGAGCGCGTCGAGATACTATTTACTCTCAACGCGAAATTGTCTTACAATGATAACCTAGATATGTTAGAATCACCGAATCATCTATCACCATAATTTACGGCATAAAATATAACGAAAAAAACCGTACGATTTCCATGTGAACAAAATTGAGTACCTAAATCCTGATATCAAGATTATAATTCAAGCATTTTTCTAGCAGAAGAAGGCTAAAAATTACCTTAAAATCCATTCGAAGTTCAGATATTTTCCCCGCTAAACCCTCACAAAGAGATACTGAGAACGAAGCTACTTTACTCTACGACGCCATAATTAGCTATAATAAATTAAAGATAGATATTATAAATTTTTAACAAGCCATAAGCCATAATCAAGCAAGGAATATATTCTGTTCAGATATGTTGAAGTAGGTGCGCTAGTCAACCGTTTATTCACTGAACGAAACGGAAAAAAAAAAAGTGAATATAAGTTTACTTCGAAATATCGAGCAAATAAAAAATTAACGAACAACAACAAGCAAAAACGTTAGAGATCTCTGAATATATCAGTATCTTCAGGAAAATTTCGCCTGCGAGAAATCCATTTCAGGATGTTGTTCCATAAATCTGCAAATCAGCAAAAAAAAAAATCACAAAGATAAAACAAAGAGTTTAACTTTCGAATGAAGCATGTAAATGCATATTACACATAAATATACCAAGTACTCAGCGAATGCTCTATCGTTTCCGATGGCAGCCTCATCGCCTCAACGTTGTCCAGGTAAGAGCGGTATCAAAAATTTCTTCCGCCACATCAACCGTCTATCGCTCTCAAAGTGTTTAAGCCATACACACCCTTCAAGTATCTACGTGTCTCAAACTATTTTGCCCGCAACTTTGCCTCTAATACTCGAAAGCAAAATTTGCGAAAGCTCCTAAGCTTTATAATTAAAAAATCATATGAGCCAGTGAAAAAATATTTTCAGCAAGCAATTATCCGCTGTTATTTATCACCTTAACCCCCCCCCCCTCCCCGATAAGAAAAATAAATACTTCTTGAGAACGTCGCGCTTTTTCTTTTCATCCGAAGTGGGCAATCCAAGTTCCTTCTGACGTTGATCGTACATCATCTGTAAATAACTCAAATCACACATAGAAAATTTCTTCTAATCTAAAATTAGCAAATAAACACCATAAATATAAAAATAGAATTTAAAAAATTCGATGGTCATCACAACAGTTTATTTCCCGGCAAGAAATAAAGATCGTAAAATTTGACAAACAAATCCCACAGAAAAACATTTAATTTCAAGGCATCTTATTGCTAAATAAATGGGAAGAAAAAAAAAGTAGAAATCAAGAGAGTGAAAACTTTCCACCTTTTCAACCATTTGCCTTGTTTCGCCATCCAAATCCGATAGTTTCGAATTTTCCGGTTGCACTTTCTTCGTATTTATTTCCGGATCCGTCGTCATCAACCTATTCCACCATTCCATATTATTCATCTAAAGATTGCAAATACTAAATAAAAATTTATAATTATAAATCTTTTACAATATCAGATTATAAAAATGAACAATGGATAGAACTATTCCAGTGTTAACGTATCGATGACCCTTCGCAGTTTCATGATGGAAGTGAAACGCTTCATCGCAATCAACAAAGAACCTATAAGGATTCATTTATTATTCCATAACGATAAAGGCAATGATATCCATTTGAACTGACCATCGCAAAGTGGTTACTATTGGTAGAGTGGCATATTAGAACCTCATCGATTCACTCCGCTTGGAAAACAATATTAGAACGCTTATTGGTTAGGTATAAAATATCGATAGGCTCAATGATGATTGCTTCCAAATACCTTTTCAAACGTTATGACGACAGTTCTTTTGTCTTCGAGAATCCACGTCGCACTCTCGGTCTTAATCTCTGATCTTAACATTCCATCAATAACCGGCTCTTGTCCCTATAAGAGACATTCAAGCATAACTACAGCCAACGAATAAACGTAAGTCAAGCAAGGTGCTGTGTCTCATGGAAACATGCGAGCATTAATCCACCTATCGGTTAGCTAACCCTTGCAATCGTTAAACGATTTCAGGTACTTCCATGAAAATAACGAAACTGTTCCCATTCCATGCATTCACAGGTGATAATCTAACGAGACCTTAATTAGGCGGAATAAGCTCTATTGTAGACAGTTGCAGTTGCAAGTATTGTAGACAGTTGCAAGATAATGCTATCCACTTACACCACCTGTAAGACTAATCATCTCATGGGTGATATGGGCAGACGGTATTGCACTGAGGAAGAAAATCATGTACAAATGCAGCCATGTGAGCAAACACGAAGATAAATAACATGGGAGTGCCTAGAGATTCAAAAAAAAAAACGAATAACACAATCTAAATCCATATAAAATTCAATAGGCTTGTAAAAAATTTAATCCAAACACCACAACTAAGAGTTCATATTATTACCTCGAAATAAACTTATAAGTGCGATAATCTCTGATAATCTAATAACCTCCACTGAATTTTATAACAGCTCAAATCTTACTTAATGATTGAATGATTTCTGTTATTAGGTAGGCCAACTATTGAGTATATAATATATAGAAAAACAAAGGCGCTTACCTTAACGCCAACCTTCAGCGATTGTTTACCGATATCCACAATCATGTCCTTAGCCTTCAATGCAAACCCAAGTCGGAAAGGAATACGTACCTGAAATCAACATTATATATTTATGCCCGAGAGAGTGAACATAACGGTTAGGAGACCCTCCTTTTTGTGAAATTCATTCGTGTCAGATCTCGTCTCAAACTATAAAATATGAACATTTTTGTGTGCAATATTTGTTTTGTGAGAGATGTTTCGGGTTGTCCCAAATATAATCTCTCATTTCGAAGATTTTAAGAAGGTGGGAACATGCCATCGACGGGGAAAGGTACTTCTTTATCATAATTTCAACAGACTGGAGTGGTAGCAAACAACGCAAATATCCATATATAACGATCACACATATTGAAATTTACATAAATAACAAAAAACAGTACAAAGACATCCTGCAAAAAAAAAAGAATGATGCACAAAAATTTTCACGTTCCAGAGAGAATATGAAGGGAAAGAAGGAGTCCCATTAGAATGCAGATAGGACGGCCTTCCTGGAAAGGCAAGGATTATCCGAGGAAAGACCGCATCCAAAATCCCTTTTTTTTTCCTCTCCGATGGATCTGCATAGAAAGTACGCGATGACCATAGTTCGGCTCTCATTATATTCTTAAAAATTAATAAAGAGAGCATAGAACAAAAAAAGCAACGTTCAGTGTTGCCTTGAGGAAATTCACGAACAGGAATGCGCGCCAAGGAGGTCGGCGCGATATGTGCTTTTTATTGCTTCCCAGCCTATTCATCTCAACGATTGCATCCATATCCAAACAACAATAAAATATTACAGGTGGCTTTTTTCTTAGACGACCAATCTGTAGATTAAACTCTCAATTAAAAAGTCGTATTTTATTAATGTAAACCATATGTACAGAACATGGGTCAACTGAAGCGGAAGTACTTTTATTGCCCCCCCCCCCCATGTCCTATATTATTTTCAACAAAACTCACCGGTGCAGGTTCTAATTTTTTTTTGATATAATAAAACTGTTAGGTGGCCAAATAAAATTACACAGGTACATGTTAATATGACATCGGCAGAAAGTTTCTCGCACAAAAATTTAAAAAGACGTTGAAGAAAGCGACAGGTGTTCATCACTTAGAAATTCGAGGAAAAAAATATTTTCTAATTGCCAATTAGCAATAAAATTGCCCATCTTTCTTCCTCTTCCGGAGCACTCATCCGATCATAAACCGATGATATATTTTATTTTCTGCGAGACTTCACATAAATTTGATCTTCATATACAAACATTTATATATGAGCATTAGAAATTACATAATAAATAAAACTTTAATGAATATGAAGGAAAAAAATGAATGAATATTTAAAAGAAGTTGAATGAGTGAAATGTTACCTTCCTCATTTAGAAGGTATTACCTTCGTTATTCCAAAGGTAATCAAAATTTACCTCAATTTCACCGAGTGTCTGTGTCCACTGATATTTTTCGAGATCACAACCATTGCCAGCATTCGGTTTCAATTTACCTTTATCTTCCTCATCCTCTTTTTCTGCCTCTTTGTCCTCCTCTTCCTTTTCTGCAAAAAAAAGAACAACTTTAAGCAACGCAGAGCATTCTAATAGTCCAGGATATCGGCGACAACATTCGATTCTGACTATATTTCCTTCAAATGCGCGATGCCTCCGGCTGGATTCACACAAGGATTATTCTTATCCTTCTCTCACATCCCTCTTTTCCCCCTCACTCTACATCCTTCTTCCCCTCTCCCCCCATATCCTTCTTTCTAAGGTGCTTGTCTCCAGCTGAAGTGATGCCTACATGTGGATTACACATGATCAGAATAGCATTACAAATCAAAATACGCGTGTCCTTAGAATTGCAAAGTGATTCGGCTAAACGTCAAGTAATTACTTTCAACTCTGTGGCGAATTTATAACTTTCTTGAGCTTTCTTACAGAAATATTTTTATTTTCATCGTATATCAACATAAATGAAACCTGGATAATACGTCGTTCCTTCCTCTCATCCTTCACCTTCTTAACTACGAATAATCCTGGCGAACACAGATGACAAAACCGATTCATTCCTCATCTCTTATCACAAGCTTTTTGCATAGAGGAACTTTACTAGTGCAATATGTATGTATTCCACTATAGAATTCTAAATTCTTGCAATGATCTGAATGCAATAATGAAAGATAGATTCCAGAGGAAAAACATTTACCTTCATCACCACCTGAAGAATTGTTCAGTTTCTTTTTCTCTTCGAATTGCTTCGCCTCTTCATCAGTTACTTCTCTTATCCTTGGCTCATTCAGTTGTGCTTCTTTCAGAGCAGCAATCTTCAATAAATGCATTCCTCTTCATTATGAAGCTTTCCGAACAAAGATAATATCATTGAACGAAAAAAAGAAAAATCCATATTCCCTATGAGTTGTGCTCAAGAAGATAAAATGAGCATTCACTTAGAGATGCAACGAGAATCGTATTAAGAAAAATGAGAAGCTGATTCATGCCATTCTCTTTTATTATATATTATAAGCGTTCCGTTTTGATCGCTATTCGATAATAAAACTTATTTCATTATTTAATAAACGTAGAAAAGATTTAAATGAAAACAGGAAACTACCATACGATATCATTAACTCCGGTTTCGGCAAAATAACAAATAAGCTAAAAAGAAACCTCTCGCGCTTTTTGAGCTGCCCGTCTCTCATCTAAACGTTTCTGCTCCTCCTCACGCTTCTTTCGTGCCTCTTCTGCCACCTGAACTAATTCTTCAAATAAAATCAGCATAAATCGACGCATATTACTTGAATTCATTTATGCAGTATTGCATTTTTATATACCATCCACGTACTGCAATCAAAATATGCATTTAGTACTGGATTATATATGTATATCGCATTTAGTATATTTAGTAATTTACAAGTAGAGTAAAAAAATCGAAAAATTGGCTCTCATAGCTTTGTTCGGTAAATGCTCCGAACTATGAGCCAACTGACTAAACGGGCTTAAGAATTGAATGGAAAAACTTTTGAACACGCCAACAACATCACCTTTTCCCTGAACCTTACTCGGGTTTCCTCAATGATCGATTGTCCGCATATGCTGACTATTACTTTTTTATCCTTCAGTGCGTCAATTCTACTATCCAAACAATTCACAACGCCCAATCTCTAGCAGTTTTGTGCTATTCGCAATTTCCATTTAAACAGATGAATGTTCGCTGTCTACTTTTTTTATGCGAATGAAAATAGAAGATAATAAAATGAACTGAAAAAGAACCTTTTTCGCAGAAGCACTATGTTTATCGAACGCAAGAAGGACTAATTCCTTGGCACGATCCACTCCGGTCGCCGTGTAGAAATCTGTCTTACGAGAAAGGAAACTGCAAAAGAAAACGCAGTGTTGAATATTTCCGAAAAGCTCTCTCATAAAGTTATATATCGCTTAGTAAACGAGCTCAAGCCATCACTAAAATATGAGACCTGTTATTTCTTCAGATCTACTATCCGGTTTATATTTAAGCATCGGTCAAATTGCATGCCTTCCAGCTTTCTGCAACTTTCAACGACGTTCCCAGAGAGCCTACCTCACTGCTGCTTTTATGAAATTTTCTCACATCTGTGGGCATATTCCCGAGTGCCCTTTTGGGATAACAAATACCTTTACGCTCGTCAAATATGTGGTTAACCGTTACATAATCATATTATTTAATTTTATCATGAAGCTGGATTGGAAAAAAAAAAAGAACAGGTTTCCCGCTTTCCGGGTATCATTCTTTCCACCTTCTAATCTGAGTAAAGAAATACGATTTTTTTTCTTCTTGAAATATTTCCATAACGTTAAAAAAAATATTTGCATTAACTTCTCTATGCTAGGCACTTTTTTTTTTCAAGAATATGAATTCAAAAAAAAAAACAACGAGAAACCTGAAAATGACATCGAACAGTTGTGTCACACCTCCTTCCATTTGCTGTGCCAATCCCAACAATACGCCATCGTATTTTGTTAGATCATCACCGCTCATCGTTGTTCTTTATTGATTTTATACAAGAAGAAATTTTTCTTATGCTAATAATAATATATATATATATATATATATATATATATATATATATATATATATATATATATATATATATATATATATATATATAAAGGAAGCGTATTACATTCATCGATTGTTTATTCATCATCATAGAGCTTAGGTAACAGGTAGAACAGATATATTTGAAGGTGCAATTATCGGATCGCACCTTTACCTCATAAAATAAGAACCTCCATCTACGGTATAGCACTTACGACAAAATGTAACCTCATTTTATATCAATTTAATTAGAAGTTATCAAAATTAGAAATAAACAGATACTTCGAATGAATCCTAAAGAACCCTACGACGACTAGCAGTTATCGTTGAAGCATATTTATCACAATCAATGAAGATAACCTTTCAATCATACCGCATATAATCTCTCAAATGATATCATATCGTAAAAATCCACCTAGAGTTCGCATAAACCGGTAAGCAGCAAAGAAGGATGTCACGAGAGAGAAAAATTCGGTGAAGTTTTAAAGAAGATAAAAAGGATCTATTGTACATAGTTTAGCTAACGAAATTGAAGCAGCTAGTAAAATGAGATCAACTCTTCCACATTGCTTAATGCATCCTCCTGTCTCAAATTTAACTTGCACGTTTCTTATGCGTTTCTATGAACTTTTATTTATTTTTTTTTTTTTAAATCGAAGCGGCTTTTGGCAAAGTGAAGTCTACGCATCTCTTTCCGCTAATCTCGATTATTCAAAAACAATAAAACACGCCATAATTAGAGTTGATGAGTATAGCCTAAAAGATCGGAGGATTTTCTTCCTCGAACTTCGACGTGGTTATTAGTGATATTCGAATGCGACATCAATATAAGCCAAGTAAATTTCTCTTGTTATCAGCCGGATCTAGTCTAAGAATCAATTTTTGCGTTCTATAAATGTAAAATATTACTAGATATTTGACAGTTAATTTAATTATTCGAATATTTCACTGATCGATTGACCTTTAGTATGAATAGAAAAATATTGCCAAACCGAGGTATTACTTTGAATTAAATTTTATTCAAATAGCTGCCGGTAGTACTTTTGTTCAACACATCTACTAATGAAATATTGTAGTCGTATTGAATTATTCGCTTAAATGGACTGCGATTGCAATCATAACTAGGAACCGGATTGGATCATAACTGGGAACCGCATCGGATCATAACAGGGAACCGGATCGGATCATAACTGGGTACCGGATTGGATCATGACTGTTAGCCGGATCGGATTTAATGCAGATCCTTGATATCGCACTCATTCAGCCGCATTTGCCCTATTTTATAAGCATAACTAAAAAGCAATAATGAATTTGGTAAAGAGTAAGCCTCCTACTCTTTCTTCGCTCATTCTTCCCTCCTCTCTCCCCTCCCTTCCCACACCATGATCCAATGAATTCATTAAACAGCAAGCCCTTTATCCCTCTTTCCTTCATTCTTCCTTGCTCCTCTCCTACCCCCTCCCTTTTCATCATCCCAGGCCAACTGAATATCCTCACAAAAATAGCACTAACAAAAAAACAAGGAAAAGAAGCGTATAGCAAATATGATTAGGCTCCAACACATATTGGTACAAGTACAATAAAAGTGATGCTGTGACAGTCATTTCAAAAAAAAAATTCCAACACCTAACAGTATGACAAATTCTGCAGGTATTTCGAATTCATCGATGAAATGTGTCTCCGTCCAGGTGAATAAAAATATTGTTGGTAATTGGTGAAACCCGACCGTCGGATCCGAATTATTAGAGGGGGGGGGGGGGGGGGGGGGGGAGAGGTGAGGCTATCCATTTTTTTGAAGGACATCACCTAGGAGGTATGAAACGATTATTAGATTTATTAATTAGAAAACAGCGTAAAAACCAGGTAAATCAGCGAAAGACTTGGCACATATCCAGTGGAGTTGGAGAACGTTTGCACAACTTCGGACAAATCGTTAAAAGAATGGAATAAAGCGGTCAAAACTTGTCATATTTTTCATTTTCCACTATGTACACCTTGTTGACTATGCAGCAAATACACGACCAATGGGGATGAGGACAAAAGATCTCAGACATACAAGTCCGACATGCTCAGACAATCTAACATCGTCACTTTATAGCAACAACCACAAATAATTCGTCGCCAATTTTTTAAACACAACCACTACCGTAATAATTGCATACATGGTCATCACTACGACATCACATGCAAAACGCATGACACAATGCAGCAGTCATGATTTCAGTAGGCAGGGAACGTGGGCTTTCGTGCAATATCGAGGTCAAGACTTTTGAGAATGCGTTTTTGTTTATGTTGTTATCGAACTGTCACTAGTCTAGCATACAGCAGCACTTGTGTGTCTCAGGTGTCATGCTTCCTTGATTGATGTTTAGTGAGCTTTTATTTTTTTGGATATTCGATGAGGGAACTTCTACTGAAATGA
Source organism: Ascaris suum (assembly GCA_013433145.1). Taxonomy (NCBI): domain Eukaryota; kingdom Metazoa; phylum Nematoda; class Chromadorea; order Rhabditida; family Ascarididae; genus Ascaris; species Ascaris suum. The sequence goes on from CM024168.1 coordinate 16,274,022, forward strand.
AAGTCTTTACAGAGGTTATACTATTCATTTTCACTAGAATATTTTGATGCTCATCCTATAAGTCTATCAAGCACCCGTTAAATTTCCTTCGAGGGCAAAGCGACGAAACAATCCGTCCCCCAATCATGGAAAAACGGACTCTTATACTGAATGTGACATGCTAATGCAGTGTTATTTATGCAAATTTTCTTAACCGATTTTATATCGATATTTACCTTTATTGTTATATGCAATTTTCTTTATTCATTGAATAAAAAACTATTCAAAGAAACGAACATATTCTTAGCAGACATATGAACTATGCAGAGAACGATATGTAGACTGTGCTAAACCCCGTAGTTCCTAGTTCCTTAGCTTTTAAAAGAAATCTTCTTGAAGGACGGCAAAATTTTGCCAATCCAAAGAATCCCGGCCGGCGGCAAATGAAGACGGAAAGAGAGAGGAGAGGGATGGATAGCAGAGCGCTAATGCCAAGTGCAGACCCATGTAAGACACTTGCATAAAGACAAAACATCGAACATAACGATCGGTGTGGCCTTGTGGCGACATTGGAGCGCTATTCGAGTAAATACCGTCGGACGCAAGTTTCCGGTCATTCAAGCATAAGCAACATCTGTTACAGCCTTTCTCTGTATACAGTCCAAGGACGTTTTAAAAATGGCCACAGACAACCTACCTTTTGGACACTGCAGTATACAGCTGCATTCTGTCGTGGTGTTAACAACGTGTGGTGCATCCTGAAATCAGAAGATGCCGATAGTGCTTCAGTCGTTTTTTTTTTCAGCTGACTGTGCAACGAGTTAGCAATGTCTCTGAGTGGCAAAATTGCTTTGGTGACCGGCGCCTCTCGTGGTAAGTACTATGTCTACCATATTATCCGTCTTTGATTTCTTTACATGTATTCAGCAGATATGATCACATGGATGTGCGGTGACAAGGTGTAGTGTAATTGTCAACGAAACTTGGTATTTGCGAGTAAAGGTCTAGCTGATGCACAATTTGAAGCGTATGTGATAAGCGAGTTGAAAGAAGACAGCGAGAATGACCAAGCGAGCTTCGAATGAGGAGGTACTGCATAGTACAGCAACGTCATATGACAGCATGACATCTTTCGAGAGACGATAAAGCAGCATGTTTTGCTCGACGTAATTTAGAATCGACGAAATTAGTGCTAGAGGTAGAGGCATCGCGTTTTATACCGCATTGCTGCCAGCTGATGTCCACTCGTTTCACTATTGCAGGAATTGGACGAGGAATAGCGCTGCAATTGGGAGAAGCTGGTGCCACTGTGTACATAACGGGTAGAGAGCCGAAATTGTCATTGCAATCGGACCAACCGGAGCTACCAACTTTGCAGAAGACCGCTGATGGTTCATAATTCTTATCTTCCGCTCTTTTCCCTCCACTTCTTCTTTTCATTGCATAATCTCTGTTCCTCTCATCCTCTTACCTCTCTCCCTCACTGTACTCCATCCTGTTTAGAAATCAGAAAATTATTTCTACTTGTGTATTTATGATAGGCATTGTTTTTCACGTGAACCGCTTTCATGAGATTGTTTTTCATGGCTATTGAGAACATGACTGAAAGGGATCGGGTCTTTATCCGGAAAAGACGCTCCCTGACAATATGAAACATGGTACTTCGAAGAGATTGTCCTAAGCAAGAACTCAGAATTTCCCGGCAAAGCAGCGCCGGAGGCCGAACTCCTTGAAAATCGCGTTCGTAAAATTCTAGGTGCTCGCGAACGAACTTTTTTTTCAGGAATCAATACTGCTGCATGGATAAAACAAAGCAGAGTTTCGCATTGCAGCTTACTTTTAGGCCTCCTAATTTATGCGCTTGCAGTTATATATATATATATATATATATATATATATATATATATATATATATATATATATATATATATATATATATATATATATATATATATATATATATATATATATGCTGTGCCATTAGCATAGAAATTTGAGAGATAACGGAACGTGGTGGGAAGGGAATCGCTGTCTTCGTTGATCATTCGGATATGTCACAAGTGGAAAAGCTATTTGAGAGATTGAAGACGGAAACAAACGGCCAACTTGATATACTTGTCAATAACGCCTATTCAGCTGTTCAGGTAAGCTGCAATGCTATTTCGGTTCATGTTTTACGACGTTGGTTGGAGTTTCTATAATCGATACCCTTTTTGAGATTTTCAGTAATAAACTCAGTTTGAACTAGGTGATAAGACTTATTTTCAAATCCGACGGTCGTCGACAACATTTAAACTGCAACAATAATGAGCGCTTCTTAAATGAAGACCACTTTTGGAGTTTTGAAAATAATGCTATTTGATTCCCATGTTATAAAACGATGCAGGTTCGCAAAGGTTTTCAGGAAGATGCTCGATATGAGGTCTGCCGAATTCTCTGTTGTAAAGGAAATGTCATCATCCTCACATTGATTGTTACAAAAATTTTTTAACGCCCTTGATTATCGCAATTATGCAAGTTGCGCATATTTATTCGTCACCTCTAATTTATTTTGATTCTCAACAGACCATAGTTTCATATGCCAAGGTCGTGCATAGTGATACCCATTGCAAGTTGCTTTTGCATAAATAAATTACAGCATCTATGAATTTCAATTTTATGCAGTGTTCTCGGTGGTAGATAACGGGCGATTCCACAATGGAGCTTCTCTGACCGAAGATTCATTCGCATCGTTTTTTCGACCCACTGGTTTTGATTTGAGTTGGTCGTGCAAATGAATTAATAGAGGAAAGAATGACTCTGGAGCCGACAGTCATTATTCGCAACTTCATTGAGAGGATTAAAATGAGCAAGCAAACAGATTGTCTATCAAAGTCGGCCGTCAAAAGTTGAAGCATTTATAACGAGACTACTCGGTTTAGGCATTGTTCGATGCGATGGGCAAAACATTTTGGGAGGTGGACGCAGAATTTTGGGACGAAGTAAACAATGTTGGGCTCAGAAATCATTACTATTGTTGTGTGTTCGCTGCACGTCTTATGGTACCTCGCAAAAGTGGTCTAATCGTTAATATCAGCTCCGTTGGAGGACTCCAATATCTCTTCAATGTCGCGTATGGTGTTGGGAAGTGTGCGGTTTGTCTTTTAGATCATTATGTATTTATTTTGTACACAATACTTCGGAAACACAGAGTGGGGGCCATCCTGAAGTTTGCAGGAAGATGTCAAATGGCTGTCAGATTCGAGAAACTTCATTTACCATTTAGACAGGAAAGAGTTTAGGCAACTACAAAGGGAGAAAAATAGCCAAAACAATAGCGTGGAAGCGCCCGCCTCTTCCTTGCTTCCGACAGACCATCGCCCCAGTGAAGAGGTTCCCTGGTTCTGCGCTTTATATGTTCCGTATACATATTTCTTTGATGTTCTATGTAGTACTTCGCTTGGTAACAGTGTTTTCACGTAAATCACTTTCTTAGTGAATTAAGCACGCTCTGTTTAGTAATATGGAACAACACGACAACTTACTGTTAAGTGCCATTAATTCACTGATTGCTTCATGACGGTAGCTTATGAAAAGGTTTGGAAGGTGGAGTCATCTTATATCTGTTTGAAATTTCTGGAGAATTGGTGGTGTTCGTTAGTTATTTACGGTTGTCTTGGAATCTCGTTAACATTATTGTCCTTAAACATGTGTGCATTGTTCCTAAGTACAAGTAGACAAACTCCGCCTCCACCACTACATTTGTAAGAAAAGGTACATTTCCCAGAGCATAATTCCGAAACATCGAAAGCTTTTTTTTAAATCAAGCAAAATGGTGAAAGAAATTATGCAGAAAGACGGCAAAAAATGGGCGCACAAATAGCGAACGAGCGAGAACTATCGAAAAACGCTCGTAAGATTGCATTTGCGTGCGATTCTTACAGTGAAGAAGATTTCCTATCATAAAGTGTTAAGTCACAAATTCGTTCAAGTCATCAGATATGTATGCAGGAGTTCTTTCATATTTGAGTCGGATAATTCAACTCTCATGTCATTTTGCCGATTTAGACTGATATATGCTTTATTAAGGCGTTTTCAGCGTTAAAGATTCTCGCTAGATTTATGAAGGAATTTACTTCCAGATTTTAAGTAGAAGAAAAACTAATTAATAATCGTTGTTAAAGTGAACACTCGGAGGTTTTCGCTCAAGTTCATAGGAAATTAAGTAATAAAACAATGATTTGAGAATTAGATTCACTAGCGATTTGCCTCGATTATGGTTCAATCCACTGAAACTGAATTGATTTATTTGAGTAACTTCAAGCAACCGATTGAAATCGTTTTGCGGTTTTTGATTATGAGATCTGTGCAGCGATGCGGATGTGATGTTTTTAGATGGATCGTATGGCAATAGATATGGCCGAAGAGTTGCGTATTCACAACGTCGCAATTGTTTCGTTGTGGCCGGGCGCTACACGCACTGAGCTGTTCGCGAAGATGGTCGACAGTGGGAAGTTTGAGCACAGCAGTGATTCGAAAGTGGTACGGGCAAATGCTTTCATTTTCATCATCTTTGAGGAAATATTACTCAAAGTGGGGAAAAAATTAACCCACGATGCCATGCTAAAACGGCAATGTTATTTGCATCACTTATGGCGTTACTTTCATCGAAATTGGCTATCTGAAGGCATTCAGAAAACGAGAAAATCAACCACTCGTGGCAAACGTGCGCTCAAACTTAAGGCAGGATGAAGGGGCGACGGGTTCTACTCTAGTTCGAGGACGGCCATCGATTCCACTGTAGTTCAATTGCAGTCCTGGGTTTCTGTTTTGAGTAACAGAGTCATGGTTTACAGTTTTATTGGTGGGACCTGAGTAATGTGATGCATTGATTACCTACTGTTCTACTTTTAAATTGGCTGCAAACCTGTCCAGATGTAGATAGAACTTGAGAAAGGAAGGAGAGAAGCCATCAATACTGCCATGAATCACTGCCCTTTATCGAGTTCACTGCCTCTTGGCTTCTGAGCATAGTCATAGCCAGAGATTTTTTCCTTGGGGAGAATCTTTTCTTACTAGATCAGCGCAAATTACTTGCAAGAAACTTTATAGCCCACTTTTGAATGATGAAATCACATCAGTAATACTATTTGAAGAGAAATATGAAGAAATTCCTCGAAGAGGGAGAGACAACGGAGTTTGCTGGAAAAGCAGTGGTCATGTTGGCTAAGGATCACGATATTATGAAGAAGAGTGGACGCATATTGGTCGCTGCTGATTTGGGCATTGACTATAAATTCAGCGATATTGACGGCAAGTTTTCTTCAATGAATAATGGGCAGTTTTAGAGATTGTTGGGTGAAGAAAGAGCAGAAGTAGTTCACTTGCTGTGCTCGCTGTTTATGTGCCTATGCAAAAAACTTTTATTATAAATATTTCTATGTTTCCACATTTCCGGTAGTTCCGGATCGGCAGCTCAAAAATCTAGAGTTGCAAAATTGATAAGTATAAGGTTCGTTACAGGATGATCTCCCATAGTAACTTTCAAGTTAAACTTCAATTTTGAAAGGAATTGTGTAGAATTAAGTTTGCGATAAACATCTATGCATATTCCACTGATCAGTTCATAGGAGGGCGAATGCTTTGTTGAACTTGGTGACATTCTTGTTTGTTTTTTTTTTTAAATTTCTTCCCGGAATAGCAGCAACGGAAGAGTTTGACACTGAGCTTTCATTTTCTGCGCTCCGAAATAACAGCAGGTGAGCAGTGCTTGATGGCTTAGGAAAAAAATTAGCCTCTCACCTTTGACACAGTGACATCAGGCGCGGATAGCCCTTGGCCTCGCGCATTTCGAGACGGCAACGAGCGAAAAGATGGGTTCGAGCAGTAAATGCCCAGCAGGTTCGGCACATCCTTCGCTGATTTCTTTAACGTCTCCCCCGGGAGCAAGAAATAAAGATACACTCAAGAAGCTCTATGTGCTACGGTTCAAGAAAAGTCGTAAAATGTGCATTTTTCCAAGATTATTTCGTCCAGATTTTTCATTTCTTATCAGTGTTAAGGGGGCAAGTTTGTCGGAGATTACTTTACAGTCGAAAACGCGAAATTTCGATTGTCGTATCTCCGTTACTATCTGCTCTGGCAGTTGATGAGGTATCGTTCGTGCGATCGAGTCTGGCGTGTTAGGGCGTAGCGGCGGAGTTAATAACTCGTTTACTACGAGTAGGCGAAGCAAGCGTCGATGAGTATTAAACACACACTGATTAGCAGTCAAGACCGCAGCCTATTTATATCTTCGGCTACGGCCCCGAAGGCATGAAGAGGTCATAATCCACACGGGGAGACACCACATCAAGATCGAATAAGTGTGAGCAAGAAGATCAACACGATTGCTGCGATCACAGAACTCATTTGATCACAACAGGTCACAATAATTCGATAGGTTTCGTTAGATTTTCTAAAAGCCTATAAAAACGAAATTCTGTCTCCAACCGTAACTGAGATTGTGGGCCCCGATAATTGCAGAAAGCGAGATTCGCGAAATCCGACCGATCAGTTCGAATTTAGAGGCAGGGAAACAACTTGGATTAAATTTGGTAGCGCTTTCAAGGCTGGTACCAATGAAGCGAATCCTAACTTAATCTGTTTATCAGTTGCGCAGATAGGTCCCCACAAATGTTAAATCCATTTCCCTTGCATACATATTCCGTTTGAATTCGATGATATGGGAAAATATGCTTTCTGGAAATACCAGGGGAGGAAATAACGTTGCCGGAAGATTCGAGGAAAATAAGTTTCACACCTCATTGAGAGAAGTGAGAGAGAAGAAGCTCCTAGTTTTGCTGGCAGAAGTGAGGAAAAGATATTGCTCACTTTTCGAGGTTTATTGCTTTAAAAATGTTGATTTCGCGAAGGGATTCCTCGCTATTCTCTACTCCAATAAAGGAGCCTCTGTCTTTCTTATACCGCTTGCTTTCATGCAAGTGTAGTTTGGGGATCCGCATGGTCAAGCTTCCGCAGAGAATTGGGGCAATTTTCCGCATGATTTGTATATTACGGATGAGTTTCCCGGAGTATCACCTAGCTCAAAAACGGACTAGCTACATTCGCCACTCGCCACTAGTCCATCAGAACCCTTCAAAGACACAAGACATGAAAATCGTGAGACATCAGTGGCGATTCTTGCGCCCGCATCGAACCACCACTGCCTAATGCGGAGTCGGCCCCACAGCACAGATATTGAGGCATCGACGTGCGTCGTGTTTCCTCGCGTCTTTGAGCATTGGCAGTAAGAATTACAGATATGCGAACACATGAGCTCAGATAGCGGACATCTTTGTTTGCATAGCTGAACACAGCAGTCACTATTTTTCCTATTGCTAGTTTGCAGTGGGTTTCGACCTGGGCAAGTTTCATCTTGTTAAAGATAAATTGATGGGAAGAAAGCGACCTAATATTGGCTATCCGACAACTGCATTATAGTCATTTCTATTTAGGGCGCCAACCGGCAAGTATTCGCAGTGTGCGAGCTTTGCTGAACGTTGGAGGCTATTCAGCGATTGCTGCTTATCTCCCATCTTGGCTTCGTATTCCTGGATGGCTAATGACTGCTGTCACGAGTCGCCTTTGATTTACTCTTATCATTTTTGTAAGCTGTGAAATTCGTTTCAGTACCGTTGTGGCCTTTTTCACTGCACTAGGCAGTGTTTTCTGGGGGGTGATGGGTTTTTATTGTTGCATCGAATGCTCTTATTTTGCTTGAACATCTATATTTTTTTTAGTTTAAAGAGCGGTCGGTCGCTAGAGATCGAGATGCGAATGAGTTCACCTCATTACTATCAATTCCATATGAGAGGCAAAGTTTTTAATTAAGGAAAGGAATTGGTTATTATGTGTTTAGTTATTTTATAGTGTAATAATTTTACGTCGTTTTTTATAAGCGTTTCTCCCTCAAAGATCGATAGATTTCTCTTCTATCCCTCCTCTACCTTTTTCATGAGAAAATGAAGAATGGGAAATTACATATCGATTAGCTTTGCAGATATATTTCAACCATAAAGATGCAACATTTATTAGTAACATATGCCTTTGAAAAATTTTATATACGAAGTTACTTAGTTTTATTATTTTAACATATTATTGTTGAATTTTTTCATTTTATTTCGATAGGTTTTATCGAAGATTACAGCAACATTACTTACTACTTTGCAGCAAATTGTTGAGTGCTATGAAAATATTTAACGATACATCAGCAAGGCATTTCTAATTTTTAAATAAATCTTTTATAATAAAAGCTTTTTTTTTTTATCATTGAATTACTTTTTATGTTGTAAAAATGTACTATGAAAGTGAACGACCTATATGCGGACACCATTAGTTATTTTCAATTCGAGGACCAAAAAAAAAACCGTGTATGGCATACGTTACAATTAAGCTGACGTTCTAAGAATATGAGTATGTCATCTTGTCCGGTTTATGAAGTATCAGCACTTTAACTGGTAAAAAAAAAGAAAGTATACCCGAATTTCCCTTAATTGCGCCGATCTTCGAACAAACTTTCATAGGGAATCACCTTTTATCGACTTAACAAGCATAGAGTGAAAGTCCAATCGATTGCAAATTGCTTTCACGTTTTTAGGACCCCTTAAGCAATTGTTACTTTTTCAGAAATTTCTCCATCGGGTTGAGTTTTTATATGATGGATCATCCTATAGCGAGTATTTTGCTTGCCAATTTTCGCTTCTTTAGCTGCAATTGTCTGCAAGTTGAAATTGCCGGACATAAAGGCAGGCGCCGTTATGCACATCGGCACAAACGAAAGCACTGAGTTTCCATAATGCGGTTTACTAATTCCCGTCCTCTCCTCCCCCCCCCCCCCTCCACCCCCCCCTCACCCCCCCACCCCAAAAAAAGCGTTTCCGAAGAGATTCTAGAAGAATCTCTATCAAAATTCCTTAAAATTAAAAAATAGCGAATTAGAAATTAAGAAATTGTCGCCGATACCAATTTACGTTTTGTTGACACCAATCGAGATATTTTATTACTTATGCGGAAATCGACGACATTGAATCGGTCAATTTCCCTTTTTTTTCGATATAACAAAATTTTCTTCGATGAGAAAGTCGATAATTGGATTGGAATGGAGAGTTGCCGTCTGCGTTCGTGTTTTCTCCTATCGGATTATGACACGAAACTCGGGAAGATTATTTTCACCATCGTTATCGTGCTTTATTTGAAGTGATCACATTCACCTAAGGGAATTATTTGAATTGCTGATCTTTGTGATCGAATCGAAATCTTCGTAAACATATTAGTATATATGTGCGTCGACGTCGATGAATGTGGAATAAAATAGTTAAATAATTGAATAGAAAATTTTCTCTAGGTAAAAAATGCATAGTGAAATTGAGAAGATGCTTGCTGGATGAATCGAGAACGATCATTGGAGATAAAGTCACCGCGGAAAGTTGTGATTGTCATTTCCTCCTTATTTTGGTACGAAGCCTATGTTTTATTAATTAAAATCTTCGGATGGTATGACTTACAAAGATGGATGCACACTTCGCAAAATTATTTGGTGTTTTCTCTACAATTTGTAGAAAATTCATAATCAAATAAACGAATACGAAAGAGGACGAGAAGAGATATAAGGATATAAAGATCTTATTTGCATAGAGTTATATCTTCAAGAGATTTGAAAAGCATCAGATGATTATGAGTAACGAGAAGTACATAAGTGTTTTATGAAGACGGCGTAATTGTTCTACAATAAGAAATTGTTTTTTTTTTGTTTAATGCATTAATGAAAGTCAATAATAATAATAACTCTTAATTTGCGAAAAGTGTGAAAAAAGTTGAGAATATCAATCAAAGAAAATCATGAAATTTAGAGTCACATCTATGGAAATTTCTTAGGTATTTCGTTGAAAATGTCATATTCTTCCAATATCGCGTCTAAATTTTCTATATTTTTCTTTCTTTTCTTTTTTTTTCGTTCTCTTCAAATTAATCGAATTTTAAATTTTCATCCTCGAAAGGGAAACACTAACGTTCATATTACAATCAGCAATAGGCCTCCATTACCATGGATGGGGGATGTTGATGGTACACACACAAATTAGTATGCAGATTTGTCTGATTCCTTCTCCACTCTACAATTTTGCATAAAATTATACTCAAATTCTATCCATATTCCACCTGCCCAAATTGTTGTCTAACTGCGCTGTCGTTGCATTTATAGGAGCGCATTTCCATCATGGCAGTTATCGGTAATTGTCGTTGAAGCCATTGAACAAGCAAGCAAACAGACATACACCGACATACATTGGTGGACACACACAACATCCACTGGTAGATACCTGTAATAGTGTGATCTTGCAACATGCAGAAATGTGCAGAACTATCTATATGAGAGCATTTATTATTATAGCCTTGAAGAATGCAGATGGAATTTGCTAGGGACAGCTATCATCTGCACAGTCGTAAGAATAAATAACTTCAACACTGTTATGTCGAGGATATAACACTGTAAATAGTTGAGAGTGTTAGAATTTACTGTATGTTCTACAAATAATAGTTATTGTAACAATAGTAAGCATGGAAGCTTGAATCAGGTTAAAAGTTGAAAAAAGAGCACCTAATATATTAGAATAAACCAAGCTGAAGTTTATACTCAAATATATAGTTGATGAGTTGATTTATGCGATTGAATTCAATGGATGGTTATTGAAATGGATAAGTTAAATGATGCAACGAAATCGTGTCAACGCAAACGAGAAAAACCTTGAACTGCTAAATACGTTTGCCATTTCCTATTTGACTAATTAAACTCAATAGAAACGATGTCGAAATGATGACCTAATTTAAGTGTGGGGCACATTTGATTTCATTTTCGCTCGATATTCCTCAGTTGAAAACTTTCTTCGATGTATTCATCAATGAGTTATTTTCAATAATATTGTTTCGGTTTTTTTTTAATATAATAAAAAAAAATTATGCTTAATTAAAAACTAAAATTCAATTATACAATCATCTCATCTCAATGTTTATTCCCTTTATTTGTTCAATATTGTTGTAATAATTGATAATTTTCAATTATTTTAGGTATGGCTTGAAGTTAAGAATGCACCTTAGCGCTGAAGAGTCGATGTTTTCAGGCTCGATGTTTTAAGATCATGGAGATTAAGAAAAATGGTCGGGAAGTTAGAGACTTCACTATTCTTTGCACTTTTTGCTTCAACCATCTTATAATACTAATAAGATGTGGTACTCACTTAAAAAAATGCTTAATAATAGCAACGGACATAATGATGCAAAAAGTATTTCGTAGTAAAAATGCTGAAGTAATCGAAGTAAATTGAACGCTTATTCAATGAAATTATCTAAGCTAATAAAGGGTTAAATGAAGAAATCGAATGCATTGGTCAATAAGCAATTGAAGCATCGATCTCATTAGAGAGTCCTTTTTTTTTGATGAGATCTCATTATTCCCTTTGATTAAATTATTACTTTTATTGTTTTGTTTTTTGTTTATGTTTCTTTCGATGGGAAATATTTCGACAATAAACTCTTAGTAAGTATTACATTTAATGAGAATATGTGCTATAATATAAGCGATATTTTTGTATTTCGTAAATCACATATTTGCATGGGGATTAATATTTCTCTAGAGAGAACTTCCACGAATTATCCTCGAATTAATACCTAATCATCACAAATCGGGATTATTTTCTCAAAAAAAAAAGAAAAAAAATTGACAGCGTTTATGAATTTTTTTTTCTAACTAAGACATATTGAAACAGTTAATTTGAGCCATTCACTAGCATAGGTAGAAATCAGGAGTGACCAAAGGAGACGATTGCCACCTCCTTGAGATCTCAGAGATTAAGTAGAAAGAAGTGGTTGCAAAGAGAAAAATGCTTCTAAAAAAGTATTTTTAGATAGCATTAGTCCGGCTTTATGGGCTGCCGAAATGATTTTCCGGATACAACGACATAACCGGAATTAGAATATTCCGGTTATGCTACGTGTAGCGTTCAGCAACGTTATCCGCATATCCGGATAATTGTGCATTGTGTGCGTAACGGAATGGCGCTGCGTACGATCTTTCGTCATGCATAAACCCTGCCTCTGTGACCCTTTTTTTGCGATGTGCTGGTTCAAGAGTTAATCCGCCGAGAATTTCACCATCCGCAATGATGCACACTTTCGCTCAAATTTACTTTCTGATCGCTATTTTTTCTTTTTTTTAGTTCATATTCTATAGTAATTAATGATATAATAATCGTGCCGCTACCGTAGTCCCACTACCGTAATCATGTCATTGCCGTCCTATATTATACTTTACAAAACAACCAATTATTTTTACATGCATTTGCTATAAATTTTCATTTGTGTCATCTATAAAATCAGTACAAATTGGTACTTCGTGATAAATTTTTGTATGGCCAAATGGCAAAAAAAAGGAGAATTTGCAGCATATTTTTCTATTCTTTTCTCCACTAACTGCTTGAAGGTAGCGATTATTAGTATCATTAACTTTACAATATTGTCCACTTGACGTCTATCGGATAATAGAACATTGAAGCGGTGAATTTCAGGTGATGGCATCGACGCTAGCGCTAAGTTTGGTTTGTTTGGCAATATTTTCAGTGATGATAGGGATTGCATCACTTGGACTTGCCCTCTTTGTTGTACTTAGGGATCGACTATTCCCAGTTAATGAGACTATGCTTCGTTCTAAAGCTACTCAATTGCAAAGGCAATCTGAGGACATGCAGTGTAAGACATTACTTGGTTTTTGATTTATTTCCACCGATTAAAATCATATAAAAAACCATTCAAATAGCGCGATTGCCAATGCAAAAGAACGATCCCACATCTATTCGACTATAAAGAGCGAATATGAAATGTGTTAGCGAAAATTCAGACTGGGAAAAAAAAATTTCCATCATTGATTGATCATTTGCCAATTTTTTTTTTTTTTGCGAAATATAGTTGAAATATTAGAAATTTCTGAGAAAAAAAAGTTTCCATCATTAGAAGATTAGCAAAATTGTTTTCCTTCCACCGTAATAGGCAATCAACCAGTGCGTTATTTTTGTTAGGTGATAATTTGTATTCATTTCGAATCTTAATAGGTAAATGGCAGTGAAATGGGGGAAGGAGGAGAGGGGGGGGGGAGGACAAAGGCTAAAGTGAAAGGACAAATAAAACACAGCCAATATCTGAAAATGATATTTTTTTTTAAATCTTATAGATAGTACCTCTATTGCATAACGATGTAAATACAATAAAAATTATAAAAGTGGATTTTTATTTAACGATTATTTTTCGTTGTTGATTCAACTGTTTCAAAATTATTAAGAGGTTATTTCATTCGTAAATAGTCCATCCTTATTGAGCCGATGAAGTACCCATTTATTTCTGAGTAAGAAGCTAGGCCATTTTCGTATTTGATGTCTTCTGCTGAACATTTTGGCTATACGATAATCTTCTTCCATAGCGTTTTCTTCCTCTAAATGGAATATTAAAACGCTAAATTTTTTTTAATATCTATCTTTTTAATACGATTATGAATTCTCATATCTAACAGTTCTTGTAAATCCCGGAATCCTGGAAATAAAAAAAAAACGAAAAAAATAAAATACTTCTTCGATAATTAGCTATTAGAGGAGTGAGAGCTTCCATTTGAGGGAATATGATGTGGTGAATTGGCTTTTTCAAGCAGAAAAACTTTCATTTATTCTACTATTCCTGGCGTATGCGCATAGCGCTTCATATAATCCTCACCTCTCATATTGATTTAAAATTTCACCCACATTAAAAACTTATTGCGAAAACTTTCATTTCACATGGCAATAATGGATAAGGGAGGGGAAGGGAGGGAGAAGGGAGGAGAAAGGCGGACAATTTGTAGAGATTTTCTTTAAACGGCAATCGAAATGTCAATAGGAGGAGGAATATGTGATTTACTTCGAAGAAATAAAAAATAAAATTTAATAATTTTTGGAAAATTTAATCGAAGAGTGATTGACTGAAAAAAAAGTTAATAAATTTGCATGAAATAAAGAGAATTGTTTTACGATAGAAAATAAACGCTGATTTCAGCAATATCTCATAAAAATGAGCAACTCTATGCGGTAAACGACAACAATGTAATTGATCTAGACGACGCTGGACTCATCAAAATGAATAGATTACGTATACCACGAGGAGTACAATCTAAAGTAAGTAGAATTTATAATAAGATATTTCTATCTTTATAATTTATATAATATAAAAAAAATTTGTTGACTATTTTTTTTATATTATTTATTTATTATATTTATATTATATATATATATATATATATATATATATATATATATATATATATATATATATATATATATATATATATATATATATATATATATATATATATATATATATATATATATATATATATATATGAGTTAATAAATAGGAGGTTATATAAGAAATGTGATAACTTATGCCTCATTTCGGGTGTTGTTTTTTCTTCGTTAATTAGTTAGTCTCTTCTGAGAGTTTTCTATTCATACTCACTCGTCGGTTACTTTATATTACTTTACTTCGTTACTTTACAATTTCGGAGCTTTAATCTTTTTTTCAATTATTATTTTCTTATTGCTTCTCTTGTTACTTTGCTGTCATGTTAACTTCATAAATATTGAGTGCTGCTATCCTCATCCATCATTTTTCTTTTATTATCAATACATAAACTTGCACGAAATCGGAAAGAATAAAGGTATATGCATGTGATGTTCATTAACAACGGCGAGACGTAGAGGAAGAGGAGGAGGAGGAGGGGGGGGGGGTGGTTAGATTGCAGTAATTCTTTAATGAAGAATTTAACATCTCTGCGGAGGTTGTCTGCACTCGCCCTGCACATAAGTGCTTCCTTTCTGAAAATATCCTTGGGGATTTTCCACTTCGCGAAATCGGTGCATTAGAAGCGAGCATAAGCTATCGATCAACGCGAAAGTTCTGCGGCAATATTCCCAGGTTTCTAATAGCCACTAAACAATTGATGAAAAAGATAGTGTGCAGATGAGGAACGAACTTGATAGTTTATGTTTTCCGGTGGATATTTTACCGACTGAGTCATTTCGTCCGGCTCTTCTCGTCATTATTTCTTGCTCATGCTTCTTGCCAATTTTACAAGGTCATTGTAGTGTTTCATCAGTGAAGCATGATGGAATTCGTGTAATTTCATGTGGATAATTTCACTGGCGAGTAGAGAATATGTTCGAAAGCGTTGCAGAAATAAATGTTAGCCCGAATTATGTATGAGGGCATTATGCAAATTAGACTGTTAGAAGGGGGGGGGGGTGACTAATTGGTACCACATCCATCTTTTATCGAAGAAAGTTTCAAGCTAAATGTTTGCTACCGAACATTCAGTAGTTAGGCGTTTAGTTCATGCAGCAAATTGATGGGAGGAGAGGAAAATCAATAATAGGTCCACACTTCTTGTCCGCTTTTGTAAAAATTTGCAAAGGTATAAAAAAATTTGTGTTGTACAGTATACAAAATAGTTTAGTCTCCTTAAAGGCTATAATCTAATCGTATCGCTTATTGACCGATCACGTGACCGATCACGTGGATGGGAAGATTATGCCATAGAACCAGGGTACAAATGTTGAATTATAAGATGGAAATTAAACCAGATATTTTTTTTTTTGTAGCGCTCAAGCGCTTTATCCACATAACTATTCAGTCCTATTCAGCCATGCCTCATCATTTCAGCTTTTCGAAGATATTTTGAAGGCGATAAATTTAAAAAACAATTGAGCATTGAATTAGTGAATTTATTTAAACGTTTTTTTATTGTGCATAGAAATTTTCACTCATCGAAATAATTCTCATTGAAATCTTTCAAATTAGTTTATAATGCCTATTAGTTTTGTCATTCGTTTCTCTTTCATTCCTTACGAAAAAACGCTCATGAATTTTTTTTTAATTCGTTTTAATTTCACAGATTGATGAGACCGCTTTCATCACCGAAAATGCCGACGCTATCGAGAATTCGAGCATTGACGAAATGATGTTGAAATCTTCTCAGCATCCATCAGATGGCGAATATGAGAAGATCGTTGACGATGTGGAAATGCTACAGAATTCATCACGTGATAACGATAAATTATCGGATGATCCAACAATGAAACGTGAAAATCAATTCCTAGAGGATTCGGATTCGACGAATGATAGCGAACATTCACCGAATAAATTAAATATTGAGAAGCAAGTAATACCGTTGAATAGTGATCCCAAAGAGGATTTGCAAATGGAAGAAGTCGATAAGCAAAATGCAGCGACGTCGATGACAACTGCTAAAACTAGCACAACGATCATCACTGAGGTAACACTCACCATTGAACCACCTTTCGAGAAAGTCGTTGTAGAACCTCTGTGTTCCACAGGTGAGATGCCGACATGTTGAAGGAGTTTTTTTATATATATATATTTTTGGCTTCGTTTCGACCACAAATTATTTGAGGTACCTTGCAACGATCATGCAATTTTTTATTCATTGTGAATGCGTTCCCAAGTGAGACGCAATGGTGAATCTGTTCTTTCTTGGTATAGACATTCATGCATATCTGCACCCCATACGGTATATATATATATATATATATATATATATATATATATATATATATATATATATATATATATATATATATATATATATATATATATCCGATAAAATGTAAATCAACTGTATGCACATTTACACTACTAGTAAAGTGATCTAACATTTCAATGTTTTTTGCAATAATTCGAACGTCATTGGTGTTTGATTTCGACGTGATCGATTCAAATAATCCCCTCGTAAAGAATGAAAGAAAAAAAAAATGAAATTACTAGCAATAATACAGCGAATTTCCATTCAGCATTTTAGTGGATTTCTTTTTTGATTGGTTTTCAATTTTTTGTTCTTCGCAAATGTTTTATAAATTGCAATGATTTCGTTGCATAATGAATGATCAATGTTGCTTTATTTTCGCCGAAAATAAAATCGAAAAATCAATTCGAATGGAGATATCGATCATTTAAGAAAAGATTATTTAAACGATGCGAAGAATTTTCGCGTTATTTCACTATTCTTCATATTCCAACGAAAATATAATTGTTCGTTGATCTAGAAAGATATATCACTTCAACTGTATATTTGCTGTAGAATTACAAATCATTCTATATAATGAGAAAATCTTCGAATAAATTGTTTGATATTGCAGAAAAAAAAAAGAAAATTTTTGTTTTCAAAATTTTGCTCGTCACTTTTGAATTTTAATATTTGAGAATTATGCGAAATTAAATTGAAAAATTATAAAATAAGAAAATTTTTTTAAACTATTATGAAGATTACTTTAAAAAAAAAATAGAAATATGTCTAGAAAATGATGATTTTTTTTTTTATTCTTCTTATGGGATTTTTTTTTTACTTCCGGTAACGCTCAAAGAAAGAAGAGAAGAATGACCGATTGAAATAATACTCCAGAAATTTTACGCAAAATATCAGCCAATTCAGCCAAAAAACAATTATCAGCCAAAAACTTTCGTTGAAAATTTCAAGGTTACTTTTAGTTCAACTTGATTGGTTAAAGGTATTCCTTATATACGATCCTTTCAGTTAATATTTTTGTATAACTCCTTCATTGAGGTGAAGCGTTCCTCATTCCACCACAGTTTGAAGAATGCGTTATTTTATTTCGATCGAATTTCGCTTTTATTTTATGATATTGCTTAAAATTCGCACATCTAATGCGCTTTTCTTTGCAATTTTTATGCATTATGATGATTTCATATATATATATATATATATATATATATATATATATATATATATATATATATATATATATATATATATATATATATATATATATATATATATATATATATATATATATATATATATATATATATATATATATATATATATATATATATGCATATTGTATCTTCACCTATTATACTCTGAGCTTGCTAAGCCAAAAAAATTTACTGAACGACCACAATCTGAATTATTGGCATCTAAAAATAACATAAAATTTGCAAATCAAATTTTTTTTCCACACCAGTCGGATAACAATTTCTAGCTGACTGACTCTATAACCGGTCGATTGCCTAAACAAACATCTATTGTACGTCGTTTTATCCTCCTTTTCATCATTTTTTTCTTCAGTATTTATGCAAAAAAAAAGTTAACTTGACCAATAAGCTGAAAAAAAAACTTTCTTTTTGTTAAACTTTATAAATAAAAGTGATAGCAAATTATTACTAAAATTCGATAAATATTTATAAATGATCGTCAAATTAGCGATTTAATTTCTTTTAAATGAATAAATATCGTTATTAGTACGATTGATATTGAAATTATAAAATTCGCTATTGTTGATGATTTGTCGATTGTATGTGAGCTTATGCTATGAATAAAAATGATGACTTATTACTTCATAGTATATTTAAGTTGTAACTTATTTGAGAAGTCAAAGGTTCGAACTCTTCGACAGTCAATACGTTGAACTACTTATTCAATAATTCAACTTATTAGGCAATGGATGGTGCTGTTCATTTGAATTAGAAGTATTTATATATGCAAATGGCAGAGATAAATTATGCAAAATATTTTCGAAATGATTAAAGAAGGTGGAAGAAAAAATTTTCGAAAGAGAAAGTTTTTCTTTATTTCAAACTCGTTATTAATTTATGAATATACTCTATAGATCAATTTAAAAGTCTTCATTTTTCATCATTTAAGCATAAGAGAATTTCATTAAAAAGTTATAATTGTACATATCAATTACTGCATACGTCTATACAAGTTCATTTATACTTAATTTGATGTGAACCGGTCGGTCGCCGATTCATTTTTAATCGTTTTTCGACGAAACAATTGAACATAAATTTTATGAGATTTTCTATAATTGCTTAATTGTGTCTAGATATGGAAGTGAAGAAAGATGAGTTCGTTGGTTTTTATGACTATGAAATCGTTTAGGCAAAAGTATCCATCATTTTAATGCTGTGCATACGAACAGGTTAGTCGGTTTTCATTATTCGTAATAGTTGAGAAGTTACTAAATAATTTTCCATTCATATTACATCAAATGACTGCAACTGTCAATTATTTGTGCAGCCGTTTGGCTTGATGATGTGATAAATAAAAGCTTGAACGAGATTCATCTCCTCTCTTCATTCTTCCTCCACCTCTTCCATCCGCCATTTCTCAGTTCGTTCTGTCTCCTCAAGAAGTAAAACACAAACCCCTCGGATTTGCAATATTCAACCTCGCAATATTTATAACCTGCTTAGCGAAAGGAATACGACCGTGCTCATAAATGAACACAAGGATTGCTCATAAATCATGGTCACAACGAGTAGCTGCCAGGATATTGAGGGAAATAGCGAATCGGAGGATGGATCGCGCGTCACGATAACGCGTTCGCTTGTCTGCTTTACTCCCGCAGTTGTACCACCAGTAAAGTTGAGAGTATGACGAGACGATATGGAAGTTTTTTTTTTGAGAAGCTTTTTTTTCTGCATTATTTTCTTTAACAATCTAATTTCCTTCGATGGAAAATTACATGAAATTTACGAAGTTTTTTGATATGCTGTACTCGGAGTCGAATGCGAGATTCTTGATACATCGGAGTCGGAGCTGAATAGAACTAAGCATAATTGTTGCATCCGTGTGGCAGCACCGCTGAACTTACCTCCTTAAATGCCGAAACGTGTGAAGTGCATCGCGTATTGTTTCCATTGCCATTGAATTTATTCGTGGATCAAGTTAGTATGCGCGGTGTTCCTTAACCAATCATTCTGCTTTATTGGATGATTTGTACCGTTTATCCTCCATTCCCCTCCGAACTGAGCAGAGAATAGAAGCAATTACGGGAGTGTTCAATTGAAGGTGGAAATTGCAATTCATAATTTCGGCTCCGTTTGTTTAATGAAGGATGTGGTGGGCGATTCATGAACTTCGTCTCTCAGGTGCCTCCTCCCCACCAACCCAGCCTGCCTTGACACCTCCAATTTCCATTCCATTCACCCTCACTCCACTCCTCCTCCCCCACCCTCCCCACCCTCCCCCCCTTCCCCACTCATCCCACCATCATGCCCTCGTCTTTTGACCAACCTTCTGTTAGAAGGAACGGGTTCTAGGTGAATATCACGAAAATTCATCTTGGGAAAAGCAATTTATTTAGAGACGCTTTCAATCAACCTAAATTACAAAGCCGGAACGATATTCGCACGCACGTAGAGAATTGAATAATCGAATAACCGCATACCTGTAATCGAAGCAATCGACTATTCCTTTTCATTGGTGTCAGCCGTTCGTACAAGAAATTTGCATAAACAGTTTTTGAACTACCAAATGACTATCATACCTCGACTGGAATGTAGTCGGACCCATAAAGCTGCACATGACAACACTCAGTAAATTCGGCTCCGATAGCTTTTATGGTTATTGAAAAACATTTTTTTTTTGCATCATTGCCATCGAAAAAGGTTTTTTTTGCACCAACATCATCCAGCATCGTAGACTGACTATAGCCTTACAAGTATGGCTGATCCTTCCAGACAACCGTAAATTGATTATGTAAATTTATGCAAAACAACGGTAGTTTTATGAAGCATAATAAACTCATCTATGGATATATGGAACAATGCAGTCGTCCATGTGCCACATTAGCTTGAGGATTGATTTTTTAAGCGCTGCACGATATGAATTGTAAAGTCGAATGTGCGGGTATGTATTTGTATATATTTACCCGTCTATTGGGTATTCTCAGCTATCGCACCTTATAGTGCAGATTAACGCCATAGATTGAACTCCGAACAACTTAACTGTGGAATTTTTCCGCCGTTTTTTTCATCGATGTGTGCGAAAAATTTGAGTGCATTTATTGCAAAATATGGGAGGAAATAGTGAATTTTTTTCAATGGAAAATTAGTGACACGACCGGTTAGTTGGGTTGAAATTCGAATGCGCTAGAGCATTTACTCGCGAATTTCGAGATCGGTCGGTCCCTATCCGCAAAGCGTGCAACGTTCGTCATTCCAGTTGGTTTGTATTGCTTTTTTCTTTTGTTCATTTCTGAGATTAGAGTTGAAGTTTAGCTTCAAACAAAACAAAGATAGAAACTTTGAGAACAAAAAAAAACGAAATCGGATTGGAAGCGAAATCTTTTGAAAATTGGCAACCATCCAAATTTGTTGGTGCTCGAAGGCGTAATGTAACGGTGATACGTGGCGCAAGATGCCTCGCGCATGATTTTCGGTTCCCCGGTGCGAGAGTGTCATCTGCATGGTAGGGGGGTAGACGTGCAATTCGCTCAGTTTTTTTTGTGAACTTCTATATTTTTCTAGCGCTACCGTATTTTCCTAAACAAAAGCCCGAAGCTCTATATATTTACGGTACTTCAATAAGGCGCTTTGTTCTCCTTGAATTTATCAGTGAGCTCCGGAGCTCCTTTATTTAACGGAGTCTTAAAAGAGGTTCTGTCTTAAAGGGGAGATTTTTTTTCTATGTTTGCTTTGCTTTGCTAAGATTATAGAAAAAAATCGTTATCAAAAAAAAACAACCATTTATTAATCTCGAAGGTTGTTTGGAAAAAGTCTTACTTTTTCCACTCAAAAATGGTTTTTATCTTTGTGATGTTTTTTGTAAATTTGTTGGTGACGGTCTTCTCCTCACTGATATCAGTCACTTTTAGAGTCTATCGTTAATTTTAGAATAATGTCCCAAAAAGATGAATTGTTTCTGCTCCGGTATACAACCGGAAACAGCTAATTTAAGTCCGGTTTTCTTTTCGAGGCAATTTGCTTTTTCCGGAAGAAAAATATTCTCGCCATTGAAATTTTCATTTTATTTTCTAAACTTCTGTTTATTGATTTTTCTTCTAATCTCTCTATCAATAATGGCATTACGGATGTCTTTATGACCGTAAGACAATCGTTTATTAAAAAATATCGATTCGTTTTCGATCGGTTCGGCTTACTAACAAATGAACTCAACTGTAATAGCAAGAAGAAAAATCTTTTTTTTTTCGGCTAGCTTCTATATAGAAAAACTTCCAACAATTTCTTAACTGGAATTTTTTTTTTTTTAATGAATTGGGAGACCAACAATTTTCGATGACAAAAGGGGAGGGGGGGGGGAATTTCAGTTTAATTTACAGAACTTGTAAGTATTTAGAGGTTTTCACAATTCTAGCTCTTTATAGAGGTAACTAACGTTATATGGATTAAATTCTATCCCATTTATTAGCTTCAATAGCGCCGATAAAAGTTTATTTCCTTTTCTTCTCTTGTCGGCTTATTTTTATGCTTCAAAAAAAAAAAAAATATTTAATGCAAATATTGATAAGTTATATTTAATGAAATTTGCATGAAGCATTTTTTTTTTATTATGAACATTTTTTGTTGTACACAAAGTTCGATTAGTATGTTTGCTTTGTTCACTTAATTTCTATGCCTTCCTCTCTCATGTCTATTAATAGTCAACAATATCTTTTTTTTTTCGCGTTTATTTTCATCGTAATTTTTATTTTATTGCTTGATAATATTATATTTTTATATATATATATATATATATATATATATATATATATATATATATATATATATATATATATATATATATATATATATATGTATAATGTTTTTAAATAACTAATAGGCTAAAGGCGGTGCTTATTGCAGCGAATTGCTTGTGGTGCGCATTTACGAAGTGGCGAATCTGATTTACTGCAGTGTAACGCATTCAACGCGTATTACACTGCTAAGGCATAGGTGTACCATCCGGAAATGCTCCAAGCTCAAAAAGGTGAAATAACGTGGAAGAGCGCTTCTCATTTCAAAGGTATGCTTATTATTTGCAATTATTCGATAATATATTTATTATTTTCAAGGTTTTCTCAAATAAGATAAACGATAATAGTTCGATTTAAAAGAATAATTTACATATAGAATAATTTACATATTACATATATAATTTACATAAAGAATAATTTAAATATTTCTTCTTAAGATTTAAGTTGAATGTTTTATTTACTTTAATTTAAATAAGTTACATTTGCTACCAAAAAGTTGTATAAAATAAATGAAGGAGGGAAAATGAGTTATTCAATCAAAGGGATTTTTTTCTCATCAATGAAATATCGTACAAGAAAATTTGCACATCTTTTCGCTTCAGAAATTAATTAAACCTTCGACAACAAAATTTCAAATACAAGATCTATTGCGTCTAACGAGACTTTCAGCACATAAAAGGTGGCATTTTCTTTTCGTTAAAATGCATCTTTTTTCTCGCTTTTTTTTCTCCTCTCTCTTCTACGTCGCCCATTTTGGTGGATTCTATTTTCTTCTGAAAATAGGCTATATATTTCTCTGAAATCCGGCTGCATTTGGTATCACTTTGGCTAATTAATAATAGGTAGGAGGAGGGGAGGGGGAAAGGAGCCGATATATACTTTATGCCGAATAGAACAGTTTTCGGAGGTTCAAATGGTCGACGTTTTTTTCTGCTTTCACTTCATTTCTGGATCAGCTGCTCTCATCAATTATTCTCGGATCTCTCTTTGCGATTAGGAATCTATGTGTATACCCATCACTTTATATCACAATGATTTATCTATTATATTATGGAAATCGCTTATCAAATTTATCAAATTTTTCAAAATATTTGCCACACTTTATTGAAATTAGGCGTCTCTGATATGTTTTATTAATCTTTTTTCTTAATATTTCGATAATTTTTAAATTAATAAAAAATGAAATATTTTAAAAACAAATATAAATTGCATTTTATGAGGTAAAAAAAAGATAGAAAATATTAAAGTAATCATATTTCGTTAATATTATAAAAGAAAAAAAAATATTGCAGAGCGAATTGTTTTCGAATTGAATTGACTAAGTATAACTTTGTGGGAAATTGCGAAGAGTTTTTTCATCGCCTAAAATTTTTTAATAGAAGTTCCCTCTCATGCGTCCTCCCTCTCCCTCCCCCTTCCCACCCTGCCAATCCGTTTTCCCTCCCCCATCAATTTTAGCCTTAAATTATCAATTGTTATGCAGACCTGAGACTAATTTCTATTGCAGTAACCACTTCTATAAATGGAGATGGTGCATATCAAACCATACTGAACATAACAATGATAGTGTTGCTAACAATAATGATAATAATAATAATAATAATAATAATAATAATAATAATAATAATAATAACAATAATAATAATAATATTGTTCATTTTATTATAGCAATGCAATGCAATAATGCTGCAATATATATTTCACTTATCGGGCATAGGTTTATTGCTTTTGCTTGGAGTTAAGCAGCACTGACGCTGTAATTCGTTATTGATCTCTCTCTCATAATTGATGCATATAAAGTGCTTTTTATGGATCAAAACATTGCTGCTATCAGCGTGCAAGTGCCTCGAAACGGTATCTTATGCCTTTTGCTGGCTATACATTGAATGTGAACTTATTCGGGTTTATTCCAGTTGGCTTTCCTTTAAAATCTTCGCAAAAATAAAGCAAAGCAATTATAAAAATTAAAGTGAAATCCTATCGGCGCTGATGATCGCTTTCTAATATTTGTTGCCTTCTTTAGCCTTTCTTCAATCGTCTGAATTTTCTTTATATATAGAAAAATTACAAGCAGACGATGGCGGCCTTCTTATCTCCCTTTTTCCTACCCCCTCCCTCAGCCCTCTAACCATCCTCTCATCTTCCTACCCACGCTGCACCTCTGCTTTTGAATGCTCTTTTCGAGCTACCCGTAATTATTTGATTAGCAACGAGAGTCTATCGTCGTCTGATTGTTGTTCGGCGAAGGTATTGTCAGCTCTTTATATTTCTACATCTATATTTTAGGCGTTATTATTATTATTATTTTTTGCATCTGTTTTCGTGCTTAAACTGCATTTGCTAATACAATCGTATCCTTCAAGTGCTCTTTTGCTGTCTTCATTTATTCAATTTATTTCACTATTTATCGCAAATATCAATATTCTTACAAGTTGAAGAATTTTAATATATAGATTTGGTTATTAGTATAATTCCAGCAGTAACTATAAAGATGTGGAGGATATTGTTTGTTGTATTTTATTGATTGCTTGCTTTCATTGTACGATATTTCTAGGTATAGATTAATATTGATCAAGATCCGAGTCGACGAAGTGAGAATTGAATTCGAAAATAGTGTGGAATGATTACGACGATGAGTCCACATGCTGAACAACCCCCTCGACAACGTCTTAAGTCACTCGTCCAGCAGGTTATTCCAAATTTTTTTGTCTTTCAGTCTATCTTTACATAAATGTGTTTGGTATGGGTACACCTCCAATTTATGCTTAAAAGAATGATGCCTTAAATCGATCGCCATACGACCAATAGACGACTAAAATACGATGGACTTTTTTTTTTCAAATTCTTAGCGAAATTCGTAAAGTTCGGTTCAGCATTTGTATAATTCACTTCTACTTCTCATAGCGTTAATATTCATGGCAAATTTTTGTAATATGATTTTATTTGATGTATATATTGCCATGTTCGGCATGAATGGATTGTCGACGAGTATTTGCTTCATTCAGGCAAGGTGGGGAGGAATGTTTTTTCGATAATTATTGCCCAAAGAATAAACCCACTGGGTCGAATTAACTTGATGAACTAACGTTAAACAAAACGACCGAACATTGCGATATGACAAGGTGGATCGGAGTTGAATCGTGAACGCATCTGAATGATAGCTGATGGTCATTCCAAGGATTGGATCTCATCGATTTTCTTCACTTGCACCTATCAGCTGCATTCTTTCCACAACGAAGAATTTTGAGCGTGAGCATTTCAGATAGTCCACGACAAGAAAGGAGTTAATAAGGAGCAAAAGATTACGGCTTGCGATGAACTGCAAAAGTTTCTTCTTTCATTGGATACGGCTGCTGTGGGTTTTCATGTTTTTTTTAAATGAACTTTTTTTCATTATTTGAGAGTTATTAGTGGAATTTCTTTTTCTCGACTTCTTAAATGTTTTTTTTTGATGTTATTACTATGAAATGTTTGCTGCATACTAGCAATTGCTTAGCAATCGATGTTAGGGTATTTGAGAGGTGTTATATTATTGTTGCGTCAAGTATCGTCGATGAACGAAAGTATTACCTAAGGGTTTTGGTTTTATTAGTTATTTAATTATTAAATGTGTAATTGAATCCATATAGTGGGTAAATGTTTAGTCGTTGGATGGGATTTATTTATTTATTTTTTTACTTCTCCACTGTCGATGTGTTTCTTTAAATACTTCAAAATATCTAGACGTGTGTTGTATTGGCAATCATGTTTCTCTTCAGCAATTCTTCAGTATTTCAATTTACCTTCATTCAGAATATTTTCATTAAGAGCCTATTATATACGGAGCCTAATAAGAGCCTATATTATGGACTAATACCTATTATATATAGAAGTTCAGAGTTCAAGATATAATACGTCATATGCTGTAGTAGTTGCGAGCTTAGAGCTCGATATTGTTAGATTTGTTGCTTAGAAATTCTATCGATCGTTTCAATTTGTTGCATTAATAGAAGGTGATGCGCTCTTATATAAGTTATTGTTGTTGTTATCGCTGTTGCAAAAGTTATTGCAAAGTTATTGCAATTGTTGTTGCAGAAGATTGCATAATGATTTACTCTTATTGTTTTTGTTATTATTCTTTTTTTGAAACTTTGCAATGAGTTGAATTTTAGAATCTGGAATATAATTGGCGTGATCTATGCAGTGAGCTGACCTCACTACTTGGTACACGTATCAATGCGGACACAAAACGTGCTGTAGCTGAATGCGTGGGTGCACTTGGCTTCCTTCTTGCCTCTCACTATGATCAGTTCGTTTTAATCTTTACTTTCCTCATATAATGTTTCCGTTCTGTCGATTTTTAGTGTTCTATTCGGCTGGCAATAATGTTCTAAAATAGTTTTAACATCCGTTAGTAAGTGCTTAACTATCGGGTACAAGGAAA
The DNA here is from genome assembly GCA_013433145.1 of Ascaris suum. Taxonomy (NCBI): domain Eukaryota; kingdom Metazoa; phylum Nematoda; class Chromadorea; order Rhabditida; family Ascarididae; genus Ascaris; species Ascaris suum. The sequence continues at coordinate 16,301,031 of CM024168.1, forward strand.
CGAGGGAAAAGGTTTTTTTGTTAAATAGTGATTACGACAGTATAATATATGAGGACAAGGTTTGAATATTTCTGTTGTGTGCGATTTGCAAGAAATGGAAGCCATTCGTCTTAAATATGAGAAATTTTTGAACGGAATATAAGGTGTGCTAGGATAGAATTTTCCATTAGATGGCATAAAAATATTGGATATAGTTATTTTAACAAATGCATTAGATGATATAGATCGTTGTAATAGTTTTATTAAATATATGAATCTGTTGTAGATTTGCATTAATTTTCATTAATTATCAATTGCAAATATTAGAGAATAAATGAAGAACTATACCAACACAAGTGTTTTCAATTAAATGAACATTTCTATGTGGATAGATATATAAGAATGTGGAATGCTCAAGTTATGTCTCCGAATCGTTTGAAATCGGATACTGCGCGGCCTATGAGTTGAGGTCATTCTGAGCTTACCTGTTACCTCACCTTAGTACCTGTGTGCGAAGCTAATATATGGGTAATGGTGACAATTTTTTACCTGTAACCGACGAGTCTGGATTGATCGATGAAACAACAGTTAGGGTTTGAAGTCTTTGTTCATTCAGCAGACAATTGTTTGAGGTTTGTGAAATTTATTATGGATGCGGTGAAACGATCCTCGGAAAAATACCCGGAGGAGAAGACGATGATACTGCGTGCTTTGGCCGCTTCACTCAATTTTATCGGTGTATGCGCTGTGCAGTCACGTATTGCACCTCCACATATCGAGGTTTCTTTTTAAAATTTCACCTGTTTGTTACTTTTATGATAGATATAAGTAAGTTAGATTGTCACCAGTCAGATTCAACTGTTTCTCTTTGTTTATCACGGTCGTAGCCAAATGGGTAAACAAGTTGAACTTAAATGCTGAAGTTGGTTGGCCAAACATTTTATATGGCAAAAGAGGATTCATTGTAAATATATGGCGCTTTAATTAGCGTAAGCGCCATCGACGCGAATTTATCACGAAGGCTTCATTCTCGTCGTCTTCAGTCTTTAATAAATCACACTCTATAGGGTGTTGAGGAGAACTCCAAATTGAGGAGGAGAGGTGTCAACGTGTGATACACTATTTGGGGTATTTTTTTGAGTTGAAATTCATGCTGATGCTGTATAATTTATATGGCTAGGAGGAAATATTTGCTTGAATTTCATGACTCTTTCAATTACAGGAAGTGATGGCAGCTGTAAAGAAACAACTGGACACGAATGATTCGCCCACTGTTCTCATCCCACTTTTGGATATTTGCCTGGCTGTGGCACAGTACTTTCCAGCTGTATTCAAGAAAAGCTTCGATGTGAGTTTCCAATCGGTTTCATTACCAAATCGTATGCATTGCTTGTGCTGAAGGTTGGATTGCGTGGTGTGTAGCTGTAGCTAGCACATAGAATAAGGATGCGATAGTTGCGAGTGGAAACTTTCGATTCGTCTTTGCGCTATATCACGATCATATTTTCGTACTGTAGATATAAAAGCGATAGTTATATTTGGTATGCAAAATGGGATCGATTATTGCAAGGATTTGTGGGCATGACGAGTGCTTCAAGTTTAATCGTAGATGGAAATGAAGTATATTTAGGTACTTTCTGTTGTTCTAATATTAGACTTGCCGTCTAAATATTTGTCACAGTAATAAAAATTTTTTACTCACATCAAACTCGGGTTATTTTATTTCTAATAGTAATGTTTTGAGGGGATTTTTTAAGCGAATATTTTCCTCAGTTATAGTTGAAAAGTATAATTTCCAAGTTAATGATTAATAGTTCTTCAAGAAAATTCTACTAAATAATCGACTTTCAAGTTATAATTATCTTTGCTTTCTCATATGAGTAAATGTGATATTGTGAAGTCGCATCGCATTCTTCGTCCATATATTTTAAATTTCGTTTTTTATTCAATTTTCTCTATTTTCAAATAATATCTCGCAATGTTTACCCGAAAGTAATTTTGATAGTTATTTCTTTGAATGGAGTATATTCATTTATTTCTTTATATATAATTTTAATGCATTGCGAAAACTTTTGAGCATTGAAAATTTCCTTTTCGTATTGATCGGTGTTTCTGTTGTAAATGCTGTTTTAAGGACGTTGTTGACTTCACGGTGGGTTGGTATGTGGAACCGGATCAACCGAAGAGTGTTGTGGATAAATGCAATCAGATCTTGACAGATTTGCGCCCATTTTGGTTTGATGCATTACCCACTGCAGTGACACTTATGAAGCAGTTCGTTGACGATGCAAATGCATATCTCGAGGTTTGTTGATTTTTATTACGTATTTCTATCCTTACTATTAGATCACCATAGTTTCATGATGGTAAAGGATATTGATGACAATATCTACATAAAGGTTTACGGATGTAGGTTAAGGATGGCGGATGACTGCTGTATTGACTTAATACGAGGACACTTTAGACAAGGATGTAGGATCGTTGGTGGAAAAGTAAAAAAGAAAAACTTATTAAGCAAGCCATCAAATAAATTGCATGGAACCTGGTTTTAATGTTCCATCTCTTTGTAGATTTGATAGTTATATCAGCGTAATTTGCAACTTGCCTATTCCCCTTTGAGGTGTTATAATTCCGTTGATGCGAGAGTTTGGCAGCACTCCATAAATAATTTTGAATAAGTTATTATTTATATTAATTTCGGAAGTCAATCAAAAAAATAATATCCGCTATCAGAAGCTCCCAACGCACTGAAAGCTTCTGGAAGCCCATCATTCAAAACTACTGTGACCTCGAAGTGAAGTTCCCGATCATGTCGTGAATTTAGTTCCCATTATTAAAGGTGTTTTTTCGTAGGCGGTGCACAGAGGGAATGGAAAATGTCGTTCGAGGGTGTAATGTCTGGAGATTGTACCGGGGACGAAAGGATTTCCCAAGGAAGCGGCCTTCCCTCTTGTTGACCCACTTTTGTGATGTGTGGGCAAGCGTTATCATAAAGGAGATATACTTACTAGCTCTCGATATGTTTTTGACTAAAGGTATCGGGCGGCTTCCGTAGTTGTTCGATATAGTAGGTGGCCGGCATAGTGGCATTCCCTAGAGAATGCTATTTATAGAGCGTGCTTGCCGACTACTAGCAGCATCAGATCGGAACTTCGTGTACTTCAGGCTTTAGGTTGCGGAGCTGTAGTTCAGACTACACCGTGGAGCTGTAGTTGAGGTTTTCCTTGTGGAGCGAAGTTCCCTGAGGACGCCATTGCCCTTTATGTTTCATAAACAGCTCACAATTTGCATCTCTAGTTGCTATATTATTTCTTTGGAGACGAAGAAGAGAATTACATGCACTGGCATGAACTGTCTTCCTCGGGTCTTTGGTTGGCGTACTGAGAGTGAACTTCGAGAGTTGAGCTTGTCCGGGTGATAACTTGTTGTCGAATAGATGCTTCCGGTATTATCGCCATTTTGAATAAGAAAGCATTCAGCTTCGCCTCGAGAAGTTCATACAGTGAGTGGTCACCGTTAAGGCCGGTTCGCATTCTGCTCGAGCTCTTGCTAGTAGTAACTGATATTCTAACGACGTTTCCTGTCATCTGAAAACGTTTGAAGCATCTGAACGCAATTGAGTAAGGGATGACCTTGGAACATTGGTGGATATTTCGAGTGATAGTTTTCATAGAATGGTCCAGCAGGAATGTATAGTAGATGATAGACCGGAGAATCGAACGATCACCGCTCACAAGTATATACCGTTGTTAGTCAATGATGAGCGATTAGTGGCCTCTATTCTGCCGACTAGGAACTCTCAAGATTTACACCAGTATTTATTCAGCCGGGTGATTTAACACCAACAAAAGAAGGTGGAAGTGTCGCGGGATTTTCTTTCCAGTCGCGTACACTGTAATGGGATTGCATATTGAACTGCACCATCTGATTCATTTCTTTTAAAATTTACATTTTTTGTATCATATAGTTTTTTTATAAAAGTGATAGTTCCTTCCTGAGACGTTATACCTGAGTTAGTTCCTTCCTGAGACGTTATACCTGAGTTAGTTCCTTCCTGAGACGTTATACCTGAGTTTTCATAAAGAACACCTTTTTTGCGCATACTTTTTAAACATGTAAACGTTTATTTTCACCACGGTAATGACTTATAGGTATTCGATCGTTATAGCGTTGGAATGAGGCGTGCAACTAAATATCGTATATTCATTTACAGGAATTGGGAACAGATAAAGAAACAAAAATTGAGGATGCATTACGAAAGACGGCGGCGATATTACGCGCCCTAGTGACAGTGCTGAATGTCGTCAATGTACCTCAAGCACATCCGATTGTTGTGCCTTTTGTTGAGAAGGTAATTATCGATGCTGTTGACTCTTGTCGTTATCCACGATGGTACCCATTGATAGCGTCATTTGGCCACCATCTATGATAGGTGCTGACACCAAAGTTGGAGTCAATCTTTGATCTAAGTCTTTGCTTCGATTCATTTTTTAATGTTTGCTGATAATATAACAGTACTGTGTTCGTGCTGTCGTTTAACAATATAATGTAAATTTGTTCTGGTAGATACAAATAAAACGTGTTTTTATCTTTTCTATGAAAGGTTGTCTGTGGTGAAATGATTGTGAGGGTATGGGATGAGGTGGCAGATTGTTTAGGCTGAGAAATGTATAATATTTATAAATTCTGATTTGTGGTTGAGGTAAATGTGGTAATTCTTGTGGTTTCATGGCCGATAATCTTTGCCGGTAATTGCGCTTGGCTTAACATAATCTATTGGCTCTAGGATTTTCTTTATGCTTCTGCATAATTTCTTCCCAAGTTTCGTGTTGTTTTTAATGTTCATTAGAAATTTCTGGTTTTTATTGCATTAAATACTAAGCTTCTTCTTGAAAGAGATAGGCCATGCTTCAAGAAATAAGTTTTGATTAGATAAGGGATGCAGTTTAAAGGTATTAATGAGAAGGAAGATGGGGATAAAATAACAATATGAGGATGTATGATGAAATAAGAGAAGAAAAAAGCATGAAACTAAAGGAAGTTGAGGAGGAAGGAAGGATTAGAGTATACTCATGCATGCAAGGATCTGCCATATTTTCTTACCTTATCTTAGCATCTTCGTTTTCCTTCGTTACAATCTCGATAATATGATTTTTAAGTGTAATGATTTTGCAGTTGTTTGGACAAATAGCTTGTCAGTCAGCGCTTCTGAAGCGTATCATAGCACCGGAAGTGGGAGACGTATTTGCATCGATGGCCGATGTACTATGGTGTTCGTTGCAAGTGGTACCGAAAGTGGAATGGCTTAATGCTGCCGTCAAATCAGTTCGTATCATGATCGCACATCCGGCAGTTGGATATGGCACAGTGATCAAACTGATCGAATTCTATGAAAAGGTTCAACTCGTTATCTTTGATGCTTATTTAAATATTTTGAAGTTAATTTGAAGTTAATATGGTTTATAATTGTCGATTATTTTTTTGAATGTAATATTGTTTCTATTAGTCAAGGTTTTCTTTAATTAATGCAGATATGCATTGACAGAAGAGTATAGAGAGAGGGAAGTTTTGCTGTGCTTTTTACTTTTGTGCAGTGGACTATGTCGCTGCAACATCATTTATGTATCCTGTGATGAGCATTACTCGACCAAGTATTGAAGTCCAGTTGTTCATTTGGAAACAGCTAGTCGCCCTGGCGGCTGTCTAATGATAGAAGAGAGGAGACGGGACAATTTATTTATTTTCGATTTGAGTGAGTAGAGGTCGTAGTGGATTAAAATGACCGTACCTTCTTGTCGACAGCTCGAGTGTTGAAGTTGTATGTAGCGTAGTGTCGTGAATTTGTAGCTATGCTGAAGTTGGATGGTGGACTGGTTGATGCAGATAGCCGGAGCTATAACCGGCCACCACATTTCTTGTTGGTCCTAGAGGAGAAGCTGATAGCATCACCTAGAGTTGTGCCTGAAAGGAAGGAATGATATGGCCTTATGGAAATTAGGCGGCGACCTGATGTGCTTTCAGTATAACTGAGGAGTGAAAAACGATGTAAACAACGATATCCTTAACCGAACTCGACGACATCTCTTATCTATGGTTCGTACGTATCGATTAAAGGGATAAATAAACCAGTACGACTGAGATTTTCGTCGCTAAAAGTATCGTTTTTACAGGTGTTCGACAATATGTCTCATGAGATGACGGCATCAGTGGTGGAGATGGTGATTGGGCCTGAGGGTGCAGTACATGGATTGATATACGGTTCAAAAGAGGTGTTGCATGCGGTCATTGATCTCTACGGCAAACTGCTAACGCCTAAGGCGTTACCTACCTTACAGGCTGCTTATCACTGTGTACGAACCGAACTTAGCGGTATGTTTTTCCTTCTTTATCATTTTTCTTAACAGTCATCTTCGGATTAGGCGTTTTAAAGTGCAGAAAGAAATAAGACGTGATGAAAATATCGCCTCTTTTCCGGTAAGGTAGTGAAGTTTTTCAAAAGGAATGCAATTTCTCTTTGAGACTTTTTCTCGATAATATAATAATTGTCATTGAGAAGATTTTATGTACTTGATTTGAATTAGGATTGAAGAGGGGTTTCCGTTGTTGGGCAAGAAGTGCAAAGGAAGGTGGATGGGATTGACGTATCTTTTCGATATTAAGGAGTGGGATGATGCGGACATGTTTTACGATGCAACAAACAATAAATAAATCCTTGGCAAGTAGATGTGAGGGAAACACGATTGGTTGCTGAAAATTGACAGTAAATGTCACTTCTGTTTTCATTGTTGTCATTGTTTTGCTTACATTCAAAGTCGGAAATCGGTGCAACGTTGCGATGTTTTATATTCGAAGTTTAGTTTAATAGAAGATATTGTTTTAATGCATAAACAATCCACCTTAATTTTATGCTTTCAATTTCGAGCTTTCTTTTAGGATATGTCCCATGGCTGCGTAGGCGGGATATTAGCCGTTTTCTGTTGTTTTGTTCTTTTTTATGTGTATGTTGTATTCTGAATTAAATTTTTCTTTTTCAGAAGCATTGGCAGAATTAGAGTGTAATATAACGAATAGTTTCAACCACCGGAAGGCTGCGAAAACGCGAACATTCGTCGCACTGAACGCACTCGCGACACTCGCATCTGTGAAGAATTCGTTAATCGCGGTGAGACCGCTATCAGTGTTTTTTCATTCGCTTTTTTTAAAAGAATAATTACGCATAGCGAGATATGACTGCCATATCAAATTCAGAAGGACACTCATCGTGCCAGATTGTTCGGTTGATATTTTTCTGCGCAATACTTACTTATGTCTAATTTTTATTTTTACGTGTACGATATGTGGATAAGATATATACGCTATTAATTTGTTTATTTATTTATTTATTTCAATCAACGATGCCTTCATTACGAAAAAATATCCCTTCATACAGCTTCCACTTGTCTCGATTCATTGCGTCTCAAATGCAGTAAGTTTTTGCAACTTTTTCTTTAGAGAGTCACGACAACTCGTTGCAGGTCAGTCTCTACTTTTTTTTACCAATTCGTAGCATCCGTTTTGTTATTCTTTTCGTCCAATCTTCCCCGCCCATCGAAACTTCCTCGTTCCAACCTCGGTCGCCTAATCTTTCATTTCTGTCGCCTCGGAGTCATTCGTTTTCTTTCCTGTGGACCAGTTTGGTTCCTGTTATGATTCTTTTCATTCTCCTTTCTGCCGGCTGCCACTAGCATGCGCACTTTCTTGGTGGTCGCCCAATTCTCAGAGCCGTAGAGAACTATTGACATCACGCTTTTTTTCAAGAGTTTCCGCTTGAGACTCTCCAGTACTTTTTTCTCACGCTAGAAGTCTTTATCCTTTAAAAAATGCCTTCCAGCGCTGTTTGATCCAGCGTCGTACATGTGCTTCCGTCCGTTCGCTCGTTTTTACGCATCTCTCCAAATAGATGGATTCATTTATGCGTTCAGTCTTCTCGCCTTTTGTAACAGTTGTTGACTTTCGCTCTCGTTTGCTCATCAGTTACTATATATATTTTTTTAAAGGACAGGTTGTCTTCTAGGCATATCATTTATCCGTAGTTGTTGATATCTTGGGGTGTGCAAGGACGTTTTGTTCTGTAATTGGTCGAAAGCGACTTTTAAAGTAAATTGAGCATCAGTCACTTGGCAACAACATTTTAGGCATTTTATTGTTTTAATTTGGGAGTATCTCACCCATTCCTCATTCATCTCTCTTGATTCTTTAAAATACTTCTTCAGTGACCTTGTTGGATCATTGGAGTTGAATATTGCAAAAAGTATATATCCTTCCATCTCATAATAGTCATTCTTAGTGATTTCATCTCACAATGCCAATTTACATTTAAATATATTATCCATATTTCATATACATGTTTGGATGAGGTTTCCGTCAAGTCTCGGATATTTATAGATGATGGGATTATCACCGAGTTTATTCGCAATGTTGATGTGTGAAACGCCGATCACCGAGAAATGGTTTATTGTCAACTATCCTGGATGTCATTATGCACTTATTTACGTCGTGAAAATGCATTCAGAAAAGTAGGTCTTATTTGGATGCTTCCACGTTCGTAGATGAATTTCTTAGTTGATAGAAGAAGAAGAAGAATTTTTGTCTTTATGGAAGGACATGGTTGGATTTTTTTCTTTCTTTCTTTCTTTTCAGACATGACAATTTCATCGCGAATAGCGGCTGGCTAAATGAGCGCAATCGTCTACCAATGCTTAGCGAGTATCCAACAGCAAATCATTTCGCAAAGATATTAGACACACTTGCAAAGTTGCTTCTTATCGATGACGAGATGTCATCTGATACCAGGTTGGCTTTTTTTTTCGGTTGACTTGAACCTCCCCTTTCTTCTCCAGTCCCTCCCCTTCCCTCCATTGAACGCAGCTGTGTTCCTGATCCCCCTCTCGATCCCAGCTGTTCTATGTCTACATGCATTATGCGATACGAATTCTTTCACTATGTGTGCTGAGCGTATTTTTGCATAAATAGGAAATGAACGAAAAACGTGAACAGCGCTACGCTTGTTATGAAAGGGGCGAGTGAAGCTCGATGTGCGAATGCACCGATGTTTTTTGCTGCAGAATGTGGCTAATGTTGCCTGATTTTTAATTGGTTGTTGTGCTGAAAATAAAAGTATCAATCGTTGTCGATTTTTCTCTCTTCCGTTTTCCATTTTTTTAGTACCAAATTTTTTCTTGCCAGTTTTACATCCGAAATTGGACTTTCATCTGATAGATGCTTCAGATTTTTTTACCTCCTTTCCTGCGTTAGTTCCACTAATGAGCACTTCGAATAATCGGATTCCGACATATTCGTATTAACCATTCGCTTGTCGATTTGTTCCACAGATCGCATCCTCTCCACCATCATGATGGAAAAGAAAGGAACGAAGATGAGTTCCGGTGACCTACTCATACCACATGTGTACAACCACGAGGGGACGGTCAAACACAGCAGTTGGAAACTGAGAAAGACATTCGCACGATGATGTAGCCTAATAGAAAGCCTCTTCAATATGCAAAAGAGGCGTTGTGCTCGAAGACTTGGACATCTCTGTTGCAGTTTAACCGAAAATAAGAATACGAGGAGATACCTATGTCTACAATTATTAAGGGATACTGACATACGCTTTAATCTTCTTCAGTTCGTCAGAGTCGTTGAACGATGGATCCAAATCTCTGAGAGTTGTTCTCCGATTGACCACCTAAAAGTCAGTCGCAGGATAGCTTTCAGGGTTCATCCAGAAGTTGACCAGACTGACCATCTGAAAGTTGACCAAATTGATCATTTGGAAGTTTTTATAAGAAGTGAGTGCTGTAATGTAGTGCGGTACAAGTGGAGCGATAAAAATGATGAATAGTTGAATGAGATCAGTGTAATAATCGAATCGGAAGATCTAAGCACTCCGTGAGCAGCTGATTTCCTGAGGAGAAAAACGAACTCTTCCAGAAACGTTTCTCTCAGCTTCATCGTCGAATATCTCATGAAACAATTCAACTAATTGCCCACAATTTTGCTAGTTAGGAATTGGAAGAATGTTGTCGAGTGATCCGCAAAATAGAACGTGATCCTCGAAATAGTGAATCCTGAACGGAAATCGAGCAAAAAGATGTGCATTTTTAGCACTTGATAGGTTGAGCAGCTTAGCAGCAATGGCGAGAGACGTAAACGAGTACAGAGAAGGAATCAAAGAAATCGAATGCATTAAATGTGATCTATACTATTTTACAATTTAGTTTATATGTGATAAATCTCTCAATTAATGTGCTCTCTTCTTCTGTTCAGAGGTAATGGAATGGGGATTGGCTCATGAATAGGTTTGTTTTTACTGATTTTATGAGAGCGATTTTACCAATTCTTGGTTCTAAGATTCGCGAAATCATTCTGACAGTCTCCTAAAGTCTTTTATTTTATCCCCGAAACATCGTTTTAAAGTGCTAACATATATATATATATATATATATATATATATATATATATATATATATATATATATATATATATATATATATATATATATATTTGGGCATTTTCACAATCGTTGCTTTAATTAAATTAATCATTATTTGCATAATAAATGGATATGGATATTGCTTTGCATCGAATGAGTTGCATATAATTTTGAGGAACCTGGTGGTGGATTGGGTGCACGGTATTGCATTCGGGATGAGCGCAGACGTGCTACAGGAGGTGCTTGATCGGAGTGAAATGCTGGAGATGCGTCGTGCATTGTTGGAATCGTTCCTTCGTCACTCATTACCTAGGAAGGTTACCGCAGACGGAGCACAAAAGTCAGGCGCTCTTGTAGCCGTTGGAGCCGACTCCTCAAGAGGTGTTCTTTCTTTTCGCATCTTTTTGGTACCTTTTTGCTACCAAGAGGTGTTCTTTTGGTACCTCTTCGGTTGTGATGACAGTCTTGTCAACTCACTGGTATAATTGATGGATAATTGCAAAAAAGGTGATTCTTTAATTCTGCTGTTTACAATTTCAAACGATAATTTCAGCTGCAGGTGAATCCATGAGCACGGCATTTATCCAAGTTTATACATGGGCAATTCTTGCGGTAATGTGGAAGATCGATATTATTTAGCTATAGCATTAATGTTTTATATTGAAGGCCATGAATTGTTTTGCCGTTCTTCATATTACTTGAAAGTATTTTAGTGAGCACGAGTTTCACGATGCAAACTAATGATGGGCGTTTATTAAAGACTATAAGGGCTATATGCGTATATTTTGCAGCAAGCGGTGCACGTGTTCGTTATTTTACACTACTTCGTCGATTAGCTGTATTCAATCTTATTATCGATGGTGACTCTCGAGTGCTGCCGATTTCGTGACAAGAGTATTTCAACGATCACGCAATTGCGAACAGGAGAAGGTGATCGGTTTCTGGCAAGCCATCCCACCGGCTATTTTCATAAGGTTCGCCAATTTCAAGTCTCATTTTTTTTTTTTTGCGGCTCAGAACTGTTAGCACCACCGATTGCATCGATTGATGAGGGATTTTTGGAAAGTGAACCTATGTACTGATTGCTTTTGCAGCTTTTCAAAGAAAGCCGAAATTGATTCGGGATAGGTGGGATTAGTCTAGAAAGGGCTCCAAACTTCTAGCGTAATAATTCGGTTTTAACTGTTATTGCAGCATATGGCAACAATGATTGCTGCATTTATTATTCACTTTTCTGTTACTCTCAATAGATCGCTTTAAGAAAATTCAAGTAGGCTTTTCTTTTGGCATTCATTTTGGCATTCGAGTCGATGGGTGATAACTCAGTTAGAACGATATCGTTTTGAGTAACATTTTGCACATTTTAGCGGTGCGAATGTTTAGTTGGTTGTAGTTTCTATGAGATGCGGAAAATTGTTATCAATTTTTCGATTGTCCATTATTGTCCACTAATGTCGCCATTCTTCGGATAAAGGGGGTGATTGTCATATGTTGATTATTACGATTATTGGCCTTGTGTAACGTATAACGGAGAGGAGCCGAATGTTATCCTTGAAATATTTGACCATCTTCTTTCTTTTATGTCGATTATGGCATTTGGTGGATGTATGTCATATTTTAATTTGTGCAATGGTTTTGTTTTATTTGAATCGGCAGCTTTTTTTTTATTGCCACAAAACTGCACAACCTCATATAACGATAGCAGATTCAGCAACAGCTCAGTCACTGTGGCAATGAAATTTCCTTATTGACAGCGAGCGCCTTTTATTCGTGAAGCATCTCTCAGTTCAATGAGAGAGTTTATTTTTGATGCTTCAACGGGTTTTTGTTTGCTTTATTCCAGCTTCTGTAATGGATGAATAAATTACTCAATTATTGCCATAATAGAATCATTATGGAGTCGTGTCGAATTCTATACTCATTTTATATGAAGATATTTTAAGTAGACGTAATTGCATTATATGGAATAGGCTTTTGTTATATGGCAGTCTGTTAGGGATGGGGCAGTTGTCTATTCAAGAGTCACTAGAGCCGTAATTACTAACAGCGGTATGCCTGAACTTTTCGTTTGCAGGTGTTTTCATTTACCACATGTTCTAGTTCACCTGATCGTTTTTCTGAACCACCATTTTAGCCTTCTTCTAAGTATCTCGCTATTACTGCGGGCAGGGGAGGGTGAGGGGGAGGGAAGCAAGGTTGGTCTGCAAAAAAGGAAACCACTTATACGAACGGTTTTCTGGCTGATTTTTCTATGAAAAACTTAAATGATCAGCTCTCTTTAAGCATTAATGCGTAAATCTATTTTCTCTTTCATCCATTCTCAAGGAATTGTCCTCAACCGGAGTTTTTCCGGAGTGGAGTCATGAGATACAGTGACCTCTTTATTTTAGGGTATTGCTGCTTATTGATCACTCTGTGATGTTTGAAAAAACAAATAAGGACATACCGCTGTGCTTATCCATTCTACGCGTGTTGCCACCTTTGTTACTCACAATCAAATTCCATTGTAAATGTTGAGGAACAGATGAGAGATAGCTATCGTAAAACATATGGAATGATTTTGGGGGGAATTGTTGTGTAAGTGGTCAAAGAATTATTCCTTGCCTTATGTTCCGCTCTCATTTCATTTTTTTTTTTTTTTTTTTTTTTTTGCGTGAGCACATTGAAAAATCCGTTAGCGCTTCCGCATTTCGAGTATAGGTTATCGCTAAAAGTTGTTTGTCCCATTGCTATGATATTGCACTCAAAATGGTTCATTCAGGTTGTCGCTTTATTGGCTGATGGCTGTAAAATAATCCGATATTTCTAGAAAATTTGCATATCATTCACTTCTATGCGCCTATGCACAACATTCATTGACAACGCGCATAATGCTAGCATATCATATTCGTGCGGCTACTTGTCTATCTTTCTGTCTGTCTGTCTGTGTGTGTGTCTTACATTTTCAGCTTGGGAACCACTGATTTGACTTTAATGGCTCTATTATGCACCATAGTATGTTTATCAATACTAAGTTGCGTATTGATCCTGATTTCCGATGGATTTGTGTTGAAAAATTTGTAAACGATGTGAAGCGAATCTTTCAAATTCTACGAGTAATCAGACCGGGAAAACGCATCAGTTTCGATATATTTATAATATGATGATCAGAAATAAAAGCACATATCGTGCCAATTCGTCTGATATGCAAATGCGGTTTGTTTTTTTCGGCTGTAAACTTTCTTTAGTGTGGGGAATTTTGAAAGTCGCTGTGAATCATTTTTATCGATTAGTCATAGTTCGTTCTAGTGTTGGGATTGTTGTAAAGCATGAAAAATTATGCATAATATCCCTGCATTTTTTTTTTACTTAATTGCAAATAATGCTGTTGATTCCCCTCGATCTCCACCCTTCTCTCCCCCCTCCGCCACCATTTCAACATTTGGTTATTTTGATTTCTTTTACTCGAAGCATTTTTTGCATATGATATTCAAATCAAAAGTATAAAAATCTCTGTGGATCTATTTAATGGTTTGTTTTTGTGTAATTCACGATGATCACAAATAGGCAATAAGTTCCATCATCATTTAATGTGACGAAGAGATATTGGTGGTGCTTCGACTATTATTCAGATCGAAACAAGGTGCGCTCACCTGCTTAGTTCTTTATAATTGCTTTGATTCAGATTCATCTTGACTGCAAATTCGAAGAAATTTTATCGGCTTAGTGATTTATTTCGCAGATGTAAAGATATTGAGTTTATTGTCAGTGCTGATTTGTAAGTATGTAGCTATATCCGTCCTAAAATTTCATCTATGAAGATGGTGTTTTTATAAGTATTTCCTATATTGATTTTTTTTATTCAACAGTTTATATATATATATATATATATATATATATATATATATATATATATATATATATATATATATATATATATATATATATATATATATATATATAATCGTTATCAATTTTTTTAGTTGCCATTTTATCGAATGGATTTAATCAGATTTTTATTTTTCTTTAAGGTTTATCTTCTGTTGATTCTTTTATCTCCTTCTTCTCTCTTTTCTTCTTCTTCTTCTTCAAAAAATTGCATCTTATTCGATATAACTTGCACATATCCCTTATAGTATGAGTGTAGTGTAATGTTTGGACGCAATATTGTCATTGAGCGCAATTTAATCTATTCGTTTGCATGTTTGCGCAAGTGGCCATTTTACTTCTCTTTCAAAGACTGGTTGTTGTTGACATTGAAAAAAGCTAAAAGATGGGTATAAAAGCAGAATACCGTTTCTTTTCTCGTCGTTGGTCGAGGAGCTTGTATGTCTTCGTGTGTCTGAGACTTTAATCTGAGCAGTTTTCTATGCATCAGAACAGAACACAACGTTTAGATATGTTTTTGGGATGTATATATTGTGTGAAAATATAAAGAATACTACGTTACACTTCAATCCCATGGCATAGTAAAAATGATAAATTCTTTTCTTTTCGAATATGAGTCGAATTCCTTGGAGATTCTGGGAGTTTCGCATTTTCTCATGGCTTTTATTAGTGGTGATAAGATATATTTTATTAGTAATACGTTCCAGGTTATGTTGTGATATAGCTGTTAGAGATATCGTTGTTTTATTTCATTAAAATTAGGGTTGGACCCAGAGGAATCAAATGTTTTTACGAGGGAATTTCAATAAAGAAATTTACCCTTCTTATTATTAATTTGGGATTTTCAACTTTTTATTGCTTACTATGTAATGATATAACGAATTTTTAATGCTTACATCCGCATCAATGATTGTGTGCAGATGGCTGGCAACTGAGAAGGAGCAGCTTGAGGTGTTGCGGGGTTTCCGATGACATCATATCCTCATTGAGTTTGCATGCCGACTGAAAATCGCTTTTTACTTCTCATCGATCGTCTAAACGCATATTTCTTTTTGTTTCCTTTTCTTGCTTTTTGGCTTTGAATATTTCTTTATTAGTCATTTCCGGTGGACTTTATTGCTTATCATGCATCGTTGCATCAATAATAGCGATGAGGATTTTCCCTCATACAAAACAAAAACATCGTTCAGGTGTGACTTCGATTTTTTTAATTATTTTTGAAAGGTATATTTCTTAGAAAGGTATTTTGATTTATCATAATTGTTGAGAACTTCTCTGAATAAAATACCCATCGCGCAATAGTGTTTCATGAAAATCTTTGTCACTCGTCTATTCGTCTGTCTCTTTCTTTTTCTCTATTATTTCACCTCTTTTCTAATATTTCAACGATAAAATGCATGCGTTATATGCAAATAGAGCAATTATTTTACGAGATAATCGCTTTTCTAGTTGCGTTTTTTTTTTTTTTTTTTTTGGCAAGCGATCATATTGCGCATATTGGTAGGTATTTTCCTTTTAAACGTTGCACTTCACTAAAGACATTTTCTTTGAATTTATTTCTTATTGAATGAATATATTCTAATATTTCCAATCGTCTTTCTTGATAATATTTTGTTGAAATTTTTAGTGAATTTTTTTGAAGTAAATCTTAACTTCGCATAAATTATTACGTCTAATTCGATTGTTATTTGTGGAAATTAGATTC
Source organism: Ascaris suum (assembly GCA_013433145.1). Lineage (NCBI taxonomy): Eukaryota > Metazoa > Nematoda > Chromadorea > Rhabditida > Ascarididae > Ascaris > Ascaris suum. Next base: position 16,317,056 of record CM024168.1, read on the forward strand.
TTGTGTAATGGTTTCGCGTTAATTTTATCAACTCTATTGCGAAGGCATTACTTTATATAAGTGTCATATCTAGGATACACTATAAATTTCAAATTTTATTCTCTTTCTTTTTTTTTTTTCGTTTTTAAAGTTGGAATTGCGCGATACCTACGATTGAATTCGGTATTTTTATGGGAAGTCTCGATGAAATCGTAATTCTTTTTGAAAAAAAATTATTGTTTTTTTTAATGAGAATATAAGCAAATTATGTGACGTATCAGAAAAACCTGGTATATTTTGCGCTCTTTTATTATTCATCCAACAATTCAATGATTGTTTTAATTGTTATTAAGTATTAAAACATGCGTCAATGATATATTCATATTCCAATTAATTCAGTCACTCATACAGATATTTTGTGAGGTTTTTTTTTTTTGCAACCAGGTGGTCTAGACCATAAATCTTGTCTATTGCAAAATATATGAGCTCTTCTTTTCAGTATATTTAAACGTCTATAATTTTTTTTTCTTTGGAAATCGATCAATCGAACGATTGTTGTTATATGTTGATTAAGATTGAAGAGACAAATTTGAAAAAGGAGATTGATGAAAAAAAAAAATCAAATATTTTTATGGGAAATTTCGTTAAATTCTTGCAAGAAATTTTTGCAAAACATGGAAATTACACTTGTAAAATGCAAAAAACTCCTATGGATTAAAAGGCAGTTTCGTACCATGATGTCATCCTACCTGTTCGTTGACATCTTTCAGATATGGGGAGAAATCAGGTAGCGATCCACTAGCGATTCTTTTAGTCTATTTGCGCTGAGGGTGAACGAATATTTGTAAGATGCCTCTAACCGAAATATATTAATTAAAAAAAATTAATAATGAGATCAATTTGTAGTACACATTATAGCGGTCGAATTTCGACGCTTAAATTGCAGTGATCACCGAGTTGAAATCAGTGAATTATACAAAGAGATGCACAGAAATGGCGTTGTTTTAATGCATTTTTCAATAGCGAATTGATAAAAATCCATTAAAATACGGTTAAAAGTTCATGTTTTGAAGATTTAATTAAGTGTATTGATAGTGATAGAATATTACACGTAATTAATTGCAGTCGATCATTATCGTTTAAGGTGATGTCTCGTAATGCGTTGTAAACTTGCAGCTTAATTAATGAACCCAATCGGAGGTGCTGCAATGCTTGATTGGTGTTCACGAATAAATCGACCAACATGGAGGGGGGGAGGGGGTTTTATTTGTAACAGAGTAATGTTTTATTATTCAATAAAACTACTGTGAATATTCGTTCGTAATCTCTTTACTCAATTTCATACGAGCTTTTTTTTGGTTTTGAGAAAATTTCTCTGAGTAATTTTTTCATTATCTTTATTATCGATTATTTCATTGATCGATAAATTGTTAAAATATGATTATAGATATTGATTATTCGCTATTAATATTGATAATAGAGTGCTAAAGAATTTGCATTTTCAACGCGTAATAACGATACGAGATAAATATATTTCACGCTATTCATATATTAGATTATGTGGCAGATTTTGATACTCTTAGTGAAAATGAGAGCAAATATATCGAAGTTTTTTTTTTTTAGTGTTTCGTTTATCGTTGTGATACGTCGAATTTTTGTGATTTAATGATGGTTTAAAAAAAAATAAAGATTATTAAAGATTAAGAAATAATTTCGATTATTCAATTATAGTGGAACTAAAAGTTCATACTGATCTATTCTATTGTTCTTGTGATTTTTGTAAAATGAAATAGGCTTTATTATTGTCGAAGTATGAGCACATAAAGAGTTCGCGACCTTTATTCGAAGTATGAAGTTCGCGAACTATTATTATTGTTAATGCACTTATAAAATAGTTGTAACGTTTATAGAAAATTTTCTAATGTTATGCAATTTGTTGCATACTTTGGTTTTGCTCTCTTTTATTTGAATAAGCAAATTTGAGAAGGCAACTGAAGACAACTCGTTATCTTCTATCATTATTGAATTCAAAGTGTTCATTTATTTCAAACTTCTTTTTTTCATTTGAATAGAAATCTGAATTTAATTAGTCTCTTTCTAGAATTGATTGATGTTGAGGATTTTTTCTTAGAGAAATATTTTTTGATGCCACAAATATTGAAAATAGTTTTATTATTTTATTTATTTCTCTTCATATTTCTCACTTTATTTGGGAAAAACTTTTTGCCCTGATGAGTGAATTTTGATGAAATGAATGCTAGAGAGTTTCGTTTTCTTTCTTTTTCATTCATTTTTGCTTATAAAAATACAATTCTTTTGTTATTTATATAGGAAAATAGAATTATAAGTTTAATGTGGTATGGAGAGGTGAAGTAAAAGTTTAATGTGGTATGGAGAGGTGAAGTAAACCACGTGCAGTGATTCTAATGGCGATTATTATTAACATTTGAATGGATGTAGTATTGGGATATTGGTTCTTTTTTATTTTTCATGTAATGTTTTTTTTTTCGCGAGAAAAATCAAATAGAAGAAAAAATTTACGACTATAGTGGAATGGAAAAAGAAATTAGAATTTTCCCCCTCAGCGAAAATCGTTTAAAGAAATAGCGAAGATTTTCAAGGACGCACAATAGCCGCCACATTATGCATAATGTGTAATAGTTGTGCTTTAAATATTTCAGCGTAATTTTCTCGAGTTTACTGCAAATATTCAAATCTCCACCTAATATCTCTCTGAGGAATTTTATTTTCGTGTTCATGATTTTTTCTTTTCTTTTGGAATCTTCTAATCTTTGGATGGGAAATATGGCGGAATAATTTAGCAGAAGTGAAATATTTTTCTCGGCGACTAAAATGATTTTAAAAAAAAATGGACGGATCGATGAATTAGATTAGATGTTTTTGTGGGCGTTTAATTTACACTCTTCGATCGTTGCTTCGAATGACGATTGAGTTTACATCGCAGCTGAGATGTTTCTAGCATACGGAGATTTTCTTTTCTCAAGTATAGATGTTTTTCATTTTGAGAGGAAATCAAACTCGGAAAATATTAATATATTTCGTTGCTTCGAAATTTTCTTTCATTTTTCTTCGTTTTTTTTATCTGAGGTTTAATTTCTCTCTGAAGGTTTTTCTTCAAAAAAAAAAAAAAATGCACACAGGTTATCCTAATTGTTGGAAAATGTGCGTCGCATTTAGCAATGCATTATGGTGTCGTAAAATAATTGAACACAGAGTGAGTGAATAATTCGCATTCGTTTATTGTGTGGAAGTGCAACGCTTCAGTGCATCACCTCGCTTTCTGCGGTTTTGCAATTCTAGAAGTGCTGTTTACAATGACTGTATTTGCGCAGTTTGCAATGATTGTGGTTATGCAATTTGCAACGATGATAGTTGTGCAATTTGCAATAATTTTAAATATGCAATTCGCAGTAGAAAGTATTTAAAGCTGCAATTCGCAGCTTTAAAGGATTCGTTTACATTCTTTATTGTGGGGCTGTAATGTAATTCGATTTTTATTTGCCCTATGGTATGGGAGGAGGATGTGGGATAGGAAGGGTAATCGAAAGATAAAGAGGATGTCACCGTTAGATGCAAATGCAATAGTGTAGAAGTTTGCAATTTATTCAGTTTTTTTTCTTTCCTATCCTCTTTAATATTTTTATTCACTTATTTTAAGTATTTGTAATAAGGTATCCAGTCATTATATCATTCTTTACTTAAAAAAAAATTCCGCATAGATTTTATAGTGGCGATTTTTGTTGTCCTTATTGATGATATGCATTAATTGCTTGTTTAATAGTCGAAAAAAATCTTTCTGTAAGCAGTGTATTTTTGATTTTCTTAATTTTGAGTTTTTTTTTTGTAATTTGGCTGCAATATTTTTTTATTTTATTTTGAAATTTGGGTTTTCTTTGTGGGGGAGGGGGTATCCCTGAACGATATGGTGACTGTCTCTCCTCTTTTTTTGAATAAATTTATGCGTAAGCATGTAATACTTCAAATTATTGCACGTTAACTTTAATATTGCCACACATTTGAAGAAAAAAAAAACGTCTAATTGTAAGAAGTTTGACGCCAGCAGGTCTTCTTAGATTATTTTTGTCTTCCTTTTCGATTGTGTTTCTTTTTTTTTTTTTTTTTCAAATTCGACAAATATTCTTTTTCATCGTTTTTTTTCTTTCTCTTCATATTTCATATCATTCAATTTTCGCCTCATTCTCTGAAACTTTTAGTGGATCTTGTTTTATAGGATTGAGGAGGGGATCAAATGAAAAGAGGAACGTAATCAGAATTGCTTACCTATGTTTTGCCATTTATGTTTGGAGATGGATGTAGTGAGGAGCAATCTTCGATTTCTTTGATGACCATGGCTAAGTATGTAAGACTTCAATTATAAACAATACCACATTGTATATTTTGAGGTTAATATGGAGCATTCTTGGTGATATGTGCATCGATGTTTGTACACTATTGGCAACCATAAACTTGTGCAGAAAGTATCTTTAACCTAATCGAGTGGAGGGGAGAGGATGAGGAGGAGCGAAGACGGCTGATATTCCGAGAAACTCGATTCAACGAGATAAAATCTATGAGAAGAATTATTTACGTTTTTATGCTCTTTAGCAACTATCGAATCGAACAAATAGTTTGGAGAGAGAGCCTCTGAAGAATATATGAAAAGTGGTGTTATTTATGAGTGTATAGGGAGGAAGGCAGCCGATCCATTTCGCATACTCGATTGCTGGCATCTGTTGATATTGATGCAGGAGATGAGGTTCAAGTAGAAGCTAAATTTCATTCCACCTTGCAGTGAAAGTTGCAGCTTAAATGTAGCGCTAGCTAGAAGCAAAATTTGTGAGTGAATAATTGAAATAACGAGAGTGCTGATAAGGGCTCAAGCTAAGGAGTGGGCAAGCAGTTTGCATAGCTCGAGGGCTGAGTACTTTATGGCGTGACGTGATGCATTTGCGACTGATTGTTCGCCTCATAAAAGCGCTAAGTGAAGTGCGACCAATTTGCGGAGATTTTTCGTCGTCTTCTTGCTTCTTCCTCTTTCTCTCTCTCCCTTTCTCTCAGTTCCTCTCTTTCATTTCCGCCATCCTAATAAATTCTTGTTGCACTAACATGATTGCTGTTATGTTTATTCTTTAGCTCAAAATTAGTACGTGATTATGGTCTACATTGCTGTATATATGTTACTAAAATCTCGATGTTGTGATGATTTTATGAAATGCCTAACAGCAATATCGGATTTGCGCATTTGCATAAGTGTATCGTTCTGATAGTTTCGGCTGGTCAATCATAAAAACTATATAGATGAAACTTTTTGGATGTGATCAAACTATAGGATGATCTGCCATCACTCCCCCTCTCCTCCTCCACCCTCCTCCCTCCTCCCCCCCTCCTCCACTAACATTTTACTACTTTTGTTATGATTTCTGGTATTTTAATGAGTTACTAAAGTTTTAAAAATTTAAAGAACGTTATGCAGCAATTTTTCCGTCCCCATCGCTTGGCTGCTGCCTAAAAACGAGTTCTTTGATTGGTAATTTGCGCAGCGGTTGGTTTAACTGATAGCGCATCACTGCACGTTTTTTGCATTTGAGCATTAGGCTAGTTGGTTGAATAGACGGGAATGCAAAAAGCGCTTGTCATACTAACATGGCTTGACATTCGACTTATTTTCTTGTTAGGACTTCATTGTGTATAGTCATATTAGGATTTATAGTATTGATTAAATTTGCAATCGAATTTCAATTATTATTGTCTATTCACTTATTTAATAGTGATGCATAATCATATTTCCAGTGAAATATGCAAATCAATAGTATAAAATGTAGATTAACTTAGCGGTTATTATCATTTTTATTGTTCTGATAAGGTGATTATCTGATAATGAGGGAAGGGCTCGAAATATTCAACAAAAGAGCGAAATTGCTTTGAATTTCCTCGTCGTTAATTATTCTCATCTATAATTCTTTTGCTATCATTGAAATGAATTTTGGTGTTTTAATCGATCACTGAAATTTATAGGGAAGTTGAATTTAAACGAGAATGTGGAAAGAGTGATAGTGCATGTGCACAATTTTGAAATCGTTCTTTATATCAGCATAGGTTCATAGGAGAGAGCGGTGTTCACCTGAGCGATAGTTGATCTTATGTCCTTATTAGTGCTTACCGAAACACCGTCGTACCCTTTATGCGGCTAAGAGATGATTCAATCGTCTCATAGTACTATTACGGGAAATATTGATTTATTTATTGCGTTTTGTTTGTTTGTCATTTGTGTTCATTGCGATCGATATTGATCGTAAAAATGAGTTAATTTGATCGTTTGATTGTATATTTCTCAACACAGAATTTTTGCCTTTTATTTTAATTCGAAAATAACACGAATAGAATTTTTGGAAGAGACGATTTCGAAGCGAATTGCTTAATTTTCTATTTTTTCTTCTTTTTTTTTTGAATCAATTCATTCGTTTTGTATAACGCTTTATTTGAAAATTGCTAACTATCGATAAATGTTTGTTGAAGCTATATGCAAATTTGCTATATGCAAATTGCTATATGCAAATTTGGAGTATTAAAATGATCAAACGTTTTTCTTTTTAAATGAAATATTTGATAGGTTTGCAAGAGTTTTATTTGCTGCAAAGTTGTGGTAGAATGTAAATTGTTATCACCACTCGCTTGCTAAGTTTATCTCTCCCCCTCTCTCTCTCCCTCTCTCTCCTCTCTCTCTCCTCTCTCTCCTCTCTCTCCCTCCCTCCTTCCCTCCCTCTCCTTCCCTCTTTCTTTTATGTTGGCTTATGCAATCGCTTGTCAGAGAAAACGTTTTTATTCCCCATTCAATGTTATATCTTTAGGGCTGCAATGTATTTGATATCTCCTGAATAGAATTTTTGACTGTATATTTTAAGTTTTGATATAGATAGATGTGAGCAAATATAGATGAATTTCAATTTTTGAATCATTGAACAATTTATTTCATATGCAAATTTATTTGCATAAATAAAATAACTGTGATATATTATCAATTTTTTTGAGTAAGCTTTATAACACCATGTTTGTTTGCATAGGTAAGCCGATTGCCCACTTTTCCTCGTGGATCTTCCTCTTACAATTTTGGATTTCTTAGTAATCTACTTTGTGGATTTATATTCCAATGGGTGTAGATTTATATTCTCGACGAGTGCGCCTAAACTTCATCGCTAATATGCAAGAAGGAAGTGATGAATTTTAGGCAACGAGAAATTCAATTGGTAAGAGAATCTATAAACTATTCGACAACGAATGTTCTCTTCTTTTTTTTTCCCCGTTCTATAAACGATTACCACTCATTCCATAGCGATTTCGCCAACAATGGAGCTTTTAATGATTAGAGAAATTCGGATTGCACATCGCCTTTCCATCATTTTTTTTTTGTGATTCAAAAAATTGATGATTTTTATTTACAGCCATGTTTCAAAAGTTTTTCTTTGAATTTACGAAGGGATCGTTCATTTATGAGGCAAATTATGTTGATTTGTTAGGATATGATGAGGCATTTTTCATTTGAATTGACATCGATACGGAGGTGCGATATTTTTATTGAATATTTCCATATAATGCATTCATCGTTTTGAGGAAAAATATATTAATAATTTCTAAACATGCAAAGAGATTATGATGGCTAATGGAATTTCCAGTTTAATTGCGCTAATTTGCATCCACCTCCTTCCTCTCATTTCCTTTAGCATTTCACTTCCGAAAATTTCCGCATTTTTACGGCATCGGGCAAGGAAAGTTTTCAAAAACGTCGTTGATTGCTTCTGATAGTTTGAACGAATGAACACCATATAATAAAGAATTTGATGAGGCAAATTAGCGGCATTGTGCACCTAATATAGTTTTTAATAAGAGGTGATGCGTTTTTTTTTGGGGGGGGGGGGGGGGGGTTATACATAGCTTACTTTAGATTAATGAATTTGAAGTGCATTTTTGTCCATTGTTATGTTGTAAGCATTTATTTTGTCTTTAGTCTCTTCATTTTTACTTCTCTCACTATTTCCTCTTCTTTCTCTCTCTCTCTCCTTTTTTTTTGCTCAAGTGCAAAATTGTTAATTTTTTTTTTCCAGCGATATCTTTACTGATTTATTATTCGGCCATTTCCTAAGCATCCGATTAGCAGCTATTTTGGCAAATTCTAAGCGCATACTATTGACCACTTTATAATTATATTTTCTTTGCATTATTTATACTGAACTCTATTCGTTAATGTTATCTTACATTTTGTTATCATTTAGGTGAATATTTTTATAGCTAATGAGGGGAGCAATTTTATACGAGGCAAATATTGAGAGAATGAAAATAGATATTGGTGAGCGGTGTTAGGTGAAAACAAACTCGATGTGGAATATATCCCTGTTCTACGGAAACGTCTATCACTATGGACTTTGCCTATGGAAAACATCGCCCGTCAGTATTTTAGTAGTTCAAAAATATCAAAGAAAATATCGATGAATTTAGATGCAAACGCTAAGGGTGGGGGTGGGGGGGGGGGAAGAAAGGAAATTCTTTATTTCCAAGAATTTTTAAGCAGTAGTTTTTCAAATCCGAGCAGGTGGTATTTGACAGCATTTCTCTAGTACATCAACTCGTTTATTAAAGCGATTGCCGCATTTAGTGTCAGCACCTTCATTTCATTCTTTCCTTAACCTTTACATTTCATTTCCTTTCTTGCTTTAAATTTGACGGTAGGAATATTTCGTCGGTGTAAAATTGAGTTCTCTTCTTTTCGCATACTTTCATCCATTTTTTTTTTTTGCAAAGAATTTCTTTCATTTTTCATTTATTATTTTTGCTGTGAAATAATTCGCAGATCTTTTTGCATATCGTTAATATCGTCATTTCTATGCATATGGTTAAGCATTTTCTATATGTTTGTATGTGTATGTATGTGTCTATGTGTTCAATTACTCCATGCTTTCATATCTTGCGTCAAGAAATCACAGGTCATGGAGTGGATAATCTGTTTTCAGAACCGATAATTTATATCATGTGCATTTGAAGTTGTCAAATCAATTGTCTGTAGTAGTTCGTTCCAGGATCGATCCAGGAAGGGATTTTTAATTCAAGGATCTGTTTAAGCGGTTAGCCACATAAAGACGCACATGCTGCATTGTTTTATTGTTGTCTTTTTTGGGGGTATTTATGCAGTATGTAGATCTATTCAGTTGAATTACAAAAAGCACATGCGATGTTAATATTTTTGGCGCATTTTTCCAACTTTTTTTTTTTTTGTTCGAAAGCTGGGGTAATCGATAAGTTGCAAGGCGTTCAATGCCTATGATTGTTTGTGAGGTGATATGATATTAATCAACTCATATTTCCTCTTGATCATTTTTGATCGTCAAATGAAACGATGTTGATCGTTCTCTTTGCTATAAATAATTTTTTCATCGTTTTGTGGGCTTTGTTTTGGTTTATCGATTAAAATTCATCGCCTTTTTGTATTTTTATGAAATTTTGTTTGCGTGGGAAAATCCATGGGAATTTCCTCCCCCTCCCGTTTTGGCTTTCCCATCCGCTATCCCCTTCTCCCCTGAAAAAGTGCTCCCGCTGTCTACAGTCCCGCAAATTGTTGTGTTACCTTTGTTTTCCACATGGTAGGGCAAATAATTTACCCAGGCTTAAAGAATAATAAGCAAATGAGACGTTCACATGAGGTCATCGGTGTACAAATTTTTGCAATTCACTAACATAGAAATTCAAAAGTGTTTCATGAATGAAAACACTAAATGCTTTATGTTAATGTGGAAGTGCTGTGGGCGCAGACGATTCATTTCCGGCTGAATTTTTTTTTCAAGATTGCCTCCGACTATGAAAGTTCTACTTTTGCTATTATCAATGGTTTGATCGCATGATCGGAACAAATGATGCACCTCATACAAGTTTGCTTTGGTGGAGAAGCATGTTATTGATGCTTCGAATCATTAGCTATTATTTAATCTTTTTGCCTCATACTTTGATTTATTTTTATCAGCAATTGTTATGAAGACATATAAATAGCTGTGAAAAATATGTCTCATTCGTCCCTCAAAACTCATTAATATTTTTATTTTTATTCTTTTGCACATACTTTAGAATATTTTTTTATAGATCTCTTTTATTTCTTTACTTATATTTTAAAGTGCTTTATTTATTTCGATTTTTAGTGGTCAGATATATGACTTAAGATATTTAGTTATTTTTAGTTTTAGCTCTTTATTTTTGCTTTGAAGTAGTTTTATTTATTTCTGTTTCAATCATATCCAGTGTTGGATGTGAGCAGCAATAAGATGTTGCGTGAGCACAGGTGGGCAGAATATTGGGCGTACAATTGATGCATTGGTGGCATTGTTTGACTGTGTGAATGTAGTGCATCTTCGCTAGAGACAGCTGCTTAACGCAACACTTTTGCGCGCAGTCATCACAGAACGATCACGTGAACAAAATGTGATAAAAATAATTCTCTCGCTTTCGTTTATTACCAAAGTATATATATATATATATATATATATATATATATATATATATATATATATATATATATATATATATATATATATATATATATATATATATATATATATATATATATATATATATATATATAAGGGGAAAAAGCGCATCATGCGCTTTTTGCTGTTACTTATCGGCTTTACGGTTGCATATTTTTTAAACCTTTGATGCCTTACGTACCTTCCTATAAACATGTGGACGATGTTGTCCTGCTGGTTGTCATATTGCTTCCGCCAGTTATACCAGAGAGAGCTAATTTGTTTCCTATTTAATTAACTCATTTGAGTCCATTTTGTTCGATTTGTTACTTTGCAACTCAAAATATGTTGTAGGCATAAAGTTAGGCAGATGTACAAAAATATTTCAACAAATCGTCTCTATTTCAAGACTCCCTCTGAGATATTTATGTCTCTGAAAGTTCTACCTTCTTTAGTTTAATTGAAAACTAAGCAAGATACAAGGACAAGTTCATACAGTTTACCTCATCGGCAACATTCATGATTTGTGATGTCATGAATCGGGTTTGCATGATTATGTGCAAGGAGGATATTGCAGTTTTCAACTGCACATTCTTCGAGTCTTTATCTCTCACCTTTCACTTGTAATTCTTTGTTGTAAAACAATGATGTTGTTTTATGGTTTGTTATGTGATACTGGATGGTAGATTCATTGTCAGGGAGAGTCAACTGTTACCCTCCTTCCGTGAGCTTCTAGATAGATGAGAAAGTGCAAACAGTCTAGTAGATTTGCTTTCACAAGGATGAGACTGCAGGAAATCATAGAAAAATGAGATGGAAAATAGTTTAATACCCCCACCTCATGGAGTCTCCTATCTCTCTCAAAAATTTTTCGACCGACCGCACCTGGCGGGTATTTTAATCTCAAAAGTAATAACTGAAAAGTCATTCAAATTTTTTTAAAAGGCACTAATGAGCTGACGATGGTCGTTTAGAGAACAAAGCATAGCAGAATGCGAAGAGAATGCATATAGTTGCATTTGAATAGAAAGAACATATGAAATAAGGAAATTGTTTTTCTGTTCAGTAATGGAGTAACACTAATGGCACATCAACGAATGGAATTCACTCAAGCAAAGATTCCCGAATCGCTCTTCACAACGGAACATTTCTCGCTTATTGTCGACTTCCTTCTCAATTCCACGATACCGACATATTGTGCTAGCGGGTTTGGTGCTTGAAGTTTTTTGTTTATAAATTCATCCTTCAACGATCAGTTTATTGTATTGTATAACTTCCCTTACGAAACCATGTGCTGTAAAATTTGTTCTTATCCCCTACCCCCCCCCCCCCCCACCCCCCAATTCCGCTTGTCCTTCCTACCCATTCCAAAAACTCATCGATTACATGATCCCCAAGGTTGCTTTTGATGCTTTATTACCATATATATATATATATATATATATATATATATATATATATATATATAAAATTGTGAAAGTGGGTTTATTTTCTATCACATCTTTTTCTCATTTTTTTTAGTTCATTGCTTCCCGCAAAGGAGCCTTCCGAAGTTCATGGATAATGCAAAAAGGAGGAGCTAAAAACTTTGTGGAATCGGAAGTAATATACAGTTTATGTATGTAGGCCTATAGTTGTTTCTAGAATGGGCAAGGGCAGCAGTGGGAGTGTTATATTAGAACAGGCAAGCAAATAGATAAAAAATGCAGATGATAAAGCTTGAAAAGTAACATTTCCTTCGCTATTCCATTCTTCATTCCAGGCTGTGGTACTAGTATTCCGCGACGATTGTCGATCATATGCTATCGCTTATCTTTAAAATATTTAGTCCTTAAATCATCAAATCTTTTATTTACACCCTATTTTTCTAATAGCTATAATTTGCGCCAAAATTGCGAACTCTTTAGAATTTAAGATATGCTATCACTTCGGAGCTTTTTTATTATCAAGCTGAAATTTTCTACAAAGCATTATCTATGTAGAGATAATTTAAGGAAGTGTGAGATATAAGAGATAAAAAGTGGAAGAAATGGAAATTTAATTTTAGTATTGATAACGGGAATTGGATGGAGGATACAATAGCGACGATATACACGTCATCAATGGGCGATGAGAGTACCAATTTGGATTATATCTCTAAGTGGCGTTGGGCACTTGCTCAGGTTGCACAATATTGCATTGATAATCGATTAAGGACACCATTGGGCAAACCTGCCGACACATTCCTGAAATTGGAAAGTAAGTACCACTTGCATATTTTTTTAAATTTATTTATTTACTATTGTAATAATGGTTTTATCCCGGTAAGGATCATTTGCCAACCGTGGCATTTGAAATAATGAGGGGCGAGGGGGGTGGGGGAAATAGAAACGAGATATTGAGATTAGGAGAGCGGATTTGTGAGGAGCAGCTATTTCGAATAGTAGCCGATGAGACATCTTATCAGAGTTAATTAAGCATTTTCAACGGTACAAAATCTACTCGCAAATGGGAGATTGCCGTTTATATACATTCGCTTCCTTGTTTTGATTAATAAAATCTTATTGTTAGACGAAATTCGACGCCTTGCACTGAATTCGTTAACTCGTAAACCGAGTGGTGCAAATGGTGATTCGGCGGCAAACATTAAAGCGGAAGTGCTGGAGAAAGATGAGCCGACTCCGAAATGTTTAACGGTAACACGGAGTCGAAGAGGAGTTGCTCGAGAGGATGATGAAGATTCTGAGGCGGATACAAATCGAGAACCAAGGCAACTCAGTAGTGCAGAGCAGTGGTGGCGTGTACGAGCACTTCTCGAGACTATCGAATTGCTTGACAAGCTGATGAGCTTTGCTTGTGATGGGGCGTTGTTTCCACTTTGTATTCTTTCACAGGTACAACAGTTGCTTTTTTTTTGATTATCATTTTTGAAGGTTATTATATATATCAAATGTTGTTGTGAACTGAAATATTTGTTTTGCGTTTAAATAATTTCCTTTATTTGCTTTTTGATAGTAATACTGTTTGAAATGGGATATAATATTTACAATCTCACTCTATTCTGCTAATAAATATTCGCTCATTTCATAAAAAATTTAATTTCTTCTTTGAAATGGATATTCCTTTTTCAATGTTTTGTTTAAAAATAATTCCGCAGTTGCCATTATCACAAAATGCAATAGATTTATGATTGAAATCGGTATATTTCAATTTTAATTGCAACGAGAAAATGTGCTTTTTTTTCAAATATGCTGAATTTTTGTGCAACTTTATTGAAATGCTAATGCCATTCTTTTTTGAATTTCATAAGTATTTAACGTTTTATTCAGCGAAATATTTTACTTTTATAGTGACTTGTGATATCTGAACGTTTGACCACCTTATCGAAGCACGATATTAGGTATTATGCACTGATTCATCGAAATAGTGAATTAACGGATCGGACGTTACATATAGAGGGTATACGTGCTAGCGTATAACAGTTGCCCCGTCCTGATAGGAATTGAACATGATTCATTCAGTATTACCCGCCGGTTATCAACCACCTGAGCTAAATTAATTGCAGACGTCACAGCAGTTTTTTGTGACAAACGAAGCGACATGCAGTGGTTGGATGTCAAGAATGTATCTAATGACCATGGCAGTCGCATATGGCAATGGTCACTACGAGCATGTCCTGAGGCTAGGTGCTGGTGCACTTAGAGATGCAAAGAAACGTATCGCATCAGCGGGTCACGTCTCTGCTGTTGGTGATGGACAAGCTACTGATGTGAAAGGTTTTCGCCTTTTTTTGTTCTATTATCTTTAGTTTAAGAAGTATTAGGCATAGAAGTTCGTCAGAGAGCAATTTCTTAGCTTTTTCTTCCTCTCTTACTAATCAATTTTGTAGTCGCATAATTTTCTCTTCAGAAATGATGAGAAGAGATAGAGGCTGACAGCGAACGTCGCTTGCTCATCTTCCTTGCCTGATCTTCTTCGTTTATATTAAAGTGTTGCTTTAGATTTGCATCCAGAAGTGATGGACGCAGCGGCACATACATGTATTTCATGGATGGTACGCTCGCTAGTCGAAATGGGTCGTGCACAACCCATTATGGGTATCTACTCATGGGTCAAGAAAGTCTATCGACTACGATTCCAGTGGATCAAATATGCAGCCGATATGGCAGCTGGCAGGTATTTCCGTCGATTTATTAATCCAGAAATTCAATTTTTTTAAATCGATACATGCCTCTGACCAAACTGATTATTCATTTATGCATATATATATATATATATATATATATATATATATATATATATATATATATATATATATATATATATGCAAATGCGAGATGAATCTATGCAAACATACTTGGATATGCCAGCTGCTTTTGAAGAAATTGATTAACGGGGAGAGAGGACCCAACACTAGCGCAGATAAACGGAAATTTTGATTGCCTGGCCTTATAGTAGGAATTCAAATTTATATTCTCGTTTTTTTTTCTCAAAGGTTATGAGGTGATATATTTCTGCATTAATTTTTCAATTTTTTTTCAAGAATTTATGAATTCTTTCTGTTGGAATAGAAGGAAGATTATAGTAGGCTTTTTACAAAGAACAATAAAAAGTGTTCTCCTTTAAATGGTTTTTTAAAATAAAATTTGCAATATTTTAGATGCTTTTTGGCATATTGAAATAGCCGATATATATTTTGGTGATTAAATAACTGAACAGTTTTTTTTTTTTTCAGAATTGAAGCCGCTTTGGATGGATTAGTGAATTGTGCAAATGATGCAAAGCAACCAGAAAATGTACGCAAAACCATTCGACAATTGGTTAGTAAATTTACGGATATTTAATTTTTCTTTTTCTTTTTTTTTTGATTTAAACTCGAAAAATTTAAAAGATAGTTTCGAATTTTTTTTTGGGGGGGGGTTTAATTTTATTTGGAAATTTCTTGCATATGAGCTAGAAAATTACTTTAGCAAGCGAGCTAAAAGTTCGGCTGAAAATTAAAATGGCGTTCACGTTGATCTTTGATCTTTTTCGAGTTGTTTCGTTGAAATTTCTCCTTTTTTTTAACCATAAACTAAGCACATTTTGAGATGATTCTCTTGATAATTGTTGTTAATTGAATTGAGTGGAATGTTACGCTGCACTAATATTGATTATATTTTTTTTAAAATAATATCATTGAGTTAATTTGTTTTATTAATAAAAGCTGATCGATTGATTGATTGATTTGAGATCATTTGAAAATATTTTACGAGCGATTTTCATTTTTAAGATAATCACCGCATTGAGTCGAATCCGCAATCCTGAAGAGATGATACGTGTATGGAGAGCACTTGATGGATCGCATAATAGCGAAGAAAAATTATCCGCAACACCGAAAGGTTTTGACGATTTTGTATGGTCAAAGTATGCTTCCTTTAATTCTTATTTGATTTTACAGCAGTAATGTCGATTCTAGCGTCGAATAAGTTGTACAAATGTGGCCGAGGTTTTGGTTTGATATAAAGTTTTGGACAGGAGGTAGGAGTGCGACTCGCTAGGTAAACGGTGGAGTAATAGGAGTGCCATGGTAAAAACCGATGGGACTTTAGCTTAACAGCAAAACGGTTTAGGCAATAGTTCAAATGGAACCGTTCGACGTTTCATTTTTTTGTTTCCTTGATGTTTTCATCAGCCGTATTTAGTTTTAATTTATTAGTAAAAGATATGTATAACGGTTAAATGACGTTTGCTGAAAGTAAAAATTGCCTTGAGTGGTTAAGTTGAGTTGGTGCACCAACGTTAGGTTTTATTTATTTTTCCCTTATTTCTCTTTTTTTTCTTTTGTTTATTTCCTAGTAACCAGCTGTCTTTTTGTGGGTTCATTTTAGGCTAAAAGGATTGGTGAACTTTGACCCTCCAGGAGAGGTGGAAAAAAGCGAAGCGGTTGTATGGGATGTGGAAAGTCGTCTACGAGCATCCGAGCTAAAATTGATGCAAATTGCGCGTTCATTTAAGAAAGATTCCAGGTTATAAACTTATTTGTTTCAGTATTATTCATGCAAATATATAGCATTATCATTCTTATTTACGATTACCGCGATAATGCACTCTGTGAAAGAGCGACTGATAGGTATTTATTGAGAGTGATAGGAGTAAAAATATAAGTGCCTTCATGGAACCGATCACATGATTTTTAGAATACACAGTAAGATTGTTATCAGTTAGAGTAAGAGTGCCGTTTAGGCTGTCGTATTTTGTCAGTGTTTTGCTAAATGGTGTTTCCCTTATTTCTCTTCAAAAAAAGAACAATTCGCTAAACACTTCAGATGATCGGTTCCAAAGGAACGTTTGGAGTAACAGGCTCCAAAAACGACTCTTATTCCTCTATTTATTAACCAAAGGAATTTTATTTTCATCGGCTGCCTCATTTTCCATCACCTGTCATATATATATATATATATATATATATATATATATATATATATATATATATATATATATATATATATATATATATATATCCTTAGGTCTCGAGGCTGTCTCTGAGCGTTCCCAAAGCTGATTTTACAGTCGATCTAATTCTTCTATTATGTCGTCGACGAAATTGTTCTGTTCACATTTTATCGCTTATATCTGAAGGGTTTTTCCATAAGAAACTTTTCGATCATTGGGAATTGGGAGTTTTATCGCCGTAGGGTTGAAACGCAGAATCGCATAATGAACCGGCTATGAATTGGTGCAGACTATGAATTGCTTACTTCAAAAGGGATTATGCATTATCTCTTAAATATGAATTTAAACTGCCGATGAGATTCATATGTGGAAAATGGAAGTAATTGGCGCATTTCAGTGAGGGATTTTCTTTTTTTTTAAACCATTTGCTATATAAGAATACCGAGCATCGTTTAGGAACGATATTGCGGAGTTAACCAAACAACTCGGTGAAGATGCTCGTCTGCTGATGTTGGCAGACACGAGTCTGCGCACGCATACAAGTGCTAGTGCTCTGCATTTATTGGCAACCGCAGTGAAAGATAGTCTCAAACCGACTCATAAACAAATGGTACTCTATTCCCATAATTCTATGTATCGAGCTATATATACAACTCATGGACTTATATTATTTGGAGAAGAAGCGAACATTGTGGATTGATGTCGCACTTAGAGATCGTTGGTTTGAAGAGTTTAAGTGCTTTGTTCCCTCCCCTCCCCCCCCCCCCCCTTCCCCTCTCCTTTCCTTCCAATTATTTAGAGAATTTTATTTCTGTCACTGAAATTCATTATCGATTTTTTCAATGTGCTCATTTACTTCTCATAATGAACGATCAAAAAACATTATTGGGAAATGTTTTTACTATTTTAGGAGGGTTTGTATTGGGAGGAATACGATATTTTTACTCGTGTTTGATATTTTTTCACGTCACGTTGGACAATCATCTTTTGTGATTTCGGCATATTTCTCGTGTGTTCGTTCATTTATCTGTGTGTATGCAAGCGTTGTAAATTTATTTAAGTGTATAAGTGTATCTGTAATTGTTCTTTTTTGTGAATCTTTCACAAAAGATGGAAAGAGAAAATTTTATATTTGTGGTCCTTATTTCGTAAATTAGACTATTCTTTAAAATCTAATCTTATCAGCTTATCTTTTGTTAAGCTGGAAATTGTACTCGGAAGTATGATATGCATTGTTTATGCTCGTTGAATCAAAACCTGCTCCACCAATCGCTTAACAGCATCTAACTCTAAACAGCCTTCATTGGATGAAAATTCAACTTATTGGCTTATCAATTGATAAGACAATAAGTTGAATTTTCTCGGGTTCTTTTTTTTCTCATCGGCGCTGCATTGATAGTCGTCCACTTATCTATGAAAAAAAACGCACATTTTGCCGCTACTCATGATATCCTTTTCCGTTAGCGTTATTTGTAGAAATCATATTGCGAGAAAGTTATTTACAGTTATCGGTGAATATAATTGATCCATCGTTTCTATTCGAATTGGATAGCGGACCATGCGTCGATAAGCTTGCTATCGGACAGCAGTTAAGCTCTTGGTTCGAGAACTGCTCCAACGTGAACGGGATCTCATCTTTGGGTGTTGTGAGTGATGAACGAGCGTTTCATTTGAAAATGTGCCGGCTAGCACGTAAGACAGGTAATCTACGATTAGCCGATCGCCAATTGCGATTCCATACCGCACAAAGGCAAGCACAAAGCAACGGTTTAATGCAGGTACATCCATTCGCTATTTCAATTTTTGGCTTGTCTTTATTATTTATTACGCTTTGCTTATGAGAACAGTGATATATTGATTGATGATGCTAGGATGATATAATAAAGTGTAGAGGGATGGAAAGGAAAACGGCGATGAGGAATGATAAGGATCGGGTGTAGAAAAGTTGAGGAAGCAAGAGGAGAGGAGATGGAGTTGGTCAAGTCGTAGTACAGTTATCTCTTATATTTATTCTTTAATCATATTAATTTATAGGTTGGCCTACAATTAAAGAATTTTTAGAGGGATTTCATTAAAATGCTACCATATTTGTATTCATTCTCTTTATTTCTTCACTGCAATATATGAGGCACCAGCTGTAGTACTGTTTGATTTTATCGTTTTTTCGAAACTGTTTATGAATCATTATCTTTATTATTGAATATTTTCGATACGCTGATTTGATAACATTTCATTTGGAAAGGTTTGAAGGTTATCCTGAAACAAATTAATAATATATATGAGCGTGACGATGGATTTCTTAGAAAAAGCGGACTCTGTCGACTAGTATCGTTGCTTGAATTTGCAATAATCAGCAGTTTGCCAGTATTGCAAATTTAAATAACGCCTACTTCTCCGTTAGGGATTCTTTCAATTTATGTGAATGGGCACGTTCCCACTGAGCGATCGCTTAAGTGTAATATATTTCTTTCGTTATCCTCGTATAAATGTTGAGAGTTTTTATTATAGTTGATGTTATATTTGTTGAGGTGTTATTTATATTTTTCGTGAGCGAAATATTTTAATATTACACAATAAAATATCTCTTCATTAGTTTTATTTTTATGTTTTTTTACTAATATCAATACGATAAGTAATGATATTTTTATTGTCGACGTTAAATTACGTGTTAATTAATAACTATAAGGAATATGAAACTATTAATGTTATATATTGATAATAAAATATGAAAAAATAACGATAAAAATATAATAAAATATAGTTCGTTGTAAAATATTTTATTATATGGTAGAATATTTCCGAGAATCTTTCACTGCTCATTGTTTATTAAATTATTGCAATGAAATTTTTTGTTAAAGAATGGATGGCTACCACGAACTAATAAAGAGAGTAATATGGCAATGGCGAATGAGGTGAACAATTGGGATATGCTTGGCGCTCAGGAGGTGATATCCGGAATGACACTTAGCTCGGCTCTTGAAACCGCTAAATTGGTGCGTGTGTCCCTCTCCCCCTAATTTCTTTTTTTTTTTTTTAAATTTCAAAGGTTTCTGCAACACGCAATTTGTGGGATTGCTGTTAATATTTTTCCAAACGAAATTTACACTTTTTGGTGTGTCAATTTATGTCCTGTTTGTTAGAAATATATTTGTTGTTTATAAGGTGATAATGATGTGACGTTTTACTTTCTTGTTAGTGCTCGACAGAGAAATTATTCACTTTCTGGGCAAATAGCTATCGGATACGGGCGAATTGCTTTTCCGGAATGATGCATTACGGAAATCCGTTTCCTGAATACTTGTTTTCGGAGAGGAGAATAACACAACAAAGCATATTTTGCGGCTTTGCGATTTGAAATAACGTTGGTACCGACACGGATATACATTATTAGAAGTGCAATAACGCAACAAAATTATTGCAATGTGCTTTAGATTAATGCGTTCCACTTAAGATGTAGTTATGCTAAAAATAACATTTTGAAGGGAATTTTCATCTGCTTATTTTCCGTGGAGGTTTTCATCTGCTTATTTTCTACTTTCATCTAATCGGACAAAAGGATTTGAAGGATGTTAGGATATTTTCCTTCACAAAAAACGTTTCATTTTTATTCTTTTCCCTTCCGTTCCTCACTTTCATGATTTCAAAGACAAGCGAGAAAGATATCATTTGCTTGATCGTTCTGAGCTATGCGACAGAGGGATTTACCCTTCTAAAGTGTAGCAAACTCGACTTGAATATATGATAAATTCAGCTGTGGGCGCAATGCGGCTCTGATCCAAATGGTACACTAAGCCATGCGGAACCATTCGCTTTACTCTGCGATGCGACTGCCGATGAAGTGGATAGAATCCTCTATAAGAACAACGCGATCTTCAATGGAGCTCCATCGGTGCCTCCCAATGCGCTTCTACCACTACTTTCACATCATTACAGCAAAAACACTGCCAATGTTGTAATGCTTTATTTATTTATTCAATTTCCATTTATTTCGTACTGTTTTTTTCTTCCTATTTGAAGTAAAATTCCGTATCTTTCTCTGCTTTCAAAATTCTTTATTAGTTGTTCTCACAAGAGTAGAGTGGGAGAGGAGGAAGGAAATGGGGCTGTAAGCATTTTCATGATTATAGGATGTCATTTAAAAAAAAAATCAAATTTTATTGGCACTGAAAATTTGATGACTTACTTCTGTAGATTAAATCTTCGAATGTTTTCTAGTTTTTTTTGGAAATTCCTTACTAATAAAATAGTCTAGTAACTAGTCGAATTTGGGCTAAATTCGTTGCATATTTGCAGGATATTTTTTCCCCATTTTACTTCCTCACCGTTTTTGATACTGTAAAACAGTCAACAAATGAATATAGCATCGTTTTATCGCGTTATGCAATGCGCTTTTTATTGTCTTGTTCAGCGTTTCAAATTTTATTCTTTTTTTCGAACCTTACTCTCGAGGTTAATAAAGGTGACATTTATAACTAGCGGAAAAAAATGGCCAATATGAATTATGTGGTTTAGAGTGCTCGAACCTCCTCTATCCCCTATTCAGTTTATATTTTCAGTTCGCGTCTAGTAATACCCTCTGATAGATTGTGTCCGTTGATGGAGGAAAAATACTGAAGATAGCAATTTCGCTATTTCTTTATTTGATATAGGAGGTATAAATTTTGATTCAATAAAAGTTTGGTTAGATAGACTTTTGATGATTATAGTGAATTGAGCAAATTTATTTTTATTATTACTATGTAAATCAAGTATTTGTTGATTGAAATAAATAAGTAAACAAATAAACAAAAAATAATAATGTAACATGCCATGAGTTAATTATTTCAATAATAATAGGTGATATAATTGTTGATGAAAAAAAAAGTCACGAATTTTCCAATTTAAGGATTCGACTGTGTTGACGTTAGGCATCTCATCGAAGCGTCAAAATGTAAAGCAATTACAAGAGGATGGTGAGATTCTTGCAAAAGCGACTCTACGTCTGGCTGCATGGTTGTCACGAGATGCTTCATTGATGAATGTCGCATCGCTTCGATGTCAACGTATTGCATGGCATATGTTTGCCGCTGAACAAAGCACACTACCGGCTATTAGCAATAGCGGTATTTCTTTTTTTTTCTTTTCCTTCATTTATAACAACTAGTATTGATACAAGTAATGATATACGTTGGAGTGATATGTAATATTTCGAATCACTCACTGTATATTCAGTTATTAGCGTCCAAGCTTATGGTTCATCCGTGCGTTGGAGGAGATAGCTGTGGAAAGCCTTCGAAATTCGAGAAGAAATGAAAAATTCGGTGTATTGGTGGGTTGACCTGAAAACGTTCTGAAAATGTAAAAGAACAATTCTGAAAAGCCGGTAGTTTCTTCTAGGTGGGCTGGGGTTTCATTTTGGGAGTGAGAGAAGGGTTTTAAGTCCGAAATGAGATTGAAATAGATTATTATTTTTCTTTTCGCCTAATATCTTTATGCTCGTTACGCAAATTTTTCTGTTACATTATAGTCCAGGACTTCCGATGCGATATGCATCAAGTTATTAGTTGGACGGCGACATAGTTAACTTTTTCGGTTCCAATTGCAACCTTTGATCCCGCTCTGTCGTTGTAATATGGAATCTCGAACAGAGGTTGTGCTATCCTTCCGATCGTTTTCTTTCACTTAATTCGAACACAGGGCCGGAAATCCTCCCGTACATTTGAAGCTATAATTTGGTCGATATCGCAACGGCCGAAAGAATTTGACAGAAGGCCACCACTACTTTGTCTTGTAAATTCAGTGTGTTTAATTTACAGAATTGAGAAATTCCCTTGAACGTTTATGAAACGGCATTGGTGGAGAGTTTAGTGACAAAAACAAAATCGAAAGTTCGATCGTTTAATGGGTGTTTTAGGCAGTCGATGCATTCGACTCAGCAGTTGCTGACACCGTAGTGAATTTTATGTAATTTTCACCGGTTTTTTTTTCGGAAACATTTCGCATCGCGTCAAGTTTTGTTCATTTATTTCTCGTATGATCGTTTTTATGCACTTGAGCGTCTATCACCGCTTTATTGCAATCCTTGCGGTATGCATTTATGCACTTTCGCATTAAAAGTGCTCCTGATTGGGAGTTTTCTCGTTGTGGACCGTAGTTTTTCATCCCAATCGCACGTGTTGAATGAAGTGGTTTGTATTGCAGGAGCGACAGGTGGAATGACGGGAGCATTGCTAAGTACGGCATGTAAATTGGCACCACATTTATCAAAGGCTCATGAGCGCCTCGCAGAGTGGGCGTATAAGTCGGCACGTGCAAGTGGGGATGATGCATCTGGCGGTATGCTTCTGACTGCGGAGGAAAAAGATGCAATCAAGTGGCAGCTCAGGGTTACTGCAGTTTTCGTTTCTAAAATCTTGAATACAGTTTCTTAAACGCACCAAGGCTCATAAGCGAGGTTTTTTGCTAAGAAGGATAAATCGAAGAGATTCTAAGATTACATTAGCGAAGCGAGAATGGCGGTGACAGTCTAGGTTGGTTAGACAGCGGAAATTATATCATTGAGATTGTGTTCTTTCCTAAGAGAAGGGATTTCGTTGCCTTCGATGAGGGCGCGCATATAGTTCGATATACGCAGTAGCGGAATAGTATTTGGCTGAAGATTTGCAAGAAGAAGGCCGTGGATTGATGTTCGACAAAGTTGATGAGAAGTCAGCTAACAAAGTGGCAACATATTTCTCAGTCATCTGAGCCCATTAATTGAAAATTACTGACTCAAGTAGAGGTGGAGTGGAGAAGGCGATCGTTGTCCTTTGATTCCACATATATATGTTCGTTTGACTTATGGGTAGAAAATATTGACATCAACCTTACACTGCTTTCATTACAAAGGTTTGGAATATTATTAGTGTATTTTTGACTGATCCTGGAGTAGTATATACCTGGCTGATCACGCGTCTACGGCTAGAGATACTCGACTTGTCGAAGAGGTGCACCAATAGTTCACTGAAAGGACATTCCATAGAATATTTCCGGTTGTTTTTAATTAGTCTAATCAGCAAAGGCTCGAGATATTTGTTCATGAAGCCTTCAAGAATTTCATGCTTTCACTCATACTGCCATTCTATTGTTCAGCCTTTTGTTTTATCAGTCATTATGCCACCTAGTAACGAAATGCTAATTTCACGTTCTTTATTCAAATAAAGATCTATACATTTGTTTATTTATTTGTTTACTAGTTTGTTTATCTTTTTTATTTATTTATTCATTTACTTAACCGTTCCTTTATTTATTTATTCAATTATTTATTCATTCATTTAAGTCCATTCAGTCTTTCATTTTTGGAAATGAAAAGATTTTCTTATTTAGAATTCATGCTCCGGTTTGATGATATAGCAGTTGAATCGATATTCAATGCGGTGGCCAACGCCCATCATTTTAACTCATTGCGCGATGATGTGCGTACTGCTCTCGGAGACGAATATCCTCCGACATTATGCGATCAGTAAGCGTTCCCTGTATTTGTTTACTATTATTTGCAAATTTCAGTGAGTATAAATGTTACAAACAAAGGTTATTCAAAAGCCGAAAAACAGCCTAATTATCCAGAATCACGAATTTCATCCT
Organism: Ascaris suum; assembly: GCA_013433145.1. Taxonomy (NCBI): domain Eukaryota; kingdom Metazoa; phylum Nematoda; class Chromadorea; order Rhabditida; family Ascarididae; genus Ascaris; species Ascaris suum. The sequence continues at coordinate 16,341,574 of CM024168.1, forward strand.
GATCTAAAATTAAAATCCCTAAAAAAACTTGACAACTTCGGAACATCACATAATGTGTTTAAGTTCCATGAAATCAAAATTCGCTTAAGAAGGAGACAAATGAGCGTAAAAGGTGGAGGGGTGAGCAAGAACGAGGTGAACGTGTGCAAAGATTTGCATTCAATGGGAACGACTGAGTTATTTGGGATGATCTTCAATTCGCAATGGCCCTAATCATGGGAGCAGATGTAGATTTTTGTGGGTTTTGGCATCTCGCAAGTGCTGTGGCGTGGAGTCGATCCACACTTCATCGCATCACGGTTTTAGTACCACATTGAGTTAAAGCATGCATATGTTCTTCGAAGATAAGCAAATGAAATAATCTTGAGCTAAGCAAATGACGTGATTGTGAGCTGCCCCAAGCTTGGAGCTGCTTTTGCTTAATCTGTAAACAAAACTGCGTTCTTGCAGAACAAACTTCCTGCTGAATTTAGCATATTGGGGTGTTGACCACTTTAATTGTGGCCAGTAATGTACAAGAATTTTTGCATGGATTAGGGATTATTGGTTGCATTTTGAGCACAGACATGTTGATAGCAACATCGGTTGTTTTCCGAGAACTGTTTTGCCATACTCGTTGATACATGTGTAGACTATTATAGTGAACCGTTGTTATATTTCATGATCGTTTTCTACGAGTTGTTTAGAAGAAGTATGGAACATTTACTACGTATATTTGTGTTGTTGTTATTTCAGACTATTCGGTGCAGGGAGCGCAATAGTGCACGTATGGACGACTGCAAGAAACAGGATGATGGCTTATTATGCATGTGCAGTGCGCTCTTATTTCACTTATATTGCCGAGTGTGGAAGTATGCAGAGCGAACATCATAATGTAATCATATTCATCAACATTCATTTGTTTTCAGTAGAGTGGAACGATGTTTAGTTGAGATCGTTTTGAGCAATTCGACAAACTGACAGCTGACCAACGCGCTGACTAAAACCAGAAGGGAAAGATTTTTTTTTGAGGAGCTTTTAGAAAGCCTGGATATTATTGTTTTTGGGCAGAAATTTGTATGCGCTGCTCTGAGCCTAACTGACATATACAAAAGCAATCCCCAAGGTCAACCGCCGGAAGGAGGTGATAACTCGAGAATCAGTCATCGCAGGGAAAAAAGAAGTGTTGGGAGGGGGCACATATATATATATATATTGACATATATATATATATATATATATATATATATATATATATATATATATATATATAATGTTAGACAGATAGAATAATGGTTTTCTTTACGCGGTTATGCATTTTGACTCGCCAGAGTCGGAGAAACGCAAAAATATGTGAGCGTCAACAGCAAAGAAGAGTAAATAGGCTCTTGTAGTCGTCGCGTGGCTCGGGGACGCGTATCAATCTATCGGCTAATTAAACCGACGTGAGAAGGCTGGCAAGCACAGAAAATAATGAAATACTACCTCCAATGAACACGATCTGCAATGGGTCTTTCAACATGCAGCATGAGGAGCAGAGAAGAGTGCGCAATATAATGGAAAATGGAAAAAGCACGTCGTACTAAGTTGTATGCAAAAGAGGAGTCCCTGCATGGTCTTTTCACACCGCATAGGCATGCAATACATAGGAGCTACAGCAATGTTTAGGTCGAAACTACTCACTAGTTGTTGAAAAGCAGAAAGAGTGGTTGCATCAACGTGGCGGCAACATGAAACTGGAAACTGTAGGGAACATTGTCAGTGGTAGAGCATTTTCTGATGAGCTGAAAATATTGCCAATGTCGACTAAGGAGAAGGCAGCCTGAAACGTCAGATATGCTGATGCGAAGGTGAAGGTAAGAGTGTGCTGTAGAAAAAAAAATAGAATAGCAGTGGAGCTATATGTTTCGCCAGAATGGGCATGCAACAACTATTAGGCTCTTTATCGAAAAATTTTTCATCGTAGATTTACCGTTTCAGTCCGTTGAAAGTTTTTGTTGAAAGGTAAGTTGCCTAAATATGACGTGGTTACTGCGGGAACACCTGGAAAGACTCTCTTGAAACCTTCGGGGTTCCCAGGGGCTCCTTTCACGCGTTTAACGGTTAAGCGTGATATTAGAAAGAAGGTTTAGTTGTTTCTGGATGTGACAGAAAGAACTAAACGTAAGTTAATGTTGCTGAGTCATTTGCAGGCATTTGGTGGCAGTGGTGAAATTAATTAATTCTTATATATATTGTATGTTTGAGGGTACAATCGGAACGGTGGTGGCCACATTGCGTATAGTGCGTCTTCTTGTGAGACATTCGGATTCTTTGCATGCACTCATTGACGCTGAAATGCGCCGTACAAATGAGTTTTTATGGAAAGGTATGCCTAATTCATGTCTATGGCATTTCAAAATATTCATCCTGTTTGTTGCCTATGGTGGAAGAAGGTAATATGATGGGGGGTGAAATGGAAGTAAAAGTATTTAGCGCATTTAATTAGCCAAATTTTGGGCGGTGATAGCAAAGAATCTATAACACGGCGATCTATTCTACTTGTTTATTTCAATATCTTAAAGTGGAATTTGTGTTTCATGTACGTTGTTTAGTCAGTGAATGGAATTGCAATGATTCGAAACTATCAGGGATTTCTTAGGATGAATTACGCATAGGCTGTATTAAATTATTTATATTTTCATAGCGATATACGATTAACCACGGTGGGGTTTGATTTTTTGCTTGAAAATAACAGAAAATAAGTATTGGCTAATTGGATGTATAATAAGAAAATATGGTCTTAATTCTTATCTTTGCGCTCATTGACTATCTTATTTTCACAATTGGAATAGGCATTCCAAGTGCTAATGTTTGCAGACATTTTACCTCAGTTATTCGCACGTCTCAATCATCCGGTAGCAGCAGTTCGGGATACGCTTTGTGCACTATTGGAACGTGTTGCTGCACTTGCTCCACATGCGGTTTGCTTCCCAGCAATTGTTGGTGCAACGCAACTTATTGTAATGCATTCAGCGGATAGCGATGATGAGGATTCTGAATGCGAAGGGAAAGACGACGAAATTGAGGGTGATCTCTTAGATGATGAGAAGAAGCGTCGAGTAGAACAAGTATGCCCTTCGCTCTTATTTTCGTTATCTGCTCTATGGGATGTTAAATTATTTTACACGAATGGACAATTTCGCGTTCTCTACTATTATTCTGTGTTTTGCTTACAAACTCTACAAAACCGATTGAAGGCATTATAAAGTTCACATCAACTACTAACTTCATTCTTTGTCTTATCGTTTTATTTATAAGATGGCTGACCGTCGTCATATCCTTATGAATAGTAGCGCACTTTGGATCTGAAATGCGTATGTTAATGGAGTGGAGCATAGGGCAAAGTCCAAAGGATGTGAGGTGAGCGAGAACGGAGTGGCAACACAGCGATACTGTTAGTTTTTCTTGTTCTATTGCGACAGGACACTTCTCGCGCAGAGAAAAATCGCCACGAAATGAAACCGTATTAATTAAAACTTTGCAGTTTGTGACTCTTCGTTTTCTTCACTTACTCGTTAGTGATATTTACATGAAGTAAGCAATGGAATCGTCCTTCTTCCTTCTCACCCCTCCATCCTTTGTTCCCCTTCATCCGCTAAGAAATTTTCACCACAAGCTTTGAATATAACTATTCAGATTCGTCGACCCTTTACTTTAGGATCGATCGTTGATGTATGAATGCTGTCGAAGAGTGGTGGGACGACTTGAAAACCTTTATCCAGAGTTGGTTGCGGACGTTTCCGATTTCGTTAAGGTTATTATTCTCATTTTTGTTCAAGATTTATTTCTTTCAATTGCCTTCTCTTTTGTAGAAAATTTTGTTTCAGCGATTTAATTTTTTATGAGATTAATATCTGTATACTAAAAAAAGGCTTTATATACACACAACCTGAAAGCGCACTTGTTTTAATAAACCTTAAACATAGTCCATTAATTAAGGCGGAAGGAGGAATGATTGAATTTAGCGTTCAATCAGTGCGGTATATGTTCTGTTGTTATTCGTAAGCAGCCCGTTGCTTTATGCTTATTCGAAAAGATCATCGATTGACACTGAGGATTGTGTTTGCGATATGTTTCCGATATAAATGATTAAATAAATTTGGCATTTTTTGATGATTTTTTTGTATAATGTGAGGAATGATTTCAGATATGAATACTAGTTGACATATGGTTTCCAAATTCGGATCCCAAAGATGAAAGAGAGAATTTTTTCTGTGCTTGTTGGATGTTTCATTTCACATGAGATAGGGAGTAGTTTGCCTATTAGTGTTATTTCATGGAAAAGGAGTTTGTTTTACTTAATGAAAAAATTTTTTTTAATATAGGAGTTGCAACGTATAAATATGCTAAGTGAAGAGAGATGGACATTCGTATTGTCGAATCTCGATCATGAAATGAGCAGACGCATTGCGCAGATTGAAGCTGAGAAGGCGAAGACACTCGCAAACGATTATCTCACCGATGAGGAGAAGGAAATTATTGTCAAGGAAAAGACACGAATTCTTTATGCTATGGTGAGTACTAGAGGTCTTATTCTTTCTAGTTTCCTCTCCCCTCCATCTTCATCCTCGCCCCGACTTCTCACATAAGTCCGAACTTTTTGAATATTTCTGTTCCACGTCTTTAATGAAATGTATCCCTTAGGCGCTTATTTTCATGTTTGTTAGATTGGGCTTATTTTTGCCTGAGCAGTTGCTAATTGGCTAATTTTAACGTTTTTATCCTCTAATTCCTCTACATATCAACTCAGTTGACCTGAGGGGGATGGTGAGATGATAATGTGGGGTAACTTAGGATATGCGGGGACGGAAGTTTATAGGTTATTGAGTCCATGGTTATTTTTATCGTGTATAATCTAATTCCTTGCAGCTTTAATCATTTGTTCTCCTTTTTTTCTGTCTTTTTTTGTTGGAAGCTGTTTGACTGTATGCAGTTTTTTTTGTTGGGCATTAATAAAAGTACAACCTTCCAGGTTTTCCGTATCCTCGAAGATCTTTATGATCGGACATGCGTGCGTGATGTGCACACGGTAAACGAACGCCAGTTTCGTGACACGTATAAGAATCAAATAGCGACCGCTTTGGACGTTTACAAGTGGAACAAGCTTGATCCACGAAAAGCATGGCAGCCTTTCAAACAAGTATGATGCATCACTTTTTTACGAGTATTTTAATCATAGTGAAGTGGAGTAATAAATAATAGAGACAATGAATCTATTAGGTAGACAGTACTGATGATAGCAACTACCAATGGTTGGTAATGAATGAGGTAATGAAATTGAAGAAAATGGAAGCATTTGTAGAATATCCCGTTTTCTTGTGGCTGAAAGTCCTATTCTCCTTGTTCGAACTCTGTTAGTGTTGCCGGTTGCCATAGATGGGTTTTGCTGTGCTTCTATTAAGTATTCCCACTAATGCGATAGAGGGCAAGGGTATGTGAGTTTCAAAAAAGTGTCTGGTCGAAAAAAGGTCATTCAATATGCAAAATAGCCCTAGGTCTGCGCAGATAGAAAGGGATGGCATTTAGAGCAAAGAAAAACGAAAGATTTTTGGTGTGTAGTTGCTTGCTTACCTTCCAAATAAGATACTATCATTTTGAAACCGGTAGCGTTCCATAATGTAAAGCTTCCAGTACTCGTGTGAAAATTTTGGTCCTGGTGCCTTCGAGCAGCAGTTTGTATGATTTGGTGTTTTTTGGGGGAGGGGGAGAGGAGAGGAGTGGATGGGGAGCTGAAGAACTTCGATTCCACTTCATGTCTCTTAATTAAGTTTTTTTTAGCTTCTGATCCATCTCACACAACGCTGCAATAAGCGTTCTCTACAGACGTTACAAACCGCTGAGGTTTCGCCTCGTCTTCTTGCGTTCTGTCATTCTCATGTAAGTGTTGCTGAAATAATACGTCATTTATGTAGATTGTTGAATAGCGATATTTCGCTGGGATATCATAGTCACATATTTGTGTTAGAAAACAACATTCATAGTTATTTTCTTGTTCTTTCGAATGCTAACAAAGGTAAGAGTGGAACACTTTGAAGTTACAAATGAGATCACGATTTAGACATAATTAGCGATTGATTTTTCGCTGATTTTGGCCAAACTAAAAATGCGCCGAAAAGTAGTGACTCGGAGACGAGTTTAGAATTGAGCAGCATTCGCTGGATACTGCGTAATTATTATGCAATTGATGACATAGTTTCATATGATAGTTCTATTTCTTTTTGCTTAGTTGTGTCTATTTTATTGATAAGTTTCACCATTTGAACGTCGTTCGTTATTGTGTATGTTTATCTTTATTCAACGTTACATAGAAAATATCAAATGCAAATTATGTAAATATATATTCGAATGTTTTTCCCAAATGTACTTCGAGGGTTTATGGTATACCACAATAGGGCAGTGGGGAAATCGGCAAAATGGAAAGCGATGGCTGGTGATTAAGTGCTGGTTAAAGGGTGAAGTTCATGGTGGCTGTCAGCATAAAATGTGAATTATTCTGTGTTGTAAATGTAGTTGGTGCGCCCTACTGACCGCTCGAATGCAGAGATGTGGTGTAGATCACTCTTATTATTGCTGCCATTATGATTATGTTGGTCATTATTATTGTCTAGTTATATTGTTGTTATTTTTATGATTGATGCCTTTATCATTTACTATAATTGTCATTGTTTTGTTATCACTTTTAATTATTATTTTTATTATTGCTAATGTTATTTTTATTGTTGTAATTATTATTTTTTATTATTCGTTATTATTGTTTTATAATTTATTATCACTGTTGATTATTATTGACGTTATTTTTAACACTGTTATAATTGCTAGTAATGATATAATTCATCATTATAATTATTTATAATTTTTACTATTATTATAATTGCCGTTATCGTTATCACTACCGTTATAGAGCTATTATATATAACACAAATAGGCACAATCTCAAACAAATGCATTGGGATTGTCAGCTTCCATCCTTAATTGTGAGTATATACAGCTGTAGTGAATGAGACCTCATCGTTTTCCTAATAGAGGGATGTGTGTGTTTTTTTCGTTTTTTATTTTTTTACCTATATATTTTCATAGACCGGACAAGGCATCAACCATCCTTTTCATAATCATTGAAATACTAATTTCAGTGAAATTGTGAATATATTGAGCAGTATTATATTCGTGTTTTTTTTAGATTCCAATACCAGGACAAGAATCGAAAGACTTCTCGAATGTTGTTATGATAGAGCGTATCAGCAAACAATCGGTTGTTTTGCCCACCAAAACGAGACCCAAAAAGATCGTTTTCGTCGGTTCGGATGGCGTCGAGTAGGTTTCATTTCTCGATTAATATGTTCACGGTTAAATAATTAGAGTAAGGATAAGTTCTGCGTAGTGCATTGTCGAATATGTTTGAAAGAGGGCGAGGAACCAAAACCGTGCATAAACCACCGAGAACTCCTCCTTGAGACTTAAAAAGCAACACACTTTGAGGAGTTAAATTTATGGCAATCAAGGGATTCTGAAGCATTACGGTTCAAAATCGTAAACGTGAGGCCGTATAAAACGGAATCATAACATATTGTAGGCAAACGATCGCAATGTTGTGGTCCTAGAGGTGGGTTTCCTTCTTTTTTTGTGCTTATACTGATTATTTTATTCGGAGTGGACAGTTTTGTTGTGTAGTTCTAGCCAACATTACGAGGGCTTTTTGAAAACATTTTCCCGTTAACACAAAGTAGGTTTATAAAGTGTACCCGTGGGATTTCGTGTGCATAGGTTAGAAAAGGTGAGGAAAAAATTGTGCTCCTTCATTGATTTAGAGAATACTCCTTTGACGAGCAGACAGAGGTACGATACACAGTTATCATACCTTTGTCTGCTCGTCATAAACAAACTTTTGCGTAATTGTAAGCTTTTTTAGATTTAACGGACTTATTAGATTCAGTTTTATACATTAAGCGCATTATCATTTCCTTGCGCAGTATTAATGGATATGAGGAATAGCTTAGTGGTAGATCGCTCGTGCGGCAGGCGAGACATCACGAAGTTCGTACCAGTCGGCTGGCAGATTTCCTTTGGTCATCAGAAACACTTATCTTTGTCAGAATGTTTTGATTTTCAAATAAGGAAGCATAAAGTTTTGCAGCTATCCGTTTCTTTTCAAAGGACAAGAGGATTTACACTTGGATGAAAGAATAATGCAATTGCTGCACATTTGTAATTTGATGCTCGCCCAAAAAAGGAGCGATTGGCCTCCATATTCGGCGCGAAACTATTCAGTGACACCACTTGGCTCACGTTCGGGACTTATTCAGTGGGTTGAAGGCGCAACACCTATGTTCCATGTTTATCGAAAATGGCAGCTTAGACAGGTAAGTCACTGTTGACATGTTCGAGCAGACCTGTTGTAAGTTAAGCTATGAAATGCTGTGCAGTTAGGATGAAGGAAAAAGATTTGTGCATGGATAAATAGACTGTAATAGATAGATGGTATCTTGTATGTTTGCAGGTAGCAGTCTGTAACTCATAAGTGTTGCTTATTTGCGGTATATCTCAGTGCCTTGAGCTATCATCTCTGCAGAAAGGACGTTCAAGTTTTTTTTTGGCGAAAATAGGTTTTTGAAAGTTTTTTTCATTACAGGCATCACGCAAAGCGACGGCGCAGAAAGGAGCAACAGAAATTGAAAGACCCAGTGAACTATTCTTCAAGAGGCTCAAGGCTGCCTTTGATTCAAACGTATGCCGTATTACTAATTCAGTTTGTTGCTCTATTTGACGTTTTTTCGGTGTTTTATTTCAGTTGAAGTCGTTTACTCATTTAGAAACAGAAAGGAAGCAGAAAAGTGCAAAGTTTAGCGTTTTCGGTTTTATTTTGCTTTCGGTTGCCGTGTAATTGTTTTTTCAATCCTTCCACTAAAGTGAAATGTGATCGCAACTAAGCTTTTCCGTTCTTTTCAGCAAAATGTTCGAGTGCATTCATTTGTTGGTGATTTTTACGGAAATATTCTTGGTCATATTTGCCTATATATATATAGCCTAAGCCCTAACCTTCACGCTACGCACGTGCAATAAGTAAAGGCCGACCTTAAAGGCCGTTATATATCTAGCTGTTGAATTCGTATTTATGTTTTGTTTGCTTATGTGAATATCAGAAGACTTTTTGCTTGAGATATAATTGTAAAAATGTGGAAGAAGCATTCTTTCCCACCTTCGTATAAGCAGGTATGGGAGGCGCACATCTGAGCTGATTTGCGCCATGAATGTTTTGCAATAAAACGTTGTAGAATATATCACCGGATGCGTTAGCCGATCGTCAAAAATGGCCACTATCCATACTGAAGAGTGTCCTCGAAGATCTCATCAATGAAACACCTCGTGATCTATTGTCCAGGTGGGTTCCACCAATGTTTCTTTATGTTTATTTTCAGCGCAGTATATGTTGTTAGATTGCCGTCATAAAAAAAAAGGTGTGCTATGTGACTTATTGTGAGTATTTCAAATTCAGTATTTTGATGATTCAAAACGATGTAACAGTTGCTCGACGTAATACGACAGAGCAGATTTTATACGTGGTTTTGATCGTTAACGTAATTTCTTGGTTAGTTTTACTTTTATGTACCTCATTAAAGGTTCCATTTATTTATTGAGCTTCAGCCATCACGATTAGTTTTTAGTTGTCTCTTTCGATAACATCGAATTTGTTACTAATAGTGATGTTCGTAAATTGTGGTGTGAAATTTTTGCTACACGCTTATGATAATCGCATAATCATCCACATAAGGAATTTCTTTTGGAATCCACCCTCGTTTCCTTATTGAGGGATATCCAATAATACCTGTATATATTCGTTAAAAAAGATCTAAAAATGCTATCTGCAACGATGAAGGCAAGGCTGCAAGGTGATAATCACAGTTGAAAATGCAACTTCTTTTCTATATGTGTGGTCATGTGTATTTTTCATTCCTTGGATATTTAATCATACTTATTATATGAGCCATTTCATTTTCTATAATAAACAACTTTTGACTAACGTAAGCTGAGTGTGGGACGATGAAGAAAAATGGATTCAAAGCTTTAAAATTCCGTTCAACAATCATTTGCGAATATCTTGAACAGTTTATTTTGGGCTTTCGATTTTAGCATTTGCATATCGTCTTGCTTCGCTTTATTGTCGTTGTATCTTTCCGCGGGCATCGTCTATCTTTTAGAGAAAAGACTTGAGAAATTCCACCTTATTCTTTTATAGTCGTAGGTTTTTTGCTGTTATTCTATCTTCATGTATATATTTTGGACGTTTCTAAACATTTACGGAACCTCAACAAAGAAGAAAACGAAAGAATTGGCTTTAGAATTTATTTATTTATATTATATATATATATATATATATATATATATATATATATATATATATATATATATATATATATATATATATATATATATTCAGTCATCACATCACTTGATTTAAAAAAAGCATTCGATGTTATCACTTCGGCGCAATTTCTCCAAACTTAAGATGAGAGAATCTTTGAAGATGAATTCAGCGCAGTTTTAATCTAATAATTTCATCGAGTCATATTTTTCGATAACACGAATTAGAATCGCTTTATACGGTTATTGCGATGTTTTCCTAATCGCCAATAATATCGCTTACTGAATGAATCGTTGCCATACTTTCAGCATCCTTTCAGTTATGTGCGTTTAGTGCCTTGATCATCGGCTGTTATAATTCATAATAATTGCTCGACAATTTTAAAAAAAAATAAAGTTGTAAATTTTTAGCCTTTGGTAATCGGGAACATTTTCATGTAGAAGTGGAACATTAATCAATCATATTGGCTTTATATTCAACAAATTTTTTGAAAATTTTTCTAATATCAATGTGTTAAGGGAACTCTGGTTACGTGCTGGAAGTGCTTATACATGGTATAGGACTACCGAACAATTTGCACGCTCGACGGCGGTGATGTCGATGTTGGGCAGTGTGTTGGGACTTGGTGACAGACATCTGGACAATGTGCTCGTCAATCTCGAATCTGGTCATATCGTGCACATCGACTACAACATTTGCTTTGATAAGGTTCTTTTTCGCTCGTTTTAAATTGCACTTCGGTTTAATAGATAATATTTTTGCAGTGGCACTCATATTAAGAGTAGTGGAAGCCGCTTTTAGATTTACTAGTAAGGTTAGGATATTTCCACTCATTATCTGCTTATTTCTTTCTTCAGCGCGCGCTGTACACTTCAGCACTGGTCACCTGCTTGCATCGTTGTGTACTAAATGTTCTTATGGGCATATGTATTTACACACATATATGTATGCGTATGTATGGAGGTTGTATATAATATGCATATGTGGGAAAACAATCAGAAGGTTGTACATAATAAAAGATTAAAACAAGCAGATAGTTTGAGGAAGGTATGCGTCCATATTTATTAAATGTATATCGCTTTGCGAAGTGATATGCGTTCAAATGTGAAACTTGAAGTGTTGACACACCGAACGAGCATGTCCTTCCGGAGATTTTTGTGGAAGTTTATACTTTGTTTTTATTCGACTTTATTTCATTTTTGCTGATTTTCAAGTATTTAAAAATGAAGTCAATATAGTATGGGAGAAACATGTAAAAAATAAATACCATTCCATGCGATTATCACTGTGTTACTTTATTCTTTATCATTTTGTTGATTATATTTCTTATCACTTAATTGAATTCCCTGTCGTTTTATAATTTTATTCCTTATCGTTTTCTAAACTTCTAACTATGTTCTGTATCATATCCCGATTACTTAAGGATGAAGAGGTTGCATCTTAAGTATGGACTTTTTTAAAATATTGCTAGTGGCCTATTCCCATCTCATGTTTTAAGCAGTATTTCAGGGGCGCAGTTTACGTGTACCGGAAACGGTTCCATTCCGGCTCACGGGCAATATGGTTCACGCTTTGGGACCAACTCAAATTGAGGTTTGCTTTCTCTTTGACACGCTCCTGTATGAAGTGAACGATTTTTTGGCACAGCTCTGGTGGAGGTGAACGGATAAAGAGGAATGGCTGCATCGTCGTTGATATTGAGGATGCTGGCATATGCTACAAAATAAGGATATTTTTAGAAACTGACAGACATATCGTCAAGCTCAGTTTATTTCAAAAGCTCAGGCAAACGGGGAGCGATTATTGAAATGGAGCGTTCGAGCAGAAAAGGTTGTGCTTGAAGGCATGAACGAAGTAAGAACCGAAGTGGTCGTAACAGGTGGCAGTAGATTAGAGTTGATATTGGCCCACCAATTAATAGGATTGAGTTCAATGACATGTGAGACATGCTGGATTGCTAATTTGTTAAATCAATCGGAAATAAACGGCAACTAGCATCGAGGCGATTGTGGTACTTTGTTGCTTTTAAATTGTCGTTTGTTTTAATTCAAAAATTTTTTAATTAAGGGTTCTTTTCGACTATCATGTGAGCATGTGTTGACAAAATTGCGTGCTGGAAAGGAAACGCTATTGACGATACTCGATGCGTTTGTCTACGATCCGTTGGTCGATTGGGCTGCCGCACACGATCATCTTGTATCGAGTGCAACGGTTGGCGTCGCTACAACACTCGCTGTTTACGGTTATTTTTTTAAAAAATACACTATGATGATCACTCAGAGAAGTCATCCGCTTTATCTTTGTGGATGTTGCAGTATGATGATTTAATGTAACCACTTGCAAGAGGGTTTTTTTTGTCAGTTTCTTTGAATTGTGAGCTAAGCCCTGGAAAAATTCATAGGATGTATGACCTGGCAGTCGGGAATGTACTGTTCGGTTGTTATATATGAGTTTGCGCTTTGCTTCTTGCGTTGTTTACAAATCATTTTATGCCTCTTCATCGAATAATGCAATACCTCAACTTTATTCATATATGATTTATTATTTCTTAGCATTACCTCTGATAGTGGATTCACTTTCCGGAACGTTAATCCACAGTCCACATATGATCTATCAGGAATTATTATTTGAGTAGCCTTGCAAAACAGTGATCGGGCGAAGTTGCCGTTTCGTATATATTGTGGCTCTATGAATGAATCGTATACTATGGGTTGTGAAATTAGGACTGTGGCGCACTACGTAGTCATAATAACTAATGAACGATGATTGTCTTACCGAAGGATCACTTTATTCTGAATCTGAATGTTTAGAGCTTGTTATTGAGATGTTGCAAATGCTTCAAAGTTGGGCCAGGAAATTCTGAGAAGGGCAGGTCGGGGTATCTTGAAAGGTGGAATAATGTCGGAGTCTGTCATTGGCCGACAGTTTGAATAGAAGTTTGATTTACATCCTGCAAATGAATCCTCTTTTTGAGCATCGGCATTTTACGCTTTTATGGAGAGTTTGCTTTTTTCAGGAACAGATGCACGCGCTGAAGCTGCACATCCGCTAGCGCGCGCTTTATTTGCGGTACGCATCAAAGAGATGCATATGGCATGGCTTGAGAATAGGTTCGTTGTTAATTTTTCAAAACAGTTATGCAAGCTAAGATTTGAAATATAATATGAGTAAGTGTCCTTTACTTTCCGTCAGTGAAACCTTGTTTAGAGATGCTAAAAGGCGGTTTGTAGCTATCTTGTTGTCACCTAGTTGAAATGTTACTGGTATTATTTCTTCATGAACAATTAACTTAAATTATTTACTCGATGAAACACAAGTTTCATAAGATTCTATTAAGTTAGCCATTTGCTAGCGAATACATACATAAGAATGGATTTATGTAGGAGCGCCTAAAACAGTAGCGATCATTTGGCTGTGTTTTGGCGATTGCAAAAAGTAATAGTATTGTGGAGGTGATATTTAGCATCTTTTTATAACATGTGATTATACTGATGTATGAAAGAGCGTTAATAATTCTTACGTGATACTCCATAGAAGTTGGCGCTGCAAAAGCATTGTGGAAGCCGTTGATCCTCCCTATTCATTCTGTTGAAATTTTAAAAACCATCGTGGAATCGAATACGTTCCGCCGGATCTCGCATCCACCAATCCGTGCTCGCATCAGTATTCCGACTACTGGAGGGCATTGCAAATGCGTACTTTATTGTTAATGCTGTTCGAGATCATGTGAATAATTTTATATGAAGAGCATAAAGATATCAGCATAAAGGAATTCAATTCAGAGAGCGATTGTATAACGCACTTACCCGAGTCACTGATATACTCGAAAAGATGCATAAATATCGCGAAGGACAGCATGAATTCGGTGTACCTCTCAAAGGACGTATCGATGGGGGAGAAGGTGCATTCGAAGGTGAAAGAGTGGAAGCAGGCAGGGAACTGAAGCAAGCGATTACTTTACATCACGATATGCTGCACGACATCAGACCATTACTGAGATCGTTGGCACATGTTTGTCTTGCACTTATTCACTTCAACAGCAATTTGTTACGCTGTCGACTTTAGGATGTTTCTCTGTTTAAGTGGAGCTATATGCATACTTTTTATTTATGCCAATTGCAAGGCAGAGTTTTAAGCTCGGTTTAACATTCACACCACGAAATGCATATTTTTCCTGTTTGTTCCTCATTGTTCTTATTTATTCTTATTGGAGTTCCTCTTCTCTATAATGGAAATATCTTTGAATTAGCGCCATATATACTTCGAAAAGACTTTATTAAATATCGGTGATGATGGTGGGTGGTTGCATTTTCAGATAGACGACCGATTTCGAACATATGTGCGCTTCTATAAGGAATCCTTCAGTGAACCACTAATAAAGGGACATAAACTTTTGGATGATGCACGAGTCGATTTTTCTTTGTGTATTCGACACTTCAGATCTGTTCTTGAGAGTATCCATCAGTAAGTCTGTTTTTTTTTTTGTTTCGTTTTAATTTCTCTACTATTTGCTAGTGGAACTGTCCTATTTCGATTCAACTGCAGTTTAATTTTAAACGTTTTTTTTAAGCTGAACTATTATGCATGTAGACTTATTAATCGCACTTTCTCTTATATTCGGTATTTATGTTCCATCAGTGTGCTTGCTTCTGATAGTTTCAGTTCCTGAATCTGGTGACCACAATCTAGTATCTCAAGTTTTTATGTTTTAATATCGTTCCCAATGCTATGGTCAGCAGATGAGGAGACAAAGCGAAGAGTCTGTTATTCCCACAGGAGCACTTTCCCACAAAAAATTAGTCGATGCTGAAGCTCTTGTTTTGCATTTATTGGCTGAAAATTTAATTTAGTCTGTTATTTTTATGCACTGATGTTAGCTAGGTTTGCAACTTCCATATTGGCTTGGCGTTTTTACTTTCTGCTCACTAAGAGTTTAAACAGCGTCCTGCGTCCTCCTTAATTATCGTCGTAAAGAAGAGGAAGCTTCATCCAAGTTTTTCATTTGTTGAGCACACCATTGGTTGATCGAATAGATGTGCAGCAAGATTTTTTTCCAAGTTTGGGGGAGGGATGTCTAATTGGGGAGACCGCTAAACGTTACCAAATCCATAGAGGGAACATATAATCGAGGAGGAAGTTTTCAAATCCTCTTGTGAGAAAGAGCTGAGCTCATATACCGTTCAAGTGAGCTGAGGTCGTAAATAGACCGTTAAAGTGGCCACTAGTACGTCGACGTCAATAAGGAATATCGGTTTCCAGTTTAGAATGTTTCACTCTATTTGCTGAATGGAAACTTCCAGTCGGAGTTTTGCGGTGTTTCGAATTTATCGTCGAAAAGAGAGGATGCGAGGTGCAATATAAATAGCATTTTGTTTTCGAAGCGAAAGCCGCGATGATAGAAATTTGAGTAATGATGGTCGATGAATTGCTCTCTTTAGAGTTTACGACGAGCTTCTTTTATTGGATAAGGGCGAGGGAACGCTGTTATCGCCGTGTGCCGAAAGTTTACCAGTACCGCCACCTGGATTTGAAGGTTCCTTTGCGATTTATGGAATTAATCAGGAGGAGTGCATCCGTTGTTCCACTTCTTTTCCTGTTTTAAAATTTTTTGAGTATTTGTTCAATCGAAGAAACGAAATGTAATTATAAATTCCATCAGATAGTAGCGAGCACAAAAGGGAGGAGGGAGGATGGAATTCTGCAGAAATTGCTTTGAATTTAACGCATTCTCCTGCTTTGTGTTCTTTTCATATCATCTAAGATGGGCATAGTTTTATGCCTCCCAGTGCTGCTTTCCCCAGTGTAATCTACAACTATAACTTCAGGTAAACTTATTTAGCATTAGTTGACTTAATGATCCAACATTCCTTTCGATGGTGATCATACGCGACTAGTTGCCACTTCGAAAAATTGCTAGCGCAACGTTAAACGAATCGACACTGCATAGATCTTAAGTACTACAGCTGAAACAAAGTGGCAAGATGCGTACCCCATGAGTATGGTAATTGTATCTTTCGAGTACGGTACTTGTACTACTATGGGGTTGGTGTAATTCAGAAAGAACCATACCTGCAGCTCAAGGTCAGGACTCGGATCAATCGTATTTTCTTTTGGAATTATTGGTTGCTTCTGAAGTTGGCTGTTATTATCCAACGTTTTCTAGTATGAAAAGCTGGAAAAAGAAGAGGGGTTTATGTGCGCACAGTGAATAATGCGGTTATCTAGAAAGTAGAGAGGAAAAATAAATCGATCTCTCGTCCATGATAAGATTATTTTCCTTCTAACTTCTTCTTTCTGGTATTTATTTAAATTTCAGGAGCAACACCACACTTCAAACAACAACAAGAACAAAATGCACAAGCGAAGAATGTATCACGAAAAGTTCGTCAGAAACTCGAAGGGCGTGATTTTGTTCTGATGAGCAGCAACGATGAAGAGAACACCATTCCGTTCGATGCTAATGCAGTCCGAAAACCGATGACACCCATTGAACAGGTTATTTCCTATTAGTATTGTGCTCATTACCTGTTATTTACGCTAGGTCCTGTCTTGGCAGTCTACGTAGGGGAAAACGGAATGTCATGTTTTATTATCCTGTGAGTTTCTATATATTCAAATATTTCGTCGGATTTTCCATTTCTGAGCTGGAAGTCGTTATTATTTATTACAATTTATGAGAAGTGTGATGCTCGTGTATAATAGATCACGTAAAATTGCAAGCTGACGACATGTTAGCTTTTGTTTGTCGTTTTTTTTTTTAAATTTTATATAATTATTCGTTCACCTCTGCAGGATAACAGGCAATAGATTTCATCTTGTGCATCCTGGAGGTTAAATAGCTCTGTCGCACGGCACCTTATCAATTTTTGCCTGAGATTAGTTTTACAGGTCTTGCATATACAGATGGTTCGTCTAGTGGTCATAGTTAGCTGTGGTAATTATGCTGTTAATAAAGGAGCTCGATTTTACATCCTACATTCCCTTACCAATTTTTGTTGCACTATACCTATAAAGTGATTGGCCTCACTACAACAGTATCTTGGCTTGAGATTCTCAATTTTCTCTTATTCTTCTCGCTTGTATATTTTATCGTATTTTCTTTTATCGTGCACGCACGTACTCGTCCAAATATGAGTGCATCCTCTTCTTCCCTCCCATTCTTTAATCGAAGACGGGGCATCTGTCATCCGTGAAGGTCTTGATGAAGTTTCCAGATCTTCCTAGTACGTAAAGTGGGTAGGGCGTTTTTCGACCCCAACCAAACTCTTCCTTACCAGATGCTTCAAAGTAATGGTAGAGTTGACCGTTTTCAAGAGCTGTCGACTACCGGTAACATTTAAGGGAAAGTTCTTAGCCTCTTAAGAAGCGGTCCTTTTTAAATTAGAATATTGAAATTTTTTCGGTCGCCCTTCTATTTCGGTGAAGTCTTTTTCTGCCGTTCTGTGTAAAGAAGCTAGCTTGCAGTGCATTAATCCTCTATCAGCTTTATAAAGACCAACTGCATCTCTTATTTGTGGTATTCTTCAACAGATTATTAATTAGACTTGGAAGAGGAAAGAAAGGAGAGAGGCAACGAAAGAAAAAGTCTTTTTTTTTTCTTCAAATTCTGTTGTTAGAAAATTACAATTCGACTAGTTTTTCCAGTTATAGCTGAAATCAGTTCAATAATCAATGAGTTGTTTGCATGAACCGAGATTTTGAAAGGGTATCCATCCCTCGCAATAAGACCTGATTTTCAATGATGCGTTGAGGAGATGGACTGGGGAGGATTCTGCCGATGTGTTGAATAGGGCGGGGTTGATCTGACACGAGTTTTCATCATTGCTTGAATCGAAGAGGAACATTTTGATGAAAATGTTATTGACATAGTTGATCTATTGGATTGGTTAATTTTTGAATGTTATTATTTCGCTCAGATACAACGAAATGGAGAGCCAACTTTGCCAATGAAGGACCTTTACGATTTCCCATAGATGGAGGAAATAAAAGCCCCCCTTCTGCACTTCATGCGTCATATTAGTACTGTTGGAAATTTCAGGAGAATTGGGGGAAGGCGTTGGAAAATAGGAGTTAATTAGAGTGCTTATGGTTGATTTTTTTCTTTTCAGGCAGATGCATTGATCCGAGAGGCAACGAGCTTGAGTAACTTGGCGCTGATGTACGAAGGTTGGACTGCATGGGTATAGCGATACCTTCACTGATCTTGTTCACCAAAAGAAGGTTGTCTCATATAATTCAAGTGCAAATAATATTGATGCTTCATTATTTGATTAGGAACGTTAGCGTTGTGAGCAGATTACAGCCCACTGTATCTCATTCTTTTATCTCTTTCTAACAGTTACAAAAAGGAGGACTTCCTTGCAAGGAAAGAAATATATTGTTTTGAGGAATATTTCGGCAGATGTTATAATATTTATAATATGACATAGCGTTCGATTGGGCAGTTAGCATTTGAAGGATTCAGTTTCGATGGTTCCTCATTCCAAGTGCTGAAATGAGTTGAATTTAAAGATCTTAGATATAAGCAGTTGCTTCAGATAAATATAAAAAGCAACGCCAGAAGTATGTAAAGGTATGCTCGGCTTCAATAAACCTCAGTTAACGATCGCTTCAAATATAATGAGTCAGTCAAGTGCAGCAACAATAGGCTCAAATTCAAATTTTATTTCATAAAAATTTCCAGCAATAATAAAATAATGAATCGTATATCATCGAAGAAGCGACAGAATGTAGAATGATGATGCTAACGCTGACATCTCTAGCCAAGCAAGCATTCCACTATATTTCTGCTTACCGTGGCTTTGTGCATTTACGTCTAGACAGTTCATTTGCTAATTTTATCAAGTCAAGAGATATTAACTTCTTTATTAGCTACTAATGATGATTTTAGGTTCTCGAAATCGATGTTGATTGCGGGTTTCAGGTTTCTGCATTTGATGGCATTGTGCGAGTTTACGCGTTAAAATGCGATACAGTTCGCCTCACGAAGATCAACCGCACTAATCAACCATCATATTGGCTATTGGCCATGGAGTATCAGTCCATGTCTGCAGAATGCCCAGTCCCATCCTACTGGCTGAATGCCAGATTGAGGGGGGGCGATCGGCCTTCGACGGGTCACACTTCTGTGCGCTGGTCATCACTCGCTATCGGACGAGACGTCTTGCGCGCGTTCGATTTTCTATTTCATCGCTGAGTTTTTCGATAAAGAAGCTACTGTAATGGAGATTTGTGGTCGAATTGTATCGACGGACTTCATTTTCTGTTTATGATCCAGTGATCCGGGGTGCTTTTTGAAGTTTTTATGCTACCTGAGGTCCTTGTTAAGGGGTGAGGGAGCGGATGGAAAGAGGGGAAATCGAAATTGCTAAGGTTCTGTTATTCTATATTCTCCCTATTGAGAGCGTAGGTAGTGATGGGGTAATCGATCATGCAACTCTTATCAGGAACAATTCGTTTTAAGCAATGGGATTGTAAATCCCATTGCTTAAAACGAATCTCATAGCAATGGGAGTCAGCTTGTAAATTTACTCTTGTCATTAATGGACAACTTTGATGCGATGATATGAAAGAAGATAGTTGGCGCAATTTGATGGAACTGTTTTAAAAAAAAGTAAAAATTGGTTTGAAGATAAACAATTTCTTAGATTTGTCGCAATTAGCGTTCATGTGGGCGAGAGCACAAAGCGCGTCGAAACTTTTCAAAACGTCTGAATCCTCGAATTCGATTTCCATCCTTTCTTCATTACCAACTGCATAATTCGATCATCATAGTTTTGTAGAATTCACATTTACACCATTGTCGATGTTATATTGCGTAGATATTGACCGCTTGTTCTTTTATGCCCGTCATCTTTAAATGTTTCGTTCTTTATTCCAGATAACTTCGCCCGTCAGAGTTCTCATTGCCGAGTATGTAGTTGGTTTTCCTTTCAGGATATTTTTTTTAGCGACCACAACATTTCTATGTGTTTGATTAGGGAATCTGAATTTAGGCAACGTGTGGTAACGGACGAAACAATGAATTAATGACTAAATCGATGTAAAGAGAGAAAGGTCATTTCATTTAATAATATCAAATAAATAAACAAACTGCACCAATAAATGATTCCTTTAGATGCGTATTCGGTGCAAGATTGATACTGTACGTTATGCAGTGGATGTAAGAGGAGCTGGATACATATCATGGTCGATGGAGGAGGTTAGAGAAATGGGATGGGGGGTTGTACTAAAGCTTCACCCCGTTTTCGAATTCAAATAGGCTTGAAAAGACTGTTCGTGGTGAATTTAGTCCTTTTAAGTTCTCCATAAGAAAATATTCTAGAAGCCTTCAGTATGGTCATATTTGTGCCGTTTATATCGATCTCCTCGTAGCTTCTAAACATCTTTCTTGTGCTGTGTTCGTCCATTTTCACCTGTCGGCTATTTCTTCTCCACCTCACCGATTGTTGGTGTTGCTTGTGTGTTGCCGTGCTGTCTATCTCATTCTTGTTCGTTCGTTTATTCACGTCGGTCAGAAATAAAATTTGCTATGAATACTTTTGCGCCATTTTTTTCCCGAAATTACGTCTTCGTCGGAAGGGTATCTGCTTTCACCACATCTAATCAACAAATTTTGCTCAAAGTTGAACCACTTGTCATCGTCCCGTCACTCCCATGGTTCGCGCCGGGCCCACTAACACATATGGATGATTCGCTGATTTTGGACAGCGGAAACCACTATCACAAGACCCATTGGTGGGGGGACACATGCATCACGTGGTTGTGACCATCTCCATGGCGGAAGTTAGAAGTGTTCGAATAAGAATCGTCGAAGGGAAGCATGACGAATAGATGTTAATGGAAGCTAACAATTAGTTGCAGAAAAGGATACCAAGGGATCTAGAAATGATCAAAAAGCATAACGGAAAACGGAACAGGAAGGAATCGGACGAGTTCTATGTCCGTATTTATGAAGACATCCCATATGAAGTCAACCAAAGTGTTAGATTTTCGTAGAATTATGAATTTAAGCGCCGAATCTGAGGGGAAAGTTAAATCTTGCCAGAATTGTGCTTCTTTTTAACTGTATCATTTCAACGAAAAAATCATGAAGAATGGAAGCTTGCAAATGTGGCCGCCATATTGAAAGATGCTGACGATAGGGAGAATGCGCTAAATTATAGCATAGCAGAGTTGGGGTTTTCGTTATCTTCTTCAAGGAATTCCCTCTGGATAGGCCAAGACGTTCAATGCTGGATAGTACTTTAAAACACATCACAGTGGCCGTGCTGCGTGTCTTGCAGGTTTTTTTCGTTTTTTTTTTTGTGAAAAATACTTCGAAAGCAATTCTTAAAAAGTTTTCATAGCATGTTATAATCCTTCATCATTTTCTTGTTAGTCTTGATTCTTAAAAAATTCGAGGTGGACATGCAAAATTTTCGGCCAGTGGTCAGCAACTGGACAGTGCGAATAAACGACTTCAATGGAAGCATTTAGGCAATTATGGTCGCCTACATCGATGTCAAATATAGAGAAAGCGCTACTTGTCTATGTCTCGCGAATAACACAATCCAGTGATCGCATCAGAGTGGCTACAAGATCAAGGTAATTAATTCAATTTTAAAGCATTAACTAAAATTAATCGGTTGAAGATCTCAACGAATATGAATATGAAATGTGGACTTTGATTTAAACGAAAACGTTTTCGCTATATGCGAAGAGATTTGGAATTTAACCGGAGTTGATCATTAAATTATTCACAAATAAAGCTAAAACAACACAATTGTTGAAATAATTTTCCTTTGTTTATAATCTTTCTCCACTTCTCTTTTTTCCGCTCCAAAATTTGAAAAAAAAAAGTTCTATTTCTTATACACGATTATCCGTCTATATCAGACATAGTGCATGAAATCGTCTCTTCACTTCACACCATCGATAGATTATAGATTTTCCATTTGCCCGAATCTGTGCATTGTAACAGATGTATTATTGCATAGATGGAACAATAAAAAAAATGCAAATGAGTCGAAAAATGTTTGAAAAGTTAGAAGATTCATTACATGCAATTTTGCTTTCTATATATATTTTTTTCGGTAGCATTTAATGTGTACGGTATATTGCCAAAGGCTGGATGGATTAGCCAACAAAGGGAGTGAGATATAATAGGAGAATATTTTGTTGAAGTGATGAAACTGAACTGGAAATATTTTTTAAAAAAAGGGATATGAAATGCAATAACAAATGCCATAAATGAAGCATTAATGCCTTAATGTAAATTTGATGCTCTGAGGAGATTTTGCGTGCAAAAGAGAAGATATAAGCCAAATGAGACGATATTAATTGTGGGATTTCTCGATGCGCTGAATAAACTCAACTGATTGCATATAGTGTACATAAGTTTTTTTTTTTTATAAGAGAATATTCGTCTTTTATTTTCTTTCTATGCATAGAAAGATTTACTAGAGAGCATAAAATATGCATAGCATATTAGTGCAAGTGAGAGATTGTGAATAATCGAAGTAAATTTATGGATATTTGCGCATTTTTGCGCTCTTGAAGCGCTACAAACATTGAAATGAACTCAGCTTCGACGAGTGAAACGCCGCCCTGTTGAAGTGGCGATCGCCTCTCCTCTCTTTTTGCCGATAGCAATCGAATTTAAATTACACGGTTTGCATCCATTCAGAATCGCCAATTATACATGGGCAAAGCAGTGTAATTTATTTATTTTAATGCCCTTACTATGGGCGAAAAAATCGCAAAAATGGTTTATATATTGGAAAAGAGCATTTTCAGCTCTGTTTTAAATTTCTCTTAATTTAATTGAAGGTCATTGCAATGATATAGCTATGTAACATCTTAATCACAAGGGGATTCTATTTTCTACAAATGTTTCAGTGCTTGTATGTTGATGTGGTATGAAAGAAGGGGAGAGGGCACGATTCTCGAACTTTTATTCGTGACATTCATCTCGCCAAGTCCATTCTCGAGATTCCTCCATTCGAGCGGAAAAACCTTTTCTTGCAACTCTATCATGATTGTTACATGGGAAAGTTCTCGAATTATTTAGTACTGTGCTCTAAAGAGGAAGCAGTGGCGCCGATCAACAACGTCTATTTTTCCACGCGAATATTCCAAGCTGTAGTAGGCTTATTTTCCAGCTAGCGAGGTATTCTGAAAGCAGATTCCGATATTAAATACGCTTAGATGTTTGCTAATAAACGAGTCGTTTTTATTGGGCAATAACCTCAAGAACCTAGTCGACTCATATATTTGACAATAATTTTTTCTTCATTTCTACCTTTCACAAGCCTGTTTCTTACGGTAAAGATTCAGGCAAATATAGGAGAGTTGGATTATTGTAAGGACATTGTAGATCTTACTTTAGATTGAGAGTTGACCTATCTATTTGAATGAAAATCTATCATATTTTATCATTCCTAGAGGATAGATCCTTTAAAATGCCAATATTCAAACATGCTAATTGCTATTTTATAACCAAATAGTCGTTTTAGAGTCTTTTAGAGGTTAGAAAATATTACAACGGAAAACAGCGAACAATTTTTGCATTATTGTAAAATAAAATCTCTTAATATTATTTGCGCTCTCAATCTTTCATAACGTATAATTGAGAACTTTCTCTCATATTACGCATTCTTGAGACAATTGTTTGCAAATTGCAATTTGAGACATTTATTTGCAAACAATTGCAATGAGACAATAATTTGAGAGAGGAATTTGTTGAAGTATTTGCTGAAAACAAATATCTATGGAAATTATTATATTCGAAAAGAAAAAACTGAGAAGAAAAATCTGTATTCATATATAACAGACGAGGATGAGTCTGAATGAAACACGTCGCATATTAGCTCGTTGATTATATTGAAAAGTTTGCAATTGTGCGGCGATTTGTCCAAAAAGTGAACAACGAGACGGAAAATTATCAATTGTATAATGGAGAAATATCTTTCGCTGATATTTCGGCATATATCATATCCTCTTCAACGGAAATGCATACGAAATACGATTGTATATGTCATGAAATTTACACTATAAGAGAATATTTTTAAATGTCATCAAATTCTTCTAGAGTGATACCGCATCGTTGCTGATAATATCATCGATATTAAATTATCACAGATATAATGCGTTTCACGCAGAAGAGATTTTATTGCTCTAAGATGAGAGGAAAGATCATAGTTCAATGCCTTCATTATAGCTAGATTCGATTATAGCTTAGTATTGCAAATATTAATGCGGCAGAAAAAAAATTGCATCCCTATTCTTTCACATTGTATTCTCTCCGTCCCCTCTCCCCTCCGCTTAACCTCAACCCTTCTCTATTATAAGAAATTTTCAAACAGTATTGATGATGGAAGGGATTGACTGAAATGCGAATAGGGGGAGAGATTCATTGCTGCTAAATTTTTCTTCTCATATTACCTTTGCTCTAAATATGAGGAAAATTTTTGAAGTTTTCATGTATTTATCAATTTTTTCTCATCAAGAAAAATGCGGAAATATGCACATATCTATTTTCAATTTTTCTTAATTTTTATTTTTTCTTTTTAATTTCACATTATTGCTAAGAGGTTTTCCCATCAGAAAGTTTGTATGCTTTTCGATATAACTTGAAATTATCTCTAAGTTAGTGATGCTAAAACATTGCTGAGCGGATAATACGAAATGACGATCCGACTGTTTTCCACTTCAGTGGCCACTTCATTATGCTTTACTGAGCTCTCTTCATGAATGCTTTCCACTTTAAACTTTTACCTTATATGAAATATCTACGTTGTATTTACCTATCGATTAGTGCAGCGCAGAAGTGCGGTATACTTTATCAATCGATAAGGCAAAAAAAACAAGCAAACAAAGAAGCCCGGCAGGCATCTAGCCTCAAAAATATGCGATATGCTGCAATATTATGAAAGCTCTATATCCTTCTTTCTCGCATCAAGTTTTCCAGGAAGTAGTAAAATTCATTCAATGTGAAGAGAGCCGGAGGATACGGAACGATCAGTTTTGAATTTTCCAGTATCGATGTGAGCTAACGCTGGAAAAACACCTAGGACAAATTATAACGATTCGATGATCTGTCGATGGTGGCCGATCATCGAACCGCTATAGTGGCAACTTTTAGCGCATTAAAACATTCTCAACAAAACAAGTAGTAGGAATATATGCGCAGGAGGCCAATATAACATTTGCCGAGTCAATCAAAAAATTGATGAGACAATATCTTAGTCGATGATGCGGTTTTGTTGATGTGCCACTTCCTTTGGATTAGTGCTGCAGGCATTAGCGGACGTTATTTCTGCAAGAATTTTATGGGAATTTTCGATGCTGACAACCGTTTGGTGGGAATAATATAAGCAAAATGTGTTTGCGCCCTTTGTGCTGTAAATGGCAATAAGTTTAGGCGAAGTTTTATGCGTCTATTTTTAAACAATCGCATGTTAATCGTTCAGATAACGGCCTTCACTTTCCAATAGTGCATATCTCTTAACATTTACATTTCTTTCATATTCTTCAATATTGTGCATCTCAAACATTGCAATTCATCAATCATCATTTCTACAAAATTGAAAAATATTTTTGGATGCTTTCTAATCGTTGATGTTTTTTGCCTTTTGTTTTGCATAGTGCATTCATTTCGTTGTTGCATTTTTGCATATTTATGCAGAAATATTTGATAATTTGCATATATTCAACAAAAAAGTGGAAAATGCAAAATGACGCGTTCACGTTTTGATCGCACTTGGAACTTGTTCAAGTCTTTCACAAAAACTTTTTTTTTCTGTGCTCCGAATTACTATATGGAACGCCTTATAACCATATATGGCCTGGGGCATAATGTCCTCCATACAGTAAACGCTATCAGCCAGTTTAAAAGTTTAGTTTCCGATGGTTTCTGAATTGAAACCGCCTTGGATTCAGATAGAGACACATAAATACATGAGCGCAAGGATATGCGCACGCACAGACGCAATGTCAACATAAAGCATGTTTGCAGAGACGATTATTGTGCATATTTTATTGTTTTCTTTTTTCCCTATAAATTATGAAATTGGTTGGGTCAATTGAGTGGAGTGCAGAGCAAAAATTGCTCGTAATTGCTCCATAAGAGCCGCCTCGATGCTAGCTGTCGGCGTTTTCCGCCGCTTTTTCCTTCTCTTTCTTTTTCGTCCTTTTGTTCTTGAAAATATTTCCCAGGAGCTTGCGCTTTTTTTTTTTCAAAAGATGAGGTTATGCTTTGTGCATATTACATTTCACCTTCAAAAGTATTAGTGAAGATCGGGTGAAGGGAGGAGAAGGTCGGGGATGGATGTATTATGTATGGGTACTGTGATTCGATCCCGCTCACTGAATGCATTGTGGAGATTCAATAATTTGCAAAGTTTATTCAATATTCCGCTATTAATAAATAGCAATCGAGAGATTGCATAAATGTTTAGCGAAAAAAAAAGAGAGAATATTGAATAAAATTCGCTTGTTTTGTGATGTTGAAGTTTATTTTGTTAGTATTGAATCTCATTTGGAGGCAAATTTGCCAAAAGGAATGCACATATGAGTATATCGATCATTTTATTACGCAGATGTATTGTTTGCAAAAATTTTTGCAAAACATTGCACGTGATGAATTATATAATTTCATATTTGGATTTTTATTGCAAATTATGCAATGATAAATGATTGGCAATGATTTATATTGTATATTTAATAATTCGAAAATATAATTATACTACATGAGTATCTTTCAATTACGAAACTAAAAAAAAACCGTTAACAGCACATTGCATCCTTTTTCGTTTGCATTTCAAATGCACATAATGTGCACGCTGCACACGTTAACATAGGCGATGTCTGCTAGATCTGAAATATAATTACACATGTGCACCTCATTATATACTCGAATGTACATTCTTCAGGAACTAACTTTTCATCTCAGTGACCATGGAAAACGAACAACTCGGGTTCATAGTGACGTGCAAAAGAAAATATTACCAATGGAAAAATTTGAAATTTTTGAAAAAGAAAGTATGAAATTAATGATTTGCAATCTGTATTTGTGAATTGCAATTTTGGAATTTCATGATCACTATTTGCATTAAATCGTCGAAAACTTTTAGTTTTGCAATCTGAGATTTTCGTTTTATTGCATTTAAACTATTACGTTATGTTCACTCTTTGCATCCTTATATAATTGCCATTTTCGATCTCAATTCCTAAGAATCTTCATTTTTCCATCAATATTCATCTCGTTCGTCTTCTGCTTCTGCAATACTTTTTCCCGGATTGGTTGTGATTATGACTTGGAACTATCCTTGAGTCAATTATCATCAGTTGAAGATTGCAATGGGAGGGTCGACTAAAAGCTCAATTGAAAGCATAATTGTAATAAATCCCATATTCCTTTTCCGTTTCGAATAAAACTCAACTCTGCTTAGTTTATGAAAATTACAAGTGCTAAGTCGGTATTCTGTCCAATGCTTAGTTTCTAATCGAATAAATACATGCTGGAAAACTTTATTTATGCAAATTGTTAGAAGAAGTTGAAGAGCAGGTTCAAGTTCACCGAAACGACTGATGATGCTTCGTTGCGAAATGCAATGAACCTATAAGAGATTGATCATTCTATAAGTTGAAAAACACAACTATTGCATTGATAGATAAGCGATTTCATATTAGCCATAGATTCATCATATATGCTAAGCAATCTAAGTAATTTGGTGATTCTACTAGAAATGGAGTTCTTTTAATGATTTGACTTTCAAATATTTTAGAGGATAACTGTAGATCAGGCAAGAAAGTAATTTCAGTAAGTGCCTACGACTTACGTTCGAAAAATTAGTCTTGTTTTTGAGTTTTGGTGAGAGAAGAGGGAAATGAAAGCGATAATCAATAAATGAGAGGAAAAATCAACAATTCCTAAAGCATCAAAAATCACTGCTATGACAACTATTGAAGAAATATATGTAAGAAAAAGTTGATGATATACAAAGGAATTTGTATCGTATGTGCGTTTATTCGTTCCGTCGCAGAAACTTTCATATGCATAATATGCATCTGTTTAGTCGAATATGCAGATATCAATATGCTTGTAAAACAGAATTTTTTTTTTCATTGAATTAGATTAATTGTTGAACAAATTTGCATATTCAAAAATTCAGATCGCCGAGAAACGCGTGGGTGGAATCGGACTGTGAAGTTACCCCAAGGTTTGGGTAAAATTTATAAGATATGGTCAGCCAAACTTTAGCGATTTAATAGTTAAAACTTCCAGATGACACGCATAGGTGAGCGCGCAAATTTCACGATACTACCAATGTGCTTTCCGAAAAACTCGAACTCACCACTACTTAAGCCTCAGATATGCGTATGCTATAGTATAGAAATCTACTGCAGAATAAGTGTGTATTTCACTTTGTTGCCCATCTTCAAAGGAACTCGTAATACTGAGTCAGAAGTGAACATCAAATAAGGGCGACGTTGGAGGAGAGGGGGTGGGGGGGGGGAATATGAGAAGGATGGGGAATTTAATTTGCTCTCATAATAGATGACCAATAGAGTCAGTACACATTGAATTTGTTTGCAGCTAAGTCGCTTGGTATGTAAGCAGCCAATATGGCAACTTACGTAAAAAATGTTGAAATTTGTTTCATTGTACCTCAAATTGTTCTAGTAATGCGTGAAAAAAATTCGTCATATTACTTCAAAACATTCATTTAGCACATAAATTTATACTTCCTCTCATATCACTCTCCCCCACCTCCCCCCCCACCCCCCTCCCCTCCCCTTCTCTCCTCCTCTTCCAAGACCAACAAATTTTTAGAGAGTTCAATTTTTTGAACATTGCGCTGCATGTCATAACATATTAAAAATATCTCTGCGTTATCACGTTGAACGAACATTAATGAGGGAGGATAGCGTGTGTTGAAAATAAGCTGGAACAAGAATTTGAGTATATTATGTTAATCCCTTTCTGGTTTTGATTTCTCTCATTTTCTCCTTTCCTCTCTCAATTCATTTGGTAGTGAGAAAGAAATTCCTCTTATTGTGC
Source organism: Ascaris suum (assembly GCA_013433145.1). Taxonomy (NCBI): domain Eukaryota; kingdom Metazoa; phylum Nematoda; class Chromadorea; order Rhabditida; family Ascarididae; genus Ascaris; species Ascaris suum. Next base: position 16,370,997 of record CM024168.1, read on the forward strand.
AACGTTGTTGAATTCTCATCTAGTCATAAATATATACGATTCATTTCTTAATGACAATTAATTGGAAATAATCTTTAATTGGCGAATGGATAGAAAATGAAACGAATATCGAAATAAGCGTTCCATATAGAATATGCATTCAAGTAGAAATGTGCAACGGAAAAGAAAAAAAAACGATAAATGTCTGCGCTGAGTGATTTCGTAGAGCTTCACGATGCTTTTAGGGAATTGAACGAAAAAATATCTTCTTTATGAGAGATTTCGGTGCCTAGATTTGAATATTGCGAAATTTATTGGCAATTTTCCGAATAATTTTTTTTTTCGGAAATTGGCAAAATTTCCATATTTTTTAAAAGTAGAAATATGCAAATACAATGAATACTAGCATATGATACAATAAGTAATATTCATTAATATGTTTGCTGGTAGCGAATTTTCCACTAATAGGGGGGCATTCATCATTTTGGATTTATCTTCGTAAATAATTTCTTTTTTTTTTTTAATTTTTATTGTTTATAAGTCTTAAAAAATTTTCTAAGAGAATATCGATTAACGAGACAACAATTTGAAAGGAATTAATGAATTGCAAAATTTTCAAAAATCTTCGAAATTTCAATATTCGGCTTAGTGAAAAATAACAGCTTCAAATATATCTTTCTTTATTATCTTTGATAATCGAAATAGTCGGATTTTTATCATAATTTATGAAATTAAACCTAGTATTTACCTCTATTAACGTTGAGGGGAATTGATGAATTTACATTTTCTGAGATGGCGCTCATGATTGCAAACGTAATGTACTTCTCAAATATCAATTTCGTCGATAAGCAAAAAAAAAATCAATGTGAACTCTGATTATTCATAAGTTTTGCATTTATCCTCATCAATTCACTTCTAAATTAATCTAATCAATTACAATAAGTGATCGTGTGGTCTATGACTCTATGCTCGATTATTTAATTTACGTTTGCTTTTATTTATATTTATGCGATATTAATAACGTACAATTTGGGTGTTTAGTCTTTATAACTTACTTGCACATTACATATATATATATATCTTCATGAATTTTATCACAAAGTTATTTTTTATTAAAAATTTCAACAAATAATAAAATTGAATGAAAAATAAAAGAGGAACAACAATAATTCAAAATTTGCATATGGGGCTTCATGGAATTGATTGCGATTTTTGATTTCCATATTGACATAAAAATCTTTTTTTTACTCATTGAGCCATTGTTGAATCGCTCTTCAATAAAATCACCTTCATCGAAGAATGGCTAAAAAGCCTTAAATTGTATTGCTTTCCAATAGGAAGATGAATGTCATTTCTCTGTTCACTCTTATTGGCAGTCATTTCTGTTTGACATTTCAAGCAAATCTAATAAGTGATATTTGAGACTGTTTCAATCAAATGTGATAATCTAGATCCTAAGCACTAGTTACAGATTAAATGAAATTCTCGAAAATATTTCTATGGAAACTTTTAAAAAAGTCGAAATTTCTTCTTTTATTTTATACGAATTTTTGACTCATTTCAAGGAGATGGATGAAAGTTGCATAAAACGTAGTATTATTTCAACGTTTGAGATGTATTTGGATGGATTCAGGTGGACGATGCGTTGCGCATGAATAAGCGTCGCGATGATTTTGTCATTGATGAGCTGAAGCTTCAACCATCTGCATGATGGATATTCTCGAATGCGCTTTTGTGGAAAATTTCAACTCCAACGACATAAAAAGCGAAGGTTACTACGTTCATAGTAAGTTTACTTTTTATGCACTAAGTTTTTTGTTGCTAAGCGAATGTTTATGATGAAGATATTATTATTGCAGATTTTCGAGTTTACTAGAGGTATCACATGATGCGTTGGACTGTTGAATGTATTGAATTCACTTTCTGCGACAGTTTTGTTGTATTTCTATGTTGGTTATCGTGTCAAGAACTAATTAAGGAATTGCCTCAGTTTAACTAAACGCATCGATTTCACGAGGAAGATTTTGCCGGTCGTAATCAGTTTCGTGATAATGGATGATAAGCTTTCGAAAATATTAAATTTTATTTTTTTAACGATGAAGAATCTCAAAGCTCACCACTATATGCAAAAATATTTCCATTTTCCCAAAACGAAAAGATTGTTAAGAAACATTTCTATGGCTTCATTTCATTTCTAATAAGGTGTCTAACTGCTCAAATACGGTGGAAATGATGGAACGTATTCATGGAAAAGTGCGAAAATATTGTTGAAACGTTGAAATGTTCATCCATTAAGAGGCCAAGATTTCTGATCGTTTTCTTTCTCCAGCACTTTTCCCTCGGGTCTCGAATTGCGGTTTACGATGGGTATTTCTTTATTGCATGCTTATTGCATATATACGAACATTGTTTTAGAGTTGTTTACTCACATTTGCAAGTCTTTGAGGATTATTTGGTCGTTATCTTCGTCTATTTCGCCGCTTGCCTTCGATTTGTTTGCCAGAATATTACTGACACTTTCCATTCCAGACATATCTTCTCCGCTTTGTATTTTCTTTTGATTTTGATCCGAAGTCTCCTTTTCGGTTTTCTTTTTTGCAAAGAAAGTCATCCCCTCCCATTCAGCTACCGCTCTGCCGGTAGCCCATTCTGCTGTGGCCGCGATGTTGGTTACTTTATTTTGATTGCAATGATGTTCTGCACTTGATGTTTTTACTGTAAGTACATGAAGTATAATTGTTCCGATCAAACAAAATCGACTGGATGTCCTTGTAACAAATATCCTTCAAAATGACTTTACTTTATAATCAAGAGTTGAGGCAATTTTAATCGATCAAAAAATATCAGTCGAACAGCTCCTTCGGTTTTCGGTTCATAGTCGATCTGAGACATTCGGAAGGAACCGAAATTCGATTTTTACCGGATGCCTTAAATCAATAATCGACTAATATTTTTTTAAATGAATTCGGTTTCAATGAACTTTCAGTTGCGAGGCAACATTTTCGGTCTATTATTACCCATCGAAAGAAACTCCAGTCGGTTACCATCAGCATATCCGTCTCTTGAAGAATGTATCCATCTCCTCGCTTTTCACTTTATGTGTTCTTTTCATATCCGTATCCATGCGAAGAATAACAAATGATAGTGTTTACGTTTATTTCTTGATTAGACTCTTTTATTATCACTATAGAATAAAAAGCATGCAAAATTTTGAAATATCTTACAGGAATGATTGAATGATATAACGCGATCGAGTGACATTTCAGGGGATTATCGATCATAAGAATCTGCAATCGGGTGCCATTGCGCAGCTTCCAAGGTGGATTCTAGCCGACGCTGCCGTTGTTAGCTTGAAGCATAGCGTGACGCACGCCCCGAAGCTAGCGAGCGGTGACAAGGCGTGCGCGTGTGCCGAAGCAGTCGGTATCCATTAGTCGGCTCGCAAGAATGGCTTCCGTTACGTCGCTTCTCGCTTCGACTTTGCTGTTTGCCAGTTTGACGCTCGCTGCACCTGTGGTTCGTTTCCCTTTAAGTTGAACTATCTTACCTGAGGTCGAGTGCATTCTATTCCCTATGTGCAGAAATTTTTTACGTAGGCTTTAGAAAAGCAATGAATCTGGAAGCTCGTGATGTGCCCCACCTCACTCTTAAGTATAGGCATGCTTTTGTTTTTTTTTAATTGGAATGTCAAGTCACTCGAAGCAACTATCGAAAGAGTCAGATTCCTTTGTTTGACATGGTGCTTAAGATAACATTCAAAAGTCCACCTTAATAAAAATTTTTGTATATGTTCGGGATTACTGCTTCCCTCCACGAAAACAGCGCTTTATGTCAAACATTTCCAATAAATTCGTTCATCCCACATCAATCTTTGCACCAATCAGCATCAGCTTTTTTCGCCAGAGGGCATGTTATCGAAGTGCACTCTTATTCACTGATCCTCCCGATTCTCTGATTTCAAAAAAAAGCATTAGGCCTAATGAACAATAGCTTGTATCATCACAACATGTTTATTTTGCTGCATATTCAGTGCAGAGAGAATTAGATAGAGTACCGTATTTATTTGCAATAATATTTACAACATTTGCAACCATTTATTTGCAATAATATTTACAATATTTATTTGCAACAATATTTGCAAAATTTGCATCGAATTAAATCCAACATTTTATACGATATTCAATGCACAAAATTTTCCTATACTTGAGGAAACAGAACTTCGAAAAAGATTTCCTTTCCGAAACACATAAAGTGATTAAGTTCTTGTCTAAATTGCAAAATTCTACCATATAATAAGACAGTGATCACACTCATGCGATGTTGTATTCGTCGCATCCTCATGATATGGTGCTTATCCCTTATTCTAGCAAAAAACGGTCGTATTTTCATTGTGTTCGACATCATTGTGTTGGCAGCAATTGCTAATTTGCCTTACAACTATGCTTATGCGTCTGTTCATTTGTCTGTCTCGTTAGCGCTTGAATTCGGCAACCACTCAGATTAATTTTGAGAAGTTTGTCCGGTAAATGTACCCACTATGTTGATATCCTTCCCTACAATTCACATTTATTCACTAACTTTCATAAAAGTCATTGCAGACATTCGAAAGATGGGGAAAAATTTCAGTGCATTTTATGCATGATTGATATTTCATTTTACGCCGGTCGGATTGCGAAAAAAAAGAAGCAAATATTTGCGGAAGATTTTTATGAACTCTGCATAATTTGTTGGAATCTGAAAGTATTATTTTGCACATTTTATGGTACTTTTTTTTTTGGTAGTTTGTGAAAGTGGTCGATGTGATGAGCGGAATGCGAGTGGCACACATATCATGCCATCCTCACTCACTTTTACGGCCTCTCTACCTGTCGAGTTGTTTATGAAGCATGACTGATATCAAAATTCACCTAGGAATATTTGAAACTCTCATGTCAACAACGATAGGTTAACCATTCGATACATTCAGTCCATATTTTTTTCATTTTCTTCGAAGAAAAGAGAATGGCACTCCAAGCAATGAACACGAAACACAATTAAGGCTTCGGGATTGTGGGTGTATTCTTTTGTGAATAGCCATAAAAGGACGCGTTTTCATGTGACTCGGATATGTCTGCAAACTAAATGGAAAAATGAAATAACGATGAAAACGAACGTTGGTTTAAATTCTAGAGCGTTGCTTAGTATTTATGCTACTATAGTAATATCAGGTAACCTAATATCAAAAAATTTTCTCATGGAGCGAAATGGAGTGCCACTCTAGCAATATAATTACAGCGCTATATACTAGTGCGCATGAGTATTTCTCAACGTTCACTTTAATAATTTTCAGTTATTATCGCTTATGTAAATATATCAAATGTATATGATATAAGCGTATAACGTATGCATACACACATATCGCATATATACACAACATATGAATAATATATTTTAAAAGTTATATATACACAGCATATCGTACACACCTATCGTATACGCATTATATCAAATATATAATCGAAATATACTATATACATAAATAATACCCGAATAAATATATAAGTATTGAATTTTAGTACTAAATATCGTAAGGCACATGAAGAAAAAAAAAGATTGCTATTGAGATGCGGTTTATTTCAATGATAATTTCTAGGATATTGAGGTGAATAAGTTCTCTTATTTCCGACAACGTTTCTAACATTCGAAGATATATTTTGTAAAGTGATCCATCGTGCAAAATATCTTTTTTTTTTTGAATTTACTACAAAATCACTTGCAATAGTTTTTGTGCATCTTTAGAAGAATGTAGTTATTTCTCAATCGTATAGAAAGTCAACTAATCATCTCGTTTACACCTCTCAAAACGAATCGGAATTTTTCACTATTAGCAACTTATTAAATTAAGCTTTGCGTGGAGATAAATTTTTATCTTCTACGGAAATATGTGAAATGGTTGAATTCCTAGACGTTATGAAGCTGTGTTTGTATTACGCCATAGCTGATTAGTTCATTTTTGACCAACGTTATCTAATCCGCGCAATTTGATGGATAAGAGTTAGCCGATTGAACTAGTTCGTCCGATTCAATCGTCTCGGCTTGAAAATGAAGTGAATAATCTTGGCTAGTTCAGTTGATATCATATACACTTTTCCTGTCCCTTTCGTCGGAATATAATATTTCATACTTAGCAACGAAATAATCTTGTACAGATGGGAGCATTAATTTTTCCTGCTTGGACAAATTTAGATGCGGCTTAGTCGGTTGTGAAAAAATTCGCAAATTTCTGGATATAAAATATCCTTCAGAAGTCGTTGGTTTAATGAGGGATATTCAGGAGTTAGTTTTTCAACAGTATAGACTATATCCATCAAATTTCATAACTATGGCTTTATTCGTTCGTCTTGAATTGAGTCTGCTGGACAAAAAAAAACAAGCGAACAAACATAGACGAACATATGAATGCCAATACAACATTGTCATAATGCGCTTTATGAAGGAGAACGAACATCGAATGCAAATGGAATTTTTTCTGCAGTCTCCTTTAAAAAAAGCTTAATTTGTCAAGAATTTTCGCACGGTTTAATCCTCGTGGAACATATGAAAGTGTGGGTGAGAGCGAAAAGGAAGAATGCATCGTTCATTTCAATATCTTATTCTGTCCATTAACAAGGAGAAATTGGCACTCATCTCGCTATTGGGGGGCTAGCGAAATGCGTGCTAAACATGCGGCCATTCATTGGATTTTATGTAGCTGCTAAATTGGCTACACATTGAGGCTCTCACATTTGTTTGATGAATTGTTGACTTTTCCTTTCTGCTCATAAAAAGAAATCGATAATGAAGTTTTGAAAAAGATTTTCGATTAATCGAGGGATAGAATGCAATGAAAACTGCATATCAAAAAAAAGAATTCATAATATTTTGATGCTATTAGATAGTCAATTGAAGATTCAAAAAAAGAGAATGTTTAAAATCCACGAAAGGATATAATGTGCCTAAACGTTGTTTCAAGGTAACTAATACAACCGTCATATTGCCGAGGAGAGGATATTAGGATCTTTTCTTTGAAGTATGAAAATCTAAGATACTATCGTTGATTGTTTCGTTCTCAATACTCTATAAATATTCATTAAATTTTTTGAAGAGTTCATATTTTTATACGTAACATTTCAATAGTTTTCTCTATCACTAACAATTTATTATGAGTTTCGAATTGCAAAGCGTTATCAATGATCAGCAAAGATTGAAATCTTTTGCGATATCGTTCTAACTAACACTTCATCAATATCTTCGCATTATTAGTTAGCTTGTTGATAGATTTAAATGAGCCATATAATTCGAGAGATTTGTTTTGTAATTTGCAATGATGCTTTCTTTAAAGAAAAAAAGCTCTTAAATTTTTTAATTCGCCTTTTATCAATTTTTTTTTTTGAAGAAATTCTATTTATTAAAATCAATGACTATTTGTTCGTTTTACAAATATACGTTTGCAAAGTATATCACGATGATGACATCTTTATAAGTTTGTACGCTTGCAATCGCTTCTTTATCCGATAATTTCCACTCGAGATCATTAAAACTAGAGTTACGAGACTAGTTGTTATGCGCGTAACGCCATAGAAGATCTCTCTACTAACATTCGTAGCGATCAAGGCTAGATTCGGATAAAGTTATACGAAAATGCTTTCTGCGGAAGCTGAATCTTATTTGAGAAATTATAAATGTTATATTTATTTTGTCGTTTTTAAAAATATTTCTTGAAATTAGTCGATTGAATTAGTGGAATTACTGAAAATACACTGCATGCGAACCTCTCAAAACAATCTTCTTCGCTTGTTTTTGAAAATATCGTTTATGCAAATGAGATTGCTCCTTGATAGATTAATGATTGGGGCAATGTTTTTCTTGAATGACACCCTAGCTACGAATATCATAGAATCAAGTTTCATATAAAAGCGATCCGTTATTAATCTCTTTTATGCAAATATTTCGACGAGTTGTTTACGCTAAATAGCACAAATTTATGCCACGCGATGTTCGTGTTTCTTGTTGATTCAAATGCTAATTGTATATGGCGGAGTGATTCGGTAATGATGCTCTATTCATCAATAATAGAAACGGACAACTATTTACTGCAACAAGTTAGATTTTATAAGATCGTTAAAGAAATGATAAATAAAATCCCTTCGAATTGATCACTCATCTCTTTCAAAATACTACATAATTTTTTCATTATTTCATTTTATCTTGTACGATGAAAAAATTTCAGTTGATAGAGCATTGCATTTTTAGTAGTTGTCTCCTCCATAACGCTTATGGAACTTCGTCTTGAGAGACACCTATTACAGTAGTCGTCTATGAATTACCACTTAGGACAGGTGTCATATCATCGAAAATTATTCGCGTCACTGATTTTTCATTTCGACAGAATTTCGCTGAATGAACTCAACGGTTTCATTATTGCGTAAATTCATTGTCACTTCATATATTGCAATGATGTAATTTCAGGTGTTTGAAGATAAGTTTTCTCAACTCTTCAGTAAATAATTGTAATTTTGAGAATTTCAAAAATTTCAGCTTTATAAATTGGAGATTGTTGGTCACCTTAGATAGTGTAGAAGGAATGAGATTTGTTTTTGATGCAAATAAAATAGATAGATCAAATCTATTCTATTCACTTTTTTTTTAAAATTGGAATTTATAGATGCAAATATACTTTTCAAGTTTCTCTTTTTTGAGCAAAAATTTTCGTTCAAGCTAAACGCTTTTGTCGCATTCATATGATGCTGTGGTATATCTGTGCATGATGTGTGTGCCTCTGTCTGTGCCCATGTCTGCGTCTGTCGGTCCTTCTACTTCATCGCATGTTTATGCTGCGATAACGACACTGACAACATATCGTTTTGTGTTAGGTTGAAAAATACTCTCACCTACTAAGTTTTGAGGTAATAGATGAATTTTGGTGTAATACAATTATCGATAATATATAGTGAATAGAATTTCTTTTGCGTTTTATTTCCGTTTCCTTTTTTTTTTAATCTCATAATTCCTTTCATCTTTCATTTTTCGTTTTATTCACTAGCACTCTTACTATCCACAAGTATTGCTTTCCATTTTATGATAAAGAGGACTTTAATTTTGCTCAAATTTCAATTGATAGCTATTTATGTTTTATGAGAGGGGACTTTCCCACTTACCGGATTCACAAATCTGTGAATTTTCGTCATCCGAATAAAGTTTTCTCTCACTAAAATCTCACTTTTTTAGGAATATTATTTATCGACTCACCGATACGATGTGATACTAGCCGAAATATTTCTTTCAAATTTATTATAAGCTGAAATAGATATCGAAAATATCATTAATGAAATAGTCATTAGAGATATCTCGATGAATAGGGCCATTTAATCTCATTTTTCTAGCGTAACCACAACCACTAAGCACAGCTGGGTCCCTCATATTGCCATTGGAATGCTTCTAATTTAATTTTCTACTAGATCCATAAAATTCTTGCAACCATCGGAAATTAATTATTAATTTTGCAAATAATATATGATTAAAGCGAAGAATATCGTAATATTACACTTGAATTTATTGAGATAATCTGACTAAAAAGAAAAACATATTATCAATTCATGCTGTCTCTCTCTAATGTTACTGCGAATTTCGCCTATCTTCTTTCTCATTTTCCCCGGTGATTTTACATATTTTATAAGCTGCTGTTCTTTCTTTGTAATGTGACTCTATTTAATATGGTTCACATCATATACGTTTCTAGTCCTAAAGTAGTGCGCTTACTTTCGATCATTGAAATGACAAAATGATCCTCTCGAAGAAACTTGTGTCTTACATGTTTGTAGTGTAAAAATCAGGGTTAGCCATTTCAGGTCATATTGAATTTAGTCAGATCTAACTGAAAACTGAAAATTTTTATAACATTTAGCGCGCTATGAGTGTCTTTGAATTTTTTTATTTAGTCTAAATCTAAGCGATTCTCTTGAAACTTAGTCTTTTTTTTTCATTTATGTGTTAAGAAGATTGAGCTCGAGAACACTACAAAACTTTTCAAAACCCTTATTTTGAAGTCTCTCTCCGATTATTTTTGATCTTCGATAAAACACATTGGGCGACTTTTAAAAAATTCTCTTTTAACTTAGTCGCATGCAGTGAGATTTCAAATTTGTGCAAAAAGTGACTTGACATTGAAACATATAAGCAGGGAAATTCTTTCTTAAATCAGGTTTTTTTTTAAAAATTATCTCCGCATTTTGTGAAATGGGCAGAAAACATCGGATATATATCGTTTTATTTGCGCTTATTAAAATGTTGCTTAAAACAGAATGCTTTTTGATCGCTTCATTTGCGCAGATCCATATCAAAAAAAAAGTGCTCGGTTTTCTCGAAGATTTTGAGTTGGCAAGAGTGGATTTCAGTATGCACTGAAATAGTCTATTGTTGTTGATTGATGTTGTGATAATATTGTTATGCACATATCAATTTGACATTGCAGCGTTTCACAAAGATCGAACGGATTGAAACTTGCAGCATAAATGCTTTCACTTAGAATTCAGTAAAGTCGAGGCATTTAGTTTCCACTATAAATTGTGCATAACAGCGGAATTCTACTTCTTATATTAATCCATTTGCACAATTAATTCGAATTCTTGCTGCAGTAGTAATAGAATTCAGCGCATCATAAACAGACAAAGTCGATTCGGCTTAATTTGAATGAACTATAAAAATCGACTTCTAGAGAAGTTTCACTCGCGAGTCAACTATCAGTGATTCCTATATTATAGGCAAATAAATGAACACAAATCGAAATTAAATTTGAGGCACCGATATAGCTGTTATATGTTTTACAACGTTTTTAAGTACCATTTTTATCGCACGTCCAGTTATTTTTTGCCAATTCTTTAGTTGATGAAAAGCATTTCTGTAGTTTTCTTATTTGTTGGTCTCATCACTTCAGCTGTCATCAATAAACAATTTTAATTGGTAAATATATCAAACATCCTAAAGCGCCAGTGATCTATAAAAGCATTTAAATCTTGATTTCATCTTACATTCGTTTTTATTTTTGCGTTAATTTTTTCCTAGATTATATATCTCAACGATAATTATAGATAATGAGAGTTCTCATTAGGAAATCTTTAATACCATGATCATTAGTTATTTTCTTCAAGGTATCATCAACGACCTCGACAGATTATTGATAATCTAACAATTTCAAATGTGCTTCATAGATGAGCGCATCACTGAGAAGAGAAGACCTATGTAATTTATTAGTTCATTATTTAGATTCATTGTATATTTGCCCATCAATTTTAAAATCTAAACGTGTACTTTCAGCAATAAGCCTATCGATAATTTTTGCTCACAAATGAGCTTTACATTCGATTGTGTTGTTGCATATTTGTCATTTGCATAGAGAACATTATTCCGTAAGCAATTCGGTGATTAATCTTTACGAAACGAACAAATGCATCTTTTTCTTTCTTTTTTTTTTTTAAATGAAGGAATTCATATCCAATGTTTATCGCTTCAGATATCTCTATTCTTTTGTGCATTAGTTTCGAATTATTTGAAAGGGTATTTAGTGCTGTTGAATTTCACGAAAAGTTTTCGTATACTTAGTGAGTAGTTCTAGAATGGTTGTGCAAAATCAGTCGTCGACAAAAAATAGTCTAACAATAATTAATCAATCCGACGGTAAATTCAGGTGTAGAGTTGGAAATTCGAAAAGAAGGATGCTCTTCTAACAGTTTACTGTTGACATTCAGATATTCCTGTCCCCAAAAATATAGCAGAAGCGAGATGCAGCAAATAGGACACAAAATTACTGTCATTCGGAGGGATTGCGACTCCAAACGGTGAATGCTTTGCAGCGCTATTCGACGAATCCATAGGTAATCGTAGTACTTGCCATTGAATTATATGCGCTAAACAAGCTATAGCTTCTATTTTTCATAGCGATTGGTCTTGAACGTCCGTCTTGTTGAAATTTACCTCGCACACTATGGATATCCGTGGACTTTCATGACAGCCGCTATCATAGTTACTGTGCTTTTTTCCAGACATCTTTTTCCACAACAACAGACATCAGTCCAGACATTTAAAAATCACGATCCCTCTACTTCTACAGTCTTAATAACCTAGTGATAGTCTTGACGACAAATAATAGATAATTTATTAAAAAAACTATTTCTGGATGATTTTTTGTCCAGATTCTATATCCTTCAAACTCATATTTAAATGACTTTCAAAAAAAAGTAATTGTACAGTCGTTTTTCATTTTTGGGGATGCGACCTTTCCCGGCAATTTTTGTTTGTATGGTAATAAAGAACATTATTGGTTTGAAACAGAAATCGATTATTGAAGCATGCAAGAAATTCTTGATTCTTTTTTCATTTTTTTTATTAAGCATCAGATCGTCATCTTTAAAGGTCCTTAACGGAAAACTTATCTTCCGCCTCTAGATGCGCGGAGATTTTGATACTACTGCGGTGCATCTCCCAGCTTAACTTGCGGAAAATCTGCATTTCTTCCACTCCCATCTTCCAGAAATAGAAAAATCATATGACATATGCTCATCAGAATCATCATCAATATCGTAATTTCGTTTTTGCATAATGTCGCAATCGTTTGGGATTGCGGAAATTCACTGCAAATATGAAACTCGTTTCTACTGTAATTTTATCGAATAGATGTGATTGTTATAGCAATTATTTGACTGCACAAAAGAATCAATAAAAATTGAATTTAATTAAATTTGGAACTTAAAATATCAATAACAAACTGATTATAAAATAAGTATTTGTTATGCAAGAAATGGTATAAGGAATTTTTTTTTTTTTTTGATGCTAAGACAAAATCATTGAGCGCTAATTGTATCGATTTATTCATTGAGAATAGTATATACAATCCGGATGGAGACTTCATCGACGATCCATTGTATCGATAATCAGCCTAATGTCTACGCTATGGATTAGTTGGAAAGCCTTTTTTTTTCCACATATTTCATTTGTATAAACACTATGAAATAAAATCAACAATAATTTCGCCTTTATCATATTGGAATGATTCTCTAAACATAGAATTTATCGTTGAGTCTTATTTGGCTATTTTAATAAGTTTTATTTTGTAGATAATTTTTTTTTCTTTTTTTTGGCCCATTTATGAGAAATAACATTGTAATTTTGGCGTCCTCTGATGATGCTAATAATCAAAAATTAAAGAATTTATTAATTAAAAGTAGAGAAAAATTCATTGAAGTTGATGGAAATAATCTCAAAAGCTTCCAATGCAAAAATTAGTCAACACAATTATTTTTGAAACTGTTATAGAATTATCTAAACAACGAAATGGATAGCTTTTTTCACTTGAAGAAACCCTTTGAAAAGCCTACGAAAAATTAATATTTATTGGTTGCTAGAAACGATTTATTGGTTATGGCAAACCCCCTATCTCTCCATCCCCTCGCAACCAATCTGCATCCTCTGTGAAGTTTTCGCCTTGAAAAATGGATTGGTTTGAGAGTAATGCCCGCGTCCTCATATGAAATCGTATTCGTAATGATACATCCAACACACTGTTTCATTCTCACAGATAAAACGACATCTTTCAAGTGCATTCTGATTTCCATGAAGTAAATATCCCATGGAAACTGTCTAATCGTTTGTGATGATTCGTTATGGGAGTTTTCATCGACAGTTTACTATTGTGTGTCTGTCATCCCCTTTCGTCGCGCTCCTTCTTATTATTTTAATAAATGAGCTGGAAGCATTCCTAAACCTCACTTCGCAAATCATTGCATTCTTCATTAGTACGAATCCCTGTTCTCCCAATTGTCACTAAACCCCATCATAACACCACATAATATGAGCTAGTGCTAAATCTTGTAAGTGAAATATGTTGCTGAGCACTTCTTTCGTTGTTGCAGAGTTCAAAAAAGTCTTAACAGCGACATGTGCAAAATTGTGTGTGTAAAATTTAACAAATTCTCCCTTTATTTGAGAGAGACGGGAGGAGGGGATGAAGTGGAGGAATTACTGGAGACCTATCGCTTTACCTGTCGGTAGGGACCGAAAGACTTTCTGCCTATCATATCCCGCATTCTGCTATCACTTCTGATATGCGCTAGCCTTATGGCTTAAGTAATGACCGCTTTCGCGATGAGCTGTTAATGAAGTAATCTCTTTTTTTGCTGCAGAAACTATAGACGTCAAAAGTGTTTCGAATTTATACTTCCACTTACTTTTCGTTTAGTTTGCAGCAGTATATAACGTGATAAAGAATATATCAAATATATGTTGCAACAATTAGCTCTGTTAATCGCCGTTGAATTTGATGCTCAGATCTACTACGTGATTTAGATCAGTTCGATTATTGATCATTTCAAGATCTCTAAAGTTTTACGTCAGATAGCTCATTTGAAAAGGCCACTAATTAGCACCTTACCGACGTTATATTATTCCTTCATATTCTATGACGTTTTTTTACTTAACTAGAAGTGATATATGACTAGCACTCAAAAATTGATAATTTTTACGAATTCTATAAGAAAAGTGCTTTAAAATTCTCAAATATGCTCGAATTATCTCGATATTCGGCAGGTGCAATCGTGGAAGAGTTATTATTTATCGCGTTCATTTTCATAGAAATTTGAAGTGCAAAACGATTAAATTTTTAGAATTTATCTTATCATCCAAACATATCATTCATTTCATGCGTCTTATCAGTTCGAGGAATTCCCTTATTTGATTTCCTTTTTTCGAAATCGAAATAGCAATTCTATTCGATTAAATTCAGTATACGATACGAACAATAGAATAGCACTGTCATATCAATCATATCAATTGAGATTATATTATATGATTGCTTTTTTTTTACTTCATAAAATAATTTATCGGCTAATATAATTTATTCTCAACGTTTATATTTATATTTTAAAAATTTTTAAGCCGAAAAGTTTGACAAATTTAATGGGTTTATTTTCACGTTGATCACCAATGATGATATCGACTATTATGACATATGATATTAGGGTATAGATAGACTGTTTATTAAAATATATGAGAATGAAAGCTTTTTTTTTTCTTGGAGAGTATTTCAATCTTAGATAAATTACATGAAAGAATAGACGGATAAAAGGATACGTTGGATAGCATTCGTTTCATTTCAAATATTGCAATTGTTTGCTAACAAACGTTTTATGGAATATTTCTAGTATAGAAGAGGGATGAGAGGAACGAATTTCATTCGGATATACGAAAAATTTCAGCGATCTCGTTGATTCAATGATTACGAAAAGTTCTTTTTTCTTTTTCCTAAAAGTAATACCTGAAAGGAGTTGAGAAATAGATGATTTCCATTTGTTCTTTAATATTTTTTTCATAAAATAGTGAAAAATTATTGAATAATGTTCAATGAGAAATTGTAACACGTAAAATATTTGAGGTATATTATGCCCAATATAGAACGATACATTCTTCTTCCTCCCAATCTTTCTCTAACTTCATAGATCCTCTAACCTCTAACTTCATACATTCTTCCATGATATGAAATTATATGCATAAAAAATAATGAGAAATAAAAGCAATCAAAGTGGCTGCGTTGTGGAAAAATGAGAGTTAAGCTAAGATTAAAAAAATCACATTTTTCTACAACTTTCAATGTTTTTTTTTGAGGTTAACTTTTTACAACTTTTTAATATCACGCGCTCAAATAATCACTTTCAATGTTTGAGGTTTTTTAACTAATTTGATGCTTAATAATTCAAAACTTAGTATTGAACTTTAAAAAAAACTGATCATTTAAATGAATAAAATATCAAATGCGTGATATTCATTATTTTTATTCGATGATAAAAAATTCCAATCTAAAATCGATCATAAAAATTTCTTACGAGAAAAAAAAATGTAATTTGATTATTGCTAAGTAATTTTGTGAAAATCTTCGAAAAAAAAAAATTCCAATTAATCGTTGAATATTCTCGATATTTAACGAGAATATTGCCAGTATAAATTCAAAAAAAAAGTTCAACGAAGAAAACTCATCAATCAATTCGGTGATATGAGACATTTACCAGCCTATATGAATGAAGCTAAAATCAACGAAGAATTACAATTTGAATATGTAAAATTTTTATTCTTTTCCATTATTTGTTACAACGATTAGCCTATATGTCGTTAGAAATGATCACGTATAGAAAACGGCTCGTACTAAAATCAGCAAATACATCGACATCATAATTCCTAGTATGCAAATTTAATTCGCATCGTGTAGTTTTTTATGTTCTTCGAATAAGATAAACATAGAACGCAATTCAAAAGCGTTATTTAAGCAGCAAGAGAACGTAATGCATTCTAGTCATAAAAGAGAATCACTATCAGCTGTCGTTTCTGAATTTTCGAAAATATTTTGAGCGATTTTGGGCAAACTTTTTGCCTTTTTTTTAGTATTTAAACAAATTTGTCATTTCGTTATTTGAATATAATAAATTTCAGCAGAATGAAGTGGCGCTCGCAACAAATAAAAGGTCGACACTTTCAACAGGTTAGCGTTATAACACAGCTGAAGTTTGAAATTTTTTCTACTTTTTATTAAATATTAAAATGATCATATTCAAACTCGATAATGCATGAAATTATTCACGTCAAATAGCGACTGTTCCGGAAAAAGACAAATTTAGAGATTTTCTCTAACCAAAATGTGACACGAAGTAGCGACAGAAAAAACTACTACCTGTTAATGCCCGAACTATTTTAGATCTTTTGGTACCAATTCAAGAAACTTTTGCAGCCCTAGCAGCGACCTACCTACTGTCGTCGCTACCGTTATTAAACGCATGAATTTCATATGAACGATTAAAATATTCCTCTCTATCTATCTTTTCCACGCTTAGATTTCTCCCCTTCTCTCCCCACTCTCCCATTCTCTTCTGAAAAAAAAATCACTGGGGAAATCACTTTATAAAATGAGCTATTCAGTTTTAAACAATTTCTATACAAGCTTCATTTCTATCCAAAGAGGAGTTACAAAGATACCAGTTAGTCTTTCATGAAAACATTGATTATTCATTCGACCATCGTTATTGCTGTTTGCTCTTTTAAGTGAGTTTCATAATTCATTAAATTGTAAATTTATTGCTATATCATATAGAAATTATCATTCAGTGTGATAGTGAACAGATGAATACTCATTGATAAGTTATTTGCTTATCGAAAAGTGTTCATCCGTAACAATATAACAAATATTTTCAAATCTTTTTCTTCAATTATTATCGAACTTTAGCAGCGGAAAATTTCGAAAGCATGAAAAACCGAACATTGAGAAGGAGATAGAGAGAAGGAAAGCAATAAAAAATAGGATCGAAAAGGTAATATGTCTATTCAGTCTACTCAAACAAATTGCATATTATCTCTCAGGTAAAGATGGATATCATTTTACAAACAGTCGATCGATCGTTTCGTTTTAAGCAAACAAAAAAAGCTATCAGAGAAGTTGGTGCAGTTCTGCATTTTAGCAGTTCTGCTTATCATACACCAGTTATTCCCATAATTTATTGACAAATGTTTTTCATTATATGCATTAATTTCCTTTTAAATTGTAAGCGATGCAATCAACTCAACAGATTGAATATCACTGAAATTAGAATACATGAGAGAATTGAAAATGATAGCTAGGTAAACACCTATGTGTACATACAAACATTTACGCACACTCATAAAGAAAATTTCACCGTAATATGTTTAGCAAATGCAAATTAAATGTTATGAAACTGATAAAATAGCCACGAACAGCCACAAAAATAATCACCAAAAATAGCCAAAAATAAAATAAAGACAAAGAACATAAGACCATAAAAACACGTGAAACGTAGTGAACGAAAAGGAGGCAATAGTTAAACAAACTTATAGATTTTCCGGCGGTTGAAATGCCTAAAGCGACAAGTAAAAGCAAGGACATTAGGCAGTGAGACTGCATCAACAGGAAGTTTATTCCACACTGTGTGAGACCGAAAAGAAAAGGGATTATAAACTGAAATAAAAGTTAGAACTGTTGAAAACAGTTAAAAGCTATGAGCTCATGACAAATTACGTCGATCAGAATAAGAGAATATTGAAGCAGAGTTAGCAGCAGATAAACCATTGATAAAGCACAAAGTAAAGTTTAACTTAAGGCGCAAATGCAAATGAGTTTATGCCGGAAATGCACAAATGATCTCCAAATTCGGACTGTACGGATCCGGAAAACCCTACGAAAACTATTTTTATGAAACCTACTTACATATTTTTCAATATTTCTAATTTCACAAAAAAAAACAACCGAACTGAACGGCCGTATTCAAAAAACAGTATGACAATAAGCAGTGAAAGCCTTCTTATAGTGTTTAATGCAATTAAACTAAATTTACCATAGAATGGCAATATGCCACCTTAAGTTCCTAAGTCTTCCAGTACAAAGATTCGTCATCGAACACTCCCGAATCTCGGAAGGAACTGGTAATGGGAAGCAAAAATCTTAGAGATTCTAACTGTCATTCATACTTCAAACCATTATCGTCATTAGCACCTATTTGCTAAGCATTAAATCAATGAGTAAGACGATCTATAAATCTTCAGATCATCAGCGAAAACCTTACAGGGACTGGTCAAATCACCCGCAATGTCATTCATATGCACCAAGAATAACAGAGCTAGATATTATATGCAAAAATCCATTAACTCTCAACAGTACAATTCAGAGAGCCAAAAATGCCTCGAAAAAATTAGGTCAACTTTTGAAAATTTTGTATCGATTTAAAGGAGTGCATTGATTTATTTTGTTATTCCATATAGTATAGTGCAAGTGACGAAAAGAAAACCAAGTCTCCTCCTGTATTGTTCAAAGGTAAGATAGTCGAAGAGACAAATCTCTCTTTAAAGTGCCTGCAATATCTTTTCTCAGGTTGCAAATTATTGTACACTTAAACTACAACGCAAATCTCATCTGCCTAGAGAATATGGCATAGACGCAAGTTTTATTGACGCATAATTCTCGCTTTCTTCTTTGATCGCCATGCAGCATTCTACAGTATGCATCGTTTGTGCATACACATGCATTTATACACTGCAGAAAGTAATCGAGTAGAAAGAACGATGCAACCGCATTTGAAAAATCAACATTACATGGATGATGGGCATTTATTGGGATGTGTGACATTTAGTCTTGAACTTTTGGCTCGCAATTACATAGGGCCGACATTTGATCCCATCGGAATGATTGATGCACGTTAGGCGAAATGACTGATGGCAGAATGGCCATCTGAGATCTGCATGCGCTTGTTTTTTCAGTGAAAAAGGACTTTATTACTTTTGAACGAACAGAAGGGGAGAGGGGGGGGATTTAATTAGGAACTGAATAAATAAACAAATATTGCTTCACAATGAGTGGCCCTCATTTAATAAATTCAAAATGAGTCAATAAGTTTTAAGCACAAATCTTTATTTCTTCATGCCAGAATAACTAAAAAAAAACGCAAACTCAACACAGAGATGAAAATGTGAACGGCGTTCATTATGAGATATGAGATTTTGAGATTCATGCCAGAATAACAAACAATACAAATATGAAATGTCCTTTGGTCGATGGAACCAGCCGGCTGTGCGCTTATATTTTCCCTCATCTAACCAATCTGCGGCGCAAATGTCCTGTTAAAAGTTGCTATGAAGCGGATAACGAAATTTTTTCTTCAAAAATGCAAGTGTCTGCGCATTGCACGTGACCATCTTGCCACAAATCATTCCGCATAATGCGTATGCATATCGGCTCGAATTTCCATCAAATGCAGTTGAAAACCAAAAGTCTGGGGACCAACCGTCCGATTCTTCTCATAAAGTGGCACTCTTTTGAAGATGTTTGAAGTCTCATCAGTTTTGAGGCGTTTTGCTTCGACGTTTCCATTCACCAATCTCTTTCCTCCTCTTTCCTCCTTCTTGCTTGGGCACTTTCTTTAGTCCTCACGTAGAGGAAATGGAAAACGCACCAGAAAGGATGCCGTAATATATGCTTTTCATAGTGATCATCGAGTGATATAAGTATTCAAAAAAAACGCAACAGAACATTATCTACTAAATAATTTCTAAGCGTTTGGCAATTAGACCTAGACATTTCTTCATTCATAAAAGTGATTTTCTTCGGCAATAGTTCCGGTGAAATATACATATGTCACTTCAATAATGCATTAATCATTATCACTCAAAAATTTGACTTCATCATATTGATTTCTACTAAAGGCAACAATACGAATTCATTATCATTATAATATTAGAGAATTTGAAAGAAACATTTGAAGCAATTATTTGTGGATATTTTCTCTTCTAATAAATGAAGAGGAAAGATTTCTAATAGTTTATTAACCTTTAAGAAGCTTTTATGCATGAAAACTTAAATTTTTAATAAAACGTTTCGTTCGAAATTTTCAACTCGTAAATAAAATCCGCATTTCTCTTATTTCCAAAAAAAAAAAAAAAAAAAAAAACAATGTTTTATTTGAATTTAGATGATTTTCTTTGTAGACTTTATGATATGATAACATAATATGTTTTCATAGCAAACGAATATTATTGCATTCGTTTCCTCTTATCCCTTAGGGATTCAAAGCGGACAGCAATAAAAAAAAAATTGATAGGTGCAATTAGCCGTGCTGTTGTGCATTTTGAACTCTGCGCTATCTCTGTCTGTTCTGAGCTGAATTTCTTTCCTTGGAGGTAGCGCATTATTGAAAACATTCGGGGAAGAGATAAAATAAAGCTCTTTTAATGTTCTTCGAATGAACATATAGTGGAAAAGATGGTTTTACGTATGCTCGCGTTCTTTTCGTTTATTTATCCATCTTGTTTGTTATATAGACTCGATGTTCTAATTAAGGCGTCACAACAATGCACACCATTCTTGTATGTGAACTTCCGGAATTCTTTTACATTATTCAACGAAATTCAAAATGGCTGCTTAGCCATGCACATTGACAATAAAACTAACATCAGCTTAATGTTGAAAGTACTTTATTGCTATGAAATATTCTAACAAGAGGACGATGAAAGCTACTGCGAATTGTTGCTTCTAAATTTACGCAGATTACATTTAATTTACTCTTGATAGAAATGTCTGAATATTTAATGCTTAATAAAGAAGCATATTTAAATAGAAATGCATAAATACTCAAAGGGAACTATATTAGTTGAAAAAAGAAATGCATGAAAGTGCTCATAGATGATGGATGCATTCTATTTTTTTTTTCTTTTTGGCAAAGCAAAGTGCAATCATTGCTAACGAGAGCAAAATGAGCGACGAAAACGAAAATGGAAACATGCAGCGTTGCTTAATCCCCAAAATGCGACGTAAATGGGGAGTTGCTGATGCAAAACACATTCGTCATTTCTCGTTTTTATCTTTATTTCATTTGCTAGAATTAAAGGAAAATAAATTTGTTGTTGAACAGAATAAAGCAAGGAGAATTAAAATAGCCAAAAAGAACCTCCGTAAATGAATCGAACAACCCCTAATCGTTCTCATTCTTTCCTCGGAATACATGAAGAGTAAAGAAGGGTGGTGAACTATGAATGTTGTCTTTAGTTGATTTAAAAACAGCATCCATACGTCTGATTGTCTCATTTTTTTATATTTTAGCGCAATTATCCCAAAAATTGCTTAACACCTTTCATAAATCTTGTCTCTTTCTACTGTTCAGTGAAAAATTTTATTCGTGCTTAAGTGGAAATATTTTCAGGACGAATTGGCATAGAGGCAAAAAAGAATAGACGAGCGAGAACTGCAAAACTTGTAGCTGGAGCACGAAGGAAGAGAGAAGTTCTTGTTGAGGAGGCACCAATTGATGATGATAGCATTGATGAACAATTAGCCGGTTAGATTTTGATGACTATATCCTCATTAAGCCAATTATTCAATAATTATGACTGCAACTACACAAATTTATATAGAGAGTTTTTTAATAGTTTTTGAGATGTGCATCGGCGACATTTTAAAACAAATAGGCAGCAAATAATAGGCTGTCATATCATTTTTCTTCCAGGAAAAAAATGCAAAAGAACTCATGCAATTGCTCGAAAAAAAACAAAGAAAGTAAATTTTGTTATTTATTTTTACTAATGCTCATTATCATATATTTCATTTACGAGTGAATCGAGAATATTGTATTGTTTTTCCGTGGGGATTAATGCCCATATAAAAATTTTGATATCTTATTGGAATATTCGAAAAGCGAACGCTAAAAATATAAGAATTTAGCTAATCGTCTCAGTGTTGTGCAATCTTGCAATTGCATATTTTTAGTGATGTTTTGCAACGTTTGGCAGAATCGCACCATTTTTGCAATTTGCATTAATATTCAAATTCAAATGCTTTCCTTTAAGAGAGAAGGGGGAGGAATTATGACTATGAGCTGTTAGGCGAATTAAATTTAGCATGGTATTATGATCCAAAGGGAAGAGAAAAAAAAAAGCAAATGGAACTTTATCATAATATATGAGACGAAGCATGTTATACTTTTTATTTCGATCAGAAAAGATAAAAATCTGCGGGAAAATCCAAAGCGAAATCGGAAAATTTACTATAATTTCGAAGAAATTTTCGCATTTCTGCATTAGTTGATTTCCACGTTTGATGATTATTCTGTCAAGTATCTAGAGTTAGTTGTTCCTGACGGTTATCGACAGTGAATTGAGTCGGTTGGGAAAAGAGTGAGAGAATTGCCTCAAAGGCTTCAGGAGCATCTATTTCGTTCTTCGATGGAACGTTGAGAGCCGATGGAGTGGAATAGATTATACAACTTGTCCATCTTCCTTTGAAAAAGCAAGCAAAGATATTCAGTAATTAGTGAAAAATATTTTGCCTACATTTCATTTCTGCTCGAAAATACGAAAAACACTATAGAAGATAGTCAGCGTGTTTTTGAAAGAATGAAGAATCGTTTCTGAAATTCGGAAAATTTAATAATTTTTAAGTGTTTCATGAATTTTCCACAAATTTTCACTCCTGTGCATAAAAGGCGCCACAGAAATCTCTCTTTTCGCCGTTTTCACAACATTTTCAGTATTTATGTTAATATGTTCTCTATGTTGTTGTCTACTCATCGACACTTTTCAAAACTTTTTTTTTTTAAAGGAAAGCATAGAAGAAAGTGCTTCGAATTATAGGAGAAAATTATCAATGATGAAGAAAATTCCGATATTCACCTCATTTTGCTCACGTATGAAGTGAGGATTAGGCGCTCCGTTCTCAGCTGTCATCCAAAATTGATTTGAAGAAAGAGAAGTTCTCAAGTAGGCACAAGTAGGCACAAGCAGCATTTTTGCCTTCATTCCTCGGATCGACTTAAGTGCTTCTAGGGCGGGATACATCGTCGGTAATATTTCACACAGTAGCAGCCGGTTCTAGTCTTTTTTGTTGCGGTCAATAAGTTGGTGTCGGAAGGCTATCAACTCTAATCCGTAATAAGAAAGAAACAGGCGACGATAACCACATCGCCGACGCTCGCTATGATAGATGTTTGTGATTTGCTTCACTCTATTCGATAAGTCAATAAAACCCTAATCAATCAATATTTCAATGAGATCATAAAAAAATATTGATGAAATTTTTGCAGAACTGAGCGATAATCAATTAGCTCTTTTGGCGAATATTGTTCAACAAAAGTTGGATCAATACGATCCAAATGTACCACTTGAAAGTTATCGTATTGTGGAACTTCCCGACGAAATGTTTGTCAATCAACTTAATGACGAAGATGAAGAAGAAATGTTAGTGCCGACAAGACCGCGAAGATCAGAACTCTTCGATGAACCGGTTATCGTCATACCTGAGGAGGAATTGCAAAATATGATCGATGAGGAAGAGGAGGTCAACAATCAGCCTCAGGTAATTCATCCATAAATAATATATTTTTTCGTCATTGTGAAAAAACAGGTAAGTTCTGATATAACTGAAAGTGAAGCTCAAAACAAAGAGAGCGGAGACGAGCTATGACTGTTGATCGTTGCTTTTAAGCACAATACAAACTGCCATATTCTCTCGTTACTAGCTCTGTGCTTGCAGAATTCCATAACTAACTTATATTCGTTAAAGAAATTTGGGGGAAAAATGCTCATAAATGAGAAGAGTTGCTTTAGACATATTTTCTTTAACATTGTCTCTAAATTGATTGACAGAAATTTAATGAAAGTATTTTGGGTCGGATTAAATTTCCTTTAACCATTTTGTACTTCTCCACAAATGGGAAAAAAATTTCGAGAACAAATACGTTGAAGCTTTTCATTTTTTTTTAATATGCTGTATAAACTACTATCCATTCAGCCAAAGTAAGGATAGGCTTTTGAGGCTGTGGGCACTTCTGCAAATCCGTTGCAGGTGGAGATCCCAAACGGCTCTTGCGAGTATGGGACAACTTTGCCTTCGTGGTAGTCCTAGTTCTGTAAAAGAGAGGTGTTTCTGCGATAGTTCCGCTAAGTTTTTCTCCAATCACTGAAGCAAATCATTAGAACACGGGAAACTATTTTACTCCTATCATCTTCGAGAGCCAAGTGGAAACACGACAGAGAAGGGAGGGGGGGGGGGGGTGAGGAAGGAGAGCCGCTACCTGTTAGAATAAGCTGACTAAGAACAGCTTTGTCTCTGCCCCTCCCTCTGGGACTATAGTACCCCGAAGCATACTGTAGTTCACAGCTCCTTTTTCAAAACCTTATTGAGCTGAAGTGAATTGAATTTATCTTCAATAATTTCGGCGATAGACAATTGCTAATATGTTGATTTGCTGTTTGTACTTTGCTGTTTGAACCGTTGTCATAGTTTACTGGCTTTGGATGGATGCAGCCGTTTCCCATCACATTTACCCATGAATCGTGAGTGAGATTATTAATTTTATATCTTTATGGTACTTTAAAATGTGTTGTTTTGCTCTCAAATCATCCCTTCTATCCTGTTTATAATTAAACCAAAAGTTTTTGCAGATGATCAAATTATTTGATCTAATTTGCTTTTAAAGATGGAAATTAATTCCAGTAATTTCATTATGAGATATTTTATAGGAACTAAAAAAATTTTTTCCCCTTCATCTAAAAATAATTCCAAAAAAATGAGCCTTTATTTTTTAATTATTATTATGATATATTGCAGATTGCATTTTCCAAGCATGAATTACAATATTGATTTCATTAAAAATTACAGATAGTAATGCTACCGCAAGAATCAACTGAAGATGAGATCGAAAAAATAGTACCAGTGAGTGAGGATGTACTGGATGAATTGGAATTGCGTGAGAGGATAGCTGAATTGGCCAATATTCTCAACGAACGAGCCAATCGAGCTCTCTAATCGATATTGGGTTGAGTGAACAATTCTCGAATTTGTGCTACGATTAGAGTCGTTCAGCGCTAATCGCTAGGAGATATAGTTATATCAATCAGCGATTAATTATGATTTGGAAAGGGGGATTTTCTTCTACTACGAAATAAAGAATTTTAGGAGCATGATGCGGCACCTCATTATGAAAAATTTCATTTATTCGATTTTTCTAAAATTCAGTTTTGATCGGCGGAAATTTCATCAATATTAAACGATAATTTAAAATTGCATTTTCGCATTCCATTCATCAAGTTTTATTGGAATTAAGTCGTCCACTCTTGCAAGAGAACACTATAATGATCATTTTATTAGGAAAAGTTCTCTCGGACTTTCCATAAACATCGACCGCCTCACATCCTACAGGTCGATTTGGTTGGCTGGTAGATGATCGGTAATCGATGACCAAAACTCGACTGGTCGATGGTCTAATCATCGATCAAACCGATTATTGGAATTCGATGGTTAAGCATCGGTCAGTTGAAGCAATTTGGCCGATCGAATTTTACGGATGGTATACCCTTGATCCTGTACGCTTACATATGGAACCATAGTTTCATTGTCTACATTAGCAATGATTAATTAAAAGCATATGAACTTTATGTTGCGCTCAATAAGGCGACAGTTGAATGAGAAACTATTGACTAACGATTCCACATAAGAGGTACACAATGGCGAGCAATTGTGAATGTATACCATGATCGGTAGGCAATTCCGGTTATGACATACTGCTATTTGCATCTCGTTCATACACGTTTGTATCGAGAAAGAGGGAGGGGGCAAAGAAAATCCATTTGGTTCTATTACGCTCCGCCCATCTGGTGACCTCCTTAAAGACTTATTGCGAACTAGCGTAATTATTAACAGTCCATATTTGTATAGTGGTGGAGCCGCAAAGAAAAAAGTTTATCGCCATCGAACGCAGGTTGCTGAGACATTCGAAAAGCACAGCCCGATGCGGGGCTCGAACCCGCGACAGCCAGATTAAGAGTCTGGTGCTCTACCGACTGAGCTAACCGGGCTTCCTAATGTCCATACCTTCAAAAGTTCCATTCCAAAAATGTCTGAGTTGTTAAGCATGAAAGGTTGCTTTAATGACGAGAGGGTAAGACTATCCATCCTTTATCCTTCCTCTTCTTCTTCCTTTGGCGTCAAGGTCGTATTGCACCGCTTCCAAACATGAGAGCGTTTGTGAAGTTTCCATTTCATATCTGCATAAAATTGTACGTTCGAAACGACGCTTCAATGTGCTTAGATTGTTGATATGGAAAATGGCTAAGCGTTGTTTGCTTCGATGATCTGTTCATTGATCTCTTATCTAGCCGATCTCTCTTTTCTTTATTATTCCACACAAATGCTCGGCTATCGGATAACTTTCTTAACATAGAGAAATTTGCATAATGCTTTCCTAAAATGTTCACATCATTGATAGAGAAATTTGCATATATGCTTATCCTATAATATATATACATCATTGATTTATATATATATATTGTGATGACAATATTTATTGAGCAAAAAAAAAAATCTATCAATACAAAATATGGATCATCACATAAACGGAAAAAGTCATCAGTATACGCGTATACTCCATCCACGTTTCCTGATGTTTGTTTGTTTGTTTGTTTGTTTTTTTTTGTTGCATAATCGAGAGAGTATTCGATGGACTGGCGGCTATTAGTTCATTCGGTTTGTCGAGCATATCAACACTTTATTACGGTGGACTATCCATTTATTTGTGATGAAAGTTCGCTATAAAATTCGCTATTTTCATCATGTGATTTGTATACGTATTCGATAGGCATTTGCACACTATCTATTTCAATGCATCTAATTCTCTGTACTGTCTTTCCGGAATAAATGAATTTGTTGAATAATGCTAGCAGTTTTCTAGAAATTAGCAGCTGCTATTCACTAATTGTCACGAATGTAAACTCATTCAAATAAAAGCGAATGTGAATTGTAAATTATTAAGGGGTTCGAGAGTCGTGGGTTTTTTCTTCGAGATTTCGGACGGTTTTCGTTTCGGGATTTCACATTGAGAATTGCAGACGTTATGAAATGATTAGAGTACTCGAAAAAGTTGTTATCGATATTCATCTTCAAATGCGTATTGTAATAGCAATAAAGAAACAACGATAAACGTATAAGGTTCAATGACCCAATTAAAAGCGAACGATAGTAAGGCAAAAAAAAGATAAAATATAAAGTTATGGAAGAAGAAATAGATGTGAAGAGCATAGAGATCTATGATGGACTAGGTTATTATTGATAGAGATTTACGGTTTTATGAAGGAACACTCATCGGATGAAGATGGTTTCGAATACGGAACTTTTTATTTATTATCTAATTAGTAAATGACGATAACTTAGTGCAAATACGAGTAATTTTAGAGTGAAATGAATTGAAGATAGCATTGAATTCAAATACTTTATAAGAAGGCTAAAACCATGGAGATATTTGTGATCAGCTAGAAGTAAACGAAAAACGTTTATTAAATATATAACATGAGAGTGTAGTATTATTTGATTGTATTTAAGTAGATCGAACAGCGTTCATCGATAACTCTAATGATTATAGAATAGAAATTTCTAAAATATTTGTAACTAAATACGTTCATTTTACTCGATTACATTCTATAATGCAACACGAATAGAATATGTATGGTTGTTCCTCAACAAGCTAAATGTGTTGTCCATACATGAGTACATCATTAACAAAATTGGCTAAAGTATATATCGCGAAAGATTTAGGGCTGTACATCACAAACGATTTAAGGCAATATTCTAAGCACTAATGCTACACAGATACGAGCATGTCATTTATAATCAAGAACGATTTTTTTTTTGTGGAAATTCTGCTCTAAATTGGTTCTTTTGAAGATTTGGAGAGATTTTCACATGGAGTCACGAATAACAATTTGAATAGACGAAAAAACTGATTGTTCGAAGTATTAGAAGGCGCTGAATGTGAGAAGCGATATACAGGATAGGACATTTGTCTCTTGAAACGCCTAATTGTCAGCTTCTCATCCTGAAACATTTAAGTGCCAGCTTCTCAGCGATATGCTGAAATAATCGCCATCTCTTTCTCTAACTGAATTAAATTCACTCTCATGAACTGAAACTGGCTTATAGATTTTCAAAATCATCAGCAATTAGTTTACAAACAATCGACAACCTATCACAGGTATCTTTAATAAATAAAAATCCCTCCTGAATTATATACCTCTGATGGGGACTCGAACAATTTGACTTGAGATTTCCTCATGTTAAGAAATAATGCATTTATTTGCTTATTTAAGAAGATCAGTCGCATGACGTTCTCGTCAGTAAATCCATTTGTGAAAAATTACAATTTGATTAATCGGTAATAACTCCGAGTATTAGTGTTTTTACGCATATGTATCCGCTAATTTTTGCAGGAATGCATTATGGCGATGATTTGTCTGTCTGTGCATATGTCTGCCTGTGCCTGCACTGTGCGAATTTACCTGATCATACATCATTTCAACTGGCGAAGCACTTTTTAAACTCGGTGAATATCATCTACATGACTGCTGTATAAATCATAGACAATTCTATTTATACAAAACTTGCAATTCTCTTTAAGTAGGCAGCACTCCATACCTATACAGGTGGCTTTCTTAATCATATAAAGGCAATATTATTCGAGTTGTTTTATGACTGCTACGAGCCACAATTTTATAATATTTAATACATAATTATGAGGAGATTAATATAGCTTTAAACAGCTCGAAAAACTCTCTAAAACCGACATTATGTTCACTTCAATGACCACTTCTATAAATTAACAACAAATAAAAGTTGGGAGATGACGCATTAATCTTTGAAGTGATCGAATCGATTATACAAATCTTTCATAGGAGATTAGTATTGGTGATTTTGCTTTTAGCAGCATAGGAAAAAGTTTTATGGAACGGTCATTTCCTTCTTTCATTTCGTTGTTTTGAAGTCAGATACAGTAAACATAGTAGATTATCAGTACGACGGCATGCATGCGCATGCACCGTCACTGGCGCGTCGACTATCAACACTTTATGTGGCTCTGCTGCGACAAAAAAAAGTACAAAATTGTTCAGTCCGCTCAAGATTTCTCAGTCAGATGCTCGTGGATCCTTTTGCCGTGCCAATGTGTGACAGGTACTTTGCTATTACTATTTCTTTTCGCAAATCGCAGTGTTGACGTTGCATTCGAATGAGTTCGTTATTCGAACGAATTCAACGTTTGCACTACTCTTATGATTCTTAACAACCCTTTCTCGCCTGAATCATTCGCCTAATCCTGCCAATAAATGAGTTTCATCCTAGTGCTTTGAATTCTTACGCTTTATAGCAGCTACAAACATACGGGATTTTATCACTCAAAAATTGGTCGATACAGGAAGTTGGTGCTTGGAATTTATGACTACATTTTTGCGTCGCAAATCACTCAGACGGAATATTGTCACTCAGTTCATTTGCAATAGGAAAATCGTACCCGTGAGTTCACCTCTTGTACTGTTTGGTTGAAAACTGCTCAACGCTTTTCACCATTCTGCTCACCGTTCCAATTGGCTACATTCTCCTCAACAAGTCTAAATATGTTCCAGTTCAATGCTTTTTAATTTTTGTTGGAAACCAATCGGGGTGTAAATATTTTAGTCGGTATTTCTCATATTTCGCCAAAACAAAAAATCCTCTAGAAAGCAGCGTACAACAAATTATTCTGCATATATAACTCTAGTTTTCTCTTTGCGCTTCATCATACAACTTTCGAAAACGTTTACGATGCAAAACTAATTCATGACAATATCTATAAAAGCATTTTTATTGTACGAGCCTTAAACTACAGCATAAAAGCATCAATTTGGTCGATGAAATTCTCTTTAGCAGTCAATAATGAGTTTGTTATGCATATTTATGCAGCTGAACATTTATAAGCCGTAAGGGGGAGGAAAACACAAAGACATAATGCTAACAAAGCGCGCATTCTTTTAAACAATCAACAATAGCGAATGTGAGCCGACATATCAAAACTTCACATGCCTCGCAGAGTACCACCACAAAAGCATAAGCCATAATATAAGCATATATATATATATATATATATATATATATATATATATATATATATATAATATATATATATATATATAATATATATAATATATATATATATATATATATATATATATATATATATATATATATATATATATATATATATATATATATATATATATATATATATATATATATATATATATATATATATATATATATATATATATATATATATATATATATATATATATATATATATATATATATATATATATATATATATATATATATATATATATATATATATATATATATATATATATATATATATATATATATATATATATATATATATATATATATATATATATATAAACACTGCATGTCGTATGGAATGGAATTGAAATATACGAAACAAAACCACTAAAATACATAATAAAATATGAACCTCAATTCTATATTTGAAATGACAGACGCCCTCATATCTCGATGAAGCTCAACGCATCGCTTCAAACAAACACCCCCATACCTGATAAATCGTGAAATGGAGCAAAATAAGAGAAGCACGATGTGCAATATGCGATAGAGAAGAGTTTTTATAGACCATGAATATGGCCACTATGGGAAAAAAACAAAAAGAAAATCATGGAAATTAACAACTTCTATGCGTTATGTTTCTTCAAAGCTCTATTGAAGATAACCTTCATTTGCCAACTTATCGAAAACTATTTTTTGAGGAATTTCTAGTATTTAGCGCTAAATGGAAAAATAACGCATTTTTCTAGAATTTAAAGCCATATATAGAAAATAGTGTTTTATATTTTAATATTTTATGATTTTTACAGATATTTACATTTTTGAAATTTTTATGCAAATATCACAATATTTATACATTTTAAATGCATATATTTACACATATAGAATACAATAGAATGATAATAATCCCGTTTCTGCCGTCTTCGTGACGAGCAACTGCATCGATATAGTCGATAATCAGTAGGTAGCGAGTTCAGGTGGAGGGGCTAGCCGATAGACGAGTCGATGGTCTTGAGTCACTGGCATACCAGCCTCGTCCACAACCGCTGACCACCATGGTGACCGTGCAGATCGTGCTAGAACAGCGGTGTTCTCGTGTTCGACGAATTTAAGCGGATAGAGACCGAATTCGATCACCTACAAATAGAACGGTTGAGAATGAAAAAAAAAATCCAACTACAGCAACGAGCCTGGCAAAGCGACTAACTCAGAAGGCTTAACATAAGACAAATTTTATCTCTTTTTAACATTCACAGATACAAAGGAGTCTCTAGGAACACAAGTGGAGGCATAAGTGGAAGGCTGCACCATCCTGTGCATGGTACAAATGGGGCACTGTACTGTCAAAAATAATGTACCAAGAAAGAAGTGCGCTTAATATTCAAATTATACTGACGACATACAACAGGTATTACACACAGGCGGTATGTCTATGTAGTGTAGATCCACCGATGATATACATCGTGAATATCGTAAGTCATATGCGAAAGGAGAAAAAGAAACTGAGCTAAAATGATTTTAAAAAAATCGCAACTTTTGAAGCAACTTACACTCGAAATGCATCTATTTCAATATGTCCCCACATATCATTAACGTTTTCTCCTCATGTAGCGGTATTTTCTTTCTAATTCTTTTCTTTTCCTTCTCCTTCTGTGACTTCACATATTTCCTAGCTCCTGGAATATATCCTGAGCAATAAGTGACCAATGGTCATTACGATTTTTTTTTTCTTGAAAAATATTAGAAATGGCACATTGCATCAAATTTAACACACAAAAGCCATAGTAATTTGTATTTTATTAATACACTCGGCTTTTTAACGTTATGCGTTATTAGCATTCACCTATGAATCTCCAATAACGGACCAATACCAAAAAACGCGTGAATAAACTGCAAAGAAATGAATAAATTTTCTGCAAAATTTGCTAACGTTTGCATAAAAAAAAGAAAATTAGAACGAATAACCTTTTGACAGAGTCTCAATTCACTTCTATCGGCGAGGCCTCGTTGACGATGTTCAGGGAATGTGAATTGATTGTTGAAGAATCCGGATGCGTCAAGAACGGTGAATGATGCCAATTCACCGCCATACGTTCTAATACCGATCGATGGCATTCGACGGATCTTCGCCGCAAATTGATCCCTATCACCTGCACTCGAAAATTTCCATGTACTTGCCACTGCATCAGAATCAACCTGCAAAATTTGAAGAAACCTTTGAAAAGCGAAGCAGCAAGAGAAATTTCAAGACGATCAGAAGCAAAGACAGATCACGCCTAACTCCTCTATAAAAAAATGTGAGTAAGTAGAGAGGAAACTAATAATGCATAGGTAGTGAAAGATTTTTCCGAACCTTGCTAAAAGGTATAGAAATCGACTAAGAGAATATCCGAAAAGATGCATTGCTTGCAACGAACATCTATCGCTAAATTTACATCTGTTTAAAGTATCGTTGAGAATTTTTAATGAAGTGGTTACCAACATCATCTCCAACTCGGCTATATTCTTGCCGTGAAGCATTAGATCCAGTTTTTCTTTTCCATTATCGCTAAACATATGTGCCTTAAATATAACAAAGCAATGGAAATTTTTCGTTGAAAAATATGGGTAGAGTTTATTAGCATCATTCGAGCAATCATAATAATTTCTAGCTGCGTCACCTCCGGTGGTCCAACCATAATGCGCTAAGAGCAATTTATTGTGCTCAGATATTCAGTCGAAATCGATTTATTCTCCACACTCTATTCCTCTAAGTATAACATAAAGAGCTATTTCCAGGAATTCTCATCAAAAATCCAGAGTTTTGAGTGGTGCTGGTACCGCAAGAATAATGAAGCTATGAGTAATCGTTCTTGACCATTCAGTAATGTGCATCTTAGATGCAAACATTACAACAAAAGACGGAATGGAGAGGGGTTGGGGGATTGAGGGGAACATTTCTCGCCCTTTGCCTCTTAAATCTTCGATTTATAACTGAAAGCAATTCCTTCTTGTAATTTTTCCCTCTTTATTATCGAAAGAAATGACGCAAACATCTAAACAAACATAACAAATATTAAGCATCAGGTGCATTTTTCTAGCGGATATACAGCTACATTCGGTGAACAACAAATCGGCTAAACAAAAAGTGGAAATTCTTGCTTTATCCCGGAAGAAAAAGCCAAAGAGATTCATACGATAGAACAAATAAGAACTTACATCTGGATCGAGTTCGACGAATTCATATCCATCAGCGAGTTGGATATGCATCTTTGTGATCAATCGTTGTTTGCTCTCGTTTACGAGGAAATAATTCGCTAAATAGCTCGGTGCCGAGAAATCGAAATGTGAGGAAAACAATTCATTCATACGTCTAAATTTTTTCATATTTACTAATTTATATTATGATTAAAAAAATTTACATTTAAAGAATTTCATCAAAATTTACTTCTTAAATATCACTAATAGGTATTCATTCATTATTCAGTAAGTACAAAGTTTGACAATCAATATCCGATCAAGAGTGATAAATTACTTACTAAAATTGACAACATTCAATTGCTATCTCTTTCTACTATTCCTCTTCTCTTATCTCATATATTTTCTCCACTATTGTATAACTTTTTGTGTTGACAAAATCTCTATAGCGCAATATAACTATACTGCAAATGTATAATAATATATTCGAAAGTAAATTTTTCTAAGGGTATATTATTTTCTTTTAAATGAATTATTTCTTGAATTCGTATTATTTTAATTTTGTATTATTCTATGTATTATTTTCGAATGAATTTCCGATCGGCCTTTTCTATGGCATGAAAAGACCGATCGCTATAGACTATTGAAATGTTGAAAGCGCCATGACGTAATCTATGATGGTCGCTCAAAACGATTTAGTCAGTGGTGCGTTGAGACCGTAAAAAACTTCAAATGGACCACATTAACGACTAAGGGCTGAACTAAATGTGGAAAGTGAACTAAATGAAACTAGAGAAAATAATCACTGCTGTCGAACTAAACCTTCCCTTTTTCCCGTTCCTCCCTCCTCCATCCTACCCATCCCCCAACTTCGCACTTGAACTCGAGATAACCGAGTAAAGCGATCAATTATTTAAAAAATATGCTCTCTTTGAAGAAGGAAATATCTAAGAGAATTGATACGATAAAAAAGAATATAGATAAGAAATTCTTAGCGCAAAAATCACTTAGATTAGTTAGTTATGATGTTGCAGTTGCGTTAGCTATTAGTACAAGATTACTTACGTTACTATAAAGAGTTAACAAACACTCTGATTAAAGATTGTATATTGATAGTAAATTAAAGAGTACAAAGAACGCTAGCTAAACGATTGTTTTCTATCGCTGAAATCATAAACTTCATAGATAACTCTTTCCTTTCAACTCTTTGTAAAAAATTCTCACCATATGGCTATAGAAAAGGCCGACCGCTAAAAATTATGAAACATGAAATAAAAAAAATTTAAAAAATAACTAAAAAATAATATATTTTATTTTATATTTCTTTAAAAAAATATCACATCATCAATAATTAGTAAAACGAACGTGCTAAGCTGTATGCCTAATATGCGTGCATTGAATTCGGATAGCTCAAGTAAATATGGTAGCGCAAGCATGAGGAATGCGTCGATTTCACTCTCGGAAAGCAACAATTGCGTTCGACTCGCCATAAAAACATGTGGTCTGCAACAATTAGTCGAACGATTAGAAAGCAATGATGTGAATTTCGAACAGTCCATAATATGAATTTCATAAATATAATATATATAAATATAAAATATTCGATACGATCATTGGGTTTCCTCATTCTTCCCGTCTACTCCTCATACCCTCATCCCGATCAGCGCCTATCAGCTCATGATGTGGAATTAATTCTACCATGAGGCGAACGCTACATTCGAATATAACTGTAATGTTTCTATGTTAACCAATATTCTAACATTTTCCATTTTTTTTTTGTTATCATATTTTATGCAAGTTTTCTAGGAGCGCACCTGTCATCCACACATTTACCACGGAAATAAATACTTCATCTTTCAAAAAATGGTGCAATGAAATACCGTTGAAAAGCCATAAAATCAACTCACACTTTTATATTTCGCTTTCGAAATGCTCAAAGTAAGAAAAAGAAAAAAATAGAGATTCGAAATTTAGTTCTTGTATGTGTCTCTTATCACTTTCGAATTAATCATTGAGTCATAAAACGATTCTCGTAGCTATTAACGAAGTTTCTAGAAGAAGCTTATCGTAGTAAAGCAACTAAGGAATACAAGTGAATTCCATCTACTGGAGATGAGAGGAAACACAGATGTAATATCCTTAATGCAAATCATAGCAATAACATAATGCCATATTGAACATTTATTACTCACGTCTACCGTATATTTAAATTTATGCAATGAAAGGCATTCGTTTAAGGAAATTGCGGGAAAGAAAGCCATTAAAAACTATTCGAAGAGAAATGTACATTTCAGAGAAGTAATATAGAATCTTCAAACTTCTTCAGCGAATGCGATGTGACCGGATGAAATAAACTGACAAGGATTGAAATGCTAATGAAGTGTTTATCATTGTGCTATTAATAATCGCATCGTTCTCACCTTTATTTCATATATTACTCGCTTATTCTACAAAACCTGTCTTAATTTTTAGCAGCGCATAGACGGCTAATGTTTACTTCAATTAAAAAAAAAAAAGAATTATATTATCGAATAGGAAAGGATTGATTTACTTAAAGAGATTTTTCGTCTACTATAACAGGAAATAACTTCATCGTGGGTTCAACAAATGTTTAAGAAAAACTACAAGTACAAAGTGATTGCTGCAGTAAAACAATGAGGATTTCACTCTGCGCGAGATATTGAAAAAAAAAAAATTCAAAACGATGAGCATTTCGAGAATTCAAAATTATAAGACGCAAAGACAGATATTTTTTGAGTTCCTCATTAGAATTTAATCAACTGAATGCTCAAAAAACGATAAAAAGCTTGCAAAAAAAATTCTCATTTGCGATAGTGAGAAAAAATAAATAGTTTTTCCGTTCTTCGAATTGAGTAATTTCCTTCCAGCACTCTCAACCGTCTCCTGCTCATGGCGTATTCATGGTTTCGTAAGGATGAAATCCACCTCCTGTTCTGTATTCGTCTTTTTTTTCACGCGAAGTGTTCCTCTTCCTTCTTGATTATGATAATCGCTTGGATTGTCACTGGGAGATATATACAGCAATGAAAGAAATAGATCAGTAACTTTGCAATCGAAAGACTAACCACGTCTCTACGAATGTTCGCGTTAAATTTCCTCGTTCGTATCTTATATTTCAAGCATTTTTTTTTTTGCAAAATTGAATTAAAACCTGGTGAATTGATTACGTCGAATAACCATCCACAGTTGAGGTGAGTCATATGGGTACCCATAGATTGAGCACTTTGCCTCCGGGAACATTTCGTGCAACTCATGACGGATCGAATAATGAATCGGAAGTAGATACGGTGAACCATCCGTCAAATTGAGTGCTTCACTTAGTTCGGAAACAGTCTCAAAGCTACGCAACATTCTCGGGAAAGTTGGCTAAAAAAATAATATCCTGCATGAAAAACTATTTATTGTTTGATCAACAAAGAAATATTTAGCAACGGTATATGTGAACAACACACCTTATGATATGTAACT
Organism: Ascaris suum; assembly: GCA_013433145.1. Lineage (NCBI taxonomy): Eukaryota > Metazoa > Nematoda > Chromadorea > Rhabditida > Ascarididae > Ascaris > Ascaris suum. The sequence goes on from CM024168.1 coordinate 16,408,123, forward strand.
GGCCAAAGTGACGATAGGAGAGATTCCTACCCCATATTTCACTAACCGTAACGAAAAGAAGATGCAGAGTTAAATATCCAGATGGCCGTTACTTTCCTAGTTTCTCTAATTCTCCCCAAAACGTAAGTCTTTCAAGAAAATTGCTGAGTTTTCTTGGTTTAGATACGACATGAAACGAAATATGAAGGCGTTTTTTTTTTTCTAGAGCGGATATAGAACCCAATAAACTTATAACATCACGAGTATTAAATAGATAAGCTAGAAGGTGTCACATATGAAGTGAATTTTTTGAACGGTTTTCAAAAAATAATAATAAGAATATCACATAGTGTTTATGCTTAAGCATCGCTTCCACTCAATCACAACAGATGAATGGAATATAAGATGTAAGCTAAGCGTTCTAGTCTAGTCAAAAGGTTTTCACTTTACCGTATTTACCTCAAAAATACCTCTGGGTTTATAAAATTGCATCAGATTTTCTCGGAAGTAGAAGGGAACTTTTATTTCCTCGAAATTTTTTCGACTTCAGCAATATAATGTAACGTTTTCCACATAGAAAAGAAAAAATTTCATCGAGTTCTATTATGAATATGAAATTATTGCGAACGTTGCCAAAGGACTAGAGTAGTGAGGAAAGGCGACAAAGAGCGGGGTTAATCGAGATAAAACCATCATTAATGAAGAAAAAAAACGAATGAGAAACGATCATAACATAAACAATAAAACGTTGAGTGAAAAAAAAAGAGTAAACGAATTAATAAATATCAAAATTGAAAATGAAAATAACACGTTCAACAAAAATCGTCTATAAATTGTTGTGTTGCCGTGACTACCAATAATTCAAAGTCTGATAGAACTATCTTTTGAAATCACTAAGCAAAACTTACATTAATCAACAATGTTCTAAATATATGACCATGAAGATATATGGTAAGATAAAATCTAAACGTATACTGTAAGAGATTAAATGCTTCTCTTTTGAAGGATATAAACTGTGTTATTGTAAAGTTTAATTTACCTGCTATTTTTGTTTGCATAGGTTATAAATACCAGCTGCCATCAAAATAGAACATTATTGAATAGTCGAATAAAAACAACAAGAGTCAAAACTTAAACGGAGCTATTTAAAGTAATCCGTAAACTTTCACTGAAAAAGAAGGCATGTGCAGAAGAAAGTAAGAAGAATCAACATGTTATGCACTTGTTACATTCTACTAATATGACCAACCGCTCTCAAAAATTATCGATAAAAATAAAACATACAGGATAATATATTTGTATTCTTATTCATCCAAACGCCTGCAATCCGATCAATGTAGAAAGAATGCTAATTTAATTCTATAGCACTATTATATCATATGCTTATAACTCCTCTCAAAAACGACAGATTAATATGGAACACGCTGACACAGGTGCGAATCCTATGGTGTATATTATTCCAAACAAATTTTCTCAGCTCATGCCAGCATTTTCTGGTTTGAAATGAGAAACATACAGGAAGACAGACACAGAAATGTGCACAGACGCGAAGACACAGAAATGTGCACAGACGCGACATTAGCATAACTTTTGCAAAACTGCATAAAAAAGCGACAATGAAACGAGGCCAAACGACCGGAAAAGAGCTAAAACAATAAAGAGAAATTTGTTTTTTACTGGAGTTTTCCTTAGAGCTTGATGGAGCTGATACTTGCCTAAGACGAAATGAAAGAGATTAGTAAGACGACAATCCGAAAATTGAAAGCGGCGTTGATGTACTTTCAGTAAAACTAAACAATTGAGCCTCTAAAAATGTTCGAATAAATTCCTTTCGTCGTTGCACTTCACCTCGATAGTTGCGCGAAATTTGAGCGATTTTGAGCAGCGGCTGTCACGCTCTAGAGTCCTTCTTGGGTTATGCAATCGAAATGCCCCTTGCAATACGCAGAAGTCCTCTTTTATATAGCGCGAACACTGCAACCAGCTGCTTGGCAGTAGAGAAAAATAGATAGCAAGAGATAGCAAAGACACGTGCAGAGTTTGTTAGGAGACAAAGACAGAGCGCGGCATATCCATTGGGAGGCAAGAATCGGCTATGCACGCACATGATACAATTTAGTGTTCGTCTTTCCTGGAAAAACACATTTTTTATAGGCATGCGAGTGCATAAAGTACAAATTCAATTACGGTATAACGACGGAAATAAATGCTGCAAAATGAAGATTTGATGCATAAAGAAAATAGTCGTAAGAGACGGACAACTTGTTACTTGAAATTAAAGAATGCGTTAGCGTTCTTTTATGTAGGAAAATTACCCTCTTCCGTAACCATTATTGAATCCTATTTCCTCGTATGAATAATCGTAAAACAACATTGGAAATATTATTCCAAAGAATACTCTTTTTTTTAAAAAATATTTTAGTATTTTAGTAATTTAAAATAGTATTTTAGTAATTTTGGATAGAAAAAATTTTAATCATATGAAAATTGAGAATATTTTTATCAATTAAAATTCTTTTCGAATTATTATTTTCCTAAAAATTTGATAGGCATTCTACTAGAATTAATTCTATATTCAATATTTTGCAATTGAGTGAAAAATTCAACGATTGCAAAAATGCATCACCGATATCAATGTGTTATGATGACTATATTAGAAAAAAAAAATTTCAACGCATAATAACTATTTTTTAAATTCAGATTTAATTCAGATTGCGTTTTATTTCAGATTCGTAAGTTGCGTTTTACTTTAAACTTATCCTAACAGGCATTTCCCCTATGCAATCAATTGGAAAGATTTGCATATGCAAATTTTTGAAAAAACTTTAACTGTGGACATCCCATATAAAAGATTAATAACTCAGATGGAATTGAACAAAAATTGCAATCCTATGCACTAAATTCAGTGCAATTCACCGCGTTAGCATCTGCTATCCATTAGTTGAGAGACTATTATGACGATTTCAAATTATGACAGAGAAGCAAATAAATATATTCTCATGCATAATTGGCATATTGTCAAAATAGATCTAGAAAACTAAGAAAAGATCGATAACGATTCTCTTGTTAAGCATAATAACGAGCAGCTTTGAATCTTGAAGCACTATCCGATAATCTAAGGGTCATAATATTGAGAGCGGATTGCCATAATTTTCTCTCTTTCTCTCTCTCTCTCTCTCTCTCTCTCTCTCTCTCTGTTTGTTTGTTTCCATTTCTAACGATAAATTCAAAAAATTTCACAAATTTGTGTTACTTTTTCACATCAGACTGAAATTTAATAAATTCAAGACAACTAAACAGCGGAAGTGATCGTCGAGAGCGTAAAAATTTTCCGAATTATCCAGAGATCAAGAGCGTGAAAGATTTTTCGAATGGAAATGAACAGCAAATATTACAAATAAAATAGCACCAATGAATTCTTCACTGTGCAATACTAATTATTAGGAGAGTTCAACGAATTAGCCGATATATCAATTAAAAAAAAAAGGGTACTTTTGGGAATGAAAGAGAGCATTTGCATGTAAAATTGAGACTAAAAAATTTCGTTTTTATGAGTTCAAATGCTATCGACGATTTCTACGGCTGAATTCGGCACAAAAACTTCGAATGGCCAAACATATTTTCGTCTTTTCCGCTTTTTGAATCACATCTTATCGACAACTACGTTGATGTTATAGGTGCCAAGTGCTACCGTAACTCGTCGCGAAACATCAAAACAATTTTAGCATCATAGCCGTGCACTATATGAGATGACGTTTTCGTAAAATCTTTTGGCGGTGGCATGTGTCTCTTTGTTGGTCGGTCATATAACGTAGTCAATTTGTCGATGAAATACACCGCTGTTTCTTCGCCACTCTCTTCCGCTCTTGTTCATCCCACCCATAATGACGTACTAATTAAAAAAAAAAGAGTGATGCGAAAATTCAACCACTGACTAAAATTTGAGGTGCAATTTTTGGTGAAATTCTCTGAAAAAGACGTATGGCAGAGCTTTTGAATGGTAGGAACTGAAAAAAAAAAACTTCAAAAAAAGCCCAAGGATAAAATATTGAAGTATGAAGAAGTTTAAATAGTTGTGAAAAAGATGAGCAATATATTGGACGGCTTCTTTTCGTTTTCTAGTGAATACGAAATTCACCTAGAGAACTTCAAAGCAATCTTTGCTGACAGCCAAAATGTTCACCTTATGAAATGTTTACGTGGTATTTGCAGCTGCTTACTGCTATATGTGATAGAGTGGAAGCATAGCTAGACGAAAATATAGGTAAATGAATAAATAAATAAATAAAGAGAAATATATAAACAAAGAAAGAGATGATCCCAAAATAACTCGGTGCTAAGAAGAGTACATAACAAAGAGGTAACATTATTGCCAGCGTGTATCAATCGACCAACATCACTAGGCCAAGCACTACACAAACACTACGCAAAAAAAAGTTATATGCAAAATGAGACATAAGCAAAGCAAACCATTTTATTGTAAATGTGCATCGCCCTCAGAGAATGCTTGACTGTGATCTCGATCAGCGAAAGCACAAATTTAGTGTCAAAATATACGCGCTGATGAGCACAGATGGGAAATTGCGCCAATTCCGTGCAGCACATGCTCTCTTAGGATGCTGGATCAAAGAATGTAATCGAGAGTTGAGCTGTTTTCACATCGCACTAACACGTAAGCATAAAACTTTACAGGGATTAACACAGCGTCAAGAGCGGAATTTAGTGTTCGGCTAGATGTACATCTACTAAAGAATATTGCAAGAAGAGGAAGACAACTGGATGGGAAAAATGCAGGAGAAAGGAAAGGGGAGAGGGATAGGGAACTTGTATGAGTGTTTCAGGGAATTTTTTCTCGAGAGGGATTCCATATTCCACAAATTGATAAAGTATAGACCGCTTCAACGTCATGTATTGTTTTCAAACAGCGTAAAGCACATAGCAAAAAGTGACGTAAACGCGAGTGGCATTTGAGATGGTCACTACAGACTATCACAAACCAAAGTTCACACTCACTCATCGATCTATAGCTTTTCACCTTTCATCTATCATCCCTTTCAGTAAATTCCTATGCGAACATTATATAAATGAGGGTAGTGAGTGATTAATCGCGTTATTCAAATCGGAAATAATGGAAGTGAAAATATTTTAATGTAAGACAAAGTTATTACTATTAACTAAAAATGTTACTGCTAAATAAAAGCTTTAATTGCAATACAATTACCATCATTATATATGCAATTTAGATTGAGCAGCATAAAAAGGAGTTTTCATTGTGATTGCCAGAAATAACCGTACAAAACAAAGCCATCGTACATTTAAAAAAAAAAAGCCTGTCTAAAATCAGTTGAATGAATCAAAATTAAGCACTCTGCGATGGAAGAGAACAAAGATGGTGCTGAAAAAAAAAATGGTGAATGGTTTTCAAAGAGACGGTAGAGACCGAAGACCTGCAATTTTTAACCGGAAACCGGCAAACTAACCGGCAATTTTTAATACTGCAACTGATACGAGCGATAACGAATGAAGACCGGATTAGCGCCGAACCGTGGCTGGCTAACGCGACTGGCGAGAAGCGATGCGTTCCATATCGATGAAACCACGCCCTTAGCGTTTAAGCATTAGGCCAATGCCACTAAATTGCAATTGCAGAATAATTGCGGTGGATGTTGGCGAATTAAATTACGGAAAAATCTAGAACTTTTGATAACTTCTGATAAGTTTCACAAAGGTGATCAGCATTTCGTGAGGAAATTTACAGTCGTTTTTCAATGTTTATTAGCGATATGATCGAAACCTTTCTTTCCAACTGGTAAACTTTTTCGTTCGTTAGCGCTTCTTGTTTTAAATTTGAAGGAGCTTTACTTTTCAAGTAACGCGACTTTCATTTTGACAAATAATTTGAAGCAAAACACCCGAAATTCCAAGCATTTCAAATGAGCAAAGAAAAAAGGAACTACATAATATTAGACGTCATAGTAAGCGAGAGAAAATACACATGAAAAAGAATAGCGACTTCCAGCTCAAAAGAGCAAAACAAACGGCCGAATGGAGTTACGTGCATAATGAGGTAGAGACCACCGTCGCGAACATGGAGAATTGAGTCAAAATATTGGAATCCTCAGCTCGAGCTCACTTATCTAGCACCTTTCACATGCACAACCAGATCCAGATCGATGCTATACGCACAACTCTAGACCATATTTTCTCCTTTTATGCTATTGTGCTGATAGACACTTTAAACTCATCCACGCCATCCTCCTAATGAGGCAAAATAAGCGTCCAACACAACTTTTTTTTTTATTTTGCTATTCCGATTGCGGTTATCGAATGCGAATCACGATGTTATCACGTGATGATAATAACATAACGTTCGTTCATTCATCAATCAGCGATCGCAAATGCTCTTTCTTTAGTCATTGATTTCACGTCATTTCCATGCGATTACCGCAATATATTTGAATTCTCTGTTACGATTTTAAAAATTACATATAAATATGAATATGAATATAAATATGAATATAAATATAAATATAAATATAAAAATAAATATAAATATAAATATAAATATAAATATAAATATAAAAATAAATATAAATAAATAAATAAATAAAAGTATATAAAATATAAGTATAAACAAGTATTATATATATATATATAGTTTCAATCATTAGATAGTTGGGAATTTCCTGTTATTGAATCTGCTAGGAAGCATAGCAGAAATACATGTGTGCCATGATAGCTCAGTAGGGAGAGCGTTAGACTGAAGATCTAAAGGTCGCCGGTTCGATCCCGGCTCGTGGCATTTTAGGATACTCCGCACACATTAGCTGAATACCATCGTTCGCGCTACATTAGCCGACGTTCTAGAGTGTATAACTTGAAGATTGCGGTGAGAGTGCCTTATTCATGAAAGAATCCACCAGCTTGTACAACTAGCCTAATAAGTTCATGCGAGAGCTCGTCTAAATGGCGTAAGAAAGGAAGAAAATTTGGGAAAGGTGATCTTTCTATGTGGTATAGATCAACGTTCGTTTCGATTTGCCTCATTTTACCCTCAATTTCATTCATTTTTATAGTTTCTTTTATGTATTTATTTATTATTATTATATATATATATATATATATATATATATATATATATATATATATATATATATATATATATATATATATATATATATATATATATATATATATATATATAATAGTTTATCCATTCATTTATTTATTTGCAGATTTATTTATTTATTCGTTCCCCCATTTATTTCTTTACTTTTTTTGATTTCGACGATAAAGGACTATCATTAGATTCCTTCATAAATTTCACTTAGTTCCAAAATTCTCAACATATTTGAGGCGAATATGAATAACATAAAAGATGATCGATGAAATGAAATAATATTTTATCGTATGTTGTTTCATGAAAAAATTCAATAAAACTTTCATCAAAACAAACAAACAAACAAAAAAAAAAACAGCAGCCACTTTCAACAAATTCAACGAAAAAAAAAACATTTTTTGGAAGTTCTCTCAGAAAAGCGATGAAATAGAAAAAAAAAACTTCAGCGCAAAGAAGAGAAGATGAAGAAACGATAATCGCATTGATCCTTTATCAATTTCTCAATCACAACGATATTTCTTTAAACTTTCTTTTCAAAATAATTTCCCTCAGTGTGTTCAGCTGCCTTTCAATTATCAAAAATCATATCGAAGCAAATCGATTTCATAGAAACTTGTGGATAAAATTCCTCATTATACTTTTAATCACTGGTTTTTTTTTTGGAGGGGAAAATTCTCTAAGAAAAAAAAAATGAAACGTTGCAAAATAATAGCGAAATTTTGTTCATTTGCAATTCTGCATTGGAGCAAAATAAAACTTACTATGAGCTTCGAAAAGTGAACAAAACTTAAGCAACAAACAATTAAAGAAAAAAAAATGAAAACGTTGATCGTCTATTATAAGCATTTAGACGTTCGCTCTTTTTTTTTGCTACCCAGAAGTAAGGAAAATATTTGCAATAGCAGAAATAATGAAATAGTCATTTCTTCTCACATCATCTCCAATAAATGCGGAAAGCACAATAACAGCTTTCTTTACATTCAATGCAGCAACTACGTGTCAAATGACTTGAATCTATGGTGAACAATTTCTGTAACTCTTTTCGACTTGAACACTTAGATTATCATGTTAATTCGGCTAGTTTCTTTGTTAGTAAGGCTATTTAAATACGAATATCACTAACCATTCACTTTTTAAACGTCTTCTTTCTTGTTCGTTTCAAAACTCGTCGCATAAATAGCCATCTATCTAGTCGTACATATTTCTGAAAATATTTGAAATATCCTCTCCAGTTTTATTGAATATTTTCAAAAATAAGTTTCTTTCTCTGACTTTTAAGTATACACCGATAGAACTTCAAAAAAAAAGAGACAAAAATGCGACGCTAACAACTAACTGGCAGAATAAAAGAAAATTTGAGGGCATAAGGCGAAGAACATGCAAATAGGCGAATATAACAGCTACATGAGCATATGATGAACAAACTTAGCGCATATCGACATACATTTCATCAGTCCTATATTACTTCACATTATCATATATTACTATTAAGGCTTTTAAAATTTGAAGTGTAAAATGGTACGTGTTATGTGCTAATTTTGCAGCAAAATTAATCATATCAAAGCTGAAATAAATTCGATGTTTCCTAGTATGAACGAAGGTAATGCGTCAATGATATACGCCAACAACAAAACGAAGAGTTCACTATTCGAGGATAGGATACTATTGTTGTACTTTACTTTTAACTTTTTAGTGATAACTTTCGAGAACGAAAGCATTTCGCGATGTTTTTTCGGTACTAATGAATGCAAATTTGCATGTGTTCGTGGGCAATCATTCAAGAAATGCATCACACTGCGAGCTTTTTTGGGACAATATGCTTTCATGGATTTCATATTTCTACTATGCTGCTAACTAACGCAGTGCAAACAAAATAAATTGCATTTTTTTTTTGAGTTTTTTGTGGCAATGGTTGTGGCTGGTGATAGTGGTAATGACTGGTGGTACGGACCAGCTTTAACAACAGATTGGCTAGTGAATGAGCATGAGGACGGTTGTTCCTGAGCCGCGACCAAGGCCACGCGTATGGCCCCGTCTAAGAATTTCGGGCTGCGCTCGCGACACTTTGTCACAGATGGCTAATTTTTTGCCTGTCCAACATGTTGCCGGCGTCGCCGGCCATGTTGCTCAGATAGCTAGGTTCCTATTTAACGGACGTGACTTATGGTCACGATATCCTCTCAACAGCTCAATGGAGAATATCATATCTTGCATATCATAACTTTTCTATACATAATCGATTAGAGAAACAGAATAATTCTGTTGGGAATATGCTAAAGAGAAGGAAACTTCCATGCCAACATGAGCTGCTATTCTTTTTCTTCAAGTCGAAGCCAAATCCACTCTAATTTACGACCGGATGCAGAACCAAATTCAACCCACGACTGTTTGGGAACGAATTAAATCGGGCTCCCAACTGGCCACACCACCGTCTTTCAGTGGCTGGGATAGCGACTGGATTCAACACCTCCCTTATAGGGTCATGGGTGAAATCCAATCATAGCTGTTCTCACGACCTGGTTTAGCCCTGATATGTGTTTCAATTCCGACGTACATCGAATAGAAACTGTTATTATACTATACTACAGAAACATTGCACTATAGAACCTTTTATGCAATACAAAACAACTAGTATTACAACTCTGTATAATTCCTACTGTACGCTACTGCAGCAGCTAAATAAAGCGTTTTACTGAAATTAAACAACTTTCTCTACGAACATCACTTCACCAGAAAATAATATTCGCAGCGCAATAAATTTATGAAACACAAATAAAAGAAAAACAAAATACTACTCGCCACCTTTGATAAATGATAATTTGAAGCACAGTAGACATGACAATCGTATTTATATCCTGGAGAGATATCAGAGATAAATCTAAATGCATCTAAGGGGAATAATTTAAGCTTCTCAATTAAAATTCCAAGAAAACATTAAATTGGAGTTCCATAGATCCTGATATGGAAGGTTATGTAAAATAGTCGTCAAGTTTTTGCAAAAATTGAGGATATTGTTGAAAAACTTTTTAGAGGATTTTAGTAACTTCGTTATTCGACGGCACCAAGAATCAATGAAATATTCAATCTGGACGATTCATATGAAATCAATGGAGAATATGGCGGATGAATCGCTTTCAATGAATTCACCCACTCAACTATTACTGTTGAATCAATTGAACGTATGCTGAATTCCTATCTTTTTATTTAGTGAATCGATACAATTTTAATTGAATTCTAATTCATATTTGACGTGTTTTTTGAATGAATCTAAATTTTAGAAATTGGAGAATATGATTTATTTTGTCACAATTCTACTATCTACCTGCTATAGCAATATTCTCGATTTTTCTATACAACAAATAAGTTCACCAGTTTAACTTTTGCTTTAAAAGAATCCTGTATTAATAAGATTTACATAAAACAAATCTGCCCATAAAAATATAAATACAAGCAATAGCCGGGAAGTTTTCCAAAAAATCCGAAAATCCCACTCAAACAGTACCAGAAAAACCAAAAAAAAACTTCTGAGGCGCCAAATTTAAATATATAGAACGTTGAACATGAGCGATCAAATAATAAAAGGTGCTCCAACCCATTTTGATGTTTTCTGGAAGTATCGATTGAATTTCACAGATCGAGAGGCAACAATTGTAGAGGATTCTGGAATGTTCTAGTGTGTGAAATGTGAGAGTGAATGATCCTAAAGTGCAGTGAATGAAGCACGTGAACAAGGCATGTCAACGCATGTGCTCATCAGCTGAATCCTTCGTTGATTCACCGTTCGTATCCTAATCGGACATAAATGACACAATGAAAGGAACAATGAATGCGGAAAAACGAAATGTCGAGAAATTAAAAAAAAAAAAAGAGAGATTTAATGTGACGTTCGTTCTCATAGCGATGAAAATAAAATAGCGGCAATGAAAGGCGTTTTCCATTGCTATCGTAGGGCTGATCGGTAGGGCTTTGATGTTTAATAATCCTTATGTTTCAAAAATATTTTTTGATCTCTCTATCATTTTTTTATAGGCAATTTCCTTATGTTTCTATGACCGGTTTGTTCACTAATTTTTTATATGCAATTGCAATTCTCCTTATGTTTCTATGACCGGCTGGTTGGTTCACTAGTTCATTTTTTATATGCAAATTTTGCAATTCTCCTTATGTTTCTATGACCGGCTGGTTGGTTCACTAGTTCATTTCTTTATATGCAAATTTTGCAATTCTCCTTATATCTTTACGATCAACGTGTTCATCAATTCATTTCCATAAAAGTTTACGAAATATATGAGAAACTTTGATTGAACGTTCATTAAGAGTGAAAAATATTCAACAAGATTCATTCATCAGTTAATTAACCTTTCGAAATACACACGAATAGGAAAGCGCATCAAAAAAGCTAGCACGATATGCGCTCTAATAATTTCGCTCTTCAAATCAACCGGTTTCATAAATAACGACAAAATAATAGAATATACCCGATAATGCATCCATCGGTGATCGAACCCCGATCGTCAAATAGTAGCTAAATGAATGTCGACTATGCAATATTGGCGTAATACGCATTTTCTTTGATAATCTCGTTAAGTACTACGTAAGGCCAACGATAATGCGCAAAGTTTTAATACGTCGAACGGCAGACACGTTTCGGCTTGAGAACGCCAACTCAGCGCCTCAATAAGGATATTGCAGAAATAAGGTTAACAACAGAAAAACGCGAAGAGTCGTTCATATAATACGCAAGCAGTGGACACATAGTAAGTGCATAAAAGAAATCAAATCTGAATCAAAAACGAAATCACCCTCAAAATTCCGTCACCCGAACCACCACATTCCATTCGCTCAACGACGAGACTGAAGAAGAATCTGTAGAGGTGAAGTTCTTATACGTTTGTAGCAGATCAGCTTAGACACACATATCTCCTTGCTTCTGTCATTTACCCGCGGCCGTTGACCTCTGATCTCTCCATCTTAATCAGCAAGGCTTCCTTAATTTCCCTCTCTCGCAACCGTTGCTCTATCTCTCTGATCGTAACTTTGACCTCAATGTCTTCTCCCGCATGATTTTCTCGTCTGTGTATTGATCAGGGTCCATTAAGCTCATGAAGTCACGAATATCCCGTAAGTGCTCTTTGATTCGATCTTCCAGGGGCCTATATGTTTCTCCAATGTACTTTTGACTGATATAAATGAGTGGTTGAATGATATAAATTGCTCTATTAATACGTAAATATTTATCATTTTGTGAAGCGTCTAGAAATCTTTCCAAATTCCTAACTGAAACAAACGAATAAACACATAGGAATGAAAAGAGATGTATATGCATAGATCCGACATCCTCATAATGCGTTCTACAAATGAGAGAAATTTCAGAAATTTCACAGCTATAACAAGTTGGCAAAGACTTAAAAATTATGGGAGATCAACGAGTCAAGATGAAGTGATATTTCCATACTCTAGAAAAAATCATTCCATCTAATTTTGCACCCCCCCCCCCTCCCCCCAGATTTTCCCACTTCATACATCCACCGGCGTTTTGCTCACTTCTCAGACAATCTGCAACGCAGGATACTCTATTTTTCAAGGGATGAAACCTCATTCGAGATCTACCTGTTGCTGATCCGACACGTACGACATCAGGCTGTCCGATACTCGCCACTAATTGGGTAGATAGATCGCCATCAAAGCAGCTATAGGCTGCTCCGATGCCTTTTTTTTCTAGACTAGAAAAATAGAACGCCAGTGAAGAGGAGGGGGGGGGGGCGGATGGATAGTATATTGTGGAACCCTTGAAAGCGATGGGTTTCCACTGTGTGGTTTACGCAGGTTTTCATTTCGCGCCATGCCACGGAGCTTTTTAACATATTGCGAGCTTAGTACCTCATATAAGCGAGCGTTTTCGTTCATTCGAGACCTATTTTCTATTCCTATCAGAATGAAAGGTTGATTCCAACTATATTTTCGATTATGCCAACATGTATTTTGCATTGATTTTGTGGGAAGCAAGCTGAAAATAAGGAATTTTGGCTTCATGGCGATATCAGGTTGCGTTCAAGGTAAAATTGCAAGAACCTCAGCATGTAGGGCAATTACGATACAAGCGTGTAATACGGCTCCTTTCTCACACACTTTGTCTTTGTATCTGGCGGCTATATTTGTCGTTCCCATACTTAATCAATCGTGTTTTATTGAAATGATGCTGTTAGAAAAGATTCCGATTCTGGCACCACAACGAGTCTTTTTTTCAAGTCTAAAGTTTATTCATAATTACGTCGAACCGTGATGCTTTTTTTTGACCGCATATAGGTGAATATATCCGTAAGATGTTGGTACTTAAACTTGCAGATCCAAAATATGTTTCGATTTCCGTCATGCTTTTTTAGAGTGTCCATTATATCTCGATATCACCCTAATAAAAAGTTATTTCTCTGATAACACCCCTGCGTCACCTTTACCTTCAATGTTTCTCATTGCAACGCATTACTCACATAATTTCTTTATATTCTTTGACTTTGTGGAGAATTTTTTTCATTTTGCAAAAGCAAAACCCGACCTCCTAACATCCCTCACAGAGATAGAGAACGATCTTTACGAGGAGCTTGCGTCCAGAAAATCACTCCCTGAGGCAAAGTTCGACCACTAATCTGTGGCACAATTGCGAAGGAGTTGAGCGCGATGGTTGAAAGGAGAGTAAATGCACACACCACCTCCTCTCGGAAACAGTCGATTATCTCTTCAATGTTTTGAGAAAGTACCATAAACAAAACAAAGGTTTATTGCATGGAGCAAAGAAAAAAGTTTGCAAAAAGAGTAAATTACTGGCAGTTAAAGAAAATGTATTATTGCATATCTTTGCCACACAGACACAGACACACACACACACTTCACGTTATGGCAACACCATAGAATCACGCGGCTAACCAAGGAAACGTTTTGCGAATGCGAAACGACTTATATTCTGTGCTCAACAGAAATCCATCAGCAAGAAAAATGCCGGAAAGCGTACGTACACCATATCAGTACTATGCTGAGCCGTCGCCACGCAATGTAAACTGATCGCCCATCTTTTAGGAATGCGTTCTCCAAGTGTGTTAAATCCCATTTATAAGACCACAAGCCCACGATCTATAGGTTCCCTTGATGTTTTGAAGGAATATATATATAGCTTTCAATCGGGTTGTTAGAGCATTTTTTCGGACATATAGATAGACGGGAAGTCACTTTTATGAAAGGAAATCCACAGTGAGATCGTCACATCGACTTATTTCCAATTCCAGGAAAAAGATTTTCCAACAAATATTCCCATTCCAAGAAAAAGAGCTCATTAGCGCAAAAAAAAACCCTATCGTTTTTCAAATTTCTCTGTCGGAAGGAGTCGAATTTAATGTTCACATCGATAATTTCTCTGACTGAGGGACGCCTGGCAAACGATACTTCAGCATAGTTGCGTCATTTGCACAAAATAAGAGAAAACGATAAATTAAAGCCAGTGATAATATATTTTTAGAAACTATGAAAGCATATATGGAAAAGAATTAGCATAAAGCAATTTTTTTTTAAAAAGAACTAAATTTTTTAAGTTATCTTTCTGAGATGGAAAATTTGAAATTTTTTGAAAAGAAAAAAAAATTTTTTTTTCTCAAAATTTTTATCTTTTTCAACATAAATTAGAAAAGTTTCTTTTCAAAAATGTGGAAAATAAAATGGGCGCAAATGGAGCAGCTCATTACATTCATTACTAGCACCGAGAGAATTAACAGCAAAATTAAAAAAAAAACAAACAAACAAACAAAAAACAAACAAAACGAAAGTAAAGATAGCAGTTATGATGAGAGGAATGCCTATACAATACGCGTGAAACGACGCATAACAACTGCACAACGATAGAGACGCTTTGCGATTACGTTCTACTATGACGTCAGCAGTAAGTAGCCTAACATAACGAATAGAGCAAATATAAAAGCAAATTTGCATTAAGTTTATCAATTTTTTAATTTTTTAAGTATTTAAGTATTGAAATTTATTCGATCAATTAGATCTCATATATTTGCTCATCGCTAAAATAGACCTACTTGAAATGAAAAAAAAATCATTAAAAAAATAAGTAATTCAGTATTCACAACAATTTAATTCCAATTATACTTGAAAAATTAAATACTTGATTAACAGCAATAAAAAAAATATATGAATTTCATTTCCCAGAATTCGTAGAAAAAAAAACATTCTATACTTGATGTTACGTTGACTATAAGCTATGCATTACATCTCATATGATGCTATTAAACCATAAATATACCTCACATACTGCTAAACTATACTTATAAGATTTGCATCACTGAGATCGAATTGAATCGCTTATTTTTGCTCAAATTGTACAACAATGTTACTAATGACGCAAAAGTGTTCATGCTTGCAATCTTGCAAAAAACATTTCATCATCATTTACGATAGTTGATGAAATAAAGAATCAATCCGCTCTGTACCGTTGAATAATTTTAATAAATCCTTTCATTTAAAAGAAATAAAAATATTTCAACACAATTTATGAAATAATAAATGTGCAAATGGCCGAATGCAATACGCAAAATGTCGAACTATGCAAATAACGAAAATAATAATGTAATTAAAGAAAAAAAAAACGATTAGTAGTGAAATTCTAGAAAAAAGAAAAGAAATGAAATGAAATATAGCCGAATAGAAGGGAGTCGTATATATTATGATTGTTATATATATTTGATGATCAATTAAATGCATTTTTGAATGAATGGCAGTCGTATTGTGAAGAAAAAGAAATTCAGATTAATTTTGCAGTTCATACTGCCGTTTTGATGATTCGCTCATCGTTGAACTGAGCATCCCGATTGCTCCTCTTCGTATCGTTGTGTCATTTCGTCTACTCCTCGTAGTGCATTCGCTTCTTGCCTAGACGCTTATCGACACTGTATTTGCTCATGTTCTAAAAATTGTTTTTTTTTTTTTAATTTTCGCATTAAAAATATATATATTAATATCTGGGAATGATGCATTCAAGATTTCAAGATTTTAAAATGTAGACGGATCTGTTGGCGACGTCTATGAAAAATATAGAGGAGCCAACTTGCTTTTTCCAATATCTTGAATTTGGTTCCAACCTTAACTGACGATCGGATATGGGGAATCATTCGGCGAAATACTGAGATACTTACTGTAGAGTATGAAGGATGAGTTTTGAAATGCATATTTCAAATAACAGAAAAAGTAATATCGGATACGAAATTCTGAACATTCTCTCTCAATGCCCAATTTAAAAAAAAAATCTCTTTAGGACCTCATTTTATGCAAAGTTTTCCCTTCGAGATAACTCTCTTCATCTAATTCTTACAATCTTTCTCAGCCGTCTGTAACTTTGATCGAAGTTGTGCCATGGTTTGCGGCACAACCATTCTCTCTCAGCCTCTCCTCATCCCGTCTCGCGGAATAGGAAGCTTTCCAGGTATGATGAAGGAAGCTAGAGAAACTTGACGGCAGTAAGACCAGGCCAATTCCAACATTTTCTTACTCAATAAATTTTCGAGACTGATCCCGTTCAATATGTAGAAATAAAAAAGTTAACCGTAAGAGAAATTCAAAGATTATTATAAATAAAAATTCGTCGGAACGATTTCAAAAAATCAATTATGTAACGAAAGTTCGTTATTCGTGCAAAGATTTGAAGCGTTATTCAGATGCATAGCGGAGCATAGTTCTTGTCGATGTGGCTGGAATCAAGGGTGATTTTTGAAGGAACGCGTTAGCTAAAAATTCAGGATAAAGCTAGGGACTTTCCAGGATAAAGCCCAACCAGAAGGTTTCTAAGGTCAGCGTTGAGAATTTAGTCAGGAAAGCACAAACAACTGAGACAACAGAGTACTAGTATGCATGTTCCCAAACATTACCGCTCTTTATCTGGTTCAATTTTACTTTAGAAACCTTGAATAATTTTTCATTTTCTAGAAGGAAACCGGTGAACGAACACAAAACATAATAAAAACACCCTTGGATTATCAAAATTAAAGGGGCTGAGCAACCGAACTTTTCGGGCAAGTAACCGCTTCATTTTTCAATAAAAAGTGCTGTTTATTTTCGGTGATAGATGGAAAAATTTACGCGTCTATGTCGCTCATTAAATGCATTAAACAATTAAATCACCGATGGTACTTTTGCTTGTCTTCCTTCATTGTTCTTTTCCTGTAAATTTTGCATATTTTGCATCAAATGCAATGGATTTGATCAGTATAAAATATTAAATCCATAATCCATAATATTAAATAAAAGGACATCTCATAGGATAAGGAAAATAAATATCTTCCTACTGATGATAATTTCTAAATAACAAATAATAAATTGAAATGATTAATTCATGAATAAAAAAAAAATTCAAATTTATCTAACCTCAACACAAAGCACAACAAACTCGTGTGAACATTCAACATTTTGGCATCCATCCAAAAGTGGAAGTCGTGGACCAATCGGTGAAGAACTGCCAACTTGTGAACGATCCGATGAGCGCCATGCATTGCAATAGCCCGATTCACTACGAGTACCACTCGAGTCTGAACCATGCCATACTCTCTTCTCACGCCTTAAACAATGCATACTTTAATTCTCGTTATTGAAATATACTGCTGTTCCTACTGGAAAATTGTTGCCAGCCCCTTAAATTCGCTCTCCTTTCCTGTGAGGATGGAAATCCATATAAGCTAAACTCTTCAAATTCAGTCCATAAATATTGTTCATTTTGTCTAAGCATTTTTGCAAAACATTTGAAATTCGTTTCCTCTTCATCGTTGCTCTCATCATGAGATGCCACTTCATAGAGCGCCGCATCAGTTTCAAATTGCTCTGGAATTCAGTGATATTAGTGATGAGATGAAGTTTTATAGGCTTTGAACATTAAATTTATGAGTTTAAGGTAAATTACTATTTTTCAGACGAAATCGAAAGATTCGATGTAATGCACCTGAATAATTGAAAAATTGTGTGGCAAATTAGCCTTCAATTTGGGGTCTTTCATTTCAGAATTTAAACAATTAAGAAACACTAAGCATGGACATAAAAAGTGAAGCGATTTCAATACCTGCAAAGATATTAGCACTACGGGTTTAATCTTTTAATTTTAACTGTAATCAGTTGATCGAAGTAACAACTATCATAATTTAATGCCAAAATGTCGATCTGAGAGAAGATTTTGAGGGTGTGGCCCAAATGCATAAAGATATGAAGTAAAACAGTCGACAACATATTTGAAAAGAGAAATAACCGATTTAAACGACGAACCCCAATCAAAGAAAGCACAACATAAGGAATTGTTGACTGAAGACGTTACTAACTCCATAATATTTGCTAAAGTGTTCCTCATACTATAAAACGAATTCCCAAAAAATTTCTGCAAAAGTATTGCAGAATTTTCATGAGAATTTAGTCTCATGGCGGTTTTTCCTCTATACTCAATAACGATCACGAAAGCAAAAATTTGACAGACGACTTTAGGAAAGTATCCGCAACAATTTCGGATCAGTAGGAAAAGCCTATGAATATTAAATGCACAACAATAAGCTGACCATATATTATCCTCGAAGACATTTCGTCGATTGAATGAATATAATGGTGCATCAAGCATTGGCCGTTCTCGGAATATATCACTCCACGAATTGAATAGCCTCTCACCACGTAAATTCACCACGGGCGTATCACGATCGCCATAGTGCACCACTTTATTTAAATCCTCAAACAAGAAAAAAAAAACTACGCTGCTTGAAAAAAACGATCTACAACTTTATAGAGTGTTCCCATTGAAAAAAATGCTCAAATTTTGAATTTAATAGATGCTTTGAAAAAATAATGATTAATAAGAGATGCAATAAGGCAATGAAAAAAAAAAAGAAATTTATTACGAGGAGTAAGAAGGATCGGATGAATAATGAGCGAAAAGCGCAAAAATGATCGCTCAACGAAATTGTTTTTTTTTTTTTTACAGAAGAAAACCTCTCAATGAGATTGATTTCCCCCATCTCCAACAAGTCTTTATTTTGAGAAAAAAAGAGAAAAACATTACGTTCTTTTTTCAATATTTTATTGCAAAATTGCATAGAACATAGTTACTTCATAGTTACCTCTGAAAAATTGACGGCAATCAGAGCATAAAGCAATGGATTCTATTATATGGATATTTCGTTGCCGCTATTCTCTATGTCGTACTATGTCTTACTAACAGAATATCTTCATGAAGAAAACGCTTTTTCATGCTTTAACCAATTCCTTTCTCTCTCTCTCTCTTTCTCTCTGCGCATTTTAACTAGCCCTGAAGCATTTTGAAGTCGGTGACTCTATTGAGTTAATCAGAGGCTATTAGTAAATGTTAGCATATTTAGGATATTCCTCATAACGCATGGATAAAAAACCATGTCACTTCAAATAGAGTCTCCAAGGATTTCATTTCTCATCAGATGATTAGGAAATGCATTTTCCAATAGAGCTAAGAGAGGATTCATATCACACTGATATAACGTTCGAAAAACGCAAAATATTATGGTCACATTAAGCGTGCGTTTCAGATAAAAGCAGAAAAATTTTTTCTTCATCTTTTCACCGACGACGAAAAAATGCAGGAAAATTTACAGCAGTGGAGATGGGCGAATTTTTTTCTGAGAACTTGACAGTAGTGCTTTATTCCACTCAGAGTTGCATTCAACGCAGATAACACTTTAAAACATTACAACACAACAAATGATGGAACAGATATAATTATGTGCTGATATTGTCTATATCTATCATATACATGTATAAAACAGAAGATCATAAGCTATTTTACCCTTTCGTTAACGTTTTCTCAAGAACGCTTTCTCGATTCAGCTCGTTTTTTTCTTTAAAATGTTGGAAATTCCATGCTTACGGGACAAATTGTTTTTGGTGGATGTATTGCGCTTATGGATTGAGATATTCTGGATAGTATGGATTTTCCATACTTAAGCATTTTTGCCGATATCTTTTTCTATGTTTGTCGCAATGTTCAAGTTTTTTTGCGTTACATGTGCGATCATGTCGCGCATGTTTCGGCTATATGCCAAGTGACCAAAAAAAAATCCTGAATATGAAAATTTTTCCGGAAAATGTTGGAAATGCATGGAAATCAATGCAGAAATTTTTTTTTTTTGAATTTTTTGTGCGTTCTTAGGACCTCTTGGAAATAGGGGACCGTAGATGTCGGTGAAGAAAACTTGCGAATATTTACTGATCCTGGCGAGATATTCATTGGGAATCCTGAAAATGGTTTTTTTCGCCATATTTCCGTTCCCGTTGGGTGAGTTGAGCTGGAGCTTTTTCTGTTCTGGATGGCCCTCGATGCGGTAGTGGATTCTTGAAAACTTTCCCGATCCGAAGAGAAAATTTGACAAATTGCCAACTTCAGTTTTTGCAACTTTTTTCTCCTTCATCCCACCGTTTCCTCATCAACTACATTTTTCCACATCTCCTCAAGATTATTGCAGAAAAAAAATTCCGTTCCACTCCGATCCTTCATTTTCAGGATATTCTGGACTCTTGTACTGCAGGAGTGTACATGCATATGGTTAGTGCGTGGAAATGTGATACTGTGCCATAGGGGTTCAATACCGGGCGTTGGTCGTCTTTTCCGATTGCAACTTTTTTCCATTTTTTTCATCCATCATAGCAACAACTACACCCCGATGAAAGCGGATCAAGGAGCCTCAGCCCCTCCCCCCTTCCCTGACCTTGACATTAGCACTGAAATAAAAAAATACATAGTTAATAGGTTCATATCCTTACTTCTACCTGCGATCAACATAGTTTCGATTTATCTCTTCTTCCTGGATCTTCTAATTTTCACTACTGTATACTCTGTTCCTCATAATATAATATGTATCATTTGGATTGTTTGACACCGAGTTTGTTCATTATAAAAATTAATTTATATGAATTTTCTATAAAAATGTATTATAACAGATAATTCCGCTTTTTTTTTCTCGCCAAGAATAAGCCAAGGGAGTTGTGGCTTCCTTTTTCTAATAGAACTTTAAAAGCTCCATAAAATGGTATATAAATTATTTCAATTGGGAATAAACATTGAAAACCGATTCCACCAGCCAGGATTTCTGAAATTTCGATTTTTGCGATTTTCGTTCTCAATCGCTATTCGTTATTGCTGTAAAATGTCTCGTGATTTTTGATGTGCTCGCCGAGTCTCTCCAGTTGCATATATAATACCCCCCTAAGTTCAATAGAGGCCGGGAAAAAAATTCCGAAAAATCGCAATTTTTGAACCGTTA
Organism: Ascaris suum; assembly: GCA_013433145.1. Taxonomy (NCBI): domain Eukaryota; kingdom Metazoa; phylum Nematoda; class Chromadorea; order Rhabditida; family Ascarididae; genus Ascaris; species Ascaris suum. Next base: position 16,429,525 of record CM024168.1, read on the forward strand.
GTAGAGGGAAAATTTGGAAAAACATTTTTTGTCCTTTCTTTCCGTTATCTTCGTATCAAACGATAGAACTCGATGAGCTGATGACGGATATATGCATTTTTGCCGCGTCCTTCGATGTTTAACCGCAGATATTGAGCACAACCGGTTTGTGCAAGAAATAAGTTCCCTAATTGGGAGAGAAGCAGACACTCGCTTCAATATGTCACCGGCACTGAGCATATGACCCAAGCAGAGAGTTAGTTGAGCGGTAAGCGCAGTGGGGTCCTACCAGCGGCTTTAGTGTATCAATACCGCTTGGTGTTCCTCTGTTGCAATTTCTTCATTTACAGCCATTTTTCCAGGATTTTCGCCCGAGTACTGAGAAAGGGTAAAAGAGCTTAGGATCTTCAGTATCAAGTAGATTCCTGTAACCTTTCTAAACGTTCATAAGAAAGAATATCATTCGAAGAAGGAATGACGCAAAGGGGGCTACACTTCTGCGTTCATAACAAAGTTAACATCATTCGAAGAAGGACTGGTACACAAGTGGGGCTGCCGCCTCTCTTCAACCCCTGCTTTCTTCAACGTGCACTTGGTGTTATGGGAAAAGGGCAAGACCATTTCTGTGAGTTTCTCACATTTGTTTCTATTTAGTCGCGCAATCCTATTTCCAAAAATCACGGAAAAGCTCGCCCCACACGTTATGGATCCTTCCAAGGGATTTCCCTGCGTCGAATGGCACAACATTTTCTGGAAAAATTTTCAGATTCAGGATTTTTTTCGTCACATGGCATATAGCCGACAACATGCGCCACATGACTGCACAGGTGGTGCAAAAATGTGAAGGTAGATGAAAAGTACATCAAAATGTGAAGGTAGACAAAAGTATTAAAGTAGACCAAAAACTGAAGCCTTCATATTTTTATCTACATTGTTCTACCTTCATACTTTGATCTAAATACCGATTATGATCTACATTGATTCACTTTCAGTTTTGATCTACTTTGATATTTCGATTTACCTTCATATTTTGAACTGCCTCGATCTACCTCCACACTTTCATCTACTTGGTAATTTGATGTACCTTCATGTTTTGATCTACTTTAAATATTGAACTGCTTTGATACTTTGACGTCCCTTGACATCTTGATCTGCGTTCACATTTTGATGTACTCTGATCAACCCTCACAGTGTGATCTACCTCGATCTATTTCCACACTTCGGTCTGCTCTGATACATTCATCTACCTTCATATTTTTATCTGGTTTCATCTACCTCCACGTTTTGATCCACTTTCATCCACCTTTATATTCTGATCTACTTTGACCTACCTTCATATTCCGATCTCCTCTAGCCTAGCTCCACATTTTTATCTACCTTTATATTTTGATCTATTGTGCTCTGCCTTTACATCATGATCTACTCTGATACTTCGATCTTAATTCAAATTTTGATTTACTTTGATCTACCTCCATTTTTTGATTTGCTCTGATATTTTCATCTACCTTCGTATTTTGATCTGCTTTGATATCTCGATCTACTCTGATGTCTTGATCTACATCATATCATGATCTACTTCTATACAGTTTCACAGTGTGATCTACTTTGCTCCATTTCCACATTTTGATCTCTGCTCTCGTAGTTTGACCTACATTCATACTTTGAACCAATTTACCACCTTCATATTTTTATCTATTTTCATCTACCTTTATATTCTGATCTACTTTGATCCTTTGATCTACCTCCACATCTTGATCCACTTTGAGACTTTGGTCCACCTTCATATTTTGATCTACTCTTATACTTTGATCTCCCTCACATTCTGATCTGCCTTAACACATTGAACTACTTTCATCTATTTTCTGTTTTGGTCTACTTTGATCTCCCCTTATATGTTGATCTACTCCGATACTTTCATCTACCTCCACGTCTCGATCTACTTCAGTCTAATTCCACATTCTGATCCACTGTGATATCTTGACCTGCTTTCATATTTTGATTTATCCTCGGGCTTTGATCTACTTTGAATCTTGATCTGCTTTGATACTGTGGACTACGTTCACATTTTGTTCTACCTTGATCTACTTTCACATTTTGATCCACTCCGATATCTCGATCTACCTTCATACTTTGATCTACTTCTATCTACCTTCACATTTTGATCCACTTTCATAGTTCGATCTAACCTCGTATTTTTATGTGGTTTCATCTACCTCCACATTTTGATTTACTCTGATGCTTTGATTCACCTTCATATTTTGATACACTTTGATCTCATTTCACCTTTTGATCTACTTCGATCTACCTTCATGATTTGATCTCATGCGATTTTGACCAACTTTGATAATTTGACCTACCTTCGTATTTTGATGTGCTTTGATCTGCCTTCACATTTCGATCTACTTCAGTCTAATTCCACACTCTGATGCCTGTGGTATTTTGACCTGCCTTTGTATTCCGATCTATCCTCGGAGGTTGATCTACTTTGAATTTTGATCTGCTTTGATACTTCGGTCTACCCTCACATTTTTATATACTTTGACGTCCCTTCACATTTTACCTACTTTGAACTCTCTTGACATTTTACCCGCTTTGATCTACCTTCATATTTTCTTCTGCTTTGATACATTGATGTACCTTCGTACTTTGATCTGCCTTCCTAGCTTGATCTAACGGTCCATAAGGTGTGAGGGGCCAGTTTTTTAGCAATTTTTGGAAATAGCATTGCGCGACTGTATGGTAACAAATGTGAGAGATCAGACAAACGATTTTACTCCCTTCCGATAACACCAAGTGCACGCGGAAGAAGGCAGTGTTTGAAGGAGGGCAGCCCCGCTTATGCATCAACCCTTCTTCGAATGATGCTAACCCTGTTATGAACGCTTAGAAAGGTTACAGGAATCTGTCTAATACACAAAATCATAAGCTACTTTACCCTTTTGTTCACGTTATCGCGCCAAAGGCGCGAGTCTGTTGTACATTACTTGGCCTACTGTCTTTCTCTGACTTGGTGAGTGATCCAGTCTGTGAGAAAAGATGCGGGGACGTAACTCAGCGGCGCGTGCTTCGTTGCGGGCGCCCCTGATTTCTGCTATGTCATATGTGAACCCCCCATGGACGAATTTTGATCCGGTTTTTTGGATGATATGTGAACAGGTGTAACACGCGCTTGTCCTAATCAGACGCTCATTGTGGTTGGATTGAAAAGAATGGAAGGTCATTTCTCGGTTAGTTTTGATTCATTTTCTGCATTCAAATTAGCCCACCAATGTTTTATTCTCGAGTTATATTGCTCCAGATGCTTAGATTCTAAGGAAGGGGATAAGATCTTTGAAATTAAATAACTTCATCATTGTGGAGTTTAAATAACTAAGAGCCTATAAATGCACGACTTACCTGTACATGAGACGAAAGGAACGCTCTGAAAGTGGTTCTAAAACCAGCTTGACGAGCCTGTTGATAGCAAGCCAAATCAGCACCCCGCACTCCTCGCATATTACCAGACATTGGCGAATTTAGCGCAATAAGATGAAGCTGCAAAGTAAGCAAACAATAGTATGAAATTCGCGATATACAACGAGTGTTATGAGAAGATAAAGTTGGAAAAAAGCTTTTTTGAGATAAAATCTGATTGCCATTTATACTACTATTGAATTCCTTCTGCGGACATAGTTCATTTAAAGGTGAATTTTTTTCAAAAATTTACATATTTGGACTAACAATAGCACTCTTTACTTTTATTTTCATCTTGGAGTATCACATGAAAATGACACTGAGAGAGACTTTAATAGAGAGGAGTAATGAAAACTTCAATAAGCGAAAGAATTCAATGTGATGTGCAATTTTTTTGTACCAAAAATATTACGTGAAAAATTATGAAGCAATATCACACATTGAAGTCATGTCTGGAGGTACATAAGAAGTGGGATGAGGCAACCAACGTAAGAATCCTGGAGAGCGTTGATAGAGGGAGATGGTGAAGAAAAAAGAAGGAACGAGCAGTGGTAAAAATTACACACCTTGGCCACTCATACCAATAAGCAAAAATATCAACGTTAGCATATCTTCGTGCTTTGATGCGCAAATCTTAGCGAGATTTCAACCATGAAATTTTCTAGGAGCATTTTTGTGTCAAATCCGAAAGTTATTCATCAGAGATCTTCTAAATTCACGGAAGCTAATTCACAATCAATTTCGACACTCATAAGAAGAAAACAAACGAGAAAAAATGAAAAAAACATTTGTCATATTTTACAGTAAATGCAGTAAGTGAGCGATATTACTGCAGCAAACCATATAGCAAAGAATAATAAGAAGGGGGGGGGGGGGGGGAAAAAAAACGAAGTACCCAATTGTACGATTAGAAATGACTTAATACTTAGCGTGTTTCGAGACACAAACAACTAATTGAAGTGGCGTATGGTCTGCGCAGGTGACCAAATGGTCAAAAGCTCAGATGGTCAAGAAAACGCAGACGGTCTGTGCACGCAGACTGAGAAATCCCACTTTAATAAGTCACTGTACCCCTCATTTCGTTGATAATATCGCTGCAGTATTAATCTGCAGAAGTTAAAAAAAAAAAAAACTAATTCAGCAAGCACCGTATGGAATCTTCAATCTCCAAAATGAAGGAGTCTCTCCAGCGTTTTCTCCTTAATTTTTTCCTAGTCTATATCTCTCTTTGACAGCGCTCCACCTTTTTCTTTTTTTTTTTTGAAAATAACATTTTGAATGTAAAACCACCTCTTCATTTCTGCGGTCCTCTGCGAGATTTTTTTTTTTCTGAACAACAAGCGCCGGTATTTTTTCTTCTCAGCCTTTCAACTTCGAGACTTTTCCTTGTCCGAATCGCTCTCCAACCAAGATCCTCCTCGACAAGTTTTTTTTTTTTTTTTAACTCGGCGGTGCTTGTAGCCCTCATCAATCTCCAACGACTTCTTCTCAGCACTAAACTACCTCTCTTTCTTCGTTCCTCCTATTCTTTCTGATGTTTTCAACTTATTCGCTATCGAAGTCGATGGCATCTGCTAGCAAATCCCTTCTCAATGGGTTGTCCTCCAAAATGTCAGGTAGTAATTTGGAGTAAATTACTACCTGACATTTTCACTACAGCGCCGGCGCCAAATGGTTGCTTTTTTGTATGATTGCTCTCTCTAGCCTGAAATCACTAGCTCGCAGTAAACTACTTTCTGATTTGCAAAAATTTGCAGAAACTTTCGCCTGATTGCCACTAGAAAATTTGTTCAGCCGGACCGATGCGCTAATCGATTTCCATTCATCGATCAGTGATAAAAAAGTGATAGGTCGAGTAAGTCCTTGCATAGGATGTTGAAGTTGCGTGAAATCAATCAACTTACAACATGATCCTTTTCGCCTAAGGTGAACGGTCTGCGTGTTGGCGGATGGCGTGCATGTTGCAATTCAGGTGTAGGCCTCTCTCGATAGTGCGGTTGCTGCTCCGGTTCCGGATGTCGTGGTCTTTCGGGATAAGGTGGATATGGCGTTTGTGCAGGATGCTTAAAAATAGATTCTTTCTGACGTATTAAGCATAAAGTTTAACTATAGTTGAAATAAAGCCAACTAAAGCGGATAAATAAAGCTTTTTTGTTTGACACACTAACTTTTTCAAAAAAAAAAAAAAGAAAAAAAGAAAGAAAACACCCATAAAAGAATCAGTTTTTTGATATTTAGTCAGAAAATACGATAAAAAGAGATTATATTGAAAAAAAAATAGTGAGATAATGCCACAATAACCGTGATATATCGAATGAGGTTTACATGCAAAATTGATGCAAAAAAAAAAAAATCTCAACGTGCAAATTCGAAAACGAAATATATAAATATTCTCTCTCGATTGGTTCTTTTCGTGATTTGTTTCTAGAGACAACTTAATTTAGTGCTTACTTATTGGATTGAATTTTCATCAACTGATGGAAAGAGTAGGGGGATTGGGGCCTAGGGGGAATAAAACAGGTCAAAAACCTGAATTTAGACAAGTTATTTGGGATTTTCGATTGTTTCATGTTAATAGCAAAACATTAACATTAAAGATGTGCTCAAACGATAAGAAAGCCGAGATTCTTCGTCCGAATACTTAGACTCGTTCAAAGTGAGGAAGAAAAATAATCAACTATAAATAAAGGGGAGGAGTAATAAACTCAAAGCAAAAAAGCCTAGCGCAAAATGGTCAGAGACAAAAAAAACATTAGAGAATATCATAAATGACGTACTTAATATTGAGAATTTCAATTATATTAGCCAGAAATCAAACAATTTTGATAATATAAGAATTGAAATTGTCACGTTTGATTAGTGGGGATATTAATCCAGCCTAGAGATTCTTTTTTTGGCTCTTCGCTTTCAGTAACTTTTATCTTATCCGATTTTTCGCTATCTTATCAATGTTTTGTTTAAATTTTCCTGTAGTGATATCATCTTGAGTACGCGACTCGTTGTCACTAAGCTCGTAAGACGTCCCAATCTCGCTCGATTCCTTGAGGTATTCGTACCTCATAAGGACCTTGTTGAAGAGGGTAGTCAACAGCTTGATCCTGTCCTTGAGATGCTACTTGTTGAAGCTGTTGTTCAGTTTGGAGCTCAGGCTGAGGTTGCTGTTCAGGAGCACGATCAGTTTGAAGCTCTGGGCGTTCATCATATGGCACTTGCTGAGGCTGCTGAAGGACGTGAGGCTCTTCGGGACGCTGCCTCGTCCGTGTATCAGGGCGCTGCTCAAGGACATGCTCAGGCCGTCCCTGCTGCACAGCTGGTGCTTCTGGATACTGTTCAGTCCTATATTCAGGTGGACGGTGTTCTTGTGGTTCTGGTCGTTGTTCCGTGACCAGTTCTGGACGTGGCTGTAAATGCTGCTGTGGGCGATGTCCCGGCCTACTCTCAGGATAGTATCCCGATCGGGTCTCGGGCTGCACCTCAGAGGGTTTCAGATGGGGATGCTGAGGGTGCCGCTCAATCGTAATTTCTGGACGTTGTCCGGGTCTATGATGAGGTCTGGGCTCAGGACGATAGTCTATCCTAGGATGTGGCGGCCTTATTGTAACGCTGTAATCAGGCCTCTGCTGAGGCTGATATTCAGGTCTGTGCTCCGGTCTGTATTCAGGACGTTGGTCAGGGCGGTGTTCGAGGCGACGGTCAGGCCAATATTCTGGTCGATAGTGCGGATGCTCTTGGGGATGCACCTCAGGTTGCCTGGGTGGTTGATATGGGAGCGGATGCACATCAACCTCCTGAAAAAGCGAAAGAGGAATTCACTTCAGTCCTGTTACAAAGTATTCGACGATTGCTTCCAAAATTGTTAAACGCATCGCTTTATTTGGCGCATCACACATGCTCGCCAAGCGTTGCAGGATTTATTAGGAAGACCATCCCCTTTGAAGTGTTGGCCTATCCTTGAGTCGAAAACGTCTGTTGCAACGAATCCAGAAGAAGCGATAGCATCCACGTTGTTGGGAAGTTTCAACAGGAGAATATGCGAACGAAGGAGGAAATGACGTCAATGTAGTAGACATATTTGTGACAGGACGTATTTCACGATACAGTTGAAAGTGAGAAGCAATCTACTACACGCGTTAATCCACAGTAGAGCATTCATCCACAGAACGTTGCTGATCTTAGTTCTATTAAAGAACGAACAGTAAGTTGTCAGTCGTGAAACCTTGATAGCTCTGGATGCGCTTATCTTACAATTATAAAACTATAGCCAGGTTTTTCTGCTGTCTTTCCGGTATAAGAAAATATATATCGTAAGCTTCGGATAAAAACTCATTTTTCCCTTCATGTCACCACCTTCCACCATAATGTTTGAAAATAAACGATATATTTTCACTCGGAAATGATATATAATTTGTTGCGTTCTACCAAAGATTTGGGAGCAAAAATGAGCTTTCCTTCATCGATATCCCTTTCTCGCACACCTCCGCTCATCAATAAAAATGTTCCTCCGCTTTTTAGGGAATTCATAACCTCTGGTTTCACCATGAATATACGATATATATTTTTTTCGAGGTCAGACTATATCAACAGAATAAACAATGTCATTCCGAAATATTTCTTCCATTGCGAATATGATAAGCGATCTTAATAGAACAGTGAAATTATATTGTAATAGTTGAAATAGATGGAAAAAAAAGGACAGAGAAAGTGATGAGATTTTTTGCGACATATGGAAAGAGTATAGCAACACAGATCCACTAGACAAAGACTGAGACAAAAGCGATGGATATTCACCACAGGGACAGACCGCCTTACACAGGGCGCATGCACACTTACGGCCGCTTCGTCCGATAGCTTAACAACACGCAATTAGGCAAGCTTCATTCAACAATCTCCGTACTTTCATTCATTCTATGCATTCATAAATCAATCATTTGAATATGAAGTTTACTATTGAATTACAAAAGAAAAAATTCTTCATTCACGGCGACTCATAGAAGCTTTTTTTCTTTAATTATAGTTAGCGGATTTAAAAATGGATCTAGAAATAGGTAACGATTAATTAAAAAATATTTCAACTATGCTAAACGCAATAAAAGTGCTTTCAAACAATCAGCCCATTCAAAATAGTAGTTGCGAAGAATTTAAAGTTACGCAGCTTGTACGATTACTTCTTGGAATTTCAGTTGCAAGAAGGACAAGCACAATATTATTCCCATAGCACAAACGATATTAATTCACATAAACACCTGCAAAATTTCTAAATACCTATGAATTTACCTGAAAATATTTTTTTTTCTGTGTAAATTAACAAAACGCATTCGAACGTTGAAATACTGGGAGAGTTAAACATTCCTAACAGTATAGTAAGTAACTGCAAGAGTAGATTTTAGCAGTAGTCTTGGCAACCTTGTTGGAGAACTTTAGCAACCTTTTTGCAGCCTTGTTGGGGAACTTGAATTTGGTAACGTGAGAAAGGAAAAGCAAGCCTCTCTCAGACAATAGATTCGTCCTAATCTGAAGCAAAACGCCATGTTTTTCAAATCGGATTATTTCTTTTCTTTTAGAGAAATCTGACAATTTTTCAATATATAAATGTACCAGCCCATGGTATCTGGTCAATATTTCAGTGCCAAGTAAATTTTCTAGATGCGTAATCGCATGCTCGAGCTTATCGCGGACAATATCAGTATATACTGATGCAAACATCAGTATATACTAACGTATCCTCAGATTTCGTGCAATGAAGGCGCCATCTTGCCTATATTTTCGCCAAGCTTCGAAGATTCCAAAGTGATAACCCAGCCAATCTTCCAACTTTACATTTTTTTCTAGAGCACCATCTAAGACAGAGGTGAAAGTAACACCGACGCAAACCTTCGAATCTCATTTAATGGCATATGAGATACCCCACATTTCAGATATTATATGTTCAATTGACTGTTTACTCTATCTCATCCTACCTTCAAAAAATCATTGCATGCTCTCTTACCATGCGTTCTGATAACACTGGATGAGTGACCTCAAGTGTGAAGTTTTCTAAGGGTTTCAACGCAACGGAGGAACTCTCTAGAGAATGCGACTAATAAGGCTAATGAGACTCTATGCTTGGCTTGCAGGTCCACTACAGTTGTGTCGCTACGCCACAAATTTGAGTGAATCCTGCACCAGTAAGCGGGACGGAAAGTTCAGATCACTTTGCAGTACTTAGCTCCTGATTCATGGATTCCGTAAAGCTACAAGGTTTCAGCTTGAAGAATACAGATCACTTCAACGACTTCCGTCAGGTTTTCCATTGCTATGTCGTTTTCGAATCAAAACATACTTGAAAATAGCAACATGCTTTGCTTCGAGAAAGGTGTTATGGACCGTAGAGTCTGTTCTAATATGCTAACCTATGTGCTATTACATCTTAAGGCTGAACCTTCCTCCCATCCAACTTCTACAATCACTAAGGAAAATACTCTGATAGCACCGTGCACGCATTTGATATGTCTAACCTAGAAATTCTAATGGGAAATACAGTGATACCGAAAATCTCGTGCAGGATGGCTGTGACACACTACCGATGACACGTTTGACAACTACTCCACAACATCGAACTTACCCAATACGGAATGTAATTCTCGTTTTGTGAATCAACATTTATCTCCTAAACGGCAACATTCGTCAATACGCGGCAAAGCATGCATGCACAATAAGCGTATACGTAAAACGACGCCGATATTAGGGGATATAGCGGCGCCCACATATAATATTTAATGTCGCTATATGAGACGCTATAACGCTAAACAATACGATATTTAAGAGCCGCCGCGCTATTGTTCGGCATGTTTTATGTATACGCGCTTACTTTCTTTCCACATTGAAAGCTCGAAAAATTTTTTTTTCAAATAAAGTGCTAATTTATTCAAGCATTCAGAAAGAGTTTCGTGAAATCGACGGAATCTTTCCAGAGAGAGAATCCATAGCTGAAGCGAGACTTCATCGCTAGTTGCAAATCCTCTCATCGTTGATAAACGCTTTTCACAACAACAACCACAATTTCCTTTATGGCATCGAAATGCCTCAATTATTTGCACTGATAATATCGGCGAATTCAGCCCTATTTTCACTTCGATAAGCACTCACAATATTACGGCATAACTTTTCAATGAAATGAATCGGCCACCGGAAAATAAAACCTGCACGAGCGATTAATGATAAAATGCAACTAAAGAATGGACAGCCAACCGAAAAAAAAACCCGCTTCTAATTTTGACATTTTCATTCAAAAAATGCTTATAAGATTTGCTGAATAGTTCACACAACGATTTGCTTTTATAAGAGAATCGCAACGATCGTAGTAAAGCTGACTAGTAGGTCATTTATATATCACTGAAAAAAAAAAACTGCATTTATTTGGTGCATCAATAGATACTTAATTCTACGATGTTAGCTGCAGAGAATGCAAATATTTTCCACATATGACACACTGTAAATGCAGACGCAACTCGAATTATTTTAAGCTGTCTATGTTGTGAAGCAGCGTTTGCCACAAAGATGAAAGAACTCTCGAAACGTTTCGCGACCATAGATAAAATTACGACCTCCCTCTCCTTCAACTATTATTATCTGGAAAAACTGAGGTTGATGGAGAGAATGGAAAAGGCGGAGAATAATGAAAAGAAATCTCAAACAACCTCACTTGTAAATTTCCTATATGAAAAAATAAACTTCGTTTGGAACGTCCAGTTTATATTCAATCAACTGAGATCAGAAATAATTTTAATATCTCAGAGCATCTTATATTTAAGAAAAGGCTAATTTGTCAAAAGCTTCTAAGGTCTATGAGAATCAATCTCCGGCGTCAATTTCCGAGCAAAAATTGAATTAAGGTCTCAATTTTTGACCACTACTCCATTGCTATTTTCTTCATTGTCCTTTTTCGATATTAACTTTTTTTCTGAGGTTGTATTGTAATTTCCAATGAAATCATCCTAGACATTCCTAGACACTCATTTTTATTTCCCTAAAAAGAAGGCGAACGGGAGTTATAATTTATCTATATTCGCATAAAAGAACTTTTTTTAAAGCGAAATTATACGAAGAACAGAATAAAGCGAAGCATCACCGCAAACATTTTGTTAGAAGCACGGCAACACTCAATCACTAAAATATTCAACAACAAAATAATTCCTTATATTCTAGTGTGAATTTCATTCCGTATATGCATATTTCAGATGAAAAAAAAATTTTCTAAAGTAATCAAAATCAATACGAAATAAAATTTCCAACTTTTGAATTTCTAATGCACCAACTATTTCAAGAAAAATCTTTTTTTTTCTTTTCAATGAACTGTTCTACTAGAAGAAATTTCCTTTTTTAATAATATAGTGCTATAGAGAGTGAATGCTTCATAATGATGCAAATGAACGATGAAAGAGATAATCTCGCGTATACTACTCCTTTTCCCTCGATATACTGATGTGTGTGTGTGTTTTTTTTTTTAAATCGGATTAATGAGTTCAAAAATAATCGCAATATTTAGCGATTGCAATTGTGAGTACGAATTTTGACATTTGAAGATATACTATGTGGCTCATTTATCCTCCTCTCATCGCCTATCTAATGCAAGAGATAATTATGAAGAATTATAATTAATTATACGGTGATAATTATAGCTAATTATGAATTATATAATAATGACTTAAACTTTAAACAATTATAGAGAAAATTAAATCACTTTTTTTAAAGCAAATCTTATTGGAGACGTAAAATTTGCAACAAAAATTTTATCTGGCTGATTGCCAAACAAATCGCTTTCCTTCATCTACGATGTATACCAATAATTCTCATAATAAAAAATTTAGTATTCCTTGCAAATCAATTGTAAATGTTCAATAAATATAGCGTGCATAACGGACACTTACCAATGATGGTCGTTGCTCAAGAGTTGGATGAAATCCTTCCAACTGCAATAGAGTATAATTACTTTTAACTTTACTCTGTACGGATTCGTTTAAATAGCTCAAAAATTTAGCTTGGAATATTTTCAACGAATTCCATACTAGTTGCTAATATTCTGTAATGCCTTAATAAATCATTTTTCTCTTTTCCCGATCAATTATCCGCATTCAAAACCGCAAATCAAATCAATGACATACCTCGTTATAACTATCCGTTTCCTCACTTTTTATTACCACCCCTCTCCTCTTTCAATTCCATTTCTCTCGCTCACAAAGAATCGAAAACTCCAACTATGCTTTTACTGACATCAACATTTCACGAACTCTATCATCGAATAATATCGCTTGATTCACACTTAGAAGACGATAAAGCAAGGATACTTACTCGAACTTCCTTCCAGCCACCATTTACGCGAATGAAAAGTTGCTGACTTGAGATACTGAAACTTAGCGAACCGAGAGACATACCACTAGCAGAGGAGAAGAGTTCAATGGACGTTTGAAACACTTGTACCTGAAATTATATTCTATTCAATACTGAAATGTTTTTTTTTCAAGTCTGAAATTGTTTTTGTAGTGAACCTTAAATATTACCCCCACAAATATCAGGTTGCAGAATTACAGCCATTGAGAAAATTTTGCACACGCTAAAGTGAGGTGACTATTTAAACATAAATGTTTGCAAAAACCCAAGCAAGAACTTTCCATGCCCTTTTGCGAGGATTCGCACGATTCAAATGCATAGAATTCATTTTAAAAAAATCTATACTTCTGATCAGAGTTTGATAAATGGAAAAAATCGAATGGATGAACGATATTACTATGTAGTACAGGAACATATCTCGAAATTATTAATGTTCGAATTCAATGACGATATGAAGTATGCTAAAGTAAATAAGGTAAAAGTTTAAGTGAAGGAAATTATCCTGTAGCGAACGTCAGAAATAAGAGTAAAGTAAACGTTATATTAAAGCGCCAATTCCCTCTCTTGCACATAACGCGTGAAAAATGAATGAAAATGAAAGTGCACAACAATGGCATCAAAAATTTAGAAAATTTTCCGCATGGATGCCTATGTGATAAGCGATACAAATGTATGAGGAAATCAAAGTAAAATATAGGTATAAGCAGCAATATATTCGATGCAATGTTTTATTGCAATTCCTATAAAGGTGCAATATGAATGATTTTGGAGGTGGGCAATTTACCTAAGTCAAATATATGAATGCGTTCCACAAAGATCTAATAAGCCATTAATAGAGATGCCAAAAAACTCGTATTTTCTGCGGTAAATGCGGATACAGCTGTCACATTTTGTTGATTGCATAATCGCAAATCGGACTATTAGCCGGTTCACTCAAGTAAAATTAATTTCCTCCATTAAAATAGCAGCTACAAATCTGTCTAAAGTAATCACGATCTTTTAATGCTGTGGTCGGTGATGAAAAAGTTTGAGGGAGATTTCAGAAACGAGGGAGATCTTGGGGTACAACAGGAGGGCGTAACCAAATGAAAAGGACAGGAGCGGTGAAACCAAAAGGATGCTCTGCCAAATGCGCAACCTTCGCGTAATTCCATACGATATAATACACGATAGCATGATGATTTACAATAAACTGTAACAACGTAAGGTTGCAATGATTGGAGGCATACAGAATAGACAAACAATGTACCGCACAAACGTTGGCAATCGAAAAAGACTCAGTTGGCACTTTCGCCGAATTATCCATTACAACAGATAGCAAGCAGAAAAACTCACACATCCTGGAGTTGAGGTTTGTGGGCAAGAAGGAGATGCTGGCTGAGATGGTCCAGCTGGTCCTGGAGGACCAGGTGGACCAGCTGGGCCTACTGGTCCCATTGGTCCTGGTGGTCCTTGCAAACCCATTGGACCCATAGGACCCATAGGTCCCTGCGGTCCCATCGGTCCCATTGCACCCATTGGACCATGCTCTCCTCGTTCACCTACAACAACGGCCTTGTGTCACAAATCTCAACAGTAACTTTTAATCGCAATAGGAGTACTTGAAGAAGGTATTTACTTTGCCTATCAGTTCTATATATGTGAGAAATTACGTATGTGAAACTCTTGGCTCAATGCGGGTTGTAAGCACCCGCAATCCCTTAATTCTTCATATAGCTTGATACCATTGGAAAACGGACAGATAAGTGTTAGGTTTAATTTTACAGCCTATTGTGATTCGGATAAAAGTCTTTCTAGTCCACGGAACAAAGCCTTGCTCAGAAGTTAACCACTTACTTTACACTCGTATTTACCACCTTCCCTATCTTATACCGGGCTACACCTCTTCAACGTAGGAAAACTGCAACTTGTCGATGAAGTTACAGACCTCAACTTCAGATGTTACGTTTGAAGAAACAGCCATATGCAAGATTTGCTCTCTTCTTGCAGCAATTCAATAGTCCTCCTATTGAGAATTTTCTAATGAAATTCATACTCATCATGTCTCTCACCACCTATCTCTTCCATTACGCTTTCTCCATTTCAATCGGTAGGCCATCAGCAGTATTTGCAAGTAGGTAATAGATGACCTATATTTGATGAACAAGGTGGATACATCGGCCATTTATGACTGCACGCTACTGGTGAAGGAATAAGTTTAGAAAGAAAGACATTCCGCCAGAACATGAACGTTAGGTACCATAGCAAAATTAGTATCCTTTAAACAGCACCAAGAAGGAAAACTTTCTCCTTACAGTTGCTCTTTAGTTACATTTTTTACTAAGTACGAAGCACTTTTTATATTGAGTAATGACTACCACTTCAGAACAAACTTCTTATGCAACAACCTTTCTCGCCTTTAGTCGTGAAACGATGCAGCGCTGGATTGTATACTGGCAACTCGCCAGGTCCCGCATCTGTTCCTGGAAACTGTTTCGCAGGACTCGTACAGCACTCACCTCTCTCACCCTGGAAACTGATCGGACTATATCCCACAATATTTTCAGCCATCAGAATGAAGGCAGTTAACAACAAAAAGCTTGCGTTCTGAAAAATTTTCTGCGTGCAAGTAATCAGGCAATGACTTAAAGTAATTTTTCACAAATGATCGTTTCCTTTACAGTAAGGCGGAAGCGAGAAAAAATTTACTTCGCAAATACTGTGCCAATACCGTAAAGCATGTTGCCGTTGTATGGCATACGCACAAATACCATACGCTGATGATTATAAACACCCTAACTCAATTATAAATCTGAGAAGAAATTCTGATAGTTATTAAAATCGCTCTTAATTGTAAATCTCCAAGTATAAACCACCTCACTCTATCCACTCCCATAAATATACGGTCGAAGATCTCATAATTGAAGTTTCTTTATACAAGAAATGCAATTGCATAGTGAATGTTAGCTTAATAGGCTTTAGATTAAAAAAAAACAACTCAATACCACCTTTTTTGTGAAGTGCAAAGTGAGTCACCCTTATCTCATCATTCGCAATTTCACCGCTATGATATATTTTCACGTGCTCTTCCTCCCTGATATTTCCTTTATACCTCTACCAATTCAAGAAGGAAAGAGGAGTGCTATCCTTGTGAGCATCAAAACTTTCGATAAGGTAAAGACAAATTTTCCGTCCAGAAAGACGAAATTTTCCAAAAAAAAGAGCGCCACCTTGAGCGCAAAAAAAAAAAAATTCTGCGCTAGCATCTCTTTGAAGTTTTCTCTGTGAGCGCAACTGCTATTCACTGTAGTACTCACAACAACAAATACTGAGGCAAACAACGATATACATTCAACGCTATGCAAATATATCCTTACAAATTGTGGATCTCATCATGAAATCTAAGAAAACGAAATATTCACTTCAACAAGGAGCAATTTTCATCATTTTATTGAGATTGAAGCAATTTTTGAACGAATAATCGCCGAATAATAAAATTTCATAGGAAGAAAGATTAAAGGAAATTATGAAACGAAAACAAGCATTTTCACTACAATGAATTTCGCGAATTTGAAGTTAATGCTAAATTCATGAATTTCTTTTTTTCAGCAGCAACCTTTCATGCCCTACTATAGTTCAACCATTTGCCGTAATAACCAGTCATCTTATAAAGTCCGATTATTCCGATCGGCTGCACTCATTCATTTTCTATTCAGTAACAATGATGTGTGAAAACTGAGTGTGCAATCTGGTGGTCAAACATATGTGTGGTCAGTAGTCGAGTGTGCAGTGGTCAGAAGTCAAAATCTGATGGTCAGACTTGCGGCAGTTCAAGGAAATTCAACCGATCCACTTTGCAAAACATTAAAGGCATGCTTATTTATGCACATGCGTTTGCTGCGTAATACGCCCGATATTAATGTCACGCACCATGAACCAATGTTCGATAAAAGCACACTACTCATGTCTTCTAACCTAGAAATTCGGTAGTTGATCCCGAAATTCCCAAGTTTAGCTTCATTCTAACGTTCCATATCAAGTTCACTGTGAAACATACTTTTATGCGAGGATCCGAAACTATTCTGTCGATATCTTCCTGGGTGAGACCCATGTATCGACCAGGCGGACCGGGTGGGCCTTGTATTCCAACGCCCGGATCGCCGCGTGGTCCCATCGGTCCTAGAAACAATACATGTACACTGATTCACATTTTCGTGTTATTCTTTTGCTTCCTTTTATATTCGGTTTCTCATGCCATTTCATCACCTTTGAATAATAATTATAAGAACATGCTGGAAGGAAATGAGCAAAGCAGCTGGCAGCAAAAAAAAAAGGTGAAGAAAATCGATCTGTAATAAGCAGTCTATCAACAAACTTAAATGTTCATCAAAAATGGGTTTGATCTGTACACAAACATTTCATATCAATCTTGCTTCTGAACAGCGTTCAACTTTCTATGTTCAATTCTAAGTTATATTTGCTTATTGCACTTATATGAAGCGATGATACGTTAACTGTGAGTGCCTAGTTATGAGGAAGTGTTGTTTAATTCTGCTCGGATGAATATCCCTTGATGGGATCAGCATACTGTTGAATAACAAAAATGGTTCATGAAAGACCCCTCAGGCAATGGATGAACAAAGCGGTTAGATCATCAACTCAGGCCTCAAGGCGTCTCCAAAGACAAACTCTGATGTACCCACCTATGCGTACAATTAAATACTCACTTGTTGACTTTTATCATTTGCTTAACGCCCGTTGCTGTATTTGAATTTCACACATTTTTTATGCCTTCGTTCTTTCACTTATTTACCAAATGCAAATTCCTTCCGGTAGCTGTATATTTATTCATCATTCTTTGCTGCCATTATCAAGCCTACTTTTGAATGCCAAGCACATTTATTATTATGCGTGCAAGAAAATATTTTAGCTCTAAAACCTTGCGGTCCTGGAGGTCCTTGAGGTCCAGGTGGACCAACGACAGTCCTTACTGGATATGCAGAATCCTCGAAGCTTTGCTGAACGACCTGTCCAGGTGGTCCCTGTGGCCCAGGTGGGCCAGGTGGACCCATAGGTCCTTGCTCACCACGGGGACCAGGCATTCCATCACGACCATCACGACATTCGGCCATACACTGCAATAAGTACGTTGAACGAAATTCGCAAGTGTTGCCTCATATGTGACAACCACATTATCTCATTATCACATTATCTCAGTACAGTGGCTGCATTACCTCCAACTGAATTGCTTAAACTTGCTTTTTGATGTCCCTTCTTCAAATATGTATTGTAAAGTCACGTATCCGCGACAAGCGCAAGATGCTTGAGGAAGATGTTGGAGAAGAGATATAGAAGTATCCTTGACCCTTTTACACTCCTTGAGTTTCCTGATATTAAAAACACAAAAATTACGAGAAATGTGAGCAATGAATGGTTCGAATTCAAAGTGTATTTTGACGGATTATAAATGGATAGCTTCGTTTGGAAGAGATAAAATTGTATTTCTTATTTATAAGTTTAGAGACTCAATGACTCTAAAAATGCATCTTTTCCGGAAAAAAAAAACAAAAATGATAGAAAAATCTGATCCGAAAGTCGAGGAAAAAAAGAGGGTGTTAGATTGAGAAGTTTCGAATTTTTCAAAGCCTTTATCTTGAGGAAATTTTCCCTTCAAAAGTAGCACTGATTAAATTTATTGTGCACCTCTAACGGGCGATATACAATTACGAAAGAAAATGTTTGAAAAAAAAAGGGGCCCAACACCAAATGTGAATAGGGAAATAGTCAAAGCCACTAGTAATACAAGCGATAAGAGTTGAAAAGTTTTTTAGTGAATTTCGCGTTTCACATTGTTTTTATGCTGCCTCATTCCTATAAGTTGGAAATTACAGAAGAAGAATGAAATTTCCTACCACTCCAGGTGGTCCCACTGGTCCAGGTGGTCCAGGTTCACCTCGTTCGCCTCGTTCTCCCTGTTCACCTTTGTCACCTTTGTCACCTTTGTCACCTTTGTCACCTTTTTCACCTCTTTCTGCTTTTGCTACAAAAAAAAGCGCAATGAGTATTGAGATGTAATTTTACTAGCGGATTATATCTTAAAAGCTGATACTAATATTCCATCGTGCACAATTCAAAGCATCCGATGAACGTAAAAATGAGCTTGCCATCTCTAACATGCGATAGCACTGCTCAATGCAATCATTGCAAATACAAATAATGCAAAATTGCACCAAATATTTAAAAATTATTGCATATTGCATCACATAAACAGCAAAATTGCATAAATTGCTCTCGAATCATTTCGAGTTTCAAAAACAACATATGCATTCAGTTGCTTATAACATTTAGCAATAAAAAACGATGCAGCGCTATGAGTGTGATTGTTGGGAAAGGATACGAAAATGACCAATTTTCGCGAATATTCAAAACGCTCATTGGAAATCAAGCTTTGTAGAATTTATCGAGCGTCACGAATTATACCTATCAAATGTCACGCATTCAGACCTCAGACATAAGCTACACTCATCGAACATTCCAAATCAGGACGTGTATCAGATAAGCTGCACAATGCGTGCTTTTTGTAATTCTGTAAACTATGCTGACCATTTGTGTAAATAATTGAAAAACGTTGAAAAAACATATAATACTGCTGTGCGCAAACGTCTTTTGTGGCCAGAATTCATTCTCATAGATCCACATTTAACTAATCGAATATGCAGATTCCAAGCAGTTTTATTTCAGGATATGAAGAGTAAAAACAATTCGGTCCTAATTGATCACCAAATCTGTGGGATAAATTCGGCAAAATTTGTTATCTTTTTATGATTTGCTAATTGAAACGATGGAATGATAAACCATCGTAAAGACCTCTAAGGAGTGAATAAAATAAATCAATAAACCTTAGGAAGTAACAAAATAGTAGAAGATATGGAGTGAACAAATCGATGAAACGAAAAATACTACTTCGATCTATGAATGTGTGGACGTTGGTCAAGTCACTATTGCCGAGCAAAACCTCTAGATGATCGAAAATTTTATGGTGTAGACTACAAGTAAGTACAGAACTACTAACCCGAGTTCATTTAATGAGATGTCAGGGAATCATCTAGGCTGAAGAGGTAACTGAAGCAATGACAAGCTGTTACAGATGAGCACAGGTAATTTTGGATAGGACAATATTATAGTTGAGTTCAGTTGATAAATAAATCACGAAATGCTCTCTTAAATGTCAGCGAATTTTCCACCTACTCTTAGCTCTAAGTCACATCGCTCCAATAATATAGAAAAAGCAACTCCCATAATCCATTAACGAATAAGATCGGCTCATAATTAAATGTGGCGTCTTCTCGATGAATCGTCTTCTATTCATCAAAGCAACAAAATTTCGGCCTGTATCGCTCATGTTCTTTCTTCAGAAGTGGATACCTCAATGTAGCCACTAACCATCAAGTATGCGATTCACAAGAAATTATAAAAATGCTGTGATCGCGTTACTAACAAGTGGAAAACAAAAATTCCTAAATAGATAAAACCTTGCGAGTAATGACTGCTACGAGTGAAGTGACAAGGCGACTGCGAGAAGCGGCAGGAGTAGAGGTAGTGGGAGGTGAGGATAAAGCTAAACATTCAACTCTTCGCGCTCTACGATTCGAAGGAAAACTCTCAAATCTTAATGATTTTCCACTTGAGAGTTTCTTTTTCTCAAGCTAGAAAAACACGAAAATGTGGTGTGATTTCACCATAGTACCTAATAGTACTCACACGTTATTTGTCGTATTATTTTAAGCTGCTTCCTTACGAAAGCAACTCCTCCATATGAGTAAGTCATTCACCCTTTCATCAGCCCAATTCCACTTTCGTTGGACTAATAATGTAACCCATCTCCATGCTCAGGATCAGATTTTCAATGCGGCGTGCTTGCCTATAAGCAAAAAAGTCCATGATGAAATTAATTTTACACAAATTCAGCGATACATGCATTCAGCGCCTTGCTGAACATGCTCATCTACAACAATATAAACTTGGTAAATCATGCTCGAATGTAGAAAAAAAAAAATTCCTCAAGTTCTAAAAAAAACGAATATACGTGCAATATGAGAGAGGATACAAGCGCACGACTATAATTCGCAATGAACGTTTTAGCAAAACTTCATCCGTTATAGCCAACGAACATGTCGTGTCACTAACAAAGCTCCCCTTCGAAAAACGATACTCAACCTTTCCTCCCCTTTTTTGCTTACCCTTTCCGCGTCCATCCAAGTGTTTGCTGGTGGTCGAACAGAAAAGAATGAAGGTAACTGGGGGTATTTAATTGTCCTGATCGTGAAATAAGTTCCGTTGTTGTACACAACGATGGGGTGTACCACAATTTTAGATTTAACCTTAGATGATCCCCTCAGTCTAGGGCATTCGACCTCAGACAGGACGTATGACCTCATATATTGGATAATGTGCATTCTAAGCAGGCAGACTTGCTTTCTAATACATGTTGCATTCGGCCGCATCAACCCTACGAAAAGTCGAACCATGAGGCTCGTTGAATTCAGGTAAATAGTTGCTGTGCACTGATGATGGCGACTGCTTATAGGCTTTTGTATCGACGTGATAAAACGGTAGTATAAGACTATCGGTGTGACCGGTGACTATCAATTGCTGCGGTTTACGGCCATCTGAAACCACAATGCGCGACGTGCATCTTCATGCACCTCTCGTTCTAACCGCAAATACGTCGATCATTCATACAACACGAATAACGCACAACCTAACCATAGTTGTAAAATACATCACTAAGCACAACTCGTTAGACATGTCTGATACCTATGGGTAAGTTTGTTGAAGTTCTTACACATACTGGTGCATTTTACATTGCCGTAATCGAAGTGGGCATTCATTCAAAAGCTCATCGTAGATTCTTTTTTTTTTTCAATTCAAAAGGTAGGTCACGTGTAATTTTAGACAAGATTTAGTTACAAGATTTCTTGAAACAAGTGAAAGCACTCGGAACAAAAAAAAAACTCTTACCTACTAAAAAAGTTGTACTTTAAGAGTGATCTACGAACACTGATGGAAAGTAAATCAAATAAAAAAAATAACAAAATTCGACTAATATTTTAATGACTGATATAATTCCTTGCCAGTTGTTTTATCTCATATATTTTTATTAATTTTGATTTTCTTTATTGGTACAAATGTTTTTGTTTTACTAATTATTATCGATAAGATCCAAATTGCAGAAAATGTTTGCTATAGTGCATGTTTATATCAGTAGCGTATGCAATACCTGTACAGGTATATATATGAGTAACGTTACATTCAAGAAGTTTGAAAAATGCAAACAAAGATAGTGGTTACTTGTTTTTAAGGCTTAGAGAGAATATTTCTTATCAGAATTTTGTGACCTGTTGATATTTTCAACGGCGCTAGCACTGAGTGAAACAGGATAAATCGTCAATAATTTATGCAAAAATCTATTCCCAATAATTCAATAGATTTTAATAAGACAGACGTGTTAAGCACAACATGAAGTGCTTGCTATATTGTATTTTAATAGTGTTGCGTATATTAAATATGCGATATATACGATTATTCGACGACTTATAGCACTGATAGAATATTTGTTAGCCACTAAGCCATATAAAAAAGATATATGGGCATTTTTGGGAGATCTGCGCTCAGAATTCGATGAGCGATAGTGGAAATGCGGTTGCATTAGTAATCTCAGTTTAACGTAATTTTAAGCTATACTGATCTAAACCGTGACGAACAAAATATCAAAAAAAAAAAAAAAGATTTTAAAGTCGTTTAACGAATGAAGCAATGATGGAGAAGCAATTCGATGAACACTTATAAAATTAATTCCACATTCTGCTTCATGTTTATCAACGAACATAGTAAATTTCGTCGTAAAACCTTTTTCACAAATGGAGCCTATTGCTTTCGTTAACAGGGGAATGTCACTTGAAATATCTGTTGCAATATTGGCTAGCTGAACGAAACGTACCTTGCGGATAAGGTGGGCGCTGTGCAGAAGGTGCTGCAGGTTCCGGTTCAACCGCTTTACCTAAAGTAGACTTGCTTATTTAATTCTCTTTAAAACTACAACCAATGCGCAAATTGAGGTGAAGTAATACGAAATTCGAAACTATAGAAACTAAGCCACGTCGCTCTGTCAAATTGCCCTATCATTGTTATTATACGTATGTGCATTTTGTTGATAAATTTGTCACAATTGATAGATATAATGAACATATCAAAAAAAACGAAACAAGGCAACGAATTATGGCTGAAAAAGGTAACAATATCGGCAATAAATTTAACAGATCGATCCTTTCTCCACAATGAACGGAAAAAAAAATCATTGATTTTCGAGCAACTGCTGAGAAAAAACAAATGAAAAATGCCTTAATTATGAAGAAACAGTTTTGCAGAGGAAGATAAAGCTCGACATTCGAATTCATGTTCTTTTCGAGCATTTCACGTTTTCATCACTTCCTCATAGATGTATCACTAACGTCTTAATTTCTGATGGTCAAATTGTGTTTTTTTCTCATCAAGTTTCCTCATGACAGTCAATGAAAATGAGTAAGCTGTGCGGAAATAATTTCCTCTTTGATTCATCGATTGCAGACAACAAGATCATTGATTAGTTAGTCAACTGACAGCTAGCTGTCTCAAGAATCTCAGTCAAAAATGCGACAAAAAATTTCTTTTCAACATAAGAAGATAGCAATCCTCCTCTCAAATTTGATCTCAATACTAAAAGTGGAGATAGCCCAAGTGAAAGAATGGCTGAAAGCGCAAAATCCTCTTATTTCCATATTTGCTTTATGCGCTAGAACTATTCTCCAGATATTAAAGATGAAGTGAAATATGAAAATAATTGCTTAAAAATTTTTCAACGATTGAACTAAGGTCTACTCTTTATATTAAATTTCGAATATTTTATTGTTTCTTATATGAAATAATTTATTTTCTTATTCAATTAACTCACTTATTGCTTCGGCTTCTTCTTCCAGACCGCTACCCTCCTGAAAAAAAAATTTGATCTTTTACGAGACGGTTAATATGCAAATATCTTAGAATTGCAATTGTTGAAACATACACAAAAGCGCAAAAATTCTCCACCATACACAATAATACAGCACGACAACTTACCTTCTACTATGATATAAATATCGGTCACAATAGCATGCAATATCCCCTTATCAATAGCAATAACCAATTTGTTGTTAAGTAGTTTAGTTTGCAAAAATGGAAAAATCAGATAAGTTTTCTTGGCTATATATGGCCATAGATGACCATGTAAAAAATTCCATAAAAATGAAAGAAAATAATAGTTTACAGTACTTAAAAAAAATTTTTTTTTCGCATGAATTAGCGCAATATAATGAAATACAAATATTTTCAGTAGTTTTTTTTTCTGTCTTCAATTATTGATGACAATAATGCGATAAAGATATGAGCTATAGGGCTATTTTTTTTTTCAAACGAAACACAATAAACTAGCATGCATGAAGGAAAGTTTTGCTTCATTTCTAAGAGTAAAATTCTATCAAACCTTTCGTGATTTTCCTCTTCGTCGTCTCCACTATGATTGTAAACGAGCAATTATAA
Organism: Ascaris suum; assembly: GCA_013433145.1. Taxonomy (NCBI): domain Eukaryota; kingdom Metazoa; phylum Nematoda; class Chromadorea; order Rhabditida; family Ascarididae; genus Ascaris; species Ascaris suum. Next base: position 16,453,915 of record CM024168.1, read on the forward strand.
ATAATTATTATTCGTAGAAAATTTTAATATTATTTCTTTGTTGAAATGCTATACGAATAAATATTTTGATTTATCGCTGTAATGTTCCAAAATTGTTGTATTTGATTTCTCGTAATCTCGTCGGTACCACTTTTTCGTTGCATCTCACAATGGCCTATTTATTTGATTGTAATGTTATTTTCATGTTTAGACCGTTTGAGGACTATAAAATTTGCCGGATGCATCGAAGGGCGAATAATTCTAGGAAAGGAAAGTATGCAATGAAATGATCGCAAAATTAAATTCTAATATTGAACTTGTGAGAAATTTGAAGTTAGAAGCGGTTTGCACGTAAAGAGCTAACTACAAACGTTGTATGTTACTTTATAGATTAGTATAGCTTATTTAGAAGTATAATAGAATCAAGTTTTAAAAATTTGCGCGTAAAAAAATCTGCAATATATGGAGCATAAATGCTCAAATTTTTTCTTCATCAATCGACTTTCGACTTCCTTAAATCTGTCTTTACGATATATCATCCATAAAAATGATTAAATCCTTGAATTTGCTTTATAATAATTTCTTATGCCATATCATCAGCGATACTTCTGTAAATATTTATATCCAAAATCGAGTAAAGTCGAAAAATTATTTGTTGTTTTTTTTTTTTGAATTTATGTAACGTCTTTTTTTATACGTTTTGATATGAAGCATATTTCAATGCAGTATTTACTTACGTTGTTGTAGCGTGTTTTTGAAGGCGGAAAAAAAGATGAGCAGATGCTGTTAAAGCAGTTCAAAAAAAAAACATTTCCATCCTTTTTTTTTTCTACTCTCCAAGGTCCGATCTTGCAGCTGTCTAGTCGATCGTGCATTCACAAAGCATACCACATTACGACTAACATTTTTCGTTAGCGTTTCAATAAACAAACGAAATGCAAAACTAATCCCTATGGGAGTGGAATTTCTTTCCGTCTTAACGGATTATTTCCTCTCACAATTTGAAAAAAAAAAACGCAAAAAAATAACCCTCGTGGAAAAATTTTTATACTCTATAAATCGGCAAATATACATCAATAAAAAAGTGTCGTTTTTGTGTGACGTGTTTTTTTTTCTTCGCAACGAAAATGAAATACGAAAATGAATTATTTCGGCAAACGTTGGAAAAAGGTGAAAACGATTTGATGGATGGAGGTGAAAATTCATTTGAGATCGTTAGGATAAAGCCAATTGCAACTTTCACACCATAAAAATTGTTGACTATCCCATCGAAAATTCCGCGAAAAAAAAAAACAACTGGCACTTCATTTGCGTTGAAATGATTACATATGAGCGGAAAACAAATTATTTGCATCGAATTACTCAATGTTTTTCACGACATATGACGCTTAATTATTGCAGAAATGCAGAATTGCTCTTAGAGATTGAAAAAAGAAAAAAATGCAGAGGATTAGTCAATTCTTATATATTTTTTTTCTTAGAATGATATCATGAAGAAAATACTCTAGGAAAATATTTTGAATATTTATAGTGGTAAATGTTTTTCATTTGCATAATTTAAAAATTTAAATTTTTAATAAAAATTGGACAATTTTTTAAAGTGACAGTGAAAATAATCAGTTGCACTTTGCTGAATAAAAATAAAATGTTTGAAAAATGGCGATTAATTCCGATGATATTATGAAGTTATAAAAAATAAGGAGTGATTTTTTTTAAAGTTATGAATTACGTGTTTTTTAAAAAAAAAGAAAATCGTATGCGCTATAAAAACCTTAGAAAAGATTTTTCTAGAGGAAGAAAATTATATTGAATTAAAAAAAATGCAACCTTATAATGTTAGAAATGCTATAAAAACTATCGGTCAGAAATGATAGCTTACGTTTTCATCGTCGCAAGCAACAGCGGCATCATTTGGATCGTCCGATATTCGCATTTCTTGGAAAATACCCTATAATTAAAGTGTTGCAAAAAATAAAGATTTAAAAAATGCTGACCAAATGGTCCTCTGGAAGAAAAGTTTGAGTGGGTGCATTCTCGTCCAATTCACTTTCTTGATCGTATTCAGCACTGAAATCACCTCCTTCCGGTTCAATCACTTCAACCTCTTCGAATGCTATCGGAAAGACGCTCTCTTCTTCTTCAATTATATGTGGCTCTTCAACCTCATCGTGTGTTGGAGCGTTTTCTGATGATGCAATCGTTGGTCCTTCACCTCTTGGTGCAAGAACGGAAATTTGTGCATTTCCACCGAACTGCTCAAGAAATGCTGGATCCAGTGGGACGGGTTCACGACTATCCGAACCTTCTTCCTCATTTTGCGCTTTTGCCTTTCGACGCATTCGCTGATCCGTTCCATTCGTTACCTTCCTAGGTGCCACCTTAACCAAAGGTTTCATTGGCAACCGAACAGGGGGCCGCGAAAGGTTCGTGACAGGCACAGTGACCTCATTGGGTCTAACTCTTTTTCGCCTCCGTAATGGACGCCTCGTTCTATTCAGTGATGCGTTATGCGGTTTAAACGAAGGTGGACCACTGAAAGATGGAGGTTTTCTTGGTTGTGCGGTCGGTTGATTATTGAATTGATTCTGCTTGATAGTAGTTAATAGGAAACCCTCATTAACGATAAGATCTTCGACATCACGCTGCACTGTAGCAGTTTTCTTATTGTGTGAATCTGATGGTGATTTTGTGACCGCAGCTGACGCATAATAAACCACGACGAATGTGGCGACAAATATGAGAAGTAATGCCCTCTGTAGTGGCATTACCCTTTAGCTGTTATCTTTCGCCACACACGTTACCAATCTCAGCGATACCGCCTGAAATTTCCACTACAATAGATTGGAATGTACGCTAGCCGAACGAAACAACGCTATGCAATACTCTTCCAAAATGTTCGAACGGGCTTTTTCCAGTGCAGTAAGATTTTATACACTTTTACGTATTTTTGGGTTGTAAATGTTTCATAGCTTTGCAATGAGATCCCATACGCCAACCATTGTGTATCATATATGTTACTTTGTAGTTTAGTGAGACTTACTTCAAACATATTGGACTTATATCTATCAAACGAGGTAGTCCAAGTTTAGTCGAACTTTCCGAATGTTTTAAGCCGGTCAGTAAGGGTTACGCTCTGTGTTCGTATATAAGTATAGTGAACTTAGAGACATTGCAGATAATGGTCCTATTGCATGTCTATAGCAGAAAAAATAGTCACATGTGCAGCTCTAAGCCAAGGTCGAATCAATCAGGCAATGGGATTCGTGAGAGAAGAATATTTTGTAGCATCTTCTGCTAAGCATCTCACAATATGGAACGATGAATGGGAGCGTCAGAACACATGAACCAATCGATGGTGATTTGAAAAAGGTTGAACGCTATGGATGATTGAGAGTTCGGATAAATAGGTGGAAAAAAAAATCAGCCTGACACCTAGAAGATTCGATGTGATGTTTGAGACAATTCTTATCATCAAAAGCGCTGAAAATGTTGAACACCATATGGTCCTAGGAAGAGACTGATCTCTGTTTCTTACTTCCTCATACTCTGGCAATTTCGGCCGATCGGGATCAATCTTTGGTTATTTCTTATGCTCCTCATCTACTAATATTTGCCACCGCACACTTCTGAGTGCACTTCATCCAGGGATGATTTGAGTGGAGAATCTGGCGTTGAACTGGTATGTAACATGTGTAGATGTTAATATATATTATATATATATATATATATATATATATATATATATATATATATATATATATATATATATATTATATATATATATATATATATATATTCCTCATTATCCTTAGAATAAAGAGTGTAAATAAACGAAGCAAGGATGCGAGAAAACACACGAGCAATTCCTAGACGAAAGAATTTGAAAGAAGAAGCACATCAGGATGGCTGTTTTTGATTGAAGCTATGTGAGGCAAGCTGTGTGGTGCGTGCCATTTACGAAGTTTTTGACGGTTTAATAAATGACTTCATAGAGACGGATTTTTATGCTAAACACATGCGAGGTCGCTCGAAAAAAGAAAAAAAAAGGATAGAGGGCGGAAAAGAGAAAAAGATAGAAAAAAAAAAGAATAAAACTTCTCTTGAATAGTATTAAAGATAGCGAGAAACCTGTCAAAAGATGGAAAAAGCGTTAATGATATTGCCTCATCTTTCCATGTCCCCTCCCCTCTCCCCTCCCCTTCCCTGTCCCTCTCGCTTCAAATCGAATAAATTCTTTCGTTGTGCGATCACCACTATGATGCCTTAGTAGGAAAAGAATAATGATGGATATTATGTTTCTTTTGTATGTTTTGCAAAATATTTTTTCAGTTTCTGACATTATTTTAATAAAAGGTTGAAAAATTTCGTTGAATAAGCACCCAAAAGAAAGTGATTTACCGCATATCATAAGATATCCGAAATAGCAGCGTTCTATTTTATTAATCTAATACTAGAGTAAAATGATAAATTCCCTAGCAAACAGAGTGCAAATATAATTTAAAAATATTGAAATATTGATGATAGTTGACCATCTCAATTACTATTATAGAGGACAAATAAAGGACCACATATTTGAGTCACTTTGAATTGAGAAGATTATTGCGGAAATAAGCCCTTGAATCTAAGTGGTGTAGCTATTTGTAGTGGCCAATAAAGGAAAAAATCTAGGGTGGATGTTCCAAATCTTACTCTCTTTGATATTCGAAACAACGTTGAATTCCTTTTTTTTGAAAATTTCAATAATCTTGAAGAAAGAATATTCTTTTGTTAAAGGCTTTTCCCTCTCATGCTTATTTCTATTGTCATCTCCACTCGTCGATCAGTGATTATTTATACCATGAACGTATAAGAATTTATATCAATAAGCATTTTATGGTGATAAATTCAAGAAAAATTCAAGCGGAAATTAGGGAACATAATTAAATTAATCGAAGAAGAAATTAAATTTTAAAAGAAGAGAAAGAAAGGAGCCAAAAGCAATATTACGTACTATATGCTACGTGCTGTTAGTTTGTTGAAAGCGACGAATAGAAGACGATAATATCAATGAAACGGGGAAATAGCAAAGTGAAATGTATAGGGCTACGACGTTAGCCGGCGAATAGCTCTGCATTTCATCTGGCTACATTTGAGCAGCAACGAAAAATTCCACGTTTCATTTTTTTTTTCTCGTCACTAGTCCATTTTTATGATCACTTTGCTCATCTCTTAGTTTATTGATTTCTTTTTTAAATCATTTTTTTTTTTTGTATGGAAAGCTAAACAAATTTGAGAGGAAATTCTCCCACTTAATAATATATTTATTTCGTTTAAAATGAAATTTTTTAACGTATTTCATTGCTTAAGAATTTTTAGGAATATTTTCCATTTTAAGTTCAATTCATTATCGATCTCTATTTCCGATTTTTTCGATTTCTATTCCAAATCATTAATTCCTTTCATTGAAATGCAAAGATGCCACTCATAATTCAAAATAACTCTAGCGAAAATCAATTGAATTTTGCGAGGAGAGTGAAGAAAATAAAAATATAAAATAAATGAACATGATTTCATTTGCGAATATGGGACATAAATGAACATTCAGTGTGTTTCTTTCATTATATATCTATTTGAAATGGAAAGTTTAAAGTTGTTTGCGATTTTATATGCATAATAGGAACTTTGTGCTCATTTCAAATCTAAATTTTAAAAAAAAAAAAAATTGAAAGGGAAAATTTAAAAAAAATTGCCGAATTTGACGATTATCGAAAATTGTACTTCCAACAACAACACCATTAAAAGATGCAAATAGAATATTAGGAAAAAAGTGCTGAAAAGTTGAAAAATTGAAGAAAATAAAGAAAATAACTATATTATTAAAAGGTAATCTAAATCTTAATATGCAAATTAAGCTTTAAATTCGATTGACCTATTTGTTCGAGGTGAAAATATCACATTAACGAGCGTGATAGGAATTTTTCATACTTCAAGTTGCAATAAATGAATATAACTCTTATCACTAAGTTTATCCAACTTTCACAGATAAGCACCCCCATTTGTATGGTGAAATAGAACAATATAGCAAATTATAAAAATAGTATATTCAAAAAATGCTATTTCTAAATTTATTCCAACTTTTTCGAAAGATTCTCTCACTTATATATTTCAATTTAGGCAATCTAAGCTTCATCGAGAATAAAAGCATTTTTTCATCCACTAATTATATTATTATGAATCTATAAGGAATAATAAGGAATAATCTTAGCAGTTACTATTCATCAATAGTACTTCAATCGTTCCTATTATTGTTGATATTATTATTTGAGCAGAAAACCTACAATATATGACAACTCATCATGATAGTACTATTGTATATAAAGTAACTTTATGCAAAAAAAATGCAATTGTAATTTCACATCGTCTAAAACTACAGCATTAATCCACTCTGCGAAAAGAGACGAGTGACATTAATATTGAAAGAGCTCTTTTCAACGCAATTTTTGGCAATTTCTTAAAGCATAATATTATGTTTTCTTCGTGTGCGTGTAAGTTGTATTTGCTTGTCTTTGTCTGTTATATATTATGTCCAACAAAATAAGATAGCTATGATTATCTAGTCATCTTTTTTATGACATCATAAGAGCTTAAGAAGGCTAATAAATTTGCATATGTAAATTTTTTAGCGAAATATTTACGCGAATTATTAAATAAGAATTTTTGCAAGCGAGCATATGCATATAGAAAAAAATGGATATAGTCGAATTTGAGCTTAAAAATAATATTTTTATTGGTTGATTTCTGAAAGCGATTGCATATAAAAGCAAGAAGCGTTTCAGCAGATGATATTCGATTATTTTTGAGTATTTTTTTTTACTATATACTTCGATTTCTGCAATCACAAATCGTATTTATCGTGTATCATGTGAGAGTGAAACTCTCTAGCGCCGTTCGCCAATTCATTTCAATTTTTGATTCTATCATTTTGAAACGAAAAAAGAAAAATTCTCCTATTTATCATAAATTCTTTCATATCGATATTAGACAAAACAAATGCAAATTTGTTATTTAAAAAAAATTGTTTTTTTTGCTTTTTGAATTTGCATTCATTATAAATGTAAATGTTTTCTTACATATCAATATTGAAATCAATGTCTAATTGTATCTTTTGTCTCGCGCTGAATATCTTATGGGCCGATGAGATATATCGATCGATGAAAGGGGCGAAAAATCGGTGATAAAATTTGCTCTTATTAGTGCAAATTTTGCTAGAATTTTCGCTTAAGAACTACATAATTCGATTTCACTATTGAGTTTTTTTTTTCTTGAATTTTAACTGATAGCATGACATTGATTTCATTATTGATATGTAAGAAAAATTTGACACTCCCAGCTTGAATAAGCCCATAAGCTAATTTCTTAGATGACACTCATTTCCGTTAAAAGAAACTATTTTCTGTGAACCTCTGAAATTATACGACGTGAAACCTCTAGATTTCTATATTACTGCTTACTCAACACTGCTTTCACGTAACCTGAACCGAATTATAAAACAATAGGCTATTATAATTGTAATATTGTAATACAACCATCGTTGTAGCAAGGCAATGAATAAGCCAACATCTATAAGCAATGAAGTGAATCCAGAAGAATAGTAGCTAATTGAGAAGCAATGTGAAGTAAGAGAAGCATTGTGGAATGTAAACTAAAGGCAATCTGTGCAGCAAATATGCACACGATGGGCATTTGGTGTGCCTTTATGAAGGGGATGGCTAGTGCATCCGAGTGGATTTGCATGCTGCAACGCTCTTTAAAAAAAGATGAAGTTGAGCCTCAAATGACGAACACCGCCACATTAAATTGCTACATTCGAAACGGCTGTGGCAACGAATCAATCAGGATGCTTTGATACGAAACGGCTGTCGTCTATACGTTTACACATTCCAATATGCAATTATCTATGCTTCATGAATTTCATTCGCAGAATAATATGTGGATCACAAATCAGCCACAATGAAATAATTATTTACGCGATCACTAGCCGGCATCATTTGAAATCTATGTGAAAGTTGTCTGTATTTGTTTGCGTGTCGGTGCGGAGATGGGTTCTGTGCATCTGTGCACAGATATTTGTGTACTTAACTTGCTCTTGGTTCCTAATCAAATTGCTCCTAAGTGCTTTGTCAGTCGAATTCTTGTGTTTAATAGAAGTTCATTCGGCAATTCGTCCATCTAATCATCCGATCCGCAAAGAAGTAAATATGCTTCATGAGATGCAATTTAAGCGGATGTTCATTTAGTTGGTCATTCACTAATGGGGGTCTATACTAAATGAGGAATAACTGCATATGAAAACGAGCTAAATGAAAAAGCCAAACAGAATAAGTAACAAAAAGTCGAATATGTACGCTTACAACAATTTGCATTTTTAAATGGCATTGAATGAATTGAGAAATTCAATAGATTGTTGGTATCCAAAGGATTTCATACGAAAGCAACCTATTCTCGAAAACGTTAGAAAAAAATAATGCTTATAGGATGAAGCAGAATTGAGGGTAATGAAAAAAAAAATCTCCAAAAGTCGGACAGCTCCTTATGGCTAAACCATTCCTCAGTGACTATTTTTAAGCAAGATTGTGTGAAAAAACATTTTAACAACGAAATCATCGAAATGATATGTTTTTCATCTTATTTCTATCGTGAATTAATAAACGATTCCCACTTCTAAGCATTCTTCCAAAAATCATGGATCGTTCGATTTGCTCACTAGTTAAAACAACGTGAAAAGAAATCTAGTCTTTTTTATATTTATTATCTTTATTTTTTAAGAACAATTAAGCAATTCAGTACATTAATCTAGTATCAAAATTTCATTTAGGTAATACTACAACATTCTCATATATTATGGGTTTGGAAAAACTAGGAGAATAACGAATCTAGTAAATTACATAAATGAATTGGCAAGGAGCATTGGTCGCTTTTTACAGTGGTCGAACGGAAACAACAAGATCGTCTACGGCTCACTTCTGTAAACAATAAAAAAAAGACCGTCTATTCATTGATCCTTGATGAAATCCATATGGGAAGAAATTCAAAAAGAAAGCAACTGAAATCTGGAGCGTAGAATTGAAATAATATTATGAACATGTGTATGATATCGCTCAAGCTAGCATCAAAATTATTATGCGTTAGGCGTATTATTTGAGTAATCAAATGCAATGAGACTATAAGCCATAATATTTTTCTCTTTTTGCCACCTTAGATAATCTCGTTTTGCATAAAAATTCATTGCGAGCAATTCTTTAGCACTCGCAATTGTTTATCATTTCGACGTGCTAAATTTTTTTTTTTTTTTTTTTGATGAGTTAATCGAACATCAACGATCATTATATATTGAGAGAAAAATTTTGCTATCAATATAAAAGACGATCATATATTAAAAAACATACCTATGTATCATCGAGTAATTCATCACCAGCGGGATATTTTTTTTTTTATTTCGCACAAAACTTTCGTTCTCATTGATTTCATGATTTCAACTGCTTTTTTTCGTTTTTTTTTTCCATATTTAATGCTTCATAATCACCTTCATAATCACAGTTAGACACCTAAGAAACACTTATATAATGGTCTCGACTTATAAATTTAATAGTCGTGAATTATAACGAGCAATAAAAATAGGAATGATTTATAAAATATATTGCGATGAAAAAAAAAAGATTGCAATTTTTATTTTATTACTTGTATAATTGCAATTTTAACCCAATCGAATAATTGCAATTTTATTCAAACATTTTATTACTTGTAAATTTTGTTGCAATATAATTCTACGTGGAAATTGCATTCGTATAACTAATATTAGTTATTTAATCACAGTGGAAAAAAGCAATATTTTAAATATATCATAGTCAATATTTTTTAATCTTTAATTATAAAAATTTTTGCAATGAATTGAAAAATATTTCAGTCGATTTCATATTTGCAATAAATAAAATTGTGCGGAAAAAAATTTAGCAAACAAATATTATCTAGCAAGAAGAGGAAGTACACTTGCTGCATTCAGTTTGAAGCTAATATGGCACAGATTTGTGCGTTGAATTTTTTGACATCTGTTGATTTGGAAAAAAAAAAAACTGCTCCACTAAATTACGAAAACTTGCACAGAGTTATTGCACATATTGCATTTAGCACATCCGGTAGAAATGTTTTTTTTTTCTATTCTATTCCAATTTCATCGTTACAATTTTCACTCTCATTATGCTGCTTACATATACTAAAAATATTTTCACTTCCTATTAGATCACTACATCATTGGCACATACATAGATATTTCCGAAGACAAAGGAGGTAATCGTAATCTTTAGATTGTAACTCTTTGTGGAATCAAAACTCAATGAAGGTACTTTCATATAATAGTAGTCGGAAGCTCTTAATTTATAAGCATTTATATTCATTATATGTGCAAAAGACTGCGTGATAAAAGTAATACTTCCCTATATATTTCAATTACGAATTTTATGATAACCTTCACCAATCAGTACTCATATTGGCTAATTTACATCAATAGAAATGCTATTATTTTTCGATCGTTGTTTCAATTTCTTTTTTTTAAATGCAAAAATTTGAAATTATACATCAAAAAATTGTGATCGCATTTTCTATCTTCATTATTTTATTCGCTAGCAATTGTACGGAATAAAACTACTCAACGAGCTAAAAGCAATTATACTCGATGGAACCTATTTCTTTCATTAGTCTATCAAGTTCCGTTCATGTTTTCGATTCCAATTATAAATATGAAACGGAAAAATTTATTCCAATTATGAAAAATGAATCGGAAAAATTCTCTCGAGAAAATCGATGAAAATACGAAAAAAATTCATATCATTCGGCGAAATGCACTTGAAATGAAATTAAGATTCATAAACTATAAGCGTTCATTTTTAAGTGAACGTTAATGTAAATTGTTGATTTTTTTTTTCCTCAGAAATAAAACAATTATTGCAAATCTACTCATTATTAGACTTGTCTAATGCCGAAGTAAACATTAACGATTTATTTTTTTTTTTCAACGAAGAAATATTTTATAATTTATATTTAAGTGTTTATTTCAAAGTCAAAGGGATTAGAATTCTGAAGTGAATACGTTTAAAATACATCAGAAATCTCTAACAGTTGTTTCACAGACGGACATTTTCTTTTTCTTCGTCTTTTTTTTTTTCCTAGAAGGTAATGATGAGTGAAAAAATTAGTCAAAGTGATTGCTGCATCCCTACTGTTTCTTCGAATAATAAATTGTATTCATTTGTGTATAAGCTTTCGTCTCGAAACAGAAAAAAAAAAAAAAAATTACCTCCAAATTTCATTTAAGCGAATATAAAATAAATCATATCCAAAATCCATACATATTTAGAAGATAACAAAACGAATATTTTATTAATATTTATTCATCTCAATTAACGTAGATTTATGCGTTTTCAATAAATGGTGAAATCGTTAGTGAAGTGGAAAAATATATTCTTCTCAGAATTCAGTTTTCTATTATGAGCATATTCGACTATAGATGACTGATAAAATGGTGGAGGAGGTTTTTTTTTTTGAAACAACGAATTCTTAATTAATTGTATCTAATAACTTAAAAACATGAATAAGAATGCAATGATTATGGCATTTGTTTTCGTATAGAGCTTCATAAAAACAGTTGCGAAAAAAACTTTAGCAAAGGCAATCATATGGAAAGAACGGTTGCTTTCTTTTCGTATGTTCTATCGCTCATCTTCTTGATTCTGATTTGCCAACAATAATTTGTCTATGATAGGAAAAAGCTATATCAAAAAAGTTGATTCCACTCATTTTTGTTATACTTATCTTCAAGTTACGTAATTGTTATCTTTGTTATCTTCCAACTTAATCTTTATTATCTTCCAATATTTCACTCACTGTTATCTTTGTTATACAAGTTATATAATAACTTATCTTCCAACATATTCCAGCGTCAATTTTTGAGTGAAAAAGAGCGTTTAAGGGGACCTTATGCAAGAATTTCGGTAGTTTCATATATTCGATAATGAAAAATATGAGACTAGTAAGTTTAATGCAAATCCCAATGAGTTTCCGCTCTTTTAACTTAAATAAACTTTAATATAAAGAACTAATCTTTGTGATGAGTGTCCAAGCTGTTATCAATATAAAGTCGAAGAAAAATCTAAAATCCTACAGTATCGAGCAACACTGAAATTAATTTCGATCGAGGAATCCGAAAAAAATTCCATAGAATTTTGAAACTTAGGTAAGCAATAAATCGCAAAAGAACAGTTTCGAAATTTTCCAATATTTTTGCTCCGTATAAGTGAAGTATACAATTGAAGTGAGCTGAAATTTGCTTTAAGCTTCTTTTGTCAGTTTCTAATGAAATGAAAGCGCATTATGAGATTATCATATCTGTGTGCATGCGCACATATGCCCTCTATCTAATTGTTTGATTATTTTAATATGACGACCATGAAAGTTATGATGATAAGATCGGATGAAAAAAAGATGTGTGCTTCTCTCGAACCAAAAAAAAGCCTTTTTTTAAAATTCATTATCCTCGATTTTGGAGCAATTTCAGGTATTTTAAGGTAATCTGTAACGTTAATGCTGAAAAATGCATTCAAAATCGTGATAGAAGAAAAAAACGCTAAATAACAGTAGGTGAATTTATCCATATAGGCATTTTAAGCATTTTGCAACCGCCTGTTTCACTTGATTGAATAGGGATAGAGGAAAGCGCTGCAATCTTTCCCAGTGTGTTTGCGCTTTCGGCGTTTTCCGCCAACGACCAAGCTCTCAAGCCTCCAAAAAGAGCAAATATGCCACTGGGCTCCAGAAAAGCGAATACTGCTCAGGCCAAAAGTAGTCTGGTTGATTTTATTTTAGTTTTTTTTCGCTGTATATACTACTCTTTTCATTGCAACTATTCCGCACATTTCCTCTTTATTTGCTTTATTTTTTTGAGAAAGCATTTGTTTAATTTTTCAAATTCTACCTTGTCTATTATCCTACTTCTTACTACTCGTTATTTTTGTTCAAATGCGCATTATTTCTTAGTTTCATAAAAAAGTAAGATGTTGCGCGTAACGGGTTGTACTATTCCAGATGAATGGTAATGCTCATTGGCCAATTAAATGACATATAACACTAAACAAAGCTTTTTTGATGCGCTTTTGTGAATTTACAATGTCACACCTATTCATACGCATATGGTGAACTCTGCCTATCCGTCTTATGCTTCGATTTTAAAACTACTGAAGCTGAAGCTAGAAAATTCGAAGTTAATATTAAACATAATTTGACTACTGAAAACAATTACAGCATTTATCTACAAAAAAAAAATTTACGGGACTTAGAGACACCAAAAATGCCCAAAAATTATAGGTAATTTTTGAACGAGTCGGGTTATATTTCTTATATCGGTCAGGTAACCAAAAAATATACGGTCCTTTGTGGCGGATATATATGAACAATCGAATCAATTCGAATATATATACTCGGATGCGCATATATGATATTTCATGAGCTTGATCGCAAAAGCACATATTATGCTAGTTACCTTAGCAATCATGCTCACTTGATGGTTTTTATCATTCGGATTTTCTATTTGTTTTTCATTTAATGGAACAAAAATAGGAAATCAAAAGAACGTGGGGGAAAAAAAATATGAATTTTACAATTGCTTCACTATTATCAATTGGTACTACTCAATGATTCGATAACAAATATCATAACGATTCATATTATTTATTAGCGCGAAATCAATCGCTTTTGAAAAGTAGCATTCAAAAATTCACTGTAACAATCGTTAATATCTAAAAATTTCACACATTTAATCTTAATATAGTAGGAGAAATTTCTACAGCTGACTAGAGCCGCTCCGGGTATCTAAAATGGATATCCGCCGCTCTGGGAACCGCTCGGGTATCTAAAATGGATATCCGCCGCTCTGGGAACCGCTCCGGGTATCTAAAATGGATATCCACCGCTCTGGGAACCGCTCCGGGTATCTAAAATGGATATCCGCCGCTCTGGGAACCGCTCCGGGTATCTAAAATGGATATCCGCCGCTCTGGGAACCGCTCCGGGTATCTAAAATGGATATCCGCCGCTCTGGGAACCGCTCCGGGTATCTAAAATGGATAAACCGCTCCGGGAACCGCTCCGGGTATCTAAAATGGGTATCCGAAAAATTAGCTTCATCTAAATTTATTGTCACAACTTTTTTGGTTCTTCGTTGGACGATGTTTAGCAAGCAGACGTATAGACATGCAGACAAAAATTAATATGCATATGAAAATGCATAATGTGCTTTTGAAAAGAGCATATATTTTATTCATTTTTTATTTATTTTTCTTGAAAGCCTAGATATAAATTCCTATGTCTAAATATAAAAAAGCATGCGAAATATGTTGAAAACGTAAATATAACTGAAATGTTTTATAATATGCTTTATATTCTGTTATACATTATAGTATATAAAGATATAAGATATAAATTAAATGTTTATAATATTCTCTTACAGCAATAAAGAAGGAGGATGTAGACGCATGATCATGTGAATCAAGTGTCGCATATAGCATTTCAGATTGTGTGCTTATTAGGCGGAACATGCAGGTTAGCAAGCTAGAATTTAAGGAAGCTTGCTGAGCAGTGCTGTAACAGCGCTAAACATATTCTCAACTCATCAGGAAGATGCTACAAGCCGAACATTATAACATCGAACATCATAGTCATATGACCTAAGGTAAAGGAAAGTGTAATACATCATTCATGAAGTGTTCATCCGATGGTGTCACGTGACGATACTGATGAAAGAAATTTTCTTGTTGAACAATCTACTATTTGCAGCAGATCTCAAAAGAAAATATAAATAGGAAATTTTGAAATTTATTTGCTCTTATTTAATTTCTAATTTTAATTTAGTTTCAAGAAATTCAATTTAATTTAATTTGAGGAATGACATATTTGTCAAGAAGTAATAAAAAAATATGATGAGAGAAACTTCGCCGCCTTCTATGCTTGACTTTGGAATTTATACTAGTTACACCTTGCCTTTTAGATCGGTTAGACGTACTTGACTCACACTGATTTTATGCACAATATATTTGTTGTCGTTCCGTAACGGGCAAATGGAAGCATCTCTTATAACTGAAGTTTGTTTACATCACAAGATTTTCAAGAATTCTTAAAGCAATTCTCATTTTTAAAGGGCAGAAAGTCTTTCTCGAAGAGATTTGAAGGATAGAGGAGATCGTGGCGGAAAGAGAGGATTTAAGGGTGTTACAGTAAACATACGCAACGATAGTGTACCATTTAAGGGCGATAAGAATCAACAGATGTGCTTCGCATTTCCCGACAGCGACAATTTTGTTTATTTTAGGTTTCACGGCTTCCGGCTGAAGCGAATTCACCTCTGCGACTCAATTTTCTACCCCCTCTTGCGTGCTAATTGATAGCGCATTCATGAGATGATGCTTTATTTACCGTCCTCTTCGCCTATAATGGAACAAAATTGCTGAATTATGGTATAGATAAGGAGAGTGGCATTTGGAAGCGAATTCTCCATCAGACCATGTCGTATTCACATAGTTTCATAAGGCAAGCATATATTATAGATGCCCAGCTAGTTTCAGTGGCATCAAATGAGGTTGCTTTGACTATGAATGTTTCAAGTGAGAGCACATCAAATTATATATATATATATATATATATATATATATATATATATATATATATATATATATATATATATATATATATATATATATATATATATATATATTATATATATATATATATATATATATATATATATATATATATATATATATATATATAGATTTAAAAAAATAAATAGTTAAATAAATAAACAAATAAATGAATAAATGTATACATATCTGCATATTTTGGTTGAAGGTATTGCTAGATGCGAAAAATAAGTGCATTCGCACAGTAAAATGTGCACGATGCTTTTCCATTCTGACGTGATTCCAGGTGAGCTCTAATTATTGAAATGAAGTGCTTAAGACTTCAGCACTAATCATCAACCAATAGAAGGAAGATTTGTGGTGCACATTAAAATTTATGATCATTAGAATCGAAATTTGCATCAATGATATATGCATAGAGACAGAAAATGAGAGAAGAAAACAAAAAGTCAAAGAGATAAAGGCGGCTGTATCTCTATAAAATTCAAAAATTTTCGGCGAATTCATTCTATGAATTTCCGCTCTAAAATTGTGGAGAATATTATAGCGAAAATTTCTACTTGATTATGATCCATTTCAGTCATTCTCGACGTTTCGTATGGAAATATGGATTGTTTTTTCTTCTTTTGTTCTTCTTTTCACTTCCTATGCCGTAAAGTTGAGATTGCCTTAAGATGGAATCTCTCTTCCAATATTCTTAATGAAAGATCAAATATATATCTCCATAGTAAATGATGCCAAACTATAGCATTAATTCGAACTACTCATTTGCTATTACATGTGCAATGATGAAAATATTTTCAATGGGAAAATATATTCGCTTGCAATAACTATAGAAGATGGCATAATTTGGGGTCTTTTTGGCATGAAAGCTTTCTCAACGAGAGGTGTTCGCCATTTGTGGCATCAATGATTACTCATCAATGTTGTTTCTATCGTAAAGACAGGCGGCCGCCTGCTATATAACACAAAAACAACGGCCGTTATCCTTATAGGCGCCCACCGTCAAGGAAGCTAAACATGTGCTGCCTGTATAGCTGAACACGCAGAAATATGGGTCTTCCTATTATTAAACAGCACCAATAGACCATTTGCCTTTTAGAACGATTTGTGCGTATCGTCGTTTCAGATACGTGGTTTAGCGAAGGCATCACATCTATATGCGGTAGGTGTGCATCTCACTTGCATAATAACAAATTGTGAAAGATTTAACAAAATGCGTCGTTTTATTTGAATGTAGAGAACACAATATTTTTCCACGAACAATTATGCTAATTTATGAAGTAATATGCAAGAATTTTGTTCCCCATGCCAAATGTTTGCAATAATGCGTTGAGATTCTCTAATAAATGGAAAACGTTTTCATATAGAGACGCTTGATTCTCTTGCAAAGTTGGAGAGCGTATATAACTCTCGATGTGTCCAAGCGTTCACTAACACAGTAATTGGTATATATGAAAGTCCTTTTCCATGGTGACAAATGAGAGTGAATCAATAGTTCATTGAAGTTTACGTTTGGAGAGTCTCTTTCAGATAATAAAACAAGCATCTCTGTTACTACCTCTTTAATTGAGCATCGACAAAGTGCCATGAATGGTTGGCTTTGCCAAAAAGTGACCGTGGTGATTATTTTAAATGACCGGTGTCAACCACTATCATAATTTGGTGAATAATAAAATGCGCAATAATTTTACTCAAATTTTAATCGATTCGATCATTCATATGAAATCATCTCTCGAAGATTTATTTTCAAAATCAATAAATAGAAAATTTATGCAAATATTTTGGTAGACTTTGTACTGTGGATTATTCGGAAATTTTTTCACTAAATGTTCTCGTTAAAAAAATTCACTTCATTAAGACTACTGTCTTTTTCGAAATGGAACATTATCGAAATATGAGATTAACATATGCACTAGATTGTGCCACTTAAGTTTTACTCATTTCCCGATAGCTGTAACGATGATGAAAAGAAGTATCACAAAAATTTGCTATTTGGCTGGCAACTTGGAAAAACCTAGCAACATTTATATACGTGTGCAAAGGCATCACCCCATCACACTTTATCTTGCAGGTGCACGTTTGCGAAAGCGTACAAAAACTATCCTCCATACTTCTATGAAATGCTTACTTTTCACGTACACAAATGAATTTTTTCGCACACTAATTTTTGCATAGATCGAAAGCGAATTGAAATTAAAAGATGAGACATATTTAATCCAATTACTGTACTATTTCACATGGAACTTTATAGGACGTTTATTTTAGTTCGAGAAATTGAAAATCTTTTGTGAAAAGAGTGTTTTATGCCGAAGGGGGATCTCTTATGCATTTCCTAGAAATTGAATTCGACAAAAGTATCGCATTCAGCGAATAGGTTCATACCGTAATTTTAAAGGAATTGTGGTTGATTCGTTTATTGAAGCCTTTTGAGAGATCGAGAAAGGATGCATTGGGTTGGTGCAGAGTTGAATGTTTTTGCTTTCTTTTTCAAAAAACACTGACGACAAGCGGGTGGCAACCGTGAGTGATGATAGAGTGTTGAGTTGAGTGCAGCACTGAGCGTTCTATACAACAGTGTTAGTTGCGCGCTTCAATGCTACTTCTTATTCCCTCGATTAAAAAATAAACACTTGTTGTCGAAAAATTCAAAATTTTCTATGCAAAATTATTTCAATAGCTAGAATTGTTCAGTGACGTTGAACAAAAGATCTAAGAAGATGGAGGCGTATGGCTACGTCTCGAACTTTGCATCTCAAATTTATTTTCAGGAGGAATGAAAGAAATAAGTAGATAATCAATCACTTAATACTTGAATCCAACTGAGAATTGTCACTTAAAAATCCTCGGTAGTATTTTCCATTAATTTTCCTCACTATTATGCACTACTTCACGAATTTTTTAAAAAAAAGGAGTATTGAGCCAATAGCGACGTCAGTTAACATCAAATGGCATGATGTACTTGGAAGTGTAATGAGGACTAATCGTTAAGAGTTTCACAATCATTTTCTTTTCGAAGACTTCTCTAACCAACGCATTTGGGCCATCCATCTAAAATTTCCTATTTTTGACGATCCCTTTTGACAGCTGTATTTTACCTCTCATTCCTCGTTTCCTATCATCCAAACCAAAGTTGTTGCTCGCTTGAGATTAGTGGAAAACTAAACTATCAGTAAAGTGCGTTTTAATTATGCGGCGATCAGGATAGGTTAACAATGCATTCATATTTGAATATTCATTATTTTTGAAATAATTATTAAATAAAGCTATGCAAAAATTATAAAACCAATTGAAGTTTTGCATGATCCAGCAAAAAATTTTGTATAAAATTCTCGCCACATAATGTTAGGTAAAACCGTGCAAAAAAAAAAATTCAATGATATGAAAGACAAAATGCGCACTAAAACTTAACGAAACACCTCACTGTGTCTATTTACTTTTTTTTTTTGCCAAATAGCCTAATATCTACTATAATGATTTCTAACATACTCTTCACATAATGATTATGTATACTTTCGCCATTTAATCTACTATTTAATTGTATAATCAATTCTACGTTATCTACATGAGCTATCTATTGGCTTTATGCCTATTCTGTGAGATAAAGCTTTGACAAATTGATCACTGTTTGCCAAAGAAATTATCTCGGCAAAAATAAGATAGCGTTCCTAGAAGATAAAACAAATCGTACTCGACAAAAAAAAATCTATAGAATGGAAATATGTACAATTGAACCTACCAATTTCATATTGCAAGGCACTAGAATACGATATAGTAAAAGAAAAGGGAAATCGATTTTAGTGATATTTCTAAAATAAACTATAAATGATTTTTTAATTACTGAATAGCCATTCGTTTAGTCGTTAAAAGTATTGCATAAACGCTAATTATTCGACAATACTGAACTTATAAGCACACTTATTGTACAATTAACGAAAAATCTAATGAGATAATAAATTGAAAACGAATAGCTAAACTCTCAAATTTAAAGAGCTTAGCGATCAAATGAGGGCAAATAGGGAACGACGAGTAAAATTCATTGAGGAGGCACTTCACTCGTTTCGAGCGTCTTCTTTAATATGTTTGGGCAGTAGTGTTCAACAGGCATTTAGCCACGCCTTCAATTTAGAACACTAGCCCCGTTAAGCACTATCAACATCACAAATGTGTGCTGCAAAAGCGGATGTTGAAAGTGTATTCGCATCACTTAAAAACTTCCATTCTAAAGGATGCATAAATCAACGTCAAAAAAAGGGGCATCCTATAAGACAATGCCACATTTGTTGTTGAAATCGACAAGAACGCTTATCGTTTCGACAATTGAATCATTCATCGTTTCCATATGTATGAAACGTTTCTTTGAAAAGTATATATTCCTTAAATGAAGGAATAAAATTAATGAAAAATAAGCGTTATATCAATTTGAATAGATAGATATATATTAAATCTCTCAATTGCATAAAATGTTGAGAGTAGAAGAGCATTTCAAAAGAAAGATATTATTCAAATGCAATATTTTTTTTTTCGTAACTATTTAGTATTTTCAGAAGCATTGCTTGAATAAAGATTTTTTTTCCATTGGTTTACTGGAGAGCATCCTGCTTTCTCATAAATATGCAATTGCAATACAAAAAAACGATTTAATAACAAGCAAATAAATTATTTAACTTTATTTTAGAAGAAATTTACGTCCTTATTTGAATAGAAGATAGCATATAAATATTTCCATATCATGAATAATTGTGTTGTAATTGCAATAGGATCAATCAGTGAAAATAATTGAACTTAGAAAGAAATATTTTCAATGAAGAGAGAGAATTTCATTTCATTGAATAAATTTTTCGTAATCGTTTTAAATTACAAGATCATCTGTTCATGAAGAAGAGTGTATACTAATGTCAAAATATGTGAAACATAATTAATTCCATTCATTATCTCATAAATCAAATATCGTTAAATGTTTTCGAATATACAATTCTTCATATATTGTTGTCAATCTCTTTAAAAATAAGTGAAAAAAAAAACTTGGCGGAATTGAAATATCTCTGAAAATGAATATAGATAGCTTGCTAAAGCATAAGAAATATATCACGATTATCGTTATATTTGTGCTATTGAAAATAATTCTATTATTTTAAAGAATTCATTCGAATAAATATTTTTCAACGTTCTCGATAAAAGAGGAAAAATTTACGCCGAAATTCTTGCAAATATTCGAAGAAAAAGCAATTTTTCAAACGATAAACATCATGATATCATTCAGCGACTGCTTAATGGAATTGTTGATTTGATTACTGCGACTAAGAAAATACATCGCATTGGAGATAGTGAATATATCCTATTAATTAAAATTAAATCATGCGGTCATTAGCTTTTCAAGATTTTATGAGTAGGAGAGAGGGTTATTTTATCTTGAAAAAGGTGCTTATTTTCAAGAAAAATTGTGGATTTTCCCCAAAAATTTTATCAAAATGTAGTAAAAATATCCACAAAAGTTACAACGTGGGGAATAAGATCACTATTTCAATGTTTGTATGGCGAGTTCACCTTACTCTTAAAATCATAGAAGAGTTTCATAGGCATAAGACAGCTTTAACGAACGGGTGAAGGTTACCGGACGACTTGCTGACCATTTGGTTTAAGTGCTGCTATCAGCTCTTAATCAACATTCTTTTATATTGAATTTGCGTCAGACAGCTGGTAAGAAAACGATACATATCACCCAAATTTTTAGCGACGCTAATTCCACTTTGTAATCCCTCTTCAAACGACAGCTAAAATCTTTCTCGATCGTTCTGCTTGAAAGAATATTTCTTGAGTTATTTCGTTAATATATAATTTAAAAAATTATAAAATGTGAGAACAAAATAACCGAACTAAAATTTCTTCATTCATAACATCAGTAGCGCATTGTTTTCTCTTGTAAGTTTACTGTAATAATTGAAGGCTTAGGCAATGCGCAGTGATTCATTCGTCCTCTCCTTTGTGATATGAATGCAATAGGTTTTTTTCCAACTGTGAGACAGACAAAACCAAATATATTTCAAACTTAATTTCATTTTCTGCCGATGTAGTGTGTAGAGATCGTATTTGAATTATTCAACTATCCACTCATATCAAACAAATAGTTTATAGCCTCCAATCAAAACTATTACCCTCGATCTCCTTACTTTAATGTATCAACCGAATCACAGATGGGAAATGAAAAGAAGCCATTTTCTTATATGAGAAAGAAAAACAATGTCCAATGAATAAGAATTTATCCGTTGATTCAGCTTCATATAATTCACATCCAATTTTGGGACGTTAGCTTCCTTCTAAATTGACGTCCGATGTTTGCGCCAAATCTGTTCGCTTCATGCAAATTTTTGCTATATATATATATATATATATATATATATATATATATATATATATATATATATATATATATATATATATATATATATATATATATATATATATATATATATATATATATATATATATATATATATATATATATATATATATATATATATATATATATATATATATATATATATATATATATATATATATATGCTGTTGTTATCGGAGCCGTTTTGGAGTTTGAAATAAAGTGAAAAGTTAAGACTTAGCTGACAGCAATCATCGATGAGTGCACAGCTGTAACGTAGATGAATTCGTTAAAACCTTCTGCTGAAGGTGCAGCTGTTTTCAGAAATTTTCCTCTAAAAACCGCTAATGTCCATAAATGTTTATTAGCTTCACGGAGTTGTATCACCATTGTCAATCGCGCCAAAAATTCAGCATATGAACGAAATGTGTTCCATTTTAAACTATTAAGGTCCGTTCCCGATTCCATTGATAGCGAACGCTTAATAAAAGGTTCAGCTACAAAGCAGCCAGTTTAATTATATAAATGTGGTTGGCTGAAGTGATAATATGAGAATATCACGTGAAATGGTAAACGGTAGTGATAAGATGTCCCCCATTAGCGATGTAATTTACCTTGATTTGCACAAATGGCTTAACAGCTATTTTTACAGTTGCAGATGGTGATCTCTGCTGATCCAAATTCCCATTCGTTCCCGTTCCTATTAAAATAATTTCAGTACTTCAAAATATCATCATTAAGTATTTAGCACCATCCCTTTTCCACGTCAGTGAGAACTTAGTTGGAATATATATCGCAGAATATGAGCGCCCCTAAAAATGCTTCAGAATATAGGTTCTCTTCTAATAATCTTTTATTTCCCATTCTTTGATGTATTTCATGGCGAAAGTCACTTATACATGTTGCATTGCTTTATCTGTGCCAAGACTAAACAACGCATTTCTTTATTTACTATAAATTGTTGTTTTTTAATAATTTTTTCGTGCAAGCGTAGAGCGAAAGATACTAGTCATATTTTTATGGGTTAGACTATCTACTGTTGTTTTATTTTAAGCCTTATCATAAGCTTTTCGGTTAGTAATTTTTAACACACCTCGCGTTAATTTAAACCCCAGTAGAGTAATATCTTGAGAATGGTTGTTATCTTCTCCGGCATCAAAGTTTAGCTATGGCATAAAAGTTCTCAACCCATATATGATCGGCTATCGTCAAAGTTCATTTTTAAAACTGCTTTTTTTTTGAAAATGATGCAACACTAAAGCAACTGTCAATTAACGACTCAATTTTCATGCAAAAATAGACTAAAAATCTGTTGTATACCTCTTCTCTGAATTCAATTTCTACGTAAATTGTTGAGTACATTTGAATAACGTATTGATAGATCTTTGTCCTAGAAGAACAGCTTGAGAATGGTGTATTGCTACTTTCAGATTAACTGAAATAGTATTTATAAACATCAAATTTCAACGTCGTTTTTACTCTGTTTATTGAGAAAATTATATGAGTAGAACTCATTTAAAGCTCATTAACAAAGTTCGAGATAAAAAATCACTCAAAATCACAAGAGTTGGATGCTACTTTAATTCTCATCACAGTCACCCATACATAATGAAAAAAAGATTTTGAAGCATTCCTATAGCTATTAATTCTCAAATATTTCGATCACTGCGCACGCATCGAGCAATACAAAATTCATAAATATTTACATCGTTTTCAACGAGGCCGGATGAGGAAGGTAAGAAAGGATAATGGTGAATAGGAAAAGCAAGCTTCCGTTGCTAATATTCTTCAAGCATTAGACGATAGTTGAAAATGGCATCAACGCAAATCTGGCCTACTTATGTATCAACTTCACCTTCGTTTTGATTCTTGGCCTTAACGTTCATCGATTTTTCATCGAAACTCTTAAAGTTCTCTTTATTTTTACCCATTTCTGCAAGTATGCGACGTTTCTCTTCGCGTCGAAAATATTGCGATAATGTATCGCTCTATTCGGAAAAAGGAATCTTTGCTTATAAAACCTTCATCAATCACTATTTGTTTCGATTAACTACTTGCAAGGGGATGCATAAACTTGTTGAGGAAAAGAGTTGTTTCAAAAAAAAAAAACTAACGGAAAACGGATGCATAAATAAGAGGAAAAAGAAAAAGAAACTAATCCATATCTGGCAAAAATGTTGCCGAAAAAAGAGAGGATTTCTCGCCTAGTCGCCTACAAATAATCGCTCGCTTCATCAACTAGCGTAAGGAAACCAATTTTCACTTCAATGTTCTTCATTTTTATTCGGTGGATTAATTCAATATTTCTCTATGAAATTCATCGGCCATCAGAAGGATTAAAGTTGATGAGTGCAACAATTCACGTTGCTCGCCCACATCAACCAATCAATTCTACTTTACAACATTGCATCCATCATTGAACTGCAGATGCATTAGAAAAACGTTGATCTCTTCGATATTCTCGATTTGTCGTTAATAAACAAATCCACTTATTCATTCAATTAGACGAAATGGTTTGCGTCAATTGATTTTATGCAGATCAATTTCTACTTAGAATAAAGAAAAATATTTTCATGTTAAAAGAAAAGTTCTCAAGAAAAGAAATAGATATCGTGCAAATGGAAATGAAGGAACACTAAAATCTTAGGCGATCAAATAAAAAAAAAGTTTGAATGGGAAAAAACGATTGTGAAATATTTACCATTGAAGATTGTCCGGTTTGCTAAAATTGCCAAGTAAAGAATTCAGTATTTGAAATGGCTGTGATTGTCGGTGGAGTTAGAAAACGCTGGAAGGGGGATCCAGCTAAAGATTTCAAACGCATTGATTATTACCAATCGCCTATCGTATCGAAATCGAATCGAACTAATATTCAGACGGAACTGCAAATTTGATGATCGTATCGTGCTTACTTCATAAAATAGTTATTTTTCATCATTCTCGATATTAGTAACCAATTCCATGAAATAACTCCATATATATATATATATATATATATATATATATATATATATATATATATATATATATATATATATATATATATATATATATATATATATATATATATATATATATATATATATATATGGCAACGTTTTGATTCGGGTAAAGACACCCATGTAGAGTTATTGATTTAGCCTCTATCGGATGAAACTTTGCATTTTACTGTAACTGCCGTTATATTTATCACTCCCATCACAGCCATCTAAGATTAACTATATTTCTCTTGCGATGTATGAACCATTTCATTTCTCTACATCCTTTCAATTTTTCAACGTCCTTTTTCGTGCGGGTTGATCATTATCGCATCCTCATTTTTTATTTGATTTGTGTTCAATAAAGCGTTCTGCAGATTTTGTTATTTATAGCTGCTCCAATTGAAAGCGATCCTCACTGTGGAAAATTTGTTATGTGCGCCTCATTTTTTTTCACTTTGAAGCAGCTTCAAATGTTTTTTTTCTATGTGAACGTTTATTGAGTACGATATAAACAAATTCAGCTTAGGAATAAATATATTTTTTACTTTATGATGCATCACACATTGCTACTATTGAACTACTATTGAATGAAGCTAAAGAATAGCGAGAGATAAACTCTTTCTGGCATTTGGTTGTTCGGAATAAAAAGAACTGAAAAAGAAGGGAGACCGGAAATTATTTCGAAAATCAGCAACGTCGATCTTTATATCGAATTTTTCGAATCATGGCAAATAGGTTCCCCCCCTCCCCTCACGCTTCATTATAATTTCCTTCTGAAAAACAAATCTTTGAAAAAAATTTCGCCCATCACATTAATTAAATTTCGCATACTTATTTCTACCGTAAGTTAAGCTCCACCATATGCAAATATTGTATTATAACTTTTTTTCTAAGATATCAGATATAAATATGATGGTGGAATATTCACTAAAGATTAAAAAATTTATATATTATATTTATTTATATTATCCATAAAGATTTATAAATATATATATATATATATATACTGGATATTATAAAATATATATATATATATATATGTATGTTATTTGTGGACAAATATAAAACTGATTGACTATAAACAAAATGACGCTTTTTTTTCATGCTTCACATTGTCGCATTATAAAACATCGCAAAAAGAACTTCCCCGTAATTACTTCGAGTAATTTTCATTACTTTACTCTAACCTTCTCGGGAAACGTTTCAAAGCATTTCAAATCCGAATGAGAGCATTGAAAGTTAATGCTTCTCAAATATTTATAATTATAGAGAGATTTTGTTGAAGTTTTATTTTCCACATTTAACCGATATATTTTCATGGCGAAATATTTTCAGTTAGCGCATATCTTAGAATGCTCTAACAGATGATGCTTTATGGGAGAAATTAACACCGAAAGAAGATAAACATCTGGCAATAAAGCAAAATGCGTGTGTGAATTTCATAGTTGCGCTAAGAAAAAAAAAAGAAGGGAGATGAATTGCAAGAAAAGAATAGATTTATTTGACGATTCTCGCTGACAAGATTTTCATTGCTAGCAATTAAATTCATTGAAATCGATTCATCGAATGTGCAAAATACAACGATACCTTGATTGATATATTTCCATCATATAGTTGAATAACGGCTTTTTAGTTTTTACTCTGCTCTAACGCCCATAGCATTTAGTGTTAACTCTATCGTTATATAACTACTGTGAAGGATTTATCTAATTAATGAATGAAATAATCTGCATATTCAATGATTTACATTAATTTCCTCTTCGTTTGCATAACAGCATTTGACGACTAAAATGTTTTGTATTTTAAATTCATTATTGCCAAATTAATAGAAGAAAAAATAGGATGAAAAATAAAAGGGCAACAAAGGATATATAAATAAATGGATGCGAATGTGGATAAACAAATTTTAAGCATCAAATTAAGGCAAAAAAATTGAAGAAGGACAAGAATTCGAGGAAGAAAAGAAGAAGAATGAGAAATAGAAAGAGAAATAGAAAGTTACAGTGAATCGTCGAGTTGAACTTTTGATTTTTGGCATA
The DNA here is from genome assembly GCA_013433145.1 of Ascaris suum. Taxonomy (NCBI): domain Eukaryota; kingdom Metazoa; phylum Nematoda; class Chromadorea; order Rhabditida; family Ascarididae; genus Ascaris; species Ascaris suum. Next base: position 16,481,012 of record CM024168.1, read on the forward strand.
GATATTGATACTATGTCTCTAGCATCCATCATTTGTGAATAATAGGGTATGTGGGTAATGGTAAGGGGGGGGGGGAAGTTGGTTAATGGTCGGCTTACAACAATTCGATTTGAATAATAAAATCGGTCAGATGAGATAAAAATATATGCAAGATGCTTAATGGAGAAAATTTATGCTTTGCATAATAGCATAAATGTTCTTAGACAACGACACCGTTACTAATGCAAACACTTTTCTTAGAATAGGAATTACACATTCAATACGCACCAACGTTAACATCTCTTTTTCTCTCTCTCTTTCTCTCCCTCTCCCTCTCTTTTTTTAGGCCGTATAGTTGCCACTAAGATTTTCTGCAAAGCAATTATGAAATATTAGTAAAGAAGTGAAATAAAAAAGAGGGCGGCTAAGACTAAGATATCCAATCCGCTCATGAAGAAATGCTGAAGTTTCTATCATTTGTCAATCTCCAATATGAGCTTTATACTTAACACAAATTCCCCATTGAATGATGAGGAAAAGTTGTATGTTTTACTTTCCTCTTTTTAATTTTTCTTTTCCAAAGATGTATGAACAGATATTCACTTATTTAGTGTCATTTATATAATAGAATGTTAAGAAAACATTTTGGTATGTAGACAATTGCATAGTGTTAATAAAACGAATTTGGTATTTTGGTATTTGCATTTCAACGTTTTTTGGCAGTATTTGGGGGCCATAATTACAGTGTCTGTCCTATAGGGAAGCCTGAATTCGAAAAACACTTCCATTTCCCATATGAATTCACCATATCAATTCACCAAATTCACCAAAAGATCTCTATAGAGGGATTTTTTTTTTTTAAATAGTAAAGGCTTATATTCAACGAAATACGGTAGGCTTTATATGTCGTTGACGTCCTGGTCCATGAGCAATAGAGAAAATTTCTCTTAAGCGCGCAAATGAATAAATAAAGAAAGTTGGTGATGTTCATCAACTATACCCAATAGGTGTATGTAGTAGATGTGCTTAGCACAGCAACCATCTATACGACCAAACGGTTGAATATGCAAATAATTGTAGCTCATAACAACTTAGATATAATCCATAATAGTAATGTGTTCATCCGTTAATAGAGCAGTGAATCAAAATACAGTTCAAAGAAAGACGAATAGAAAATGGCAAACATGAAAAGATGCTATGTAATTATGATTGATTAATGAGGAAAAGTGTGCGCCACTTATATTAGGTACATCCAATCGCTCTATATGTGAGCTCAATATGGTGACTCATTATTATATAGTATAGCGATGGCAAAAAAAAGGGCATCGGAAATTTGCATTCCGATGCAGGTGGGCCTAATGCATCACTAATCAATGCATCTGATTTACGTTCACATTTTTGCTATCGCATCTATATTTCTGCGGCAATCGAAAGGCTGTCGATAAGAAAACAACACTCCTTCACCCTCCCCTCATCTCCTTATTAATTCATCGGTCGGAAATAACGAAAATATTTTTTTTAAAGAATTGGACAAAGAAGTACATCCTCGCATAGACGGAAAATTCCTTCTTAAAACTTGGCGGAATTACAAAACTTTCCTTCGGTAAGAAGTATCGCTCTTGATCCTAGTAAATGGGTATCATCCTAAACTGAAGAATGTTTCTATTCCCCGTCTCTTCCCAATATTTGAGAATGAAAAAAAAATAATACATTGCAATTATGATTGGAAAATCAAAAAAAAAGTATGCGCCATTTGTTTTCGATTCAAGCGCTTTCGAACACATCATATTCAGCACGAAATATTATTATAAATGAATGTTGAAATTTTTTGAAAATTTTTTCAAAGAATCGAAATTATGTCGACGTCATATTTATGCTTTTATTGATATGTGGAACGCATACGCAAACTTATCTCTATAGTAATTTGCGCTTCTATGCAATAGTTTCAATATGTGAACAGCAGAAAAACATAAAATTTTCTACTTCCGCTACAATTGAGAACAAAGCGATTGAGCCATGGCCTAAAATTTTGTCGAACATCTGCGAGTTGTTTTAAACAGTCTTGTATCACTTCATAACATAGATCTCACTCAAAACGTTGGATTCGTAATATTGCTATTTGCGCCATTGCCATTCACAACACAAGTATAAAATGATTCACGAGGATATATTAGATATGCAATTGAATATGAAGGTTTTGCATAAATAAAAAAAAAATTCTATACTCAAGGATACTTGATCATGTTTCTTTCTCGCCGTCAATTGATTTTGATGAAATATGGGACGTCTATAAAGAGGTAAGATATGTCGCTATGAGTGATGATCTATAAAGTAATGGCTGTTCATAAATCAATCCGAATCCATATAAAACAGTCCGGAATCTGTTCCTTCGGGTGAAACATAAAACAGAAAAGTCTTTTTCTGGGCAAGCATCTTGCAGCGCTCCTAAACAGCGATCATTTGAAAAAATTTCTTGCAGCAAGAAAATAAGCTCCTCTCGAGCCCGAAAAGTTATACAGCGAGAACAGCATGAAATTACACTTTGTCTTAGACCAGTTGCAGATTCACTCATTTTGGTGAAAGTTGGCGTGCAAAGGTTGGCAAAGTGAATGCGAGCCAATATCCGTGAATCTCCCCCTTTTCTTGGCAAGCATCTGCCTCAAAAATTTCTCGCTCTGATCATCTTCTAAGGGTTAAAAAAAAGAGGCTAAGGAGTTCGGAAACTTTTATGCTGACAATGCCGTCCGTATAGATGAAAAATGTTGAATAACTCTTTATGTGGGATTTCAAATGTCAGCCAGCGCCTAAGTTAGTGCATTCTCGAGCATTTCGTAAGGTATGTTGATAAATTCTGACAGAAGCCTCATGAAGCATTTAGTGATTAGAGAGTATCCACTATAAATGACTTTTATATCACAGCATTAAGTCGAGTGAGTTTGCTGCGATAAAATTCGTCTGATTGGAAACAAAGTCATCACATCCTACATCAAATGCACTAACGACGTGTGGGGGGAGCGGGGGAAGGGGCAAGGCGAGGGCCTTATCTCCGTATTGAATCAGCTAATCAAATTGATCTTTACACATTTGGTGGGACAATTTTCGAAGCTCATTTGAAAGATAAATAACATTTTCCAAAGTAAAACATATTGCTGACTTCGAAGTCACCAATCATACTTCTGGAAAGCTCAATTTTCGCGATCTTGATCGGTGTCCAAGTTTGATTCAAGCCTATAATATTAAAGTTTTATCTTGCTCCGCTATTTCTCCTCGTCTACGTCAATAAATCTGCAATGAGATTGCCTACCTCGAAAACTTACACAACAACAGTGAAAAATGCATGATATTCTACGCCGAATTACGTTTGAATCATTTTCCTCACTAAAATGCCAACGGAAATATCCCAATTTTTTCTAAAAGGAAAAAAGGAACCCCAAATGTGATACATTCTTCATGGCCGGTGGCATGTATATTAAATGGATCTCGCCATGACACACAAAAATATCACATTTTGGGGGAATGGTTTTCCCCTGATCAACTTATTTCCCTCACTCTGACCAAGTGACCATGCGAAGGGTCCTACTGATCATCGCACGACCGTGCGTCGATTTTCCACCACTGAAGCTATTAACATGGAATAATTCCAGTGTTGCCACTACATAGAGAGAAGGAAAGTGTCGGAATTTAAAGTAAAGAAACTATACGGCTAGCTTCTACTCTTGACAGTTCGGTCTCATCAAAATCACTGCATCGAGGATGACACGCAATCGAAAAAAAAAGTTTCTCGCTGCCATCGGATGGATTTTGCAGATCGAGAAACACTCAGTCATTTCTTATAATGCACCTTCAAGGTAGAATATTCATTCATCCTGTGAAAACTTCAATTTCAAATTTCATAAAGATTGAGCAAATTCTCGGTTAATTTACATATCTGAATAAACTTCTACTGCTGATACCCCATAAGGAAAACCCTTCCCACATCTATTGTGTAGCCTAGCCCATAAAATACACCAAAGTCTATAAGCGCGATAAAACTATATGACAAGCTTTACTTGAATGAGAATTATTTCTTATTTTATGCAAATTTCAAACAGCGAATACGCTCATATTTGCTCATATTGTAACTCTCGTTCCATATGCAAATGCTCCACGGCGTTCTGTTTATGTAGAAAATGTTCAACGGCGCAATTGCCCGCACTTTAATGCAAGCCTATACGCCATGGCGCTGTACCCATACCGCAAATATAACACATTTCAGCACCCACCGATATCCCATAGCGCTAATCGTCAGCCCATTATGACCTAAACATTTAGTAAAGACACACTGCACTAAGCAATAAATGGTTCAATGGGAATAAAGGTCACTTGAAGAGTGTATTTTGAAATTATTTTCGAACTCGGTTGGTTAGTTCCCGCGAAATAATGGTGTCTTGAAAATTCGACGAAATTTGCATGTTAAACGTCGCTCTGCGAAAGGCTTGGTAGAAGGATTTGATAGGAGCTTTGGTAAGCTTTAGTAACGAATGTTACGAGGTTGAGCAACACTTTTTTTTTCTTCGATTATTCGCAGCTCGATTTAAACCGATGAACTGCTAAAACGCGCACATCGTGCCAGTGAGGCTGCTACGGTACTTTCAGGTCCATTCAATAAGAAATTTTTGAAAGGAAGCACGCTGACTGCAAAGGGGAAGGAAGCACGCTGATATGCAGTTTTTTTTTTGAAGAAAAAAGTTCTCACACTCTTTAACCAACATCTGTCATGACGGTGTTCTGAGCACATTGCTTTGAAAATAATTCTCTAATTTTCTAAACGAATTGAAACGGAGAGGGGCGGGGAGGGGGAGAGGGCGAACAGGGAAGGGGAGGGGACGAGAAGAATACTCAGCCATAAAACAGCATCTCAGTCAATTGAAGGAGTTGGTTATATATGCTCAAACTATGTAATATTATCGCTAATCTAAACAAATTGATTAATTGTGGCAATATAATTTACCCGTTGGGTAATTTCTTCCCAAGAACATAGTATCTTTATAACTATATCTTCTAAAGGCACAATGTCTATACGAACAGATGATCAAAAGAAACTAGAAAAAGAGAAAAAAAAATGAACTTAGTATTCGTTGAGGAACGTTCAAGAACCTTTTTTTTTTCACGAAAAACACACGTGCTACAATCATAAACAAGCGCCTTCTTTCTTCAGTGATTTCTCAACTCAATAGTCGATTTGTTTATTCGAAATCGAAGAAACTCGATAAAAATTGCAAAATTGAAAACGTTGAAATGAGGCGCATCGTTGTAAATTGTTTTTTTTTTCTTTTTGGAAAAAATGGAAATTTTTCTTTCAGAAATTTTACTTGGTAACCTATCAAATAATGATTGTTTGAATATTATAAAGAGTAAAATCATATAAGTTTAAGAAAAAAAAACAAGAAAAAAATAAAAAATTTTGTACATGATTATATAATTATGAATAGAAAAATGAAATTTGTTTTTGTTTTTTTTTTTTTTTTTTTGATTCATTCATAAAATCAATGACATTATTGAGGACACAATTATTATGCACCAAAAAACAACAAATATTTGCATTTGAAAGTAATAACAAGAAAAAAATGTAATAACAAGTAAATGTAATAACATTTATAACATTTGTATTAGCAATGTGTATTGGCAAATAAATGTAATAACATTTGAAAGTAATAACAAGTAATAACAAGTATTGGCAATGTGTAGGAACATTTTGTTGAGAAGCGAATACCTTATCAAAACTTCGCTCATTGCCATTTAGCAATTTGTTTTGTAAGCAATTTTCCAAAAAAAAACGAATCGATCGATATGCTGACATTTCAATGATTTAGTCATATCCTCAGTGAAAAATTCATTTCAGACAAACGAAAAGATGGAGGAATATCTTCTCTTTTTTTTTCAACTGGAGTAGAATATTCTTCAACTAGAAATCAGTCGAACAGAAAAAAAAAACATGCCAATGTACTGTTAAATTTCTTGCTGCTAAATTCTGCAAAACATTGCATACTTGAAACAAAATGCGATAAGAAAGAAAAAAAAACAGGAAAACAACTCCTCCTAAGGTAGTCATTTCTTAGACGGTAATTCCTCTCCTTGCAAGAAAATTAATTTTCATAGGAAAGAAATTCTTTTTTTTTCTCTCTCTCTCTAGAGTATATTTTCCTCAACTTGCCATATTTTTCTCGATCTGGTTTATTTTTCTAAATTCGTTATGATTTTATAACCTTCGTATTCTCCTATATAATTGGTTGAATCAAATCAGTAAATTAAATTGCTCCGATGCACGCAAATTATCCAATCCAAAGAGGCTAATAGTTGTAAACTTAACTGCACAACATATCATCGAAAACCTACTGGATCACTTTAGATCGATATCGAATCTATTTTTTATTGATTGATAATATTCTATGCCACGAAGGAAAGCATTCTATATCATTAGGATCGATAGACCGCTGCAATATTAATAACGATAATAAAGGCACAACTGATGTCGCGTCAAACGGCGAAATAGTCAAAACAAAATCCCAGCGAAGTGATCAAGAAGATTTCGCTGGAGATTTTGTGAGAAAGGAAACATAAAATCTTCACTTTGTTGTGAGAGGATTCTATGTCTCCTCCTTTGTTATCATTCTTTGTAAGTGTATTTAACTCTCGACGTCTCTTAGTCGCTGTCTCTTTCGTAAAGCGCTTAGCGGGGACCCGCCCCCCCCCCCCCCACTTTTTCTCGCATATTTTTGCCGCGTCTTACGCGACAACTGATATGACAATAATCTCAATATTAGTCAATGCGGTTCTCTAGAATTATAAAAAACTATCCGAAATATCGGGTTTTCCTTAGCATAGAAGCACTTTTCGAGACAAAACCATCCTCTTCAAATCTAAGGAAAAACGAGGCTCTTTTCAAATAAAACTTCCGCTCTCCCTTCTCCTCTTTAAAAAATTGATTCATTCTTAGTGAATAAAACACTGTCTCCAAACATAACGGAAATGCAGTAAACCTCTTTGGTTGACCATTCCTGTTTCAGAGTCCACCTTCATAAAAAAACTAAAAGACAAAAAGATCTAGAGCCTCTGTCGAAGGAGATAGGGTATAACCTCGAATAAATTTTTTAGTTAGACCCAATAGAGAAGAGGGGTTGGGAAATAATGAGTGATTGACGAGGTCAAACGCTAGAAAAAGAGGAATAGAGAAATTGATAAGCGGATTAAAATGATAAGCATATGATTGAATTAGCGCCGATCGAATCAAACTACTAAATTTTCTTAAGTCAACACAAATACGATTTCATACTAGGAGAAGTTATTATCAAGACAACTCTCTATTATGTGCGTAAAATTGATATGGTCTCAAAATTTCGAAGCGTCGAAAATATTTTGCACTTTTTTATTCATTACAATCATCGAGAAAATTGCATATTCACCAATACATTTAGCGGAGATAAATTTTCAATAAAATAATGGAATGCAAAAAAAAGGAATTTCCAAAATCTTCATCATTCCTATTGAAGAAATCCATTGAAATTTACTAAAAGTTTATCTGATGAGTGTAAAAGAGCAGAAATTCAATGAGTGTTGTATAAGATTGCAATGCCTGTTGTTGTTCGTACTTGTGTTCTCTTAAACACTAAACACCCACAAAGAATACTGCAAAAAAAAAAAATCCTCATATATCGTCACGGTGCAATTTTAAACTTCCAGTGGTGGTTGCAATCAGAGCAATACGTCAATTGCTTGTGATTCTCGCATACACATAGGTCAACTTTCCGAGACTCATAGATCACATTCTATGCCTCATACATCAATTTTTAAGCCTCAAAAAAGTGCCACGATAAATTTCAATGGTGATGAAGAAGAAAGATTTATTCTTCTTTTACCCTGCTAAAACAGTTTTACCCTGCTAAAATAGCGCCCAAATATTGCTAAATCTACACAACATAAATCTGGTTGTTTTATTTCGGTGCTTTTTTGATGAGTACAAGAATCAAAAATCAATGGTACAAAATACAGAAAAAATTATAGAAAATGAAAAAATTATAATCAGTAGAATTTTTAAAAAAAAGCAAGAATGGAGAATTAAATTATGCAAATGAATGGTTTTTCTTTTCTTTATGATTCATCATGTGGAATTCCTCGAGTGAAATCAATTCTAGCATAATATCTCGGCGGTCTATTCAAGTCAGGATGACCTTTGACCGCTGCGTAGCGTCACTATTCTACTATCATAGTTCAGCGTTTTTATTGTTTTCATGATGAGTATTAGTTAATTTCACGAACGAATTCGAAATTTAAAATCGAAATCATAGCAAATATTGCAATTTTTTATTAAAGCAGTCCTCCACTCTCTATCTAACAGTCCATTCATTCGCTTTACATATGAAATACTTCTTGATTGAGATTTGCTCTTGCAATCGATCCTCTCTCATTGACTAACAGTCGCACATTACCTCAAAAGCTTTGTACATCATCCCTAATATATCATGCAAAAGAAAAAAAAATCGGTATCCATGCATTTTCCAATTCGCTAATTTGTTTATCTGGTGGGTCGCAGACGTATGCAGTAAAAAAAAATTACACCCACTAGTGGTGTAGTGCTAAAGGTAAACCTCAAAGGATTGGTAATGAACAGAATTAGAGCCACATCACTTGGATTATGCATAATGTTGGTAATAGATGTGAACAAAAAACGAAATATTTAGTTTCGAATGGAGAGAAAACCGCTATAGGAAACATGCAAAAAAATAAATATTACAAAGAAAAGGTAGAAGTTAATATAGCACAAGAATAGTGAAAAGATCACTTGATGATATTAATGCAGAAGGAAAATGCCCCTTCATACGCCAGTCTCAAACGGATTCGAAGTTAAATTTTACGTCCACAGCTGTTGTGCATAAAAGTTTTCCTAACTATTACAACTTGAGCAAAATCCTCGATGATATAAAATTCCCCAAAACTTTCGGGGATGACAGAGTGATGTAAAAGTGTTTCTCGTTGCACAAGCTATTTTGACTACAATGGAAAATTTATAATTGATAGGTTTATTCAAATGGAAGATATTTATCGGGGATAAGGAGCGATGCGACTTTTCAGTATTGATTTATGCATCATTGAAAGACATCTGCCTAGGTGATTTTATCGTGACTTTATTATCAATGAAATAACCTAGACGCGTACGAGCTTTACAACTTATCAATAAAAAGTTTAAGCGTAGAGAAAGGAAAGAAAACGTCGCAAATCGCATCAGCGTAAAATTCGAATAAACGTAAATAATAAAAAGAACTATATGCGTGTGAAAAATGAAATAAAAAAAGCTGCGAAAATAGACGCAGAAATTGTGATGTATAAATAGTGACATAGTGACGATATCAGTGTGATAGCTATCAGCCTTAATATACACACAGAAGCAAACCGTTACGACTCGGAGCGTTAATAGGTGGATACCGTCGATGAAATAGCAGCTTATTATTTTTCAGGTGTACGTATATTTTCCCACTTCTATATTTACTTTACATTCGAAAAATAAAATCACACCTGAACAACACATCTTTACCTGGAAAATTCGTTAAATATGTACCAAAATTAAGGGGTATAAATGAAAAAAATTGCAAAAACGAAATAAGTTTGATTTGCATGCGAATCGATAATAAACCAAATAATGGTAAGTGGTAAAAACTACAAGGATACCGCCCATAGTATTCAACGCATCTATCACTATTATTACTAAGAAATACTGTTGTGAAGAATCGTATACGAAAGTACTAACGTCGACACACTTCACCTACGCAACAAATGCAATATGAGCACACATTAAGCAAACAACAAAAGCATTCCTGTAACGCACAATATTTAGTCAAAAGTGAAGAGCGCCGACAACGAAAGTACCATCATCCCTTAATTGCTCACATACAAATAACTATTCAAATTAATTTTTTTCTTCAATTTTTTCAAAAATTTCCGCTATTTTTCTCACTCAAAAATTTTTTCGCTTGAAATTTTTTACAATTGCTTTATGTTGGCCATAATCTATCCATTTCCCTTCGATGTCTTTTTCCTTGCTTTTATCTGGATTAGACTGAATCAAATTTTGAAAGAAAGTGCATATTATGGTGATGGTGGATCAATCCATATGTTCGAGCCACTGACTAAGGACCGAAATATAAATATGTCGATGGACCATACTTCTTTTATTTCACATCTTATTATCAGTATATTGTATATGTCGAAGGTTCAAGCAGCGAGTTGTGTTATATATGTTCAAGAGTGTCTTTATAATCTCTCTTTTATAAACTAAAAACTTAATAAAATGATAGTCTTTGGCAATATCTGAGAAGTATCGGATAATTCAAGCAAATTTTTATGTCGAGATATAAAAGTGAAAAATGGATTTTCATTCAACTCGACGGAAAATTTGATCGAACGCTTTAAAAAAAAATCATTTTTATTCTTCTATTTTACTTCCCTATGGGAAGATTTACTGAAGAATTTACAAGAAGACTGCATGAATCACCCGAATCAAGGTGTACTTAAGCATCTTCAAACACTAATATATTCTCCTAAACCATATCTACCACAATCCAAGTCATTCCAACGGTATTCAAATAATAATGTGCGGAGAGATGGCTAAGTGGATTCGGACGTTATGCGCTTTTCTAAGTGATATCATCAAAACATACGACTATTTTAAAGCAAAAGAACGAGAATCATTAATCGATAAACGAGGTTAACTAGTCATGAATAAATGCGAATTTGCATCAAAAAAATTCGTTGTCGCTCCCATCCTACTCGTTAAGCAATAAATTCAGGATACAATTTCAGCCATTTTCAGGTGCGTATATAGAGGTCCACCAGATAGAAATCACCTGAAACGAATAGGATGGATTCCTCTATGAGGTGGAGTTATATCATGTAATCTCATTGTTCGATTTACTATTCGTGAGTTGAAATTGAGACAAACAGATAAACCCACATGCATACAAGCTAACAGACGTCGCTACATTGTGGTTCTATAAAAATTTGCACCCGTACATAAAAACAATGAAACTAACTTGAACTGGAACTAAAATTACTGAGAAGTAAAATCTATGAAAAATATAGAAAGGCTTTCTATATTTTATGAGGTCCTAATACCGTGTATTCGTTCCGAAAATTTGCATTTTTTGAATATCATGCAATTACGCTCCAACAATATTTCTTAAAGCGTTACAGCACGAAGTACATAAACATTTTTGGCATCTTAAGCATTCCTTTATAATTATTGTTCTTTTAAAACTGATCGCTTAAATAGTAGGTCCAATTAAAAGAATTTTAACAACAATATGTCGATCAATGCACAACGATGCTCATCAACCGGAAGAAAATCTTTCTTATATTCGATTCGAAATGAAATTTGAAATCTAATTTTGCGTATGCAAAATTCAAAATTGTAATTCACATGAGATTATTATTGATTTCAGTGAAAAAGTTTTTAAAAAAAATGAGAATCACACATAGATGATAATCAAAAAAAAAAACTTCCGGCAAGTTTTTCGTGTACTTTTTCAACAATAGGCAAAAAACGTTTAGAGAGGCTACAACAATTTCAGAAAGAACAATGGCTGGTGCAATTGGCAACAATGCAACATCACAACACAAATAAAGGTCAAGTGCAATTTTTGAACCTTATTTATAGAACATTGGCTAAGTGTTGTTTCAACTTAGCACTAATCAAAGTGCTTCTTTGTGCAAAAGTGAGAGGGTGAGCTCCCATTCAACAACTCAATATATCTTATTTCACGTTTGCTTTACATATTCTTGACGCATAACGAATAAATTCTCTAGAGTTGGCTGATATTTGCGTCTATGAACTCAGCGCTTCCGATATTTTTTTTTTACGACAAATGACGGATGTATGGAACGAAATGAGGAAGAACGAACGCGTAGTCGTTTAAAATTTCGTAGGCGCAAATGTGGGGGGAGGGGGGGGGAGCTTAAAAATGAGAAAACGCCTCCTTAATGCGTTCATAAAATTTATGGTGGTTCAGGTATTAAAAAAAAAAGGCTACGGTGCGGTTTTCGTGCAAAGTAAAACTGAGCAAGTTGGTTTCGATTCTCTCATTGCATGCATTGTGTTTTTCGATTGATTTCAAAATTTTTGCATGCAAATCGCTATCGTTAAATCGATATTAATGCGCGACAAATGTTTCTTCATTCATCGTTGTAATTCAAAATTTTTATTTTCTACATTCACCTAAAATAACAAATTTCATTTCGAAACACTTAAGAAATTTGCATATTGTTACTAAATAAACAATCGTTGCATAATGACCGCAATATTTGAAAACGAAACTTTGGCGCTTTAAAAAAAAAAAGAATTCCAGGAATTTTTGTGAATATAGATGAGGCGATAATTTATGAAAAATGATTTTTTGAGGGGTAAAAATTCAACTAAAGCAAATCTTATATAAAGTAATTTATACATTGCAGCGATATTTGAAGTTCTATAAGCTCGTCCATAAGATTGAATCATCTATGCAAAATGATATGATGCATATTGTGTACAAATTTTAAAAAATCTGCATATTAAACATAATCGCTTTGATGGCACGATAATTTAAATCTCTTTATTCAGTTTAATATTTATAAATAAATTTAATTATTCACTGAAATATTTATAGTTGTTGCATGATGATCTCAACTTGATGTTGTGCGACTCATATGCAAATTAAATAGTGAGATGAACTTAACAAATCAGTAATAAGTTCTATAACAGACGAATGCATAAAAATATATGTTTCAAAACATCAAACCACCATAAGTCTTCAGAAAAAAAACGCCTTTTTATGCGCTTTTACAGATTTACTTTGGAAAAAGTCATTATAGCTATAACGTATGTATGAGCGCACCTGCCTGTCTATCTCTCTGTTCAGTGATTTTAGCACGCTAGTCCATTGAAATTATGGAAGTTATGAACGTTGATCAGTAGAATGTGTACATGAGCACATCCTACGCCGTATTTCAAATTGACCCGTCAATGTCGAAGAAAGTTCTGAGCATTTTACACCTCATGGAATGAAATATCAAAGCGATATGCCAAAAGGAAACGTCTTTTTTTACGGAAGGTTTGTGTGGAAGGCCGATTCAACCAAAAATGTAAGCGCAATACTGCGCATATTTTGTTTCTCTTTTTTTGCTGGTTATTTCTAAAATTTCCTAGCAAATGAGCGAAATGCAAGAGCATGAAATATGTCAACCAGCGTTTTTGCATATTTTTCTATTTGTTTTCTAATGAGATCTATGCGAAATGCGTTAATAAAAAAAAAATTCTTGCAAATGTTAGGACATTTCTAATGCTTACAACCATGTCGAAATCAATGGATCATTGCAAAACGCATTAGAAGAGATCGCATATGCAAATTTGTGAAAAAAAAATCGCAAAAAAAAGCTCATAAAGTCTAACTGAGTACCACAAACCGTAAAAATCTAATATTGTTCCATATCTAAATTTTCCATTAATATTTGATATTTTAGCATATGAAAGAAATAAATTGAGCGTGCGCTTCATAATTCGTTCATAAATTTTTCTTCTCAAATTTTCTAGCATACATTTTGCTCATAGATAATACCTGATCTTACTTATCATGGTGATAGGTTATGATCTATTTGTCTCTTTAGTTTTTCGTATTTATTGCTAGCTTCACTAATTTAAATTTTTCAATTCCAATTTTTTTCTCACTTTTCTTGAAAATTTTCAATCATCAGCATCGCTTTTTTTTTTCATTCACTAACCATTAAATTCAAATTGCTCGAATAATTCTAATATTTCAAATTGGAGAGTCTATGAAAAAGAAATGTGATTAAAATTAATTTTTGAATTAATAAAAGAATTCATTTGAAATTCGAAAAAAAAAGGATCTCAAGAGGAACAACAATAATGAGGCAATTAATTATTCTTATCAGAATCAATGAAAAAATTCAAAGCCCGTGGCAAAATCGCAGCCAATAAAATGGCACGATATTTGCTGAGGGGTGCATTTGACAGGTGATAAAAAGTGCAAATGCTTTCTTTTCAGTCAAAGCAACAACTCTCTTATCATTCTCCAGCAGAAAAAAGTAAAACTTTTAAGTTATCAGAGTGGTAAAATATACTGCCTTCGTTGCATAGTGAATGCGGCATCACTCCTTGTTATGTAAAAAGTGAGTGGGAAAAGGAGAATAAGTTGGAGGAATTGGCATTTTTCAAAAATTTTGGCGAAGAGGTTGGCATCCTAATTTTAGGGTAGAGGAGGCGGCGTTACGAATCTTAAGGTGGGAGGAGGTTTCACGCCGAAAGAGACAGCATTTAAAATGATAGGACAAAGACGCCTAATTTTAGGTTGTTAAGCTACACGAGGCGGCATTTTATACATTAATATTCATGTAAGCATCATTAGAAGCAATGAGCGGTTGAGTAAAAGCGCAACGAGAGTGAATTCGCGCAAATTGCCTGGCAAAACAGACGCACTTTGATGACTATAACGGAAGAAGAGTACGAAGAACAAGCTCTCAGGTGCGATCGCAAAATAAGGCTTTAAAAGGCAATCTGTATTATTTGCCTGTGGAATTTTTGTGTTCAAAATTTACATCGGCACTTTGATGGAAGATTTTAAAGGCTATTGGGATATGCTAATTTTATAGAATTGGATGAGAGAGTTGAAAGTCCTTGGACCATTTGAATCAGCAGCGTCGAATTCTATAATAATGCTCAGACGAAGTCGAGCAATCGAACAATATAACTTTCCCTTCCAAGAACCTCTTATTGGGACGTTAATTTACTCGGAATGCCAACGCTAAGATAATAACCCTTCAAAGAGCGATCATTATCTTCCCATTAAAAAATTGAAAACAGTTATAAATCTATTCTTAAATAGACCTCTCACAAGGTGCAAAAGGAATTTCTCCAGTGAATCGATCTCTAAGAGAAATGAATACTCGGTCTTCGTTCTCATATTCGATAAGTCGACATTTTGGCTAATACAATCAGAAAGATCAATACGTGTTTCATATGTGTTAGAATTTATCGAACAAAAACAGTAGCTGTGTTAACCAAGTGATCGTTGTCGAAAATTCTTAAATTCATAATCCATGAGCTTTATATGACAGAATACGGTATATAACAAGATGAGTAGACGAATACTTGTAATGGGATCATA
This sequence comes from Ascaris suum, assembly GCA_013433145.1. Classification (NCBI taxonomy): domain Eukaryota; kingdom Metazoa; phylum Nematoda; class Chromadorea; order Rhabditida; family Ascarididae; genus Ascaris; species Ascaris suum. Next base: position 16,496,176 of record CM024168.1, read on the forward strand.
AGACAGCCTCCCCAAACACGATATTTCATCAGCAGTGTTGAAGTTAGTATACCCTATTAAATGATGCTATTTTGAGGATATTTTATTACTGTTCAGTATGAGCTCTTTTGTGCTGCTGCTGGGTGGTCGAGGAGAGACGAGGCGAGTGGAAGCGAAGTTTGCTGAAGCAACCGAAGTGGGTAATTGAGCATGACAAGTAGATAAAAATCATCAATGTCACTAAGTATACAACACCATGGCTGACGGGTTTGAAATACGCAACTAAAAAAAACAGAAAAACAGCGAAATATGATGCGGCAGGGAAGAGTAGATATCACCGAGGTCGACCTATGCAAAAGTGAGTTGCATGACAATAAATTCAATTAAGTCAGGATTGATTCTATCAATCACTTTTGTTTTAAATAAATGATCTTAGTAATCACTTCTCCTACTAATATACATACTCCACAGATTTTATTCTTTGGCCGATCAAAATGCTTGCACCTCCAGAAAGCCAGTACAGTCTCAACAAAACGAAGCGGAATTTGAATTGGCTTAAAAAAGCGAATTTAACAAATTCAGCATTATTATTGCTAATGTGAATCGACGATAGTACTAATTTTTGAGCACTTATATCAATCGATAACGTTCAGTTATTAAACCGGGCCAATAGATATCTCATTGTTTATATTAATGCTAAAAGATGCTGCTATTTATGCCTTTGAATCAATAATAATAAAAAGTGAAAATGCGAATAACAAAGAGAGTATAGACTGAGATATTTTTAGCAAGAAAAGTGAGATTTCCCTTGTGCATTAAAGAGAGTCAATCACGTATCGCAATTATGTTCCTACCTCTATAGAATTCCGTAAAGCTTAGAAAAGAATTTTTATCGATAGCGAATTTTATGATATGTTCAACTATAAAATACGTTTGGAATGTTTTCAGTGGGGAAATTTGAACTACCTTAGATAAATGAAAACAAGAAGAAGAAGGATAAATGAGTATCTCTAAGATTTAAAAGAATCACTTCTCTAGAGTGATTCTAAATAATGGCGATGATTCGCTGATTGTGAAAAGTCGATACTTTAGAGGAGTTGCCCGAAAAGCATACAATATGACGTCTGTTGTTAGTTCTGCTAAAATTCGCCCATTTCATTTGAATAAATTAGTTTCGTTGAATAGTTTCACATCTTCCTAGCAATAGGTTTCACTTGCAATTTTAGCTCACATAGCAAAACAATATCAAAAAATAGCACACCATACATTGTAATATACGATTGCTGTGATTAAAAAAATCCTAAATATATTACGTTCGAAAATGGAAATACCAACATTTAGATTTAAAAAAAATTTTTTTTTTGCAGAAGCATTGTCAATCCTAGATTAAATTGTTGCAAAATAATGATGAAGTAGACGAATAAATCTGGACATATTGATGTTGGGTTAAGCTAAAAATTATACAGGACTTGTTGTGCAAATGGCAGAGGCTTACTGCTATATAAGTTGGCGGCCCACTAGAATGATTTCAACCTAAGGGGAGTGGTAAAATTAAAAAAAAAACCATCTTGTATCTAGCTAATATTTGCGCTGATTGTGTATAATTCTAGCGAGCATTCTTATCACTTGATTTCTTTGTGATTGCACAATTCAAGATCACCTATCTTGGAAAAAATTCGAGCACCAAGACGAATGGAGGTACGTCTATCGAACTTATTCCAGTCGAAACCTACATCTGCCTAAGAGATGGCATTTTGGATTTACCAGAAATGCAGCAAAAAGTCACAAATTATAGTAATAAAGAGTATTCAATTTTCTCACAGTTATTCAAATTTGAAATAAACTAAAAGTAGCGACATTACTTTTGCAACAACCTAATATAAGATCTCACCTAAGTAGTCAAAGGTTGTTGAGCTCTTCCTAATTTACGCTAGAATTATGTGACAGCATAGAGAGAGTGTAGCCACAAGAGAAAAAATAGAAGCAATCGAAACAGTCAAAGACGCGAATTTAATATTAGGTTTGTCTTGAGATACGGATAATACCACAGATTTTTCAATAAAGAAAGAAGAAAATGTTTGTGCTCGTCGTTATGAAAAGAATGCTTATGGGCATCCTCTATGTTCTGTATCACATACCTAATAATTGCCGTGATGAGTATTATGCAGTTAGAAATTCTACCTCTTAAAAAAAGTTGCTCAGGTGCTACTTTGCAATTTTTTGATGTGTGGCTTCCTTCCCTTCAAATTACACATCTATAATAGCCCGTCGTATGATTTTACTATGGTAAATGCTCAGCAACGTTGACGATGTAACAGCAACGTTGACGATGTACAGGAATAAAATCCTGGTGAAATATAACGAAAGATATAAAAGTAATTAAGGAATGGTTACGAGGACATAAAATATTCACCTACTGCAAATCGAAGGAAGCAATTTATGGCTAGCGGCGAATATTTAAAAAAAAACATTCGACGACGTACTTATCAGGAGATTGAGCTATTTTTTTTCGTTGAAGTCTCTCCTTCTTTGCGCTTCAGTTTAGGGGCAATTTATAGCCTTGTCTTCCGAAAGAAAGTCGTATATCCTCGGCTGCATTAAACTCCTTGATTGTGGATTTTCGCCTTCCGAAGAATTGTTTTAAAAAAATATGCATAGCAATTCAAGAATTGGAGAATATCTTCGCATGATCGAACAGCTTTCTCGACTACGATAGAATTTCTCCTTCTTCATGTTGATTCAGTATGCTCCAACGCAAAGCAAATATTGTTAGCGAATGCTATTGCAATATTTGCAATATCGATTTCATCAATTCGTTGCATTGCTTTATCTATCCTTGCAATATTTATTTGTGATATATTCGGCATTCATAGATGTGCCATTTTCTGTCCATTCTATCGATAGTTTTGCCAAAGACAAAGATTGCATCCTATATGAAGTAATTTCAAAGCATCGTTTTGCACTTCCTCCGTTTAAGATACGCGTCGGACTTTGCGACCAGCAACAAAGAATTGAATAAGAGAACGAGAGTCGAGTGGTTAGTCTCACAAATAAATCCATCATTAACTCTGCACATCCGGTTTTTGAAATTCCACCATTAATCTTTTTTTTTGCACGTTATAGTGCATCATCGGGTAATTCAGCAACTTGTTCGCCAACTTTCCGATAACATATGAATCTCATTGGAGGATATTTCTGCACCGTACATATCTGCCTCGATGAGGAGCAAATCACTGCGATTAAATGCACTCATAAATACACTATTTGATATTATACTTCATCACGATTTATAATCCCCCCCCCCAATCCCTCATACTCCCACTACCTGGCACAAAACCAATCATTATTAAGCAAATAAAATTATTCTGTAGCGTGGAAATACGAAGAAATATTCCACTCCATCGGTACGACCCGTATCAACTATGGTATAAAATTTAAAATGAAATTAAGAATTTATCTGTAATTTCAAAATTTAATTACCTCGAATCCTCCTTTCAGAATAGGTCCAGCGCTTGCAATGTACAATTTGTGGGCATCATCCATAATCAACTGAGCCGGTTTCCTTTTCACCTGAAAATTCAACACAAATGTCTTCAGGCGAATTTTTTTCAACAGAATCTAATCCTATAGTGATTTCCAGTAGAATCTAAATAAGCACACACCTCAGAATGTTCTATAGCCTCGATATTATTGCAGAAATGGTCTAACGATCAGGATTGCTATTTCTAAGTGTACAATAAAAATGAAATGTGAATGAACCTGTCGAGTAGCGAATCGTGTACACCTGAAGTAGAGAACGACATTGTCGTCGTGAACTTCGAGCGCAAATTTTGCCCATTGATCCGTAAATTCGGGAACAAGAAATGAGGTGAGCGCTCGTGATTCAGATTCTTTATTCGAATCCGTATACAACAATGTAATATTTGTTTGACTCCCTCCTGAAAACGATTCGTTTACTCAAATTAATATATTAATCTAAATTCTTTTATTAAAATAGGATTTTCATCACTTCTTTTGTTGATGAAAATCCACAATTTACAGAGATAGAAATTATCTTCGAATATCGGTCCATCGAGAAAAGAAGTTTTATCCCTAAGGAGCATTAAAATGGATACTGATAAACAATGGCCGAATACTCATGATAAATGCCAATTTATACTAGCAGTTTTTTTCCTTGTTTCGAATATTTTATGATTTCGTGAATACTTATCAGCGCATATTATTATTTCAGATAAAATTCACCAAAAAAAAAGAAATTTGATAAGAATTAACGACGGAGAGAGAAACGACTTTGCAAATACGAATTTAAACAAGAACGATTTAACGATTAAATTTATAACACAGAGAGAAATTTGAATTAAATTCTCTACGTAATCGAGAAATTATAATCTCATAAGAAACATAAACTTCACCCCCACATTTAAAACAACTCTCTTATTTGTATTCCTTCCGCATCGCCTCGATCACTTTCCCTCTCCTCTTCCAATTGTAAGTCTCACAAAAAGTTGTATCTACACGTGGATTTACATGTCTATTCGAACGATAACTACGAAGAGGTCAGCCGTCAACGTATGCTGATTAATACTGTTGATATCCAAAGATAAAGGTGAATAAGAGAATAATAAAGTGAAAAAAACGCCTGCAAAAATATCATAGATCACAGCAAGTTGAATTAGTATAATCGTGAAGTGGTCAAGTAATTTGAGCAATTTTGAGCAAAATTGATCGACTATTCAAATAATTTCGTTTGATCATTTGCTTTTATTACTTCATAATCAATCTATTTTTTCAAACAAAAAAACTTTTCTAAATCACTCGTCAAAAACTTTCCAAATATCCAAAGATAAAAAATACTTTTTATATTTTGCATAAATTTAGAGAAATTTCAACTCTAGGAAATGACAAAAAAATGAAGAAAAAAACAAACAAACCAGCTGATTCTAAGAGAACACCGAGATCAACAACTGTATCCAATGGATTCACAACCGCAAATAAATAACCGCCTTGTCGATCGGCTGGTCGAACGACTGCCGTAAATGCAAAATTACGGAAAAATTTTCGTGGAAGATATTGCCGATATGGTACTACAATTTCGATTCCGCGCTAAAATATAAATGCGAATAGAAAAGTCAATGCATTTGAATTTTTTAAAAAATTACAAAAATTTTTATGCCTAACTAATATAAAATGAGACAATTAACTTTAATAATTTTCAAAACTTCGCCTAGGAACTAAGAAAATCTTTAACGGCGAATTAGTTTTTCTTCGAGCAAATTTTTCTCGAATTAAAAGCATTCTCTTTTGCGTCGTGAATGTTGCTTTTTCCTAGTTCGTATAGCTATCATAGCTAAAAAGCATTTCAAAACCATTAATGCAATAATACTGAACTTTCGACAGAGCATCTCTTGAGGTGGTGAAAGTCTAAAATTGTACTAACGATGCACAATTGAAAGTGAATATATCTGCGTAAGAATATGCAAATTTAGATGTGAGTGAAGTAAGATATGAACGAAAATCGTTTAGAAAAAAGTTATGAAATTATTTGCGTGAAAATATGCGAACGAATTTGGTGAGACAATATTTAATATGGAAATACGATCAGAGAGGAAATTGATAAAATGCAAAATTTGATTTTTTTTTTGCTCGATTAGCATTTAAATTAACCGATGAAAAGAAAAATTTGCATGCTTATTTATGTGTGGATATTTCAATGAATGCTTTTAGACCTCAAAAAAAATTGAAAACATAAGACATTTCCTGAGTAAAATTCACATCCGAAGTACATACACATGTTTTGGAAATCAAAAAAGCAAATAAATAAAATTTTACAAATATTTCAACACAAAAATATGCAATTTTTTGCGCCTTGAAATTTTTTTAAAATTTTTTATTTTTGCATTTATGCGTGAATTTATTTGCATTAAATATTTGCAATATTTGCATTTTTTGTAAATTTGCAAAGATTTATTTTTGCATTTATTCTTTGCATTATATAAAAATTTTTTTTTTTTGTAAAACATACGTGAAAGAAAAATTCGATTATTGCATTTATGCTAACCTTAATCCCAACTGCTGGAAATCCATCTAATCCTTTCGCTTTATAGACTTCTGCTCGTTCGTTGAGGAGACTTTTTATTGGAACCAAAAGATCAACATCTGATTCAGAATCTGAAAAGCACTCATTCATTTCGCATATACAAATGAATATCAAATTTCGATTTGTCGAAAATTTTATTTCTTGCAATATTGTAATTTACTATGATATTATCACTTCCGCATTTCGAAATTTCCACTCTTATCATTGCGATCTTCAAAGTCGGATTTTATAGATCACCTTTATAAAATTTATTGTAAAGTATTATAATATTTAATTTAAGTTCAGTTAATATAATTGATCACTAGCATCATAATATTCAAATCAAAAAATTGTCACAATTTAATAATAAAACAAAACACGAGAAATATTTCATTGAAAAATCTCATTTGAGAGTTTATTATGCGATGAAAAATTGGTATCGATAAACAGAGTAATGAAATAACGCGATTTTTATTTTTGCTAATGCAGTAATATTAGAAGTAATACAGTAGAAGTGCGAAATAAAAAGTAAAATTTAAAGATTACGAGAGAAAGACAAACGGCTTGCGGATTCCTTTTCGGAAATATTTGCTTGGAAAATTTTATTATGGAACTATCTTCATTTGGAAAATATACTAGCCTTTATCTACTAAAACTCATTATACTATCATTTCATGATATTGTCCACATTTTAATACACGTATGAATATTTTATCATTTTATAATAAATTTATTTGATATTTATTAATTCTAAAATATCCCCATAATATATATTGTCCACATTTGTATTGTCTATATTGACTCTTATTAGTATTCATATAAATCTCATCGTCAGGGTTGGATATATATTACTGATGAATGTTGATCACATAGATGTTCTAGTATGAGTTCTAGTATATTACTGATGAATGTTGATCACATAAATGACACAAAAAGGTGGGATGGGCTCTAATTATGTGATGTTTACTGTACTGTTTAAAAGGAAATAATTCTATGAATGGAAAATTTATATAGCAAAGCAAATATGAATCGTAAATGCATCAACAAATAGGTGTTACAAGAAAGAGCCTACAAAAGAGCAAAAAAAAAAACTTGTAGTCTTTAAAATTTCAAATTTTAGAGCCGCATAAAATTTAGTAAATAGTAACATATTTACAAAAATCCTCTCATGATAATATGCAACGACGTTGGAAAATGAGAATATTAGTTCTACTCGTATATATGTAAATCCTCTCATAATATGTTCTACTCGTCAATTATGAATCTCAAAAAAAAACTTTCGTTTTATTATTTTTGGTGTTCAGTTTCTTGGCAAAAAATTTTTCAATAGTAGATGAGATGCTCACCAAATGGATACGCATAATTCCCATTGGAACAATGCGCATTAATCATTTAAGTGAATAGAATTTAGTTATTAATAACTGTTGCATAACACTTTGATTTTCACCAATGTTGGAAAGTTCAAATTGCTGACAATGTGTTTCGTTTTTTTTTTTTTGCGGATAATAATAAAAATGTTTTTTTTTTCAAAAAGAAAAATATTCACCAAAAATATCGATTGCGTAAAATTTTTTTAAACGATAATATCATTGAATGAGAAAATTACAATAGTGTAATAATTTCTAAAAACTTTTGTTGAAATATTTTGATATTATTGCAAGAATTTCTATTCGTATAAATTAGCACTAATATTATTAATGATTAATTCTCCCCTTTACAATTAACTTTCCAAGCAATCGAAACACTGAAGAGATAAACGAAGAGAAAAACGTTTCGTTTTCACATTCTCCTTGGAGAGAAGAAACAAGTGAGAAAAAAAAAGGATACTCAGGCACATTCCTATGCAATTGTGGTATTGTTCCGAAGCAGTAAGGCATAACGTTATGTTAACGACAAAAGCGAGCACAACGCTTGTGAAGAAGCAAAAAACTCATCACACGTTATGGAACACAAATAGCGGCTAAGGCTCTTTACTCAATGCAAGAACTTGAAATAATTTTCTTTCAAATCTCTACTTATTATTTGTTATTTGTTGATGTTCACCAATCATTTATTTGTTGATATTCTCTATTATTTGTTTTAAGTGCTGTTTGTTTGTGCTCTCCGTGACCATATCATCTATTCAGTCTATATATATATATATATATATATATATATATATATATATATATATATATATATATATATATATATATATATATATATATATATATATATATATATATATATATATATATATATATATATATATATATATATATATATATATATATATATATATATATATATATATATATATATATATATATATATATATATATATATATATATATATATATATATATAATGTCTGTCTATCTGGCGGTTCATTTATGCAAACCAAAAAAGGCACGACGATGAAATATGTTAGTATGGTTCACAATTTAGGGAATTTCCCTAACCGCAATCTAATTCAAATTGGATGCGCCAAAATTGTCAACAAATTCGTAGGTGCAAATCTTTGGGTGGATAAAGCTCGGATGAAAGAAATTTTTCATTATAAATTCGTCTAGATGAATAATTTTCCGGCAAAATATTATTTAGCATTCTATCATCGATTGAAATTGGCGTAAAATGCGCATGGTGCGCTTTTCGCAATCTTTTGTTAATTGAATAGTTTAATAGTTTTTGCAGTTAGAAATGAGGCATGCAAATGATAAATATTATCAATGATTGGCCAAAACTTCAAAGGGCCATAAAATTTGTGAATAACTGGCCAATATTTCAATGAGCTGACAAATATTACCAATAGTCGGTCAAAAATTATCACAAGTATTATCAATAGTTTGTCAATGAATATCACAAGTGCTATCAACATCTGGCCAAGAAATAAATAGCAACTATTAGAAATAACTAATCAATAAAGAAAAATTGAATGTGAGGACTTATCACGATGGTTAAAATATCAGCGTTTCTGTTCAAAGAATAGGGAAATTTTACCGCAGTGAAATTACTTAGAAACATCTCAAATGCTCAATCTATTTCTCCACTTTCCTTGAGTCACATTAACCAAAATACGCTATAAATTGTAGAATCTATGTTTTTCCAAGTGTTATATATTCCGAGCAATGAGTTCGCACGAGAAATCACTTCACCATCGTCATCCTTAGAATTTAAATCACTGTTGTCAGTTGAAATGACTGTTGAATTTATAGGAATCCTGAAGAAAAAGAAAGGAAAAATCCAACAAAATATTCCAGAAAAACTAATTCTTGCCAGAAAATTATAGTAATGATAAATTATAGATATAAAACGCAACTTCATAAAATATAGGCTACTGCTAACCGAATTGCTTTCATAATGATCGAAAAGTTTTATTCTCAAGAAAAAAGATATCCACGTATCCCTAGAAGAGGAAATCAATGTGAAATAAATTGCATGGGAAAATTTGCTTTTGAGATGTGTTTCATTTGGTGAGTAACAAAGAAGCCGAAATAGACACATTTCGCCTTAAGCCTGCCATAAGACAAAACTCGCTCTCAGATGTTCGTTGAGGCGTATAAGGAATATTAGTTTTGTGACCTTCGTTTGTTTCACTAAAATTTCGAAAAAAAAGTCGTTTGCCATCCTTTCTTTGGTTAAGATATATGTATCTATATATATATATATATATATATATATATATATATATATATATATATATATATATATATATATATATATATATATATATATATATATATATATATATATATATATATATATATATATATATATATATATATATATATATATATATATATATATATATATCTATAAATTACGAGTATAATAGATTTTCAGAATTGAATGGGCACTATGAATTTTCGTTAATATCGTCATTTCCAGGAGCGTTAACACAAATATTCATTATATAATGCTCATTGTTACTTATATAAATGCAATTAGTCGGTTAAAAATCCTTCAAGTGTATTGCTTAAGAGATGCGTATGTTTTTCTCATTTCTCTATTCATATATTCTGCATATTTTCGTCTTTTATTTTGGAAAATTAGAAATAAAAAGCAAATAAATAAACATCTAAACGCTGATACTAGTAAAAACAATTTGTTATATCTTTTTTTCTCCAGTATAAAAATATCGCCAGCTGAAAGAATAGAAAGAAAGTTGAAAATATTTTTTCACTTTGATTCAGTTATGAAAAAGATAACTGTTTTGTTTGACAGAATTTTTGCCGAATAAAACGAAAGAAGAAAAATTCGATTTTCATGAAGTGCAAGGCTGTGCCATCCTTACATTGCTAATTGTAATTGCAAAATTTGCCTCATTGGGAGCATCGAAGGCACGAACATGATTTCTAAATAAAATTGGTTGATAGACATCAAAAAACTTGATGTGCAATCGAGGAAGCGGCAATTTGCTCGCAATTTGTGCAAGCAGAGGCACATTTTCTTGTTGGTCTATGTTTTTTCTATCCCTACCTCATGAGAGGAAATATTTGGAATGTGACCAATATAAATCAGACTTGCCATCTTTGGTAACGCCATTTTAGCGATTGTTTTGCGCATATTATGAGATAAAGCTAACCCTTGAGATTTAATCCTGTCATATAGAAATGATAGCAATGCAATCACAAGAGTTTAGGGCATTTCATATGGTACTTGATAGGCTGCATAAGCGTTAATAAGCTAAGCAATCGTTGATGCTAAAAGAATAAACCTATGGCATTTCGATTTTCCAAGTGTAGATAGAAATGCGAACAAACGTCATTAGAACAATAATAAAATTTGCTCATTTCAGTGTTCGGCTCATCGAGACGCAATAATACGGCAACACTTTGTTCGAGATGAAATCCGTATCAACGTTGAGGGCATTGTGTAGGCTTGATTGGTCCAAGTGGAAAACCTAGAGAGGGGTTTGTACGACGAGATAAGAATTACATTGTTGAAATGATGGAATGCTAACCCAAAATCTACATGCTAGCAAATGATAAAAGACACGAATTTGATATACCGGTCGTAGCTTGTGTTAAAATTAACGAAGAAGGAGCCAACGTTATAATATTAATGTCATTCGGAGAAAATTTATTTAATGTTAAGCATCGAAATAAAACTGGCACGAATTTAAAGAATCTGGAAATTTGGGTGGATTGAATTTGCTCAAAGAAGCGAGGCCATACTATAACTTATTATATTCTCTATTCTCTATGTGAATGCAGGAAGGAAATGAAGTTGTTAAATGCGTATTATTCAGTATTTCTTGTCCAAATTTTAGACATCTTCTTACTATTTTCGATAATAAAATTAACTTCTTATCATAAACTTATATGAATACGTTTCGATAGATTTTCAGTAGTAATTTTCGGAACTTTCTCCTTAGAGTTGATCACTCCTGAATTCGGAGAAATTTCATGTAAACGAGACAAAAATTTTTCGTTTGTTTCAAATTTTGTCCTTGACTTTATTCCTTTGTAGTGCATCAAGCCCCCCCCCCCTACCCCCTACGTATTCTTCTCCATCGTTTCAATCAATTTTCCATATTTCTCTTCAATTTACTTGGAAATTTTATCACACTATTACAAGACCTGGAGGGGAGTGCTTTTTGTTGAAATTCGCTTTGAAATTGCTTAAAACAAATGACGCATTTTAACTGGGCAATTGAAATTCACTACTACAAGCTTGTCCAAGTATACCACAATCGTTGTAAGACAATACTATGTAAACTCCTTTTGTAAAAAAATTTTTAGTGAGAATTTGCATTAGACTTCGACGTATAACGACAAAAGAATTTGCAGATCTTCATTTTTAAATGCCTCTTTTGTATAAGGGTTTGAAAATACCGTCAATGCAACAACTCGAAACACTGAAGCAGAGAATGCTCGATAGACCGACAGAGACATACACATACAAACATATGGAAATAAATTTACGATAATTCACTTTTCCACAAATGGAAATTTTCATTGACGCAAAAGAATTGGAGCAGAAATGAATAAAATTAGGAACGTAAAAAAAGACTGATATCATAGGATCTTTTTTTGCACGATGTCTTTGGTCAATTCAATTTAGAATCTTGCCATAGAATATACGAGCAAATCAAATCCCAAAATTGATGCATTCTTTCATCGCCGAATTCCCTCCTCTTTTTTCCCTCTCACGTATTCTCAATTTTTTCCTCCAACTGCAGCCAAAGTTTGCAAAGATCGAAAATTCACAGATCGATGAAAGAATTGACAAGAAATAACGGAAGGATCGAAGGAATCACATTCAACCATGCATATATATGCGGTAATCATGCGCTTCATTACTAGACATGAATGTGTAATGGAAACTGGTAGAATACATTATTTCTCATTTCCTCTCAAATAGAATTTGAAACAGCGAATAGCGACGTTTGATGCCTATGAAGGAGAGACTTTTTTGTTTTGGATTGAAAAAAATTTGGATTGATACAACATGTTCTTTTGTATTTCACTCATTTCTGTAGAATATCCAATAGTTAAAAAGAAAGAAGAAACTTTTTTTGATGAATATCTGCATATTTCAGATGAGAACCATTTGCACAACGATCTCCAAAGGATCCTTTTTTTGTGATCGGGAAGGTATAAAATGAAAACACGAAGAGTAAAAAAAATGCAACTCGTTGTTACAATTAAAAGTGTACTTTTTTTTTCAAAGCTAGTGAATCAACGTAGAAAATTTGCATACACTTAATCTCTATGCATAAAATTCCAAATTTCTTGATTGTGGCTTCAACAGTTAACAAATTAAAACTACCTAATAGATAGACACAGGTATAGACGTAGATCTAATAGATATAGCATTGTTCCAATATGTTTTCTAAGTGTCAAACCGTAAAATGCATGCAACAGGCAATTTTTCAAAAATAGCGACTATGAGAAAAAAGTGGAAATTTTCAACAAATAATGAGAGTTATTTCGATGAACGTAATTTCCTTCTTGTCGAAAATTATTTCATTTTTATGCGGAAAATTTTGCTCTTTGTTGAGGATAATTATCTTTTTTTATGAGAAATAATTATGTACCCATCAAATATAATTCCCGCATTTGTCGAAAACAATTTTCCTTTGGAGGAAAAAATATTCGTTGCATAGAAAAAGAAAAAAAAGTTTACAATGGTAAACTCGTTTTTAATAATTCACCATTGTCTAGTTTTTATTTATCTGCTCAAGTTTATTTGATTTGCTATTTATACTCTTAGAGCAAATCAGCAACAATTTTTCAATAGAATGCTTTTTGCTCTCAATATAGTGGAAGGAATAATTTTCAACAAATTCTTAAAGAAATATTTTCCAATGTTTTTGGCAAAAAAAAAACGAATTATTTGCGATCAGAAACAATTACCTCAAAAAAAGTGACGGAAACACATTACCCTAACAAGCGTACAGTAATCGAAAAGCGGCAGTGAACGAGTTTTTTTTCCCTCTCTCTTAGCATGAGTAGGCTAATCTTATTTTTCGTTCGATGCTAGAAATCGAGACGATTCTCTTCAAGAAAACGAGTAAATTAAGAATGACAAAACGATACCAAGCGATTAGCAAATTCAGGATGGATGACTTTTTCCTATTATCGATCATGCATAAACTGTTTTTTTTTTTGTGGCGCTATCGAATCAGTAATACTACCATCTCATGAATTTCTAATCGATTACGTATCGAACTCTTTGATTTTGAAATTATTTTATTGCAGAAATTTTTTCACGCAATTTACTGTTATTGAAGTTTTTATTGAAACACGAAGAGTTTTTTGCAGTAGTGGAAAATATTGTTGAAATTCCGGAAGTATTATAAGCGAAAATGTGAAAACATTCAATTCTATGCGTTCATATTATTGAGTACGTAAACATAATTAGTGATTTAAAGTAAACAGCGATAAACATAGTGGTTAAAGGCATTTAGTGGTTAAAACATAGTGGTTAAAGTAAACGTAAACATAATTAGTGGTTAAAGTAAAAGGCATTTATGAATAAGAAATGAAATGTGGCGTCGTCCTTTGTGTATATATAATGGCGCCTACCAACATTGTTTGCTTCATTTATACGTTGACGATTCATACGCTATAGTTGTAAGCATAAAAAGACTCATGTTTTTTTATACGCATAATGCGTCATCCACAATAAGGGGATAAAAACCGCTGAAGCGCAAAAAAAAAACCATCTCATGAATAAGCGAAAGTTTGCAAATAACGCATTTTGACAAAATTTTTGGTCATTGCGGCAAAATTTTGCCGAATTTGCCAATACGTTATTGCGCGCATAATACACTTCCGGCATTCTATCTTAGTGTTGAAATCTTTGTGCTGAATTTTTCACTAAAAAGTTCCAAATCAATGGCATTCAAAAAAGCAGAGCTCGTTTCGGAACCATCGTACCTTAGTATTATGTAGTAAGTAAACATAATTAGTGGTTACATCTAATTGAAGGCCAATCGATGAATTGATTTCTGCACGTTTAAATTTCAGCGATCTATTGTCTTTGTCAAACAAACCGATAAAAGCCCTTTAAAAGTAATCGATCGCAAGAGTGTTTGAGTTTCTCTGTCTCTACGATGTTTGGAGTTAATGAATTCTGTAGCTGTTGCAATGAATAAATATACTCTGTAGCGTTGGATGGATAGATCAGATCGAAAAATCCTAATTTCATTTCCGCCTTATAGTTTGATTTCCATTCTTCTAAAGTTCGAGTATGATTCTTGTTACCTCGGCGCAAAACGTTCACGAATAGTCTGAACAAACTTCAAGCAATTGTATTTAAGAAGTGCATTTAGCATATTTATTAACTACTATGTTCATTTTTTCTTCTTATTATTTTATATTATATCAGTAAGAGTATTTATTGAATATGATAAATATGTTAGTATATTAACAGACTTTAAGTAATAAAAGTAAGAAGTATATTTGAAAAGTATATATAACGCCTATATTGCGTCTCATAAATTTTGAATCGTCTAAAATTTTCACCAGAATAATCACATAAGATTTTTTTCACTTCGTAAATGTTGCAATTTACTCATACTTTTGCAAAAATTCTCATTCGCAAGATACACTATTGCAATACCGTCTCTATGCGTACTTGTGTGTCTATTTGTCTATCCATATGATGGTTTCAAGTTTGGAAATTACCGAAATCAGACTTAGGAAATTTGTTGCTCATATTAACAACCAAGTGTCATTTCACATACCATCTTTTATGTTGACCCTTGACCTTGAGAACAGCTCTAGATGTTTTATAGCAAAAGCCTTCATACATTTAAACACAGCTGCGTCGAAGAAAGAGGAATTTCCTGCGGAAAAATTTTATCATCGGTGATATCGATTAAAATATGAACAGTTTTATTTTTATATTTTCTTTGTTGATAATATCTCATAGAAATAAATGTTGATGTGATTAGAATACAAAGCGCCTATTTTTTTCAAGTCCTTTGATAACCTCTATAGTTATTGACAGCGCTAATGACATTCAGAAGGATATTAGTGACAACTATGGAAGTAAAACAAACTCTGTCTACAGACACCGTTCAAGGCATTCTTACATACTATGCACACAATATTCAATCATACTCATCCCTTCTCCTTCTCGTTTTCAACTCCTCAATGTGCATCACTCTACTCCATTTTACGTGAAATATTGCTGAATGTCCAATCATAATTGCCATAAATATTTCCAAAATTGTGGAAAACAACGTTCACACCGTTCGAATGACCTTTCATGAAAAAGAACTGACAATTTTCTGCGCTTCGTTCCCCGTTGCTGGATTTCTTTTCACCGTTGCCTATAAATCGACTAAAAAAACCTTCGAAAGCGAATTACTATGAAAATTTTCATCAACATTTCGTCTATATAAATTCCAAACCGAAAACTCCGAATCGATTGTTGCTGTGATTTTTGAATTTCCAGCTAGCTGCTCGAATTTTCGCATAGCAAGAAATAAATACATGTATAAGAAAAATTTTTTTAAAGCAAATAACCACTAATTTAAAATAAGGCATCTCATAACCGTTGTTAACGGTTACTGTCGAGCAATTACGCAGCGCATTTTCATATGTTCGCCATATTTACATAATAGCATTGAATGAAATTATGCAAATTTCAACAGTCATATATGACTGCTAATGCCCATATATCCATTTGTCTACATATTTTTTTACACGATGAATGAACACACTCACATGTTGGTCGCACAACCTGCTGGCATTTTAATGAACCAGCCTATTTAATCACGCCTGTCCCGCATTCAATTTCCTCACCCCCTCCTTGGATCGTCCCCTTCTGAAGGTCCATTCTAGACTGGAAATAATTTCAAACCTCTCTGCCTGACCGATGTCTGCCTAGGTCCCTTTCGTAAAAACCTTTCGTAAAAAAACGACGCGTCTGTTCCTCACTGCGCAATTGTCTGCCTTCTCGATCCATGTGTCTGTCGATGTCTGAATATGCCTCTTTTTTTCAGTCTCAGTGTGTATGAGCGTAAAATTTGTCGGCTTGCTTCCAATCAAATCCCATTTATTTTTCCGTGTCAGCGTTTTTGATGGATGAAAGATGTTCTGAACGAATTGAACGTATCCCAAGAGAAACTCGTTTCAAATCGACCTTTCGCCGAATTCCTCGGAGACTGCGAATTCCGCGCAATTGGATCCATTTCTCTTCGGATTCAAGCATATCCTTGTTTCGCTTTTGTCTCGGTATTTTAAAGCCATTAAGCGTTTTAGGCCTATATAAAGAAAAACTTTAAATTGATAGTGCCTGATCCTTCTTTCTACTTTGTCGACCCTTAGTTAAACTATTTGTGCCAAGGTAATCTCTGCTATATACGTCTATGAGACCTTTTAATGTTGTTTGCTATTCGTTGTTTACTCTGTTAAATATGCTCCTGTGATATGACCGAAAGTGATTTTACGCTCACCGAGTTACGTCGGTTATTGATGATAGGGTATATATATATATATATATATATATATATATATATATATATATATATATATATATATATATATATATATATATATATATATATATATATATATATATATATATATATATATATATATATATATATATATATATATATATATATATATATATATATATATATATATATATATATATATATATATATATATATATATATATATATATATATATAATTGTTATAAATATTCAAATGTAGAATATTTAATATTCAGTGGTAGATTGTTTGCAGAGACATAAGAAATTTCGTGAAAGCGATAGGCTAAGAGCGGAACTCAAGATGAGGACGAATAAGGAAGGCTGCAAAGATGTTAGCATATTGAAACAATCGATGCGTTGATGCGAATCTCTAAGCCCATTCGGCCGTTTCGCATACGAAAACGCTCATAAATGCCTATAGCAAGTACGTCCTCCCAGATATTCTGAAGAGATAAAAATACTAACTCTACCACACGTAAATGTTTTAGTTGGCGCAGTCGATTAGTGTACATAGCAGAAAGTCGAATGCTATAGTTTCGGATTCCACTTCAGAAAGGGAAATTTCTTTGAAACGTCGTTTTGTCCAATTTCTCCAAGGCATTTATGTTAAAGCAACGAGAAAAAAAACAAAATTTTGTAATAATTTCAAGTGGACGAACTGATATTTTATCAAAAACAATGCTGTAAATATCCTTTTAAAAATTTCACAAAAAAAAACCCTCATATATACTTGATTTTCGTAATGGAAAATAAACTCTATGATGGAAAATTTATGAGGAATATTTTGATAAATCGTTTCTATTCCCTTATAAATCCTCATTCCTATATAGGCCATTATAATTGTCGAAAAAAAGTTAGTCCACAGTTTATATTAAATTTTATCTATTAGAAGAAGAAATGAAGAGCGGGAAAGAAACGTCATTGAGGAAAATATAGATTTTGAAAAATAACAAAGGAAATATGATGGGAAAAGACAAAGGCAACTCCAGCATTCTCGTGCAATAGACGGGAAAATGTACATTTTCAGTATATGATGCGAAAAGAAAACGAAAAAAAAGTAGCAAAATAGTGCAGAATTGTTACCGTCCTTAGAGGTTTCCACACTCCTCGAAGACAACTTTTGCATACTTACATCTCTGACTTAATAGCCAAATGCTCCTAGCTTCTACGGGTAAAACATTAAGACATGCCCTATATGATTAACATATCAATGCATGTTTCTGTCTGATTTTAGAGAGGTCTTGTAATAAAACCACCTTGAGAAATAAGCGCATCTTGAGAAACTTGGCCTCAACTATTGAACTGTTCTTATTGCTGACATTTTATCGCGACCTTGGTGCTTAACTTTGCAAGATTTCTTCAATATTGTGATTTTTCTATTGAGGCTAGTTTATCTTGACCAGACACCTGGCCTCATATTTTTTTTTGCTGGACTAACCTTATTCGCCTACTCAAAGATTTAGTGTAATCAATAGCATCCGAAAAAAATTTATGCAAATGCGAGATAGATTCAATTCGTCTAGTATGTGAGATGCTAGGCCAAAAGAAGGAGATATTCGAAGAGTGCCTCATTTTTCTGCTTCAATGATGCTTTGTTATTTTTCTTTACGTTCTTAAAAATTGCCTCAATAAATCCAACGTATGTAAACTCTCAAATCGTTTCATTCGATGATTTCTTTTAATTTCGCATCAATTTTATTTTCAAATCATGCATACATAATCAATATGTATAAATTAAAATGAACAAAAATATTAGAAAAAAAAAACTTTTTTTTTCAACTAATCGTATTTTATTTTCTTTTTATCGAATAATTTCACCTACATAAGTTGAAATTCAAAAGACAAAAAGAAAAAAATTCAAAAATTCAATCCCATTCATAAATTGATGACTAAGAAATTTTCTAAATCAAAAAAAAACAACAAATTACTATAATTTTTACCAACAAAAGAGTAGGCGCGTTACTAATAAACTTATAGGAGATTTCAATGGCTCATTAATGATTAATAAATTTTGCAGGAATTAACAAAAAAAATCCACTTTATTGTTTCATTTCTTAATGTTACATAATAATTTATTGAATAAATATTTCGAATAAATAAATAAATGAATGAATAAATAAATAAATAAATAAATAAATAAATAAATTAATTAATAAAATTAAATAAATAAATAAATAAATAAATAAATAAATAAATAAAATAAATAAATAAATAAATAAATAAATAAAAAATAAATAAATAAATAAATAAATAAATAAATAAATAAATAAATAAATAAATAAATAAATAAAACAAAAAGATATACATCCATTTAAAAAAGTTTGAAACGAGAAAAAAAGCATTCACTATTCGATTTCACAAAATTGTTGCAATTAAAATCATTGAATCGTATTTAGAAAAGAACAACGAAAAACGCTTCGAGAAATTTCCGAGAAAAAAAAAAGAAATCAGATCTTATTTCTCAAAAAAAAACACGCAAATAATTTAAACTTTCAAAGAAATGTTTACTAAATTCTCAGAAAAATATAAAATAGCAAAAAAAAAAGAGATGCGGCAATAGTTTCATCAAAATTAACGACTATGAAAAAAAAAAAGGAAATTTCGTCATGGTGTTTCTCTGAACGTAATCGAAAAAAATAAGAAAAACTACGAGCATTAAGACCAATTCGGAAGAAATTAACGATGAGATTAACATTAAACGAAGTTCAATGAAGAAGTGCAAAAAGACATCGACAAAAACTAATGCCCATTAATGCAATTATGAACTAATAGTGTTGCGATGTTAATGAAATTTTTGTTATGAGGGAATTTGTTTTAAAAATATCTCTTCACGAAAAAAAAATGCATATTATTCGATCGTTAATGAATAATCTCTATGTTTGAAGTTAATACATCTTGAAAAAAGACAGCAACTTTTCAGAGCAATTTATTAAATATATGATAGGGTTGTTGAATTTTTACACGCTCCGATAAAAAAAAAGAGAAGATTTTTGAAAGTTTTGTTCAACAGTCTAAAATTAGAAGCTAGAGATGAAACATATTTGACTCCTTGCACCTTGAAATTTTAAAAGATAAGGACATCATGTGAGATGATAAGCGTTTGCAGTAACCAACTAAATTTTATGTGGAGTAGCATTTTAGCGTTCATAATTTTTTTTTTTTCAACGGAATCTCTTTCATTTATGCCTTTCGATCGTCCCGTATGCTTCCCACAAAGTGCACTAATGAAGAGAGCTAGTGTAACGGCTTAAACGACACGGAAGCAAACTGAGAGAAAATATTCGGAAAAATTCATCACAAGATATGTCAACTTTAAAAGTCCATTAAAGAATAGTGTTGAGGTATTAATTTTCTGAGGTTGACATGCTAATGTATCAAAAGAAGGCAACATCCGTCGGTAAACATGACTAAGCAAGACGACATCTCGGTAGAGGTAAAGAATCCATTAAGGAGGAAATGCCCGACCAAAAAAAAACTGGTAGTATCCGTGATGACAGCATTTTTTTTTCTTTACTGAATTAGCCAATATAAATAACTAAAGGTGAACGTCTTTAGTTTTTTTGTGTTTCTTCAAACATCGTTGAATGAGCATCGTAAGAGTGAGATTTTTCTTAGTTAACAGTATGATATAATATTATGAACTATGGCCATGGAGAAACTTTATAGGAAATATGCCATTTCCGCTACGGGGGAGTACTCGCAATATGTAACCGATCACGAAAATTGCACCGTGGAAAACAAGTTGACATTGTTAGGAGAGGTTGTGCGGACCGTTGAGCAATCAATTAGGCCACAAAACGAAAGCATGCGATTGTTAAGTGTTGTAGTCTAGCTTTCATAAGATCCTCTATTTTTGCTGAATTTTGGCTAAATTTTTAAAGATCCACCTGTGCTAAAAACGGAAATTGTATTATCTTGTTGGTAATGAAATCTCCTCATCAAAGGAATTTTACTGAACGAATAAGTCCGAGATTAGCATCAAGGATCATTTCTCTCATTCCGTATATAAATAAATTAACACTAAACTGGTTAGAACAATCCTTTAATTTATCTCGTTTTTCCACATCCTCTCCCTCTTTTTTGACTGCCTTCTTTCTAATCTAGGTGCATTTCCGAAAACGTAAACGCTGATGATAAAAATTTAGCTACTCATAATGAATGAACTCTATGCAACCGAATATTTACAGCAATCTATTCACACGATTCATATGACAGCAATAACGGCTAAATCCACTAAAAAGTTCAATAAGTCCACTAAAAAAAATCCCTACTGTCCGCTAAAGTAATGCGGCTTCAATTACGCAACTTTATAGAATAACTTTGCCAATAAATAATTTTGAAAAGTTATTTATAACCAATAAAAGAGTGGCAAAACTTTTCAATGAGGTGGGCACAATCTAGAAAAATCCAGCTTGTGCAAGATTTTCAGGAAACAATGCTTATTTCCATCTTCCATCTTTATGCTTGTTTGTGTCACTGAAAAAGCTTCCAAATTTAGAGGATGAGAAGCGTTCATATGGACAATATATCAACAAATACGTCCGCTATGAGTGTGGCATGCAATTTGTTTTGGCTGCTTTCCGACCATTTCACATAGCTCATGCGGCGAATTTCATGCATATTTCGGGGTATGCTTAAACCAGTGCATCCCATATTGCAATCGCTCAATGTCGATCGAAATTTCCACCCTATCGCCGCACCCTCATTTAGTCATTTTCACTCGCTGCAATTTTAATTCACATATTTCCCTATAATGCCACTTTGCGAAATTATTGCTCTTATCAATTCACTCATCTGTCCTATTTCTTGCAGTAACTATTCAAAAAAAAACCTTTATGGCTTAATGCTAAACAACAAATTAAATTCAGTTAGATTTAACTACTTTGATGTTTTTTTTGAAAAGAAGTAGTACCTAATAAAAGACGATCATTACGATGGTTACGACCATGGCATTTTGTATTCGCCGATCGATTTAAGCGATAAATGATAGTGATGTTTTGCGTGATGCTTAAGTCAATGCTGACGATTAAACAAATGCAACAAACGGTCACATATAAGAAATCTGGAAGATTTCAAAGTTTTCAGGCCGCCTCAAAATTCAACCCATTTTTGAAGCTTTTGCTCTTTTATGAATGAGAAGGTAATACTAAGCATATCGAATATTTGACGATTACTATTCATCGCCATATGAAACGGAAAATGACGAAGCAAGCAGATGTGTTTTATAAGGGCAGATGATATTCTCGTAGGCATTATATCTTTTGAATAAATATTTCCGCCTTTGAGAAATTCATAAAACAGAACATCCGTTTTAGTGCAATTATGCAAATTAACTCAACATAAGAGTCGATGATGAGACTGAGAAAAAAAGAAGAAAAGAATAGCTAAGAACCATTTTTTGATTGTTTTCAATTAAAACATCATCGGCTTGTAGTAACAAAACATAGCTGTTTGAAAAATGATACAATCATATACAAAAAATTTCCAAGAAATGAAAAATTGCCTGAAAATTTCTTTAACTTTTTGGAGAACGAGAAAAAAAAAGTGAAAATATTTCACAGCATTTTGCGCCTCATTGATGGCACTACGAAGAGAGAGAAGAATGCAAAACCACAACGAGTTATTAGAATCTAACTGGAATCTCTTAAAACGTTGCGTCTATATTCAATACCATTTCTTTTTGAATTTTTAAAAATATCAGCAGCAAGTAATACCACAAACAAAGCATTCTTCTATGCATAAACACTCCAATAAAGGAAGTACCATTTTCATTTCAATAATTCAATTCGTTTTTATTATTACTGCACTTATTTTATTTGATGTATTCTTGAGTGAAATCGACTGAGAACATTGATTTGGGGACGGAATTTATAACGATAAAAGACAATTTGTAACAATGAGTGAAAAAAATAGAAATGGAGAAGAAAATATCATAAAACAGTACAGATTGGAATTAAGAAACGATAGAGCGGAAAAACAGAACAATAATATAAGATGCGAGATGAGAGTCAAAATGAGATCATTTGAGCGAATGAAACCTCGCAGCGCAACCTATGTCGTAGGCAGCATATTACTTTCATGTACGATGCAGAAAATCATGACAGAGAAGATATTACATTTTACAGTATGACTCTCACTACCAATTCTTCCTTGCAAGTTTCTACCTCTATCTTCATACTTATGATACTCCAGCACCTTACTTTTCTATCTTTGTTTTCGTAATAATGATGCTCTTTCATTCTTCTTCTCCCTCTGCCCTCTTAGAAATATCACAGCTATTATAATGAAAGAAAATATTGTTAGGGAACTCTTTCGACTCTTAAAAACTGAGAAATAAAGAAAAATGAGAAATAAACGGAGAAAAACAACGAGAAATGAAATGAGAAATAAGTAGGAAAATGGAAAGAAGAATGCAAAATATGCAAACAAGAGAATGATAGATGAGAAAGCTCGCATTCAAAACGAATAGAGTGAAATACTTCAATAACAGCTGCAATATGATATAACAACATATAGTATTTTTCTTCTGAGCACATACTGTTGAGATGACGAAGTAGAAAACAAAAATATGGGAAATCATAGCTTTTGGGTATAAGTTAGAGCAATATAGATTCCACATATAGGTTCATAAAAAAATACCTTGGATGATTCCAAAGAAATTTTTAAAAAAATACTTTCAATCGTACTAAGGCATTACAATTATTCTTTTGAGAAATCGACGAATTATATTACTTCAACAAACTTTTTCGTCAGGAAATGAAAAACAACTTCACAGAAATGGCGGAAAAAAACTTCGACAACAATTGAATTTCGAATGTTCCAGAAAATAACCTAAAATTGTAGAAACTTCAGCTAGGCTTTTTCTTTTAAACAATGCTTATTTTTTAGACACGAATAGAAGCCGATAGAAATGAGCGAATAGAAAGGAAAAGATATGGAATGTGTTCAGCATCATAAAATTCTTGCAGATAATAGCGCAATTCTTCGAACTATCATTCCAAATGTAGCATTAAAGGAGAGTGAATAATTTCGCAAATAAAAGAAGAAAAAAAAGAAAAAAGAAAACATAGAAGCTCGAATCTTACTTGATGCCATCTGTCTCAATGTTATTTGTTTCTTCCTTCAACGTTTCTATCGATTGAAATCAAATTTAGCTGCGCTAAGTTAATTCAAAGCTAACCCATAAGAATTCCCTTCCATTTAAAGAGTTTCGATTAAACGCCGCCAAGTTTAACTAACGGTTTCGTTTTGTTTCTCGAATCTCCATATAAAAATATCACTGACTCACTCACTCTCTCTTTCTCCTAATTTCGTATACGGATAAATCTCTAAAATCGATTCAAAAATTAAAAATAAAATTCATTTGCGCAAAGAATTTTTGAAAAATCAATTTCTAATAAAAAACGTCTAAATTTTTGATTGCAAAAGAAAAAAAAAAACAAATCGCCTTAATGCATTCACATTAACGAAACTCAATAAAAACTAAAGCATTCGATACGCAAAAGTTAATTACGCCTCAAATCGAAATTCGTTTAATGCAATTCTTCGTTTAAAAAAAATTTAAGTTTTTTTTTCCACTCCGATGGAATATTAATATGCATATTTGACGTCTTTAATATAATATCACAGCATAGGAATATTATTGTAGATGATAAATTTTAGACTGGTCTACGTCAAATTAGTTGTATTGCTTTCCAATATTTCAATTTGAAGATGCAATATAAAGTAGTCAAAAATCTCATAATACCGCTGATTACCAATTACAGTAGAATTAAATGGTACTGTAAAGATAACTACATATATTACTGCTTCCTCATAAATCCTCAGTTCTACTATTTATCGACAATTCTATGAGTTTAAGCACTACTATACGCGGCCATATTCTTACAGTTATCAATTTCTAATTTCATGAAACTTTCTTGTTCGTCCCATTTCGCCTCCCCTCTCCTTCTCACCTCAAGTATAAGGGTCTTTTGATGAGTAGGTAAATTAAGCATATGCCTGAAATAGGGGGGTCATATTGAAATGCTACAAAAAATGCGAACATAGAATGCGCATAAAACAAACAACGAGTGAAAATATAGCAAAGAAAATTTGCAATATTGCAAAGTTGTAGAAATATCATTGCAGTACGAATTATTCTCGTCTATATTTTGCAACAATTCAGAACGCGAAAAGAAAAAAAAAATCAAACTCCACCTGCCGCGATGCTTCACAAATTTTCGAAGCAATGAAAAAACTCTCGTGATGCTTCTCTTTGCAACTTGTTCCGAAGAATCAATCGAACAACTTTACTCCACATTTTTACGAGAGTAAAAGAAAAACAGAGAAAAAGAAAGAGAAATAAACAGAGAAAAAAAAATCAAAACAAAGCCTAGAAATAGTAAACGATTGTTTTTAGTGATGATAATCTAAAATTCATAGCGTCAACTATTTAATTAGGTTGCATTTTTCATTAATATTTCTTTATTTCTAGAGCGAAACTGTTTTACATTCGCATTCTTTGCTACTGTCGTTTAATGAATATTATTTTTTAATAATTCAAAGCAACTAAATTATACAATTTCATTGTATATTATCACATAACGGAAATAATTAGGCATTTTAAATTTATATTCTTATGCAACGCAGTATATAAATTCATTCAAGTTACTTTAGGATGTTCTCTCGATTGGTAGATATTTTTGAGTATTGTTATTACCTAATAATAAAACGGGTCAGTATAAGTCAGAAATTTTTTTTTGTTGCAAAAATTTCATTTTCAACAAAAATATGCGAAAAATTTCTTTCAACAAATGCAATATTGCAATGTTGCAATATGATTTGCAATGTTACTGCAATGTTCAACAAGAGATGATTTGCTCCATTGGATATTGTTTTAATAAAATAAATAATGGTAGGCAATATGTCACTAAACAGGTGTCGTGTCTTGAAAGTGCAATTTTTACGTGAATATACACTTATAGACCTTCAAGGAAACATGTAAAATGGAAAATAATTCCGTATTAAATTTAGGCAAAATACTTCCCAAATGAAGTAAAGTACGTTGAATATTTTCAAGAATATAAGTGAAAAAAATTTTCGAAATGATCATATAAACTAGAAGCAATACATGCAACTTGATATATGTTTATAGTTTCCTGAAATGAACATCATCGATCAGTACGGCACGTATTGTGCCGGAGTTTTCTTTACTTCCAGGAAACAAACGAAACGTTCCTTCATAGATAATAGATAAGAAGAATTGAATGAGAATGAAGTTGAAATCCCTAATGCATACTCGGAAAGTGGACGAATGAAGAGATGCATCTTCCAACTAAAAAACGATTCCATAATGCCGCAATGTCATCAGATGAATTCAACGAAACCTCGAGCGCATATAATCAATAGCCGGGAAATTTAGACCTCAGGTATGTAGTAATTCGTTTAAAGTCACCAATAATTAATTCTTATTTGTGGAAAACTCTCATATTCCACATATTTTTCTTGCACAGTAAGTTACCATAATGAATTCGATAAGATCTCCTCAGTATCACTGAATTCATTGTATTGCGTTATGAAAGAGTTTGCTTTCAAAGGCTATTTGGCATCCTTAGCAATATATTATTTCTAGATCTAGAATTTCTCGATCTATGCATGACCACAATAAGATGAACTGAACGATGACATTACGCAGAAAATGCTTTTTTTTTTAAATAACAGTAATAATATAAGGTTAATCATGAAGTAATTTCTTCAAGTGGTGATAGAGTGATAATAGTAAAGTGAAGAAATAGCCTTACCTCCTGGAACGTTAAAATCCGCGATTGTATGGACGAATAGCCTCAGCAATTGAAGATGCAATAACAATAGAATCCTCTTGAGAAACGCCATTCTAATGTTCGTCGCACACAACAGCAGCAACTAATGTAGAATTCGCTAGCCTCTCTTTTATATGCACATTGCAGATCAAAATGCTAGCAACGACTATGTTGCCATAGCAGAAAATAAAATTAGTCGACCTATTCGACTGTTCAATAAATTTATTTCCTTAATATAGGATCGGATAGTTAAGAGAATAAAGATTGCAAAATAAGAAGCGATAATATTCGAGACAGAAAGACGACAAACGAAAGCTGCGAAAGATGGGTCGCTTAGGTGAGACAGTCGAAATCAACACCAACAATCTTGATGAATTAATTGACAGTGACGATGCGAGAACGTGTTGCGATTGCGACGATATAATTTTGCGCTCTACAAGTAGGCACTTGTTTCAATGTCGAATTCTACACTTAACTCAGATGATTCGTTTGTACCAAATGTGGTTATGTCGTCACCACTCAACACCAGGAATTCAAGGTCTTGAACAGCGGAACGAAGCGCATCACATCACCATGCTAACGCGCCAACGATGCCGGATTTGTGGGCGGTTCTTTTGACGAGACGAAAGGGCGGCGCTTAGTGGCCGTAGAGCACCCGCTAACTTATGGTCATCTTCGTCAACCACTAAACAGCTATTCTTTTCCTTACTATTTTAGTATTCGTTCTGCAATTAATTTACTTCATTTGAGTATAATGATAAAATATTGAATTCTCTCATATTAAACTGACGTATGGATAAATCTCTCTTAGAAATTTCCACTTTCACAAATATGCTTTAAAGAAATAAATCTGCGGATGTCATCTGAATCTTGACGAGAGATATTTCTGAGGATATTACGCAGGAGGGACTCGATCATTTGCTATAAGGGGCGAATATAAACTGAGCACCTCATCGTTGATGACTTGAGATAGCTTCGATTAGACGATGAAGACAATGAAACTGCTGAGCGAATAGACATAAAACAGAAACGACCAAGTTCTAACGATAATAAGGGAAAGACTATTTGATGAAGATACGCAGTGAAATGGATTCCTCGTTTCGATTTAATAATATTTTATATCATGCTATGACCTCCCAAACTCTCGTCAATCCTCAAAAAGTAGAACATAATTATAGGTCCGGAAAAGTCTAACAGAAATCGACTAAAACTAAATATTCTTTACTGTAAGCAGCAAATATTCGATAATATCAACCGTAGCCTAGATTATCGCTAGCGTTAAGCGTTCATAAGCGATAAGAATCAACAAAAAGTTTTGATATTTATTATATCTGCTTAGCATATGAAAGTTCTATTATGAGAGTCTTATAGACTATATTTTTATTAAAATGAATTTAAAAATCTTATAATTTATCCAAAAACTAAAAATCATTAAAAAAAACTGAAAAAGTGGAATGAAAAAAAATTTTTTTAAGGGAATAAATTGATGGCATTCGGGAGTATTGACGATGATTGCAATTCATTCATGAATTACGATCGTTGCATTTTGTGAAATTTGATCAATTTTTACGAGTGCAATCGTTCCGGGAAATATTACAGCAGAAACTCGCTTCAGTACACTATCAAGCAAAATGTAAGAACTCTTATTGCAGAAATAATTTCATTCATTTTGGTCTCTCTCTCTCTTTTTTTTGATTCCTTTCGAATGCACATAAAGACACCAATGTCAACTCTCTCTCTCTCTCTCTCCCTTCCTCTCTCTCAAGAAACCTGCTAAAATTGAACATAAAAGATAAGTGCTTAGCAAGATGCAAAGAAGAGAGGAGAAAGAAGTAAGAGGCATTCGATGAATTTCCTCATATTCCAAAAAATTTACATATTTGAAAGAAAGCAGAAAAAAAAACTAATATAAAGAGCTAATATTGAAAACACTGTATTACTTTCGAACGTATTTTCCTCCTCCCAGTTGAGACTCTTCCTCTAAAATTCATTCTCCTCTAAACTTTCGAGAAGAATGATACGGTTCTCGTCAAAACAAAATCGTTCCTCCTGCTAATTTTGCAATGAAGATAATCTTTCTCTCTTATCTATAGCGTCTCTTCTCTAAAGCTTTGAAACTTTCGTAATTTCAAAAGCTTTATTGTCATATAGTATTATAAGTTTGAGAAGGGAAAAGATTTTGGGAAATATATAAATCAAACATTTTAAATTGTAACATTTCCGCAAATATGAAAATTTTAGAAGAAATTTTCCAACTTTTTCAGCTTAGTGATATTAGATAACATAGAGGAAATTATAGTTGTATATAAATATCACAGAAAATATCTTTGCAAATCTTTTTTTTTCTTCACATTTCTGCATTGTTGATTTAGTGATATTTTAAGAAATTTTGGTGAAATAGTGCTAAACATTGAAGAGAAGCACTTTCTTTGAAAATATTACATGAATATTTTCTAAAGCAATTTTACTATGAGGTGTGCAGCATATGGTAGCTAATCATATAAATGTAAACATCTCATTAACTATCATAAACTTATGCAAATATTGAGTCTTTTTTTTTTCATCTTCGCTGTCTCTGTAAAAAGAAAAAAACTCATTTTTTTGCCATTTGCTTTCACCAATTGGTACAACGAGTATAAGTAATAATATTTATATCACTGCACCACATGTATAATCTATAAGACCAATCAATATACGAAGGCCTATACATCAATGAGTACTTTCTATAAATTTGAATCTAAAATAAGTGAGAGGAAAATTCTAGTGATGAAGTCAAAAAAAATTGAAGCGTAGATTTCCAGAAGGAACGATTAACCAAAAATAGACATAAATTTAGTAAAATATAAGTATCAAATATCAGCTAATAAATGCTAGCAACATAGTACCCTGTCGTTTAGCGATGCTTTTCGAGGAATGATAGATGACTGAGCAGCATCCTTTAATGAAAGAATCATATATGGAAAGCTGCTTTCTCTCCAAAGAAACATTATAACTAACAAGACAATCAACGGTATCGATAAGCACTCAACAGCATTTTCTCAGAGTCACAAATTATTCTGCTTTCTTCAGCATATTCCATATTTATGCAGTGAGCAAAACAAAGGCGATACGAGTGAAAAATAAAAGGTTGTTGAATGATATAAAGAAAATCTCTTTCGATGGAAGAGCTGATTCCTTTCCCTTTTTCTCCACCTTTCACCTTAATATTCGAAAAATTCAGAACACTGAATTATTCCACAAACAACAACGCATCCACCACCCATCTTTTGAAGAAGAAAAAATCGCTAGAAAATCTATTAATTAAAAAATTTTCAACCACCAGCATTTTTTTAACTGTTGAGTTACGCTAGATTGTGGGTGGCATTTTAAAGGTAATCAAGAAAAAATTTTCGAAAGCGAAATTTTCGTTGCATCTCATCTCAAGTGTGTGTGTGTGGCCGATAAGATAAATTGCTAGCAAGCAAATAGAGTGCATAGCAATCCGCACCACAAACTTCCAAGAGGTAACGATGAACAATAAGAACAATGCAAAAAGAAAAGTTGTATCACCTTAGAGGGAGAAAAAAAAACCCAATTTCGTATCTTAGAAAAAAAATTCTGGAAAAAAAAACACTCAATGAAATCTAGGAAAAGCTATTTCATTGTCTAAAAGTTTGTGAAAAAAAAAATATTGCAATTTGAAAATAACGATGAAATATTCTCGATGAACACTCTCATGTAGTGCTCTTTATGAGTTTATTCCTAGTACAATTATGGACAATTTTAGAGCATAAATACGGTAAATAACTAGAACAACGATGAGCGATTATAAACTATTGAAACGAATAAAATCTCCCATCATCACAGAAAATTTTTTTTTACTCTATTCCATTTTTTTTTCTTCGCTCAAGTACCACTAAGAGTCTATGTCTCTAATTTTGCAATATTTTTCTTTGTTATCCTAAAATACTATTGAAATATCGCATAGAAACGAGAATATTGCATTAATAAAAAACGAAAAACTAATAAAGCAAATGAAACGATGCGCACTTTTTTCTTCGCTCAATGAATCAACCGGTTTCATTAATTTTAGATTAGTAATAAAGCCCGGTGGTATAATGAGCTCATATTTGAACTGATCTTATCAATCGATCGAATAAATCTTCAAAAAAAAAAAAGAATCCTTTTCCTCGGAGTCTTCTAAAATAAAATGAATGTTTAAGCCTCTGTCACCTCTACCGGTCATTTGGAAATTGATAGATCAGTTTAAGTATTAATATATAAGTTCAATATATGCACAAGATATGCATCAAATTCTACTAATCTAAGCTGTTGAACTCTGAAAGTAATAAAATTATCAGACGTACAGAGAGACACATACATGGCAGCAGACACGACCATAGCATTATGCACTTTGCAAAAAATTTGCACAAATGATTAAGAATGATATTGCATTAAAAAAAAAAAACATTTTCAACTCACTTTTATGGTAATAGTTTCATATAGTTCAACTATTTAATATCGAACATAAAAATCGCCATGAGAGAAGGAAATTTATAGTCTCGTATCACCTCTTCTCCTTCCTCTTCTCATGAAACGATCAACTGTGAAGAAAATTTCCAGAATTCTTGTTCACTTTCGTGAAAAAAAAAAATTAATTCGAAGATTTTTTTAAAAAAAAACCCATCAATCGCTTCATTTAATGAAAACATGGAATTCAGCATGAAAAATTGAATTCAACGTTGAAAATCTGCACTGTGGAAAAGATTACCGTACGCGCATTAACCAACCTTCAACAAAGTGGCGAAGATTCTTTGATTTCTATCAAGTGAAGTTGTCTTAATGAACAATGGAGATTATGAATTCTTTGGTCGATGAAGATTTTAATCTGCACTATATTATATATATGGTGCTATGAATTAAATCAAATCAATTTTGGATACCCAAAATCAACCTCTAAAATAAGTGACGAAATTCTGCACCTTTAGCTTTTAGTACAGAGTTTAATCCTTCATCTAGACATATATGCGAATATCTCAGAGTAAGCTCAATCACTATCTGTTTTTGAATGTTGTGACAAAGAATTAAAAAGAAAGCTAAGAAAAAACTGTTAGTTCCCATCCAACTTTTTTTTTCTTGTGGATATTTTTTTTAGCAGTCTACTAAACGATGTGGTGAGTTGAATCGACAGGTGTGCACAGGTGGAGATGTTAAAGCTTAATGCATATATGCGTAATAAAAGTGACGTCTATTCAGTAGGCAAGAAGGGCGCGTACATCAATAGCCGACGTGGTGCACACCTTTCAACCTTTGTGGTATGCCGTAAAAACGCCACTACGACAGTTGGGTCGTCGCGATATGCGTTAATTATGAACAGTGCAATAATCGCCAATCGTGAGAAAGCTACACTCTCGTCCAACATTGACGCAATAACTGCACTCACACATTCCTATACCTAACGCGATCAAATTGGATCCCCCCCCCCCTTTTCCTACCTTTATAACTCCCCTCATAATTGGGCCATCTAGTGATAGCAATTCGCTCCTGAGAGTAGAGGAAATGAGATCATTTACAGTACTCCAAATACGTGTACATTTTCGATATAATATTATAAACCACCATTACAACGTTATGTACTTTTGACACCACATTTCTATCTCCTCAAAAAAAAAAAAAAAAACTTGTGCGGCTTGTTCATCAGGCTTTGCAAATAAAAAACAATGCTTTTTATATTTGTGGCCGTTGTGAAAGTATTGCGTCAGAACGGCGCCTCACTATGTCTGTTAGTAAGAAAGCTTCAACGAATGTTGCGAGTTCAATTGGCACAAAATAAATCTAGCAAAAGTACGCTGCACTCATCAAAGCGGCCCTGATGCTGCTCCTTAAATTGTAAAATGAGCTGTGATCAAACAGGAAAAAAGAAAATTGTATGGCTATCTTGCAGAAAAAAAAAATTTAGCAAGTATAAATGTATTGAAGAAAAACGAGCCACAGTTTTAGTTGCTTTACTCTAAGAAGTAAATAAAGGGAATTAGATGGGCGAAAAGCCGAATTGACTCATCGAAAATCATTCAAAAATGCCGAAAAGTGATTTGTGTAATTTGTATAATTCCGGTAAAAAAGCACTCTCCAATTCTTTTTGCACAAATTTCCTCCGATGTTAGGATCATAGATTTAAAAATGTTTAGCGTTCTAGCATCTGAGAACGCTGTGCACTTTTTTAGCTAACAGAAAATCTCAATTTGAGATATCCAAACTTTAAATGCAGGTGAAAATCCCATGTAAATATCTCAATAGCATAAGAGTTGATGGCTTAACCGGTAATTTTCAATTGGCATATACTAAACAGTGTAAATTCAATATGCAGTTTCCTAAAGCTCCATTTTCCGAAAATTTCACTTAAAAGTCTTCCTTAAATCACTTGCAAAGTTTCCAGCATATCGATGTTTTTCTTCGGTCATTCATTCTGCATCGATGAGTTAGCATCAACTTAGCTATTAGTGAATTTGCAAATTCACGGTTTAAAAAGAGTGGACGATAGCTTAGAAATCGCATATGATAAAAAGATTTGCATGACAACGGTGTAAAAATTTCTCCTCATAATGACCTATTCCTGAGTGATGCTTCAATCTCAACCTAATAGGGTATATTTTAAAATCGCATTATATATTCGTGATCGGAATTGAGGATTTCGTTTGTATTATATTCGCCAGCCCAAAAAAGTGAAAGGGAGCGACGAGGAGAAATTCTAAGATTGAAAAACTGACAAAAATGCGACCGAGAATTTATTCTCTCGCGTAAACATGATCGTATATTTGTATATCCTATTCCACACAACGTATAGTTCCGCATCCTTTTATTCCAACCTTCGCACTCTTTTCCAATGAGTCAAAAAAAAATTTGATTCTGCAACAGGTCGAGCGAACTTTTCCATGGAACATTTAATTGCCAGAAAGCATCCTATGCCTAGCACCAACTGTTGCAGCGCTAAATCATCGTCCGCGATTCGCATTTTAGCGCCTGAGAGCTATGGCACCAGAGAAACACTACAAATGCTCATTTTCAGCAGTAGAAACAAGGAATACGCAATTTAGAAAAAACAGGCAAAAACAACCTTTTCTGTGCAGGTCGCAATTTCAAAAAACTTGTGGTATCGCTCCATATATATATATATATATATATATATATATATATATATATATATATATATATATATATATATATATATATATATATATATATATATATATATATATATATATATATATATATATATATATTATATATATATATATATATATATATATATATTATATATATATATATATATATATATATTTTATATATATATATATATATATATTTATATATTTTATTTATTTATTCTGTATTTTCACTGTGAGAATTAGGAAAATTGCAGAGATAAGATTCATTGTTTCAGAGATAATGATACGATTTGCGCTTCTGCATTTTCGCTCATCCGAGATCAACCGGATCCGCAAGTTGCCAACACGCAAAATGATATACTAAACGGTGCGTTCATATTTTCGCCGATCCTCGATTAAATGGTTTTAACTCACATTATTAATGATTCTCGATCTCTGCTCATGCAAAACTTTCTCTGATCCGATCAACATTCAACCAACGCAAGCCTATTACAAGATATAAATTTTTTAAAGATGTATCGAGGTCATATGTGTACAAGTGGTTCTAGATTGGATCTTTCAGCCGTCACAACCGTAGCTTAAAGTCTAGCGATTTGGGACATTGAAATGAGGGAAAAAAAGATAGAAACACAATCGTCGTATAATTACAGGAATGCGGAAACCGACGTCCGCAAATGCATACAAAAAACGATCAACGGTACTTTTCATTTAGCAATTACTAAGAACTTTCTAATTCAACAACAGAATCTCATCTCGATGGGATGTCCGCATGATGATCGCTATGCATCGCTTTCTATCATGATTATAGCCAATGTTTGAGCGCATCTATCTGCCAACGTTATCAAATTTTGAGGTTTCATCTCTCGTTAGCTAAGACTACATTTCTGCTAATTTTCTATTGGAAATTTTCAACCATTATCTTGATATTGCAGTATTAACTGTTTTTTTATCAGCGAACCTTTCGAAAAATTTCCCAAATATTTCGCTCATATGTTATTATTTTAATTAATCATCTGTGTGCTATGCAAATGCTAATTGAGTGATTTTGTAGAAATAGTAGAATTCAACCGGTCTATACAAATGATATGCGCTTTCATATTGTGAGAACGATGATTTGTACGAAGAAAAACCCGTTCATTGTCTGCTCTATAATTCTAGTGTAAAGAACATTTTTTTTCTTTGTTTCTCAAGCTTTCAATTTTTTTTTACGCCGGGGAAAAAATTACTTTCATTTTTTCAAATACAAAGAAACTTCGTTAATTGAGAGAGCTTAGAATTGATGAACGATTCGCATAGATTTAATGAAATGAAAAAGAATCGAGAAATCGCATGACGGAGAAAATAATTGAAATAATAGGCGAATGAAAAGAAAAGCATTTCAAAAAATTTAAAAATTCAAGACTTTCAGTGAGAATTTCTACAAAAAACACTGCATGAGATTAGTACAAATTAAATCACGCATTAATAAAGATTTTAGCACTCAACTTAAATCTCACATAAACGAGATGTATGATATACCTCAATAATATAAACCCGGGATGAATTTGAACAGCTATTTTCCAAATCAATTATATTGTTTATTAAAATATTTTTTCAATTTTCCCGAAAATTACACAATGCATTTTATGAAAAGTAAGAAAAAAAGATTACCAAGGCTAAATGTCGCTTTCATTTAACGCATTCAAATGAAACGTGAAAATAAAAACAGAAAGAAATTTCATCACTAAGAGACAAAAAAAAAAATAAAATAAAATGGAAATATTTTGCACTGACATTTCAAAAATTATTTGATTTTCTTTTATTTTCAAAATCTCTCTTTTTTTTTGTCATTTCATTATTTCATTTCATTTCTTGTAGGTCTTTTTTAAGATGAGATGTTTGCATGCTTCACGCAATCTTTTACAAAAGCATTGTAAAGTCAAAAATTTATGCTCTCATATAGGAAACGATAAATTCTATACTATGATGATCGAAACTTTTCCACAAAACTTTTATTTATTCTTTTGTGTTTTTTTCTTTCGTTAATTTTCGCTTCATCTTCAAACAAATAATAATAAAACCTATCGAAATCAACTATGAAAAATCTTCTTCTTTCATTTCCCCTTCCTATTCACATCGATAATTATAGCAATTCAAATTGCTAAATTATTTCTCAAAACTTCAGAAAAAAAAATTTTCTCTTTTACTTTCATAAAAATTTCATTTCAAAATTGAAAACCGCTCATCATTTTTGAAATTCGAAATTCTCATACGATATTTATTCATCTATCAATTACATATCATTATGACTTTTTCTAATGTATATGATAGCATTTGAAAATTTTTTCATCGCATTTACAAATAATCTCAAAATCACCATGATATCTATTAAAGATATTCAAAAAATGCGCGAAGATAGTAAGAAAAATGATCTCATATCAATAATATGAAGCCAATTGTTGCTTAAATATGAAAAATTTTCGAATTA
Organism: Ascaris suum; assembly: GCA_013433145.1. Lineage (NCBI taxonomy): Eukaryota > Metazoa > Nematoda > Chromadorea > Rhabditida > Ascarididae > Ascaris > Ascaris suum. The sequence goes on from CM024168.1 coordinate 16,532,581, forward strand.
TTACACCATCAAATAATGTTATCTTTTGAATCAGTAAAGCTTTGCAAAAAAAGTTTTCCACCTCATTAATCTATTCGCTAAAAAAAAAAATCAACCATATTTAGCTATTTATTCCTATTCGTTCTCTCCATGCTAAGAGTTAATTCATTTGAGAATTTAAAAATTCTATCATATCTAAACACAACGAAATCAAGATATTGCTATAAACAGTCGGACAAAAACCCAATTGGGTAAAAAAAAAACAATCCAAAAGTAACGTCCGATGAAAGAATAAAGATCGCTAATCAAATGGCAAATAAAAGACCATCTCGAGCATCTCTTTGTTGTGAGTTAATTGTACTAGACCTTCTACTATTATTACAAGATATAGGTCATGTAATATTACTGCTAAGTAATAATTGAACCTGAAATAATATTGTGAAAACGTTGGAAAGTTGTGATTCGTTGAGATGGAAAAAGATCAATCTTTTAGGCAGATATTTTCGAAATGAGAGAATTGCTCAAAAATTAACAGCTGCGTTTGTGAATTGCTTCTAGCTCATTTTCGTTCTCGAAGATTGATGACAACGAATAGCTTTTAATAACGCCTCATTTCGTTTCTCTTACAATACGATATACGATGCGCAATCTCTATGTTTTTCTCCGGAACATTTTAACTTTTTATTCGATTGATTGGAAGTACAAACGGATATGGTATGGTCCACATTATTCATTCATACATCAATTTCCTCAGATTTATTTCTTTCTTCTTGAGGAAATTTTTTTTTTGGTAATTGCAAAAGAAGTATCCATCGAATTAGTCAATCACTCTTTGATAGAATAAATGAAATATTCAAAAATTGAGACGTATTGATTTCAAATAATAGTTAATTGTGAATAATGTCAGGTGTGCGATCATCAACTACGACATAGTAAAAGACATGCGTAATTTTATCATGAAAGTACAATAGATAGACGTTACCGAAAAGGAAAGAAAAAAAAAATAAACGTAAAAAAGTATATGTTAGATGATTCGTTGGAATGCAGTTGCTAAAGAGTAGTCATCCATCAAAGAGAAGTTTGTATTTAATGCTTGTCAGAGAGAAGATCAACTTCCCCAGAAATTCTTTGATTTACTATCGAAGAAATGCCATCATTCCTAACGGGGCCAATTTAACGAAGCAAAGATTAACCTCTTTACCCTTTCTTCTCTTCATATTTTTTCCTACCTTAAAAGTAGAAGAAGTATCGTTTTTTTTCCTGAATCGAAGTGACTCATTTTAATCGACTAATTTCATCAATTAAAAAAAAGATTATTAGTCTTTCACGATGGGATTTTCCAGGTAGTTAAAAATGTCGGCGGAAAAATTGCATAGTGTTTCATTTATGAAGTCTAAGAAGCAACTTCTTTTTGTATGATGTTTCCTGTCTCATGAATATAATGTTGATTAATAAGTGCTAAATATGCATTTCTATTCCATCAATTGATATTTCCACTAGGAGTTCTAAACTCTGATATTACTCTATATAGGATAGAATAAATCTCGTTTAACAACGAAGAAATCGAGTAACCGATATGAAATTATTAATCACATAAAACCTATAGCCGCTGCATTTTGAAGCTTTTTAGAAGATTTGTTGAATGTCGACGAAATAAAACAAAAAAAAAAACCGAATGGAATTCCGACGTTTCAATGAACATAAGAGATTGACACCAGATTCCATATAGCGAAAAAAAAAATGTATTTTCAACAGCTTTGAAAAATTTAAAAAACGAAAAAATATTTGCATTTAGACTTTAGAATTTTAAAAATTTCATTTATTATTATAATATATTCCTAAGAAAAATTATCCACATAATGTAAATATTGTCAAGTGTTGAGAGAGAATAAAATTATGATCGATCATTTGATCGATGAAAATTCCATTAAGATGCTTATTTTATTAAAAAAACGCTTCCTAATTGATAAATTCAGGTTCACTTCAAGTGGACAGGAGTTCTTTTTTCTTTTCAAATAATTACGACTATCATAGTTGCATTTTATTTAAATAGGGTTGACTATACATAAGTGCAATTTGAACATGAGATAATCACGTTGCCGAGCGATTCTCTAACCGCCTAAGCAAAAATATGCAACAGATATCAATAAGGAAACGTGCAATGCAGCTGCTTTACTTGCATAGCGTATATAATAAATGAAATCTATGATATGAAATAACGGCAAGCTGTTGCCTCTTATAATATGTGGTTGAAATAAGTGAAATAAAATGAACTGAAATTATCGTGGAATCATTTCTGAGCTGCGGCAACACGATTCCTCTACCACACCGCTGACATCTCACGGAAACAACGTAGATCTTAGAGGTAACACCTATATTGAACAGGTGCATGAATTTCTGATTTGCAACATATCTCAACTTTAAGAGTCCCTATTAATCAGCGAATGGCGTTAGTTATATGCCATAATGCTGCTTTCCCGTGCATGACACATTCGACCATATTACCTATCAAGAGCAAGCATTTCGTTTACTTTTGTTTATCTACTGATCATAGTGGTCAACTAATTACATCGATTCTGTAGGATCTTTCGAAGTATCATTTTGAAGCGAGTAGAACCGCAGTTAATGCGACATTTTCTCGTGTCAAAAGTTACCTTCTCAGAAAATAACCATTTTCGTTTAAAGAATTCTCGTTTCTATGAAAGAAATAAGGAATATGCAAATGTTTTCGAACCTGAAAAACTAGCGGTAGCACGTGAGACGGCAATTGGCTCTTTGGGACATCGACCAGAAAGAATGTCAATATCGTCGATTGCGATCCAGAAATGCTCGTCGCCGATCTTGCGAACTTCGAACGATAACTGTAAATGATGAGCGGTTTGTGACAATAGCCAAGGAAAAGTATTTGAGGAGGGAGGCTATCACCATCCCTGTTCGATAGAAATTTTAGAATGAAACAAAAGTGTAGACGATCAGAAAAAAAAATGCGCCGCAATAACAGGAAAAACAATGAGAACGTCACCTCGGCTGTACCTCCGTCCCTTCCAAAACAGTTTTCGGTCGCACCCTTTGAGTTTTCGAGAATGAGTTTATTTTTTTTAATGCACGAAGAATATTTCCATAATGAAATTAGAGAAGAGTGAATAAAGGACAAAAAACCAAAAGTCATTTGCAGCTTTCACTTTGACAGAAGGTCCATGGTATTCACTTCCTAAGACTCAGAAACGAGGGAGGTATTTGTATGGATTGGGTGGTCTTTCTGAGTCTGCAAAGATGCGATGAACTCGAGAGGTGCGGTCGAAAGCTCAATCATCACCTCACTTCTCCAGATCACTTTTAGTGCTACTGTCAGCGCTGATATTAGTAGTACCATTAGTATTAATTATATAATCTATAAACCCGCGATGACAAAAAGTGCTGCTCTCGAAAAGTGAATTAAAGACAGGCGAGAAACATATACCAGTACAGCGAGGAAAGATGGCATTTGATCAAATAGATAAACAATGAATTACAACAATGGAATACATAAATAGTTTGGAGAATCAATGAGATAGTGAAAAGAGCACTAGAGTAATGAGTTATGAAAAAAATAAATCATCTTCATTCATTGAAGTTTGATTATGCAAATTAACAACAAGTAAACTAATGATTACATGAGAAATTCGATAATTACGCCGAAGTTAGTAACTGATAATTGATAATTACGATGGATATGCAGTGGTATTAGCGATGGAAATTATTTAGGCGTCTTTTGAAGAATGATACATCTTATACTTCAACAATAGACCAACGAGTTTATTCGAATAATATGAGGTTCTAAATGGAAAACTACTCAGAAGGGCGTAAAATTTTTATGCAAATGGTAAATGATCTGCTTTCGGTAAGTGCTAAATAATAGAAATTTAAAACATAATATAGCGTAAGGTGTCAGAATCTCTTTACAATCTAGAAACACAAAATGGGACACAGCTTTCAAGTGACGATATCCTACTGATCGAAGGTTGAAAAGCAGCAAGCAAATTTAATAACCTCTATGAGAAATTCGACGAAACGCTTTGCTAAATTCTCATGCAGGAGAAAGACTTTTTGACATTATCATCAACGTAGATATTGCAAATAAAACATGATGATGAAAATTTCGAACACCATTCAAGTAGGAGATGAAAATAAACAATAGAACATGACGATAATTTGAATAAATTTCAAATCGTCTAGGCAGAAATTTGCGAATAGTGTTTATTCGGATGAAAATATGAACAGAATATAACTCTTCAATTGTGAACTGTTTCGGAATGTAGCCGCAGTGATTTTCAGCATTTTTTTTTTTGCAATCATTCGTTATGGAAATTTATATGAAGAATGCGATATTTTCCGCATATTTATATATGGCGAAATCCATATCTGAGATATTGTCGAAATTATTGACGGAATACGTTAACAATCGTTCGCGGTGAATACAAATTCAAGTGAGTAAACGTTAACAGAACGAGAATTATAAGGTCATCTATAAGAAGATTATCAACGTTGTTGAAATTCTCGGAAAGATCGTCAAAATAGATGAGAAAGAAAATTGCACAATTTATTGCTTCTTTTGAAAGATTGTATAAATTTTATGGTTACATGATGGTGGAGTGTCTTGCCTACGTTGAACCTGTGCTTGATATTCTTGCGTACCAATATGAATAATTTCAATCGGAGTCTTTTTTTTCAACTGCCTCAATATAGCCGTTCACTGATAGGAATGTATAGAGAGAAAACTGTACTGCAACATGTTTATAAAGTTATGAGAAAGGAAATATTTCAGTACAACAACGTTGATTTAGTACAGTATCACAGGAAATATATAGGTATGCTATTAAAGTTTATAAATGAACAATTTTTCCGCATTATTTGCAAGATTTCGAAATTGCGATGTTATGTTGATCGTGATCCAGAATGATGCTAGTGCAAAGCTCGTTTGGAGGTACATATTCAGGTTAAGAAACTGCGAGAACAGCATCTAGTTATGAGAAAGTGATAGTAATCCATTTGGAGTCAACGAAATCGCTCTTTTTTTTTAGCTTCTGAATAGCCTTAAGGGCAATTGAAAGTGCTGAACGGCACAAACGGGAAATGAATGTAACACTTTTTCCATACAAATGATCTTCAATTTGAAAAATCTTTTCATTTGAAGAACAACTTTCTGGTAAAACCGTCAGGTTTGTCCAGTGATCTTCAAATTTCTCATATTTTGGAAGAATGAGGGGGGGGGGGAGAGGGAACCTTGATGTTTTTTACGAAAAACATATTCTCTACTTATCGAAATTTTATGCGGGAAAGACATTTTTTTTAAAGAAGTCGTCAAGTTAAAGAGGAAGAATTCCTCATTGGCATTCATTTCATAGAAACAAATTCTCCGATTTTCAGAAGCCTGAAACATTTTGCTTCTCAGATCTATGACCAGTGTTTCTTTAACGAGATAGCAACTTCCTTTTTTTGGATCAACTCATTGCAAATTTCCTTCTCATCCATCGCCTCACGTTTCACATATTTCCTGGATGAACGTTAAGTGCTTTCCGTATAGCCATCAATTATCATAATGAGCTATTTCTCAACGAAAAAAAAAACAGCCAACCTGAAATGGCACATCGGGTGCACGGACGTTCAACAATAGCAATTGCCAACTTTCCTTTCTGAGCTTATTTAGCTGTGCGAAGAAAACAGTCAACGCGTGTCTTTGATCGTTCTCTTTGTGTAGCCTGATCGTCATCACCCCTATTATAATATAACGTAACATATATAGAATTAATCTTTCTTTCTTCCATTGCACACAGCTACTGGGTATTCCTATTTTCGTCGTGATAGTTCCCCGAGGATTTATTCACTTACCGTCCGCCTTATCCTGTTCTTTCTACTTCATCAGATGTTTGATTTTTGCCAGCATTTACCTTGATAACGACTATATAAAAGGAACTTCAGCAATAATGATTTTCAAAACACAGAACCTTGATGCATTTTCTGCCTTGACGTATTGCGTAAAAGTGTGCATATCCAAGTCACACGGTTGTGCACTTATCAATCAACTATATAAATCATAAAAAGTTACATATAGATTTGCTCGAAAAAAATCCCCAAGCTCTCTTTCTTCACTGGCTATAATAGTAGCAAGTATAAACAAAGGAGGAGGAAGGGTGGTGGCTATCTTTTCTATAAGGGTCTAATTTCAAGAAGTACGATAATTCCGAAGGAAGTTGTGAATTTCTCAGGAATCGAACTATGTGATGATAACATTTTTCGGCAAATTTTTCAATGCTACAAATTCGCAATATTGCGCTACAGAGTTACCGTATATAATAAATAAAGTCCCAGCTACAGTTGAACGATTTCCTCTTAATCCTATTACTATTTGTCATTAGTAGCTTTGTCGTGTTCCTCTGATGTCTCAGCCCACACAACAATTCAGTTCACAATAGTACTGCAATGCTAATGACGGGAAAATTAATGGATGAATTGGATCGAGATGGGACAACGATGCCCATCATATATCAATTTTCGACTTGTTCTGATATTGAGATGTTGTCAACCAGCTTTCACTCTCTTTTTTTTTTAAATTGGCTGAAAAAATAATTGGTGGAATAATATATCGTAGCATAGAGCAACCTATTTTTAGTATTCACTATGATGGAATAATATCTTCGTCACGTTCTTCCGCATATAAGGCTTCTTTTCAGTAGCGCTTTGATTTTTTTCATTTTGTTTCCGAAATCTCTACGATTTACTATGCTCTCATCAATAGTACTACTAGAAAGATAGCTGCCGCTTAAACCTCCTGCAACTTAATCAGTTCGGAAATGTCGCTAACGACAAAAATATGAGTGATGCCATTATCCTTTGATTCAAATTTTCGCTATACACATCATAATTTCCATTCGGAACTCTTCGCCATTGAACATCACCAATACTATCTTCAATATCATTTAAGAAAGTCTTAAATAACTGGAAACTATCCGCGTATTCGATAACTCGATTCTAAAGATTCATCATAGGACGCAATTCTCGCCACTGCTGCCTACTCGGTATAGCTCAGGCATCTGTTATGTTACAACTATTTCGTCTATAAGCTATATGTTTCTTCTTGTCTTTCATATTTGAAAGTGTTTTGTTCAATTTTTCTTTCCTCATGTGCTGCTGAAAGCTTCTTGATGGTTGTTGTACTTTTCTCCGCATTTTATTTTATTTCGGATATCTTCGATTCTAACACCGATGTTCCCAATGAAGCATTAAAAATGCGCACGTATGTTGCTCCAAAAGATTTAGCACAACATTTAAATACTAATATATCATAGGAACGAAATGCTGCAGAAGCGTTTCAGATATCAAGATGAAGCATCCATTATGCTCTTTCAAACCATGAATTTACGTCTTATATCTATTGCCTTTACCCCATACGGTCTTATAATATCGTTATTAAGTTTTGAATTGATGCGCCCAGTCAGGATAACTTCAAAATTAATCGAAAACTTTGCAAGAAAGTGCTTAAACGCTTGCCGATTTAATTTAGTATCATTTACGAAAAACAGAAAGTTTCAAGTTCGATAGAGCCCTTCGAATGCTCTTTTTTGGGTTCCTCCTTGGGTACCAAGGACCCCGAAAGTCTGGTGACGATTTGAAAATCCCTAAAGATGAGGAGTGATGAATTGCGAAAGAGTATCGTAACGTTCTTCTTCAACACCGAGTTGGTCACGAAATATGCACAATGAGATTAATGTGCACAGGTAGTTCATCAAATCAATGGCCACTTCAAAACTTCATTGAAAAGTGAAAGATTAGCAGCATTTCTAATTGTTGAAATACGAATCGATCACGTTTTTGTCTCCTTACAACTTTTTTTTTTTGCAGTTCAAGCGGATTTTTTCCAACCGTAGTACGAACAAGAGCATAATAGCTGTGATGCAAGTTTGCATCATTAAAATCAGCCATAATTGAAACTCAATTTAAATTTTTTTTTTCTTCATTTCTCACTATAAATCCTCAAAATAGTACAATTTTTCGGATTTTAAAAAATTTTACTCATATTTTTAAATTTCACTAAAAAGTTATTAAATACAATGTGTAATATATAATTGTATATGATGCAATAAATAATAATTGTTAATTTACTTAGTAAAATCCAATAATAAAATGTGCTTACATTATCCTTTACAATTATAATAGAAACTAGAAAATTTTCTCGCAAAAAGAGAGATAATTTATGAAATCTCTACGAGTGAGCAACTGTGTTGCTATATTGCAAGAATAAAATTGAACATTTACAATAAACGTTAGACATTCGAATTTCAGTATAAATATATCCGTTGGAAAATTGTTAACAGTATCGAAATCACGATGAACCGGCTATCATATACAGATATGCCTAGCTTAAATCTCTGTTTAGCCAAGAGTGGACTTCCCGCTTTGATCAAGTTGAACTCATTCCTTTATGTCCATGAATTAAACCCGTCCGATTGCGATCAATCGACCACAGTTTTCATGCTGCAAAGATGTTAACTGCAGCTTCGTATAATACCCTCCAGGAAGATCAATGTCGGACTTAACCTGAGCCTCTCATTGGTTACGTAAATCACTGGATTGCATAGGACAATTCAAAACATAAATGAAACGAAGCTACCTTTGCTTTCATCTTTCACATAGATCCATAAACTGACACATAAATGAGATCCATTATTGAACTTGAACGATTTTGAGATCAGTCGACCGTAGTTCTCATGAGGAGATGATGTGGACTGCAGCGTCATATAGTGGCCTCCTGAAGGCAAAATTAACGCTGTGCTAATATTCACTTGCTGTGTCAAATTGAATGCGTCATGCCAGAATGTCTCAGTTTTCCCTCCTCCTCCCCTCCTCCTATTCAATAAATCTTTCCTCCTAGATACAACCCTTAAATGTGCTTTCGCAGGCAACAACTTCATTGAGAATGAATCGTGCCTCGTCACCTTTTATTTTGCCCGAAAATTTAGGAATACGACTTTCTGAAACGCAATACATTGTTATTGGATCATGCCAAATTCTCAAAGCAAAAATAACTTCCATTTTGATAAAAAGCTCTACCTGAATCGAATTCCCTGCCGAAATGTCGGTAAATTTGTAGCCACCAAGAATTTTCATTCGCGATAATATAATATCTTTACCTGCAGTGCCGAGAACCGAGTTAGGTAGGTAAGCGTTAGCGCCAGCTTGTGATCGTGTCCACGTTAGCGGAGCATTCTCATCAGAAGTGAATCCACAAATCGACGAATCCTCGAAATGGCATCGCTCGTCGAATGTTTTTGGCCATAAAGGTGATGGCGCTGAAGAATTTTATCGAAGGACACATTCAGTTGGTTGCTTTATTAGAAATTATAAAATATTTAACTTAATGGGTGGCCCGCCAACATTTAGAATTTTTTTCCCTTCAGAATTGGAAGTGAAACTGTCCTTCATAAGCGATATTTTCTTTTGTCAGGCGTTGTGAAAAATTCACGCTATAAAAACTATCTGTTGTGCTAGTTGCCTAATATTAGCGCATGGCAATTTTCTCACCTCTATGCACAATTTCGCCCAGTATTATATGTTCTGCTCATCTATTTAAGGATGTTCAATTTGTCCGACCTTGTCGAATTTTGTCCAACGTTGTCTAATTTTTGCTCAGATTGATGTCCAATTTTTTGTATTTTTTTTTCCATTTTCCACCGTAAATGGTCGGTCGAATCCATATTAATTCGTTATTTAGGTTAATGATTGGTAACTCGTAGCGATTTGAGTGTCATTGACAGGGCATTATGTTGGGTAGATGTCTTGGAAATATTGAGGGCTGTATTGCTCCTAACCGTCTCACTGGAATGTTTCCTCTTTTTTTTCCATGGCTAATCCATTGACTTCCAATATAGTTTTTTCTCTACCTTCCATGATCTGCGCTTCTAAAAGAACGAAATTTTAAGAAGCAAAGCTTTGATTACTCTACGATCTTCATGAAAACAATAGAATTGAACATTACTTCATCGGATTAACATCGTACATGAGGAACGTCATCAGCATTTATTAAACGATTATACAACGCTATTTTATCTTTGGCTATAGGTCACTATCCTTCAGACTCTATTCTCATTCGCATCGCTATATGTGTTCGACATTTTTGTCTATGAATGAGATATTCGAGAAATATTCCTTTGCAATAGTCGGAAAAGTATGGAAGACAAATATCCTGAAAGGAACGTTTGTTGAGGGTGTTGAAGTAGGGGAAAGGTAGACGCTTGAAGTTACAGCAAATGAAGACAATTTGAAATATAATTTGCAAATCGCTATTGTTTTACAGTTTATTTGATGTTACCTTTATTTGGCGTTCGTACAAGCTCGCGTATACTCCACGCTGATTCAGCTCCATCTGGCATAACAACCTTTACTGCAACTTCATATTCAGTGCCCGGTTGTAATCCACTAAGAACAGCTTGTCGTACTTGAGCGGTTAAGCGTTCATGTGTCTCCGATTGATGAATACCATATCTGATGAATATCATACCCATTACCGTATTCAATTGTTTCGTTATGTCCAGATTTCTTTTTTTTGAATTTGCAAGAGGATTTCAAATTTGAGAATATATTTAAATCATTCATTTGCAATTTCTTTCAAAATTTTCTGGCTATAACGTTTCGATTTTATTGCTATGTTACAAGTACGCTAATTTTAATAATATGGCATCGATGTGTTTTTTTTCTCGCTTATAATTACTCCCCTTAATAATTCATTCCTTTAAGTATGGACGAAAAGAGAAGAATTTTGTAATATTATTGAAAACAAACGTCGCAAGAAAAAACTTAAGAAAAATTATAGCTAAGATTTAAAGCTAGCAGAAGAATGCAAATTTTTATGCTCTTAAGCTAGTCGGAAATTCCAATAACAGTTGGATGACTCATGGAGAAAACATAAGTGTCAAACAACGGGTGTAGAGATGCGGAAAATGCAGAAAATGCATGTAGACTGCAAAAAATTGCAGCAATGAAGCCTATTAATTTATGAGAGCCGCATTTGCCAGAGCATGGCCACGATAAAAATCGACCAACTTTCATCACTCAACGGGCATGACTATCTGCGCTTTTACGTTAGTCATCAATGCAAATTTCAGTTTCCCTTAGATTTCTCGTTTTCTGAATATAATCCTTAATGTTCTTTTCATTAAAGCTTGTTTTTACAATACAGTAACAGATTATCTAAAATATCGTAATTCCTCGACTATGCCGACATAAATTTAATTCTCGGATGCCTTCTTTTTTTTTCCACATTGTGGAAAGAGCACTCTTGTATTCAATGGATATGTGGAAGAGGAAGACGCGACGAGTGATACACTATTCGAGTCCCGATAGAAAATCGTCAGTTCGATAATAGGCACATAGTCAAGGAAAAACGGTAAACGTAAAAAAGGATAAACATTCCAACGAATCCAAAACACCATATTTTTGATTTTTTTTAAAAATTCATTGATGATAGTGCAAACATCCTGCTAAAAAAATCAAGATCATACTGTATCACGTAGATTCTTTTGCGTGATGCTGCTTCGACGGAATTGTCGTTTTCAAAGTCAACGTTGGGATCTGTCCAACGAACTTCTATCTCATTTGGTGAGATCGCCTTTGCACGTACATTCGAAGGAGTTTGCAATTGAAAGAGACGATCATCTAGAAAAAAAAAAAAACAAGTTCACCATAAGCAGTTTCGTGAATTGATATGGGAAAAAAGCTGAAAGCAGTGACGACTTATATCATCTGTAATTTTTGAGCTTGAAACGCTATACTCCTGAAATTACGGTGATAGTGTCGACTTTTTCACATACATTCATGCAGCTATTATTTTTCCTCATCTTTCTCTATACGGGAACTTGTGCGGAGAAACTTTTCTTTTGTCTCCCACCTCCCTCAGTGGAAAAATCTTCACGTGGCGCAGCAATCATGAATGCATTCTCCAATTATTATTATTCAGACACAGCATGACTTCAAAAGGAAGAGCGATTGCGCCGAAATGACACGAGCAATTGCAACACATTTCACTATTTCATCACCCACATATCATTATCTATTTTCGGCCGATCAATTGAATCTGGAGTTGATGATCAGTAGCAAAATTCCCATTTATCAATAGTTTATTTGCTGCTCATTTAACGGTCAGTTAATTAACAGTTAACGGTCAGTGGTCAACTAATTAGTGGTCAAGAGTATTTTTACTATCATATTTCTGAAAACGCTGAAGAGAGATCCATGAGTACGGATTCGTCTTTCATTTGATTAAGTAAAATATCAGTAACACTTCAAATTACAAACACACCGAATTTCTTTGGAAGTTTCGTAGTTGCAGTAAGAAGTACTTTTTCTGAGTCTTCGCCCTCTGCTTCATTATAGGCGGTTAGGGCGAACACGTACGTTGTATTCGGCTCTTAAAACAAACAAAATTTCAACAATACATTCAAAACGATCTTATAATAGTTTTTATTACATTCTATAGTAGTTATAATTGAACGAAAAGTTCGTTTCTCAGAATAAAATTAGTGAAATTTTAGCGAACGCAATGAAGAGAATTTAATGAAAGTTCTGAAAGAGTAAAAAAAACTTTTATTTGCAAGTTTGCGAGCAGAAATGAGTAACTCTCTAAAACAAAACTTTACAAGAATAATATCGATGAATAATTAAATGCGATTTTATGAGACGTTTTCAACTAAACAAACGTACTGAGTCCGTTGACAGTAAAAGCGTTTGTATAGGCGCCTTCAATAATCACACGTCGACTTGGTGTTCCAATACCATACGAAATTGTATATCCACGGACGAGAATTTCATTAATTGAAGCGGGTGGTTCCCACCATAATGTTACGCTCTCAGCATCTGCTTTGGAACGCACATTTTCGGGCGGGTCTGGTACTCGCCATTCTGAAATCGATAAAAAGTCAGTCAAATTACATTCATTTGTGGCCTGGATGGAATAGATAATGGTTTATCAGGGAAAAAAATTAAACTATAAAGAAAAATCGTTTTTCCCTTTCGTTCATCTACACATCTAACCGGTAATCTTCGCACTGCACAGTGGATATATATATATATATATATATATATATATATATATATATATATATATATATATATATATATATATATATATATATATATATATATATATATATATGTATAAATTTCCGAATTCATCATCCTCCACGCTCCCTGTGGAATATTACATGCTAAAGTGAAAAAGAAGTCCGAATCACATGCAATATTCTCGTCACGATTACTTTTATAATGTTGCTACTTCAGATTTCATCTCCTTCAATATTCCAATTGAAAAAGACTCGGAAATTTGGAGAAACTAAGAAACCTTTCAGGAATTATGTCAGATCTGATATTCTTCGACTTGTCGGATTCACAGTTGGATGCCATTTCAAACCCGAAAGTCGTAAAGTTTCGCTAGCCCCATGATTCGAGATTTTCTGATGTGATAAAGGGAAGTGCTCTAAGAACTCCTTCATTAGTGCTCTCTTGTAATTACTCCGGAAAAGAAAAAAGCCTCATAAATAATCCGAATTTGATTACTTCACTAAAGTTGAAAAATGTTCTCCAGCTATTTCTCATCTTCTTTATTGCTATCCATAAATTTGAATCACCTACGAATTAGCACTTTTTTTCGCGATTATCCTTTTCACATTTTCAAATGCAATATGCATTGCCAGCATGAATGTTTTGATTAGAAAAAATCTGCTGTGAAAAAAAAAGAAATCTAAAACAAATGCCATAATTTTTCCATTGATATTAGTTCATTAAAAAAAATATTCATGCCAAACATCTCAACAATCATTCTTCTATGCATTTTTCATTGCAATGAAAAAAAAAAAAGAATCACAAGTGGGATAGTTGAATTTACATTCTCTCGGGATAGATTTTTTTAAAAAATGATATCCAAAATGCTAAGGGGCAAATATGCAACGATTGGTGCGTAGTTTGCATCTTTGCATTCCGCCTATTCGACCGATCGGTTTTCACGAAAAAAAAAACGCAGTAATTCATTCATATTCTAATTTAAGTACCGCTCTTGGCACACTTTTTATGGATTAGTTTTTCTTTTCCTACTCGCCGGAATATGCTTCTAGTTTATTGAGAAGTTTTGACGCATATAAAAATTTATTTATTGACGAAAAACGCGTAATTAATGTTTAAGTCGTTAAGAATTCACTATGCAATTAATAATGTATAAGAATTTTTTTATAGGAGTGCCGATTTGAAATGCATTGCATATTGCTGTAAAATTTTCGAATCAGCACTCATACCTTGCGCAGCTTATCGCCAAAATAACGATGCAGTCGTATAGATAGCTGATAGTAAATTTTAATTATGCATACCGATGTTTTATTTCAACCAATATTTTTTTCGAAAAGTCAACAGCACTGATTACTGTTATTTGATAGCAAAATTCTTGAAAATATATGTGTTCAAAAATGTAGAAAAATATGTAAAAAAGTGTTTTCTTTGCAGAAAATATCGGCGAAATTATTGAAAATATTCTCTTAGTATTTTTATTCCATTCTTTGTAAAGTCAGTAATTTTAGCATAAGCATAATACAAGTCGGGATCCTCACTTTTACGATAATGCGTTTCAAAAATATGAAATTTTTTTAAACTTATCAACGTTTACGTCAGCCAAGATCATTTTTCAAAAATAGCAATTATGAGCCGATAGAATAATGTCCTTATAGCTGCTGAAGTTTTAAAATCATGATATGTTATATCCAATTAGCTAGAAATATCCACTTCACAACTCACATAGAGGAGCATTCTTCCCATAACGAAACGGATGAGGATGGAATGATTTTTTTAGGTGAAACGCAATTTTATGTCTTCTCCGACATTCTTGTATCGTGTGCAATAGTATACGGGCATTGTGCAAGTTAAGAAGATTGTGAAGGAAAAGCATAGAAATACCACAAAGAATGATTTCATGTGGAGGAGATATGGGGGGAGAAGAGGTAAGATGTTTCGTAGCGTATTCTCCCCAAGCTTTATAGGCATCTATCGGTCAGCTGCAAACAACCCTAACGATGTTTAGGCAAAGCTGCACGACAATTCATAGGCGATGGTCATTTGCATAAGGTGCGAATTGTGTGCGCTATTAATTGCTTCCTTAGGGCACCTTAATTATCAACGTTGGTCACAATGAATGCTTTTCGTTGGCACCTCATCAAAATAGCATTGCCCACTCGAGAAGCTTTGCATGAATGCAATATCAAGCAAAACCAATAAGCATATAAATAGGTCCGTCTTAACAGCTTCTCTTGCAAAGATTTTTGCGATTTGCAAATGCAATAAAATAAACACTTTAAGCAATAATTGCAAATCTCTTATCTCAGAAAAATTTCTTATTGAGAAAAAATATTGCATTTAAATTTTATGCATATAGTTAATTTCAGTTTCAAATTTTTAGTGTCTAAGATGCAATTCTTAAATAATATGGAAATGTTTAAAATCACTGTATGAAAGAAAACTGATTATTTTTGAATTGGATAATTTATTGAATATGGTACTTGTGGAGTATCAGTTAGCAATATGGTTCTTGAGGGTAATTCATTTCTTAGGAACTCTTTAAATTCGACAATTTTTGAAAATTGATGCAGAAAAATTTTACAATGGGCTTATTTCTACGTGTCGTATCCATTAATCTTCATTATTATTTTCTCAATATGGCTGAAAAATTTAAAATATTGTTGTAAATGAAAATATCAGCACTTGAACTATCATGAAAGCAAATACTCATCATAAAATCAAATATCATTAATAAATTTCTAAGGACCTTGACATCAGAAGCTTATAATTTTTAGATTTTTCAAAATGGACTTAACGTTGCGGAAAAAATTCAATGATGCATTCCACTATGATTTGCATCAACGTGTAGTAGCAACGTACAATAAATATTTGCTCGAATTCTTGTTATATTATTTGTTATCATGTAAATTTTTTTCATCTTCGCTGATGAACGTTTGTATTTTTGTGTCGCATATATATATATATATATATATATATATATATATATATATATATATATATATATATATATATATATATATATATATATATATATATATATATATATATATATATATATATATATATATATATATATATATATCGGCACTCTATGAACAGCGACAGTTCTAACTGTGCGAATCGATCCACACCTATTGTTACCCACTGGACGATGATTCAACGCGCCTCAAAACCACAACTTAATAGCTAAGGTCAAAGCAATAGCGAACGACGCCATTGTTTTTGACATTTATACCGATGTCTCACCGTTCTGTCGCACGCCAATGTCGAAAACATTTGTGCGCAAAAAATAAATTCAGGTATGCGTTACATCCCTCACCTGGTTATCTATTTTGTTTTAGCCCCTTCCCCCCTCCCATTTCTTCCCCTTTCGCCTTCCCATCCCTTTGTTAGTCACCTCTCTTACTTATCGGCCTACTGCTCCCACTTATCGACTAAAACGATTCAAAATTAATGCAAAGTTTGTACGAACCTTGTTGTGTATAGCATTCTGAAATTAAGAAGAAAAGAATAATTTGGGCCGTAATCCGCCAATCGTAGCGATTGCTCATTTCATGCTGCGTCTTTGTAAATTTTCCACCTCGAAAATGGCATCTGAAATATTCCATTATCGAACGAATTATATCAATTAAAGCGCATGAATTTTTTTTTTTGTGTCACGAATTCGCGTTAGTTCCTTTAGGCAAAATTACGAAAAATTTGCTCGAGAAAAGATTTCAAGCTTCGATCTTCCTCTCCCGAAAATGCCATGAGGAATAATAAAAAAAACACACACACAGAAAACGCACAATGTAAGGGAGGAGAAATTTGGGAACATGCAATGTAAAATTTTATTATGAGACAATAGGAAAATAGCCTGCAGGGACGGAAAAATTACAGCAGCCAAAGGTATGAATTAAAAAACTTTTTGAAGTTGTTCACCAGTAATAACAACCGCTCTACGGTACGCCACGCCGCCGCTAGTAGAATTCACGAGGACCGAATGGGCACTCCTTTACTAGCGGAGAATTTTGCTGACACGGTACGCGCTTTCATATTGCATCTATCGGGTTATCCTGCTCCGTGAAATTGCAACAAGTAATTAAAAAACCTTCTAATGCTTCATATTTCAACTAATGAGGCCGTTCACATAAATCTTCAAATAAAAGAATCGTCTTTTTTTTGTGCGCCATAAAAGGGTATTATTGTATTGTTGATGTCTCTATGTATGCAAATGCATGCTTGTCTACCTGATCGTTTCGTTTCGAGAACGGCTAAAGCTAGATTTACGAAATTTGTTGTATATAGTGTATATTTAAGGAATTAAATCTACGTTAAGGGTGACCTATTAGCCTCGAAAGGGATTAAAGACAATTTGAATCGATGGAATTTTCTATTATTCATCGGTCAAATGCTAGAAGAATCGAGCAATCTTGGCAAATCTCTGCTTGTGAAAGATATTTTGATTAAAATTTCCGCATCTGCTTCCGCAAGTTCTATTATGGTGTTATTCGGTGACTTTCATTGAGGAATTGAGTGAATGCAAGAAGCATAGGCCCGTGACTTACTTCTTTGAGCAGGCGATTGATATGGAATGCAACCTGATTATGATCTTAGGACCAGCTGCTGCAGAATGCAACCTGATCATGACCAGTTGCTACCGAATGCAATCTGATCATGATCGATTAGTGCAGGATGCAATCTAATTGGTGCGATTTTTTGTTGCAGCAGAATTTCTATAACTCATAAGTGGATCAGGCAACAAACTTCGTAAGGCCGTAAATTCATTCGTTCCTCAGTTGAAATCATCACAGAGACAGATAAACATATATGCATAAATAGAAACATCAATTAATCAGAAGGCTTTGCAAATGCTAATTTGTCGACGCTTATAAAAGATCAGTAATTTAAAATAAAGTGCAAAAAAAATGCAAGAGCGATAACGATGCTACAGTGCTTTGTGAAGTTTTCCGGACAAATAGTCGCCCAAGAGGCGATTGATGAATTGTGAAAGCAAAGTTGGGCGGGTATTAGAGAGTCTGTAATTGTTGGTTCACTACTGGCAGCATTTTGAAAAGTCGAACCGAGAATGGAATGCTTGGTGGGGAAATTTTATTCAATTTACACGAATTTTTGCCAATTCAGTTGCAAATGCAAGCGACGAACACCCCACTAAGCTTCAGTTGATTTGTGCATGGGAAAATTGTGCTTTCATGAAGTCCAGAGCAACGTTGATTTAATAATATTGTTTGCTCGTTTTTTTTTTTTTTCATTCCATATGAACTCTCTCGAAAGTACACAAAAATCGTTTTTCCATGTAAAGTTATTTGCACACTGTAATTCGAGGAAACACATAGAACGTCAGCTCTACATTCTAATCAACTAAAATTCGTTTTTTTTTTCTTTGCAAAAATAGTTTTATCTAAATTGGTCGTTTTACATCGTGAAAAGATTCATTGCCAAATTGGCAAAAAAAAAAATTCGGCCAATGAAAATTGCAAATTGCAAATTGCAATAGAAAATTGGCTATGCATAGTGAATAATGAAAATGCAATAAGCTTAATATAAGAATTTTTATTGCAAAAATATAAGCCATCGCAAGAACAACTCAGTAAAAGTGAACGTTTTAAAAAAAAGGGGCTTTTTCAGCTTTCATTCTTACTGAATCGTTCCCAATTGCTTACGCTTTCGGTTTCTAGTATTCCGCCAAGAATATGGGAAATATCCTAGCGATATGAGTCGAAAAAAAAAGAGAAGAAAAATATATTGCAAGAGGAAAAAAAATCAACCAGTCATCGGAGAGATATCAGTGAAAAGGGTTTTCGTCAACAAAAAGTTCTCACACCCTATGTCTTTCGAAAATAGATTTCTGATCAGTTGCACAAATTTGACTCATCTAATCATCTTTGAAGTCTACTCATACTTTTGGTATAGATGTGCTCCACTTTATCTTATATTTCGCTTTCGAAATTACGAGAAAATATAAGCCGATATATATATATATATATATATATATATATATATATATATATATATATATATATATATATATATATATATATATATATATATATATATATATATATATATATATATATATATATATATATATATATATATATATATATATATATATATATATATATATATATATATATATATATATATATATATATATATATATATATATAAGTTGACGGCTTATATATATCGATGTTGCCTATTTTCTGCTTTCATTTTTTGAGTCGTCTACTCATTGCATTCACATTATTTTTTGTGGCATATTACCGAACTTCATATGGAAAATTGAAATTATTTTCAGTCTCTTAACTTTAACGGTCGTCTGATCCTAGTCAAAAACAATTTTTGAAAATCGAAGAAAATTAAAAGATGAAGGTAAAATTTTTATGCAAATAAAACATAGCGGAAATATTTTTATGCAAACGTAAATCATCTCATCAGAAATCTCTCAGACAGTTGCTAACAATTTCATTCGAAATGTGTAAGCATAGCATTCAGTAATTTTTAATGACGAAAAAACATTAGAAGAAGAGTATGACTATAAATATATTTGCAGCAATATTTTAAAATATTTCAATAAAATCCGAAGAAATTCATTTCACTCGTCATGACAAATCTACGTTAACTTATGCTAAGCAAAATAATCGACTATAAAGTGCTTCGCAAATTTGAAATATTTTCGTGAGAAAAAAAAAACCGAAATAATTGAAGCGTAAAAAAAGAGGCATATTGATAACTGTCAAAATGCGCTTGGTATATAGCAAACGATCACCTCTATGAGGTTTTTTATCCTCTATATTGTATGGTTAATAAAAATACAACAGAAATTTCTGAGGGAAAAGTTCCGAAGAATTTACGCTGCCATGGCCTAACACAACAAGTCTATAGGATCTCACATTAGAAAAATCACTGTTTGACTACAAAACATGAAAGAATATACTGTTTTTATGGATCTAATCCCTAATAACAGTATTCGAATTGGACAATATAGTACTATACAAATGTCGTATTGAAAAACTAAAAGACGTGCTTGAAAAGTTATACGATAAATTCATTTCTATGAGCTTTCTTATTCATGTCGAAATATATATTGGAGTCCACTTAAACAACTAACAGAGATGTTATTATGCAAAAAAAAAGAAGCTGATGCAATTTAGTTTACGAAAAGCACACATTTCCTTTGTTGATTAACATCACATCTATGACGAATATGAGAAATGAAGAATTTTTAGCTTTATATGGAAAAAATTTGGAACATATGACTGGAAAATTTGTGAGAGATGCATATTTCTAGAGTTCAACCTGCTGAACTGATCGTTCATCAAACAAAAAAAAAACATAAAAACAATAAAATAATAAATATCAGATAATTTTCTTCGCCGAATAAGTTGCTGTGTTACTGTTCGAAAAATAATTTTTTTTTTCAAACATAAGGATGCAACAGAAATTTGCATAAAATGAGGATTTATACATCAAATCTTCCTCGAAAAATTCGGTTTTAATATATTTTCATGGCCATTAAGAAGTACGTACTAGCAATTTTATATCTCTAGGCACCTAACGGAGAGGTTGTAAGTAGAACTAAGAGTTCATTCGTGCTGAATACCTCGTCTCGGTACATATCGATTTGATTTTAGTCAATGGTGAAGAAAAACTTAGCGAATATTTGAGAGAAGAGTAACAAAAAAAAATTTTCCCATTATAATCTGAAATCAAATCCACCGCTTCTTCTACCATTCAAAATGCATTCATTGCTGTTTGAAAGAAGGCCGACGAAGAATGCCGATGCACAATGCACAATCATCTCCTCCAACGTTATGTGCAATCAACAAGACATCCCACAACTCGATTTCATGCTTCTCGTTCGATTTTTTTAGCTTTATTAATGCTTAGTTAGCTCGACAACATGCTCTCCAATGCTTATTACTGTTAATTGTGCTTCAACTGATCTAAGCTATGCACCACTGTGAAGGCAATTGAAAGTAGTAAGACATGAAAGTTGTGAAGTGAACATCTTAAGCTCTTTTCTTACGAACCAACTATAAACTCATTCAAAAGATTTTTCGATTTTTTCTTTTCATCAAAAAAAGGTTTCGCATTTATGGCAATATCGTATTGTTTAACCTCAACGTTTGGATTTACGTATTCAAGAAAATAGATTTACGAAACAAAGATCTCAATCTTGTTGGGAATACAGCACCAAGAAGATTTTGTGCGTACGACGCTTAGAAAGTTTTACAAATTGAAATGTAATTTCTCGAAATTTAAGCCATTTTCTATAGTGCACACAAGATTTCAGTAAACATAAGATTGATCTGAAATAGGCGAAACGATCGAGATTTGAATGTTGCTTATCGCTTTGTCAAAGACGAATAAAAGCGCTATAATTAAAAGCTTTTCTTGAGGAGATTAGCGACAAATTTTCGAGAATGCGCTTTGGGACAGATGTAGAGCGAGCATTTTGCTGGACACTAGTTAGTAATCTAAAAGGGTTCCTCATTAAATCACATAACAATAAGAGCCGCCTCCTAGTTTATGCCATAATGGCATAAAGCGGTATACGAATATGATAAACTAAATCCACAAATATTCCTCTAAAAGCAATCTCGTTTGGTCACTCATGATAGACGGTCACTCTAACAACTGTCCACTTCATCAACATTTGATCTATGAGCATTTTAGATCAATATTTAGTTTATAGACAAGATTAGATATGAGAATAGTGTTCAATTTCTCTCAAGAGATTGCCTTGGCCTCGACCTCCAACATAACAGCAGCATCAACGGTATGGCAACTGAGGGATGCGATGGTGTATTCTACCATACCGTTAACTTATAGGTGCATAATAGGAAAGATTTCATACGAAAAAAAAATACTGTTGAAGACGCTGATAGAGAAATTAACCCGTCTCACCTGCGCAAATATAGTGCACTCAACGCAGTAAGTGGCATATTTGTAATCTAAGTATGACCGAATTTATTATGGAACATTTTTACAACGATGCCTATAGAAATGGCAATGAAGAGGAAATTCGTCAACGCTGGGTACTAGAAACAGTATAAATTTTGAGATGATAACATAACTGTTCCAGCAACATCACAAAAGCTTAAAATACTTTGTTTCGATGTACATGAATGAAAAGATTTATGCTTCTATTTCCGATACGAGAAGAGGCTTAGTCATGTCTGTCGCCGAAAACAACGGTGCTATAACTAAAAATTACCCACACAATACTAGTTTGTACAATTGTGCAACTATCTTCGCTGTGAACTGAAGTTGTCAATGTCCTCAGCGATATATGGAGAACGATTGTTAAACAGTGGAATGTACCCAAGACTATCGCTAAACGCTTTGTGTCCTCAAATCTCCAAACTGGAATGTTGCTTAGATTTATTCTGTAGAATTTAAGAGCCTATAAACTTGGTTTTGATAAAAAGTACCACAGATTCACTAGTACGTACGATGACAGCCCAGTTATGCCTAGCTGTGACGAACGCTACTGACCATTTTTCGTCGGTCATTACTCCCATTTTATCGAGGTTATTAAATTTTCCTTTGATTCACATTAAAGATACGTCCAACTCATCTGTCGCATAAGGAATATTTATATGACTCTAAACTATGGAAATTTTTGCGCAAAATTTGTTACTGAAATTCTTCAGATAAGCGCGTCTTGTAATAGCATATTGGAAGTTCTCTCAACGTTCCTAGATGGATGTATTGAAAAGACGTGTGCTTATGGTTTAACGAAACCGTATCCTCATATATCTCAACGAAACTATCCTCAATCTTTGTTGTTTTCCTTCGTTCTAATGCTTATACAAATAAAATAGAAGTTAATAGTGTAAAAGAAAATAGAGGCTGTAAGTAATCGGTTAGCTTCTACCTTAATGGCTGCATTTATATCGCACTTAAAAACTCGCTCCACTTATTACAACTTTATTGTCGTCCTGTTTCAAATGGATGATGCGTTCACTTGGAGCACTATCTATAATATCCTCTTCGGTGGTCTCAATAGTTTGGATCCTCCTCCCATTAGTTTCCACAATAAAATTAGCTAGTCATGTTTCTCGATACTTCATTAACGCCTCTGTTCCTTCGTGTAACAGTCTTCATTGCACCTATCAACGCATAAACTTCGCGCTTCACATATTAATGTTCACTCGGCACTGATTTATTTTCGTTTCGTCAAACATCGTACTGTGAGGTATTGGTCTAGACGATGAACTCTGCTGCTGACGATTATTCGTTTTCCACTACATCTGAGGCATTCAATGCTGCTATAGCTAGTGGCTGTCATCTTTTTTCGCTTCGATATCAAAGCAGCTTCTGTTATCGTTGGTGAAGCAAATCTTTTTAGGTTTCAAGTGTCCCTATAAATTGATGTCGAGTCACAAGATGCGCCCATTATGCAAATACAGAAGCATTGCTAACTACTGCTTACTTTATTCATGAAATTACTTACAACCTTATTCTCGTAGTAGTAAACATCCCACCAAGCAGTCATCATGACTGCAAACTTATACAGCACATAAGTGATCATTGTAGCTTTAAATTCTCAAGATTTAATGAGAGTGCTAAACGCTCTAAGACTGGGTCGAATCTATAAGTGGACATATTATCTGCATCACCGAAAGCCATTGATCTCTTTATTTGTAATCGCCTCTATAAGCCCTGTAGTTAAAATCATCCTATGTGTGCATATGCCTCATGATAACATTGGTAACTATTGCAGAGCATTTCGAATGCAATGTTATTTTCTTGAGAGGAAAATGATAAATTTCCCCTCAAAGGTGTTTCAGAGTATATTCAAAGCATTAAAATCGTTCCCCTCATAAGAAAAATTGAAAAAACTCCTCTCATCAATTCTCTTCTTTCTTAGCGCTCTTAAACGTTTCTTTTCTCATAAATTCACCAATTTGCATATCGCACTTTTCTTTCTGTTTTTCAAAAAAATTTCGTTATCGTTTGCTTCTTCCTTTGACCATTATTTTTATGTATGTGTTTCTCATTTGCCCTCTCTATTCCTTCATCATATCCTATCGTTTTTCCATTTTTTTCATCTCTTCACATATATCGATGCTGAATATTTCTCTTCTTCTCTTCATGATTCTAATTTGGGCATTTGTTCTCTCATCTTCTATCCTACTCTATTTCGCCAATTACCACTTTCTCTCATAGATTTCATTTCTGCATAAGGGTAATTTCTTCAATGGCTTTATGATCACAAAATATTAGCAATGCGAGTTTTCAAAACGCCTATATTTGTGAAGGATTTTCTATCGTATCCTACTGAATAAGACACTACGAGTAAGCATTCCTAATCCAACATATAGCGACAATTTTGACACCGCGATAAAATTGCCCTGTGAATGAATTTTTACTCGTAGATAGAAGCAATATCTCTTTAATAGAGCAACAACTAAAGAGCAATTTATCCACAAATGAAAAATGATAAAACCAACGGAAAATTATAGGAGAATGATTGACATTCTAAAAAAAACGTATTGTAAACGTAATCAATAAAAACGACAAAACATTCATTTCGCACTATATCTATAAATGTCAATAGAAACAAACAACTAAACAGATTTAGTGATAAGGATCCTGTGGGAAATAAATATTGGGATAAGATAGATTATAAAGATAAGAGGAAATCCTGTGAAATAGAGGACACCTGTTGAATTTCAACTGGATAGTGCTTGTTGCCTAAATTGCAACTTTTTTGATATGGAAATGAGATTATAAACCCTCATATAAATAAATAGGCAACAAAGACATTCGTTAAAGCAGAATTCATAATGCATTGATGTATATCTCGAAGGAAAATTTGCATGAAAAAATCTCCACAACCGTCAAATAATTTCAGCATTGTGAACGTTTGAATGAGTGAGAGAAAATTTTAGTGATGATGGAAGTTGAAGTTTGCAGCTAGTTAGAGCGTAAAGGTGGTGCCTCGTTGACGCTAATATAATTTACGTACGCTTTGCACATCGTTCCGTCGAAAGCTTAGCCAGTGAAAGGCGCAATTTTGGTATTAAATTAGAGCACAAAAATCAAGATGAATCGCAAGAATTTATACGCTTATTTCTTTAACCTAAGTCAACTTGAAGCGCCTCGAAACAGTACTGAACCCTATCGCTTTATGGGCACACTTCAGCATATTCGTTTTGTAGCCAAGGATCGGTGGATGCCTTAATGGCAAAGAGAGCAATAACAATATTGGTGTATTTGATGAGCAAACGTAAGTAGGATAAGATGGCGTAGCAACGATGGGAAATCTTTTCAGAAAATTCTTAAACCAAGAAGGCTGACTCACTCCCCCCCCCCCCCTCTACCATCCTCCCCTTTCCTAAATTCACCAAACCATAATGAACTCGCATTACATTTAGACTATCCGTTAAAAACCTCTCTACGTTTAATGGATCTATGACATCATAGATTGCAAATTATATCACGACTTGATGCTGCAACGAACAAAACTTAGGTATTTAATAGAAAGTTGGACAAAATGCAGAAACACTTAGCTTATAAATGGTGCCGATTCGAGATGTTCCCAGTATAGCGAATCATGCTCAGGATCTTCGAAATCGGCACTTACAGCGTTGATAATATGAAATAATATGTGTGAATTATTCATTACTTGAACTCAACTAATGTCATATTACTCGCGGAAAACGTATGATTATGATGCAACCTTGTGTCTAGCTATTAGATCTTTGCATAGATCAATTCAAATATATAAATCATTGATTTGTAAATGAATGGGAAAATAGAATTAATTCCGAGAGGCGATACTTCAACTATTTCAGGATCGAGGTAGCGGACTGGTGATAATCTCATTCGCTGTATTCTATTCCTTCTTATTATAAAATACACTATAAAATGAAACGCAATTCGACATAGATGCCTAATCCCTCTGCACGTTACTCGACACATGGCAAGACAAAATGAGTGACATGCAAAACTCATCGAAGGCATATTTGTGCGTTTGAGATTAGGTGTGATCTCTGAAATTTGCATACGGTGCAAAGCTAATAAAACGATCCGTATAGTTAAATAATTCCAATTCAATTTAAATCAATTCAATTCAATTCAATTTCAAGTTCAACTCAGCTGAATTTGTGTACAACAAATAGTTTTCTAACTTATAATTATGATCATGCTGAAAATATTTCCAACCAAAATATTCCAAACGTAGGGGAAGATTTAAGTGACGATTCGTCGAAATGAGACAAGCAAACAATGAGAAACAATTTTTGAAAATTGCATTTTGTTGGCATGATACGTTAAAAGTGAGAAGCAATATATCGTCAAGTTTCATTTTGAGCCGTCATCGAAAAAAATCTCCCCTTCCAAAAATTGATTTGCTTTTTGTTTTTGCTTTCAATTTTCATATTCATTCTTCGCTTCTAACGCTGCATTCACTCAAGCGTTGCTAATCGATGGTATCATTTATAAGTTGGTGAATAAAATGCTGTGATTGAAAGCGAGCATGTATGATAGTTAATATCTATGCAGTATTGGCGCAATACGCATTTTCTATGATAATCTCGTTAAGTACTACGTAAGGCCAACGATAATACGCAAAGTTTTAATACGTCGAACGGCAGACACGTTTCGGCTTGAGGACGCCAACTCAGTGCCTCAATAAGGATGTTACAGAAATAACGTAAAGAACAGAAAAACGCGAAGAGTCGTTCACATAATATTCAAGCAGTGGACACATAGTAAGTGCAAAAACCAAATCAAAATCTGAATCGAGAACGAAATTACCCTTGAAATTCCGTCACTCCAACCACCACATTCCATTCGCTCAACGACGAGACTGAAGAAGAATCTGCAGAAGTGAAGTTCTTATACGTTTATAGCAGATCAGCTTAGACACACATATCTCCTTGCTTCTGTCATTTACCCGCGGCCGTTGACCTCTGATCTCTCTATCTTAATCAGCAAGGCTTCCTTAATTTCCCTCTCTTGCGACCGTTGGTCTACCGCTCTGATTGTAACTTTGACCTCATTGTCTTCTCTCGCATGATTTTCTCGTCTGTGTACTGACCACTGTCCCTTACGCTCATTGTAGTCACGAAGATTCCGTAAGTGCTCTTTGATTCGATCTTCCAGAGGCCCATATGTTTCTCCAGTGTACTTTTGACCGCAGTCGTTGCATTTATTTCATACACAGCTCCATGAATGTGGCATAAACCGTCTTCATTGGTACAAACAGGGCAGCTTGTGCCATCGCGTTCACTATCGTATATCCGGGATCTCACAAACAGTTCTTTCAAAGTGCGTGAAGATCGCGGTATCACGTTAACTATGACCTCATATGTCGCAAAAATTCCTTGCAACTTCTGGCTGAAGTTGTTAGTGATAAATGGTATGCGCAAGACCGGCGCTCTTTCATGATATCGTGGACCTCTGGTTCTCCAACTTATAACTATATATATATATATATATATATATATATATATATATATATATATATATATATATATATATATATATATATATATATATATATATATATATATATATATATATATATATATATATATATATATATATATATATATATAACCTTCAAGACGCAATACTCGTGCAACTTGCACCGAATCAAAATTACCTGCACATTAATTGGTATATTATAGAGAATTAATATACCTGTGCAATAGGTGCAACCACAGATCCCTGGCAAAGAGTTTCATCACGCATTTTAACGTGAACAAAATTGCAATTGTTTTAAAAGAATAACATTGCGTATTTTCTCGACAAGTGCAGTAAAATTTTCCTCCCTAATATTGCTAAAAAATCATCTCTAAGTTGGAATATTGTCGAATAATATGAGGAAATGTTGCAAACAAAAAAAAAAATGCATTTCAATGAGCATACAAAACCAATGCAAAATATAGCACACATAGAATGTGCTAAGCGAAGATGTGACTGCTATCTCACTTTCTTGTCTAGTGACATTTGTTTACATACGTAATGTTCAAGTTTTATTGACAAGTTGGGCTGCAAACATCCCATCAATCCACATCCTTAAATTGAATATAAATCCAGCTTATAAACACATCCATCCTATCCCTAACCTAAAGGTCTTAAGATCGATTCTCATTTGCTTGAAAAAAAGTTTTTTTTTCATTCGTTTGACTAATCATCTATTTTTGTCATTATTAATTGTAAGAATATTTCGTTGCGTTTGATTGTCAATCCTATTCATAGGATGTGTTGGAAGCTCTCTTGATGAGATATACATCCATCACTAACTTATAACAAAATTAAATGTTTTGATGACGTCATATCAAAAATTTAATTAATTTCCTTATGAGATAGTTGTTTTAATTTCAAGCAAGAGCATTTCGTCTATAAAAAATGATGTTTTCTTTTGGCTATTCTTCGATCACTTATGCGCAAAGATAAGAGGAGAATTTCACTAAATCAACGCAATGGATTTTCACGAAAGTTTTTAAGCGGATGCGAGAATACTTTCAGACTTTGGGAAAAGAATTTCATAGAAGCACAACGGAAACTATAATACGTTCGATAGAATGTAGCAAAAGCATGATTAACACATTACGATGCAAAAATAGGAACGTTGATGGATGATTATATTCGAAAAAACGAATAAATGATATAATGAGACAATTCAAAAAGGCGACTTGCATATACTATATTATTCTTTACCGTGGGAAATGTTCCACATGAGTACTGAAGAAACCGCCCGTCGAAAGAGACGACTCACTCGAACGAGCGGCAAAATAACAGATTTATCACTCATCATTGAGTACATTCACCTTCAAATATCAACGTCTCTACGTGATGCTGCAATGATACATTTAAGAAGGAAACCGAGTTTACTAGAGAAAATGTTACTAAGAATGAGCAACTCTCACCACGAAATGCGTCCACATAACAAGAGACTTTATTTCGAAATTGTACGGTATTATTCACAGATATTTAAATATGTAGTAGAACGCTTAAAACGATATGCATTCGTTTTGAAATTTGCAAGCAATGATTGTTGAAAGTTGCATATCGTTGCTATCCATTTGTGTAGCTGCAAAAATGGTGCACATTTTGTGAGATGCGTTGAAAATTAAATTACGCAGATGAAGCAAAATTCGCAATCAATTTTTGCATAATCAAATTCTGCAAAACGATGCACAAAGAAATTCGAAATTGTATTATTCAATTTATGATGCATGCCAAAAAAGCTTTGCTTGAAGAAGCTACATATACATAATAATATCTTATAGATGTGTGTTGCATTGCAATTTTAACGACGATTCCAAATCTTAGTAGTTTAATGCACAATCTACCTTGGTAGATATAGGTTTTTACGTAATATTTGATTTCCGTTTCTGCTATGCGATATACGAATGAATTAATACAATCGTAGAATGTTTTCCCTCCCTCCCCCCTTTTCATTTGTTTCGTCGATTAGTTAGAGATCAAAGCAGACCTTATTCAGTTTCATTCACAGTACACTCTAATCAGCGCATTTCCACATACCCATACGTTGCATTTTACTATCACCTTGACTTCTTATCACTGCTCTCAGATAGCATAATAAAGGAATCGAAAATTTCTTAGAAGAGAACACATAAATATCTAATGCTAAAAAAGATCAAAATTTGTTGGATATGAAAATTTCAAGGAATTTTCTAAAGCTTTGAATGAAATGCGAAAACGATGGTTGCAAAGAGCTCTTCGCATAAATATATATATATATATATATATATATATATATATATATATATATATATATATATATATATATATATATATATATATATATATATATATATATCACAGTAGCGGGTTGTATTGAATTGCAGCGATACATCTCAATTGAGGGATTGAAACGCTCGCATAGAGAGTGAAATATACAATGATAGATAGGAAAAGTATTAGGATGGAAATTTTTGCTTGCTCCGTTTGCATGCTTCCGAAAGCTAAAATGGTCAGTAAGGAAATGAGATAATAGACGATGCCCTAGAGTGCAATAACATTTGATCGATTGAAGATATATATATATATATATATATATATATATATATATATATATATATATATATATATATATATATATATATATATATATATATATATATATATATATATATATATATATATATATATATATATAATTTATAAACAACACCAAAACTAGAGTTACGGACACCGTAAACGGATCCTGCCGGAAGCTTCCAAATCTCGATCAGAAGATCGAATGTTACCAATTCAGAGTGACCACCAAAATGCCAGTTTTTTTGCAAGCTTGATGACAAACCATCTGAAACGATTGGAGTAATTTTCCAAACTATTTACTTTTGCTCATTGCTCTATTACCAACAAATCTTCACAATTTACGAAAATGTAAGGATTTGATGAAATATTGCCATGCTAAGAATCAACGTTGTGCACAACCCATGGCGCGGCATTTGTAAGGAACGCCACCTCGAGTAGACGGGGAGGAAGGGGGGGGGGGACGATTACCGGGAACGTTTCGGCTATATGATGCTGCGACGAGTAACGCTGACGCATGTTGGTCGCCTTTATTGCGACCATAATAGCACACAAACATCTACGGCGTTTTATATGCACGCCTTCGAGTCACATTGAAAGCAAGCTTTTCGGACGGCGGACGACGACTCATGTCGCCAACTACACACCAACACTTTGCAACATTCATCGATGCTCTCATAACGCTAAAAAATACTTTCTTATATCATCGTTTCTAATATTTTCGAACTAGTACAAAAACGTTTTGCAATGAAATTCTTTTTTTTTTTTTCTCGATACAAACAATTATGCGTTTTGTTCAACATTTCGCTCAAATTCATTCAACAAATTTAAACGGCGCTTCTATGTGTGCTTCATATTTCAATGCACAAGGATCCTGATTTTTCAAAATTCATTCTAGGTTACAGTGCTCTTTCAATTACTCTTTTTTTTGAAAATCCAACTCGATCTGCGATATCGCTCAAGAGTGTTTTTGCAAGGATTAAGCGTTGTCTTTTTTTACTCCACTGCTTTCAGAAGAAATGTTTTATTGAGCAATCAGTTAATCTTTCAAATTCTCATCAATATCTAATTGTAAACTTAAAATCTCCAAGACAAGCTGCTTCATTTGAGAAAGATATATATATATATATATATATATATATATATATATATATATATATATATATATATATATATATATATATATATATATATATATATATATATATATATATATATATATATATATATATATATATATATATATATATATATATATATATATATATATATGTTGCTAATTGCCATGCAAGCTACTACTGCGGAAAATTTGCTATACAACATCGAACATCTCCGCGCAACCTTCGCCCCTTTTCCTCTCCATCTCATACCCAAATCTCTCTCCGTTGAGTCTTTCAAATTAAAAATGAATAAATAATGAAGCCAAAGTTCGCATCCCGTTTCATAAAGTACCTTAGTAATGAAAGAGAAGGATTTGATGAATAGATATCGCTCAGCGTGACTTAATTGACCCTCCCACAAACAATGATCCTTCAAAAAAGCACTCAAGCAACAGCCGATAAAGTAAGTAAGAACAATAGGAATTTTGCGTATGCTAATAAAAGAAGATTCGAGAGTGCAATTCATATAGCAAACATAACGATGGTTTATTGGATCCATTCAATTCGCATCCTCTTTTTGCAAATGTTGAGATATGCACAAGACTTGGACAGACGATACAGAGCAAACTCATGCATCATCGCATTCTTCTATAGACGCCATAGAAAAACTCAACAATGACACCAAGGCAATATTACTCTTCGATTTTGAAGAGATCCTCAAAATTCTTTTTAATATTTGATGAAATAATAAAATTCAACTTCTAAATATGGATGAAAATTGTAAATGCACTTCGTTCAATTCTCCTATTAAAATAATTCTAAGTTGAACGAAAAGGTTTTTTCCCCGCAAATTTTTATATCTTCCACAAAATGCAATACTCAATAAAAAAAAATCACTCAATTTTTTCGCATTCTCATTACAATAGAAATATTGCAACAATTTTTTTCTCTCTTTACCTCTCTTTATTATTTCATCGATGATTGATAATTTTTATCTCTTCAATAACTAGAAAATTCATCAATATTTAATATTGATAATCAGTGCTCAAACGTTACCGAAGAAGCTATCGACAAATATAGTGCTTCAGATGAAGCTGAAAAAACAAAAGAAAAACGAAGCAAAATAACAACACAGCATAAAAAGAAACCTACTTGTACACTTGCCGAAGCAAACAATTCATGCATGCAAAACGATCACACGTTTGGCGATCTTTTTTTTTAATATATTCAAAACCGCCTTAAAACAATACAAATAAGTGGAAATAAAAAAATAGAAAAAAAATATCAACAAGAAATTGCGAGAAATTCCAATAATATTAGAAAAGAGAATCAATTTTTGTGGCGTTGTGCAGCATTGCTTTTCGTAGTTTCTTCCTTTCAAAAATGTTTTTATCACCTATTTATTCTGTTCAGTCGTAATATTTCTCATCTTTCGAAATATTCAATCCTTGAAACGTATGAGCGGTTTTTTTTTGTCATTAATTCCCATTCCTGAATTTTGCATCGTTCGAGACCAACTAAAGTGATCATTTGAATATCAAATATCTTCGATGAAATTGATTCAAAGTTGCAATTTGTCAGCAATTGTCTCCATATGAAGTAGATGTGTTAATTTGTTGATTGTATAGTGATTTTTTTTTCCATTATTCGCAAATTTGAAATCAGCTCTACTGAGAGATTCATTTCATTGCAAATATTGATGGCCACATAAACATGGCCATATTCGCAAATTTCATTGCAAGAACTTAATGCCGACAAGGATTTCATAAAGAGACATCGATCAGCGATATAGCACAAACTATGCTAGCAAAAGAACAACTATAGACGCTTTCTGAGCTCTTGAATTGGTCACTAGCGCTTCACAAGTTGCCGAGAAATGTAATATATGCAAAAGAACGTTTCCACACTTTAAGTTATCCGATTGCTCTCGCATATCTTCTACGAAAGATTAGTTTTTCTCTCATTCTAACAAGGTGAAATGAATGCAAAATTTTCGGCACCTTCAAATACCCAGAGCTATTCTCAAAATCGATGGATCAGCACGAAATATGTTAAAATGGGTTCTTCTTTGAAGCACATTGCTGCCACTGAGTTTTGTTACTTACTCTAGTTACAGCTGCTTTTGAGTGGAAACTACCTGAATAGATGCGGGAGGGGGGAGATAGTTGTGTTCAGAGGGTTAACGAATCTCGAAGGTCTGGAAGCCTAAAGATCTAAAGTATTTTTATTCGAAATCGCCCGCAAATTAGATGATATATGATTTTTTTTTCTATTCCACTTATGGTAATTGAATTATCGTCTCCTTTAAAAATCATCTGTCATGGAGGTGGAGGCATTCTTAATATGCAAATATATTGCTTAAAGTATGCTAATTAGTAGAAGCACATTGCATAAATGTTGCTATATGAATGATGTATTGACGCTATTCTTCTTGAAAGTCTTAAAAAATTAGTTATTAGCGCATATGAGTTTCGTTAGACCTTTAAAGGGACGATACGTCAATAAGAGGATCGTAGAAATTCAAATGGCAATAGACCTGATCATAAAAAATTCTCCATCCACATCTTATCCGCAATAAGCTGCTAGGAAACATTAGAAAATAATTTCATCTCAATATAAACGATTCGTTAAGAAACCATAGACGAAAAAGAAAATTCTGCATCGCACTATACATATACATCAAAGTTGTTTAGGCATTCACCAAGCACGCATTGCCTTCAAGTAAACAACATTGCTGCCGATGAAGATATGTCGAGAGGCCTAAGGCCACACAATTCATCTCTTAATTGATATCCATGAACTTATACGGGTATACGTATTTTCCGCGTCAAAATGTGAAATCAATCCGAAAACGCAAAACTCGTTGTTATTGCCTTATTGACAATGCAAGTAAAGCACAATATATAGAAGCGTTTGATTGGAAGTTGAACAAAGGTACATAAATAAAAATGATGTAGTCTTAATACTATATGCTAGTGATACCAAGAGGCTGATGTTCAATTACCATCTTTTGTTTGATAGTATATATATATATATATATATATATATATATATATATATATATATATATATATATATATATATATATATATATATATATATATATATATACAATTTAATGAGTTTTTGATGTACCGTTCAAAATTTCCGCATCGTTTTGTTGCACTTGATCTCTCACTATTAAAGTGATCCTTTCAATACGTGTGAAAAGCTGCCGCTATAATTTGTGTATTTCGGTAATTTTTTGGTTTTGATGCTTACAACGAATTGCAAATTTCTTTTGCAATTTTAATTTTATTTCGATTTAATCGATTTCATCTTTTATTTGATAGTATTTGAATTTGTCATGAAGTTCTGATTTTTCTACTACGAATAATTCATTCATCTCCTTTCAGTTAATATTTAAATTTTTATTCCATTTATTCAAGAGAACTTTTTATTGCGTTTATTCAGCTGTTTTTTTCACCTCGATTACATTTATCTTTACTGCATTATATACATCGATCTTCTATTCCTTGAATAAGATTTTCCAATTTTCATTCGTTCAAAAAATTTTCTTTTTTCATAAAATTGTCGTTGGTGTTAGTGAAGTGTGTATTTGCCGAGCGATGAATTCGACGTTATAGCAGCATAGCATTCAACGATCTCATCTCCATTCGATAATAACACGGCATATTCTCAAATAATATTATTGCATTTGCCACAACGATGTCCTTAAAGCTTTCGGCTTTTTACAACATTACATTTTGATGCGAATATCTCCTACAGGAATAGTTCTTAGTTCACAATCCACTTTGATGTTATCGTCTCGTATATGAGTTCTCCGAGAAAATTCCAATCTCAATAAACTTTATTTAATATGCATTTGTGCTCGGTTAAAAAATTCTCTAGGATAGTTCCTCTTCATTTTGTTCGTATGATGTTAGATACTCTCTTGGAATATCAATGCTATATTTGAAGTTATATCCCCTAAATAATGCTCATCTTGCTTTTCGGAGCACTATATTGCACTCCACCTTTTCGTCACCAATAGAATTCTCGCTTCTTTGTTGCTGTTAGGAACAAGCAAAAAATAACTTCGAGAATTACTGTTATAGGTTGAAACTAGGTTCAGACTGCTTCGAGAATACGTTGAGACTGTTATTGTCTGTATAAGATTCGTATCTGCACTTCAAAAGTTGAATGCAAATCAAAACTAAGCAAACGGTAAGATGCAGATAGAACCGAAAAAGGAGAAGGGTGAAGAATGTCGGAGAACAGGAGCCCCGGATGCGCAGTCCGAAATAGAGGAACCGATTGGACGGAATAGAAAATGCAACGTCGAAAAATACCCGGAATTGAAAGAAATCTTTTCGATTCGTCACTAATTTGTGCGCTAAGAATAAATTTTAACGCCGTAGAAAAATAATCATTGAATTAGCGAGTTTTGACACAATTGGCCTAGAAACCGAGAAATTCGGCTGAAATCACTGAAACAATTGGGGCATTAGACAATTGAAACATCCCTCTATTTAGAGAAAATTTTTCGTTTCAAGAAGCATCAGTATTATAAGTGACAATGTGATACGTTTGAGAGCAAACATTCATCAGTGATTTCTATCTATCCTCTCCGAGCGATCGTTCATATCGTTCATACTAGTCATCGTATGTTTCGCCTCTATAATGCCACGATTGGTTCGAATCACTGCAATGCTTTTATTGCTTAAATACTCAACGGTCGTTGGACTAAGGTTTGTTTTTATTTCGATTTATTTCGGCTTTTTACGCTGTCGTTTAACAACCGACGAGGCCATATTAATTCATACAACAAATCACTTATATTATGGTGAAAAGACTCTCTTGCAGTTTGCAATCAATGCTTCTTTATCTGCCGAGAGGTTTTCAAGGATTTGCGCTCAAAATTCTGCAAGGAATTATACGAGCATCATGGATTTGAAGCAGTATTGTTTCCTCTATCGGCATTTTTTGAATTGTTGAGTAGTCAGGATGTCGCTCGTCCTCCTTTTCCTCGCACTTGAAGCACCGTTCCTCTTTCAACCATTTCAACACTGTGGGTCTACACGCTCATTTCTTTCGGTGAAATTTTTTCTTTTGCTTGCAAACTTCAGGAATCTCCTTCCATCGATTCCCGGGCAAGAATTTCTCACTTCCTAACCCTTGCCTGCAATTCTTTTATCGCTTGGGATCCTTTTGCTGCATATTTTGCTCACTGCCTATTTGCGTCCCTATCTAGAATTTGCTAACTGTTGTGAGTATGTTTTAACTTTCGGTTCAGTGGAATGTTTCACTGTCTAGCATAAGTAGAAAAGAACAAACTCTCAAAGAAAATCGCGACCTCCATAATAGCGAATATCACTTCGACGAGATTTTTATCTATCTTCCATTATTTTTGCACGCAAACGTTTCTCGAAGAAGAAAGGGCAACTGGAAGTGTAAGAGCGAACATTTTAAGAAAAGAAAATTTTAGACGAAATGAAATTTCGCGTTAAATATTTGTTTGAAGAGGTTTCCATGAAGAAAACACTGTGGATACGATAATGCAGCAAGAGCCGAATAGCTTCTTAGAAGCACTCCTGCAGATCGACGATCCAAATCGCGAGGAGCATCTCGGCGACGATTTGAACAGATTCTATTTTTACTGCCGGACGTGCACGCATGGAAGGCGTTGATAGCTTCATGATCGGGATTATTTCATCGAAATATAATGGCAACACTTGAAAATTCGCTCTCTCAAAAAACTCAAAAAATCTATTCGTACTTGCTGATCCTTAGTATAGAAGTGCAACAACATATCATGAAATTATGCCAAAGCCTTGCCCACTAGATAGCATTGAGATTGATATCTCATTTATTCATTTCAAGGTTTTATAAACAATCAAAATCGTATTTTCGAGTATTTCGCATAACATGTTCATAGTAGATTTGTTTACGAGTGAGTTCATCTCGAATCTATCGAAGAACGTTTACTGAAATAGAACCGTGTAACGGTACGAAGGAACAGCACATCAAAAATGTGGGCAGATAACTTCGCTGCATTCGTTTCTCTATTCTCTATATAGGTGAAAATTTGTAATAAACACAGGTATTCGTCAAATGAACAGATATAGTTTGCAAAATTGACAGAGGGTCACTCCGGTCCTCAGCATGGTTTCGAGGAAAAAGAAATACGATTCAGATAAATTGCAGAACATTCCTCTTGATGAGATTTTTTTTTGGATTGTATTGACCTATGTCTTTATTTTTCAACATTTAGTTTGTCTGCTTTAATTGTTCGACTATATCAATAAGTACTACGAAAACTGCGGGCAAAACGAAATGGCTCCTCGATGTGACACTGCGGAATAAATAATGCATGATGCTATCGTTAGAAAAAAATATTCTTCATTTTACTTTACAGTTTAATGTCAGTAACCTAAAGGAAACTTTATACGCATTATTCCATCTCCCACATTCTTAACTTCTTCCTCGAAGCAAAGTGAATATAACTGACCCTCCTCTCAGCGTTCAGGTGCAAATTTTCAATTTTGTTCTGGCCCACTCGTTAATTGCTCGTAGGATTAAAACTACGCCCTGCTAGAATGCCATTCCACTGCCAATGATTGTTTAAATGAAGCGATTCGTAATTTTTTTCTCATTTGTCTATTTAATTTTCTTTTCTCTATTATCATTCTCTATAATGCTTGGAAATTAGCAAGCATTTTTTAAACAGTGAAACCATTCGCAGTAACAAAAATAGTTTTCTTTGAAGAAGTTGAAAGAAATAAGCGATAAAAAGCGGCAAATACGAGTCTCTGATCACAACAAGCAATGAACTATGAAGTTATCAGGTATTTATTTATTAGATATCACGCAGCAATCCGCCAAGAAAAAAAAATTTCTCGAACTAAGCTTATTTTCATTCATGTGAACAATACTTCGATAACATGTGGAAAAGAGTTGTGTAAATATTTATTGCTTTGAGTCGTAAATGTACACATAAGGCCGATTATACGAATCATTGATTTATTAAGAGATACATTATAGTACTCAAATGAGACTTTTCTATTTGCAAATTCCTCGAAATGTCAGAAAAGCGATTTATTAAGGAAATGATTTTAGAGCACATAATGCTTCACATATTTGAAAAAAAAAAGGATTTATTTTCTCAATTATTCAATATAGACGATGTTTTAATGACTAAAGGTTTCTTTTTGAGTTTAAAAATGCAGTTATTTTTTATCAACTTTAAATGAGGATTTCCTTGATAAAGAACAGTAGGAATAACCGAGGCGAATGAAGAGAGTCTTTAAACGACTATAGAGGGGGAGGGGGAGGGGTGGTGGGTAATTCTTTGCAGTACGATATCATAGAGGTATATGGAACTATGCTCGTCACGGTCCCATTTTGCTAACGTTTATTTAAACAGCAAAAAAAAAACCCATAAAAACTGCGTCGTTGCGTTTAAGTTTTTTTTGAATTTCATTTAGAGTACTATTTAATTTAATTGTGCATCAATCAGTAGTGACAATTCTTGTAAAAACGACACAAAAAATTGCGGGGATGCTGTCTGATACGTTTTAATTGCGCATTTGCGTTGTTGCTTAGAATTGCACAAAATAACGAGTAGCATTTTTATCAACCGCATCTAATTGCCTCTTTGCACGATACGAATTCGGCGTGAAAAACAATAAAATTCTAAGATATTCGGGAATTACTTGTAAGAACTTGTGCAAAATTGATTTCCAAGAGCTGACACCATATCTGCGCCCATGTATGTATGTGTTTGTTTGCCTCTGCCTACTTCAGAGTTTTAAATGAGGCAACTAAAGAAGCTAGAGTTAGGAAATTGGTCACCATAGAGTGTAAATGAGGTGGATGAACTCCTGTATTGTCTTTCACGTTGATTAGTGAATTTTGAAAGAATTTCTATGTATTTAAAAATGCTGCAAACTTTCATGTATTTGACACCGGTCATATTCCCACTTTTCCTGCATTTAAGTGACAAAAAAAGTCGGCCGATCAGACCTGCAAGAATCTAAATGCGAATTGAGCAAGCTTCTTTAAAGCGTTTCTCAACTTCTTTATTTGAAGAAATAAAAGCGAATAGCAATAAGCTTGCGAATAATTTAAGACTGCCGGAGACAAAAAATATTAGCGTAACACACTTTATGCGGATCACAGTGTCTTTCTAAATTCAGTCATTGCATAGAATTACTAGAGCAATATTAGCTACAAAACGTCCTCACATCTTCCCGGTATAATGGTGAACGCGCATAAAACAACGTCAACACCGTGCAACGTCGAACCCCTTTGGTAGAGCTCATCAACGGTATGATAAAAGTTGAAAAAAGGAATCTGCTTTGACTACTACTTTTACAATTTCATGCTAAAACGAGGGCACTATGGAGAACACATGCGTATACCTGTGTTTTTGTTAGTTTATCTTTCAGGTAAACCTTTCAATAAATAAGCGAGAAAGGCTATGATGACAAACTTTGGTGAATGAAAACCAATCCACAGGATGGCCTTCAGTCTCAAAATTTGTTAGGATCATCACTCTTTTTTTGACTTACTGGCATTTACTCCATCAACAAGTGAATAAGAAAGAATCATGCGATGCTTAGAAAGAACTTATAAACCATACACACGTCTCATAGTAATGGATCTTGGAATATGCCTAAAAATTCGCATATATTTCACGATCTATCCGGTTGCACTTTTCATCAATAAGCTCATATTTACGAGTACACTGAGACAAGAAAGAAAAATCTTTTCAATGTGTTGTAATATTCTTAACACACCAAAGCGATCGGCTTAGCCATTATCTTGTGTAATATAATTCTTTCGCTACATGAAAAGAGGGTTCTTCATTGTCCATTAACAAGGAAGGTTGTCATGGTAGCTTTGATACCTTCATGACAACCATATAACAACAATCATTTCAAGGATGAACTCAGAATAAATAATCACGTCAAGTGTTTCGATAGTCGCATCAACGTCTCGTCGTTTCGCACGTGCATTCAATAGAGGGCAATGATATCTTGCAGAAAGCAATTTGCATTTTTTTTTCAGTTATAGTTTTGCGTTTAAAGCGTGAAACAAACAGTTTTTGATTTGATGCTAAAAAGAACTCTACGACTAAGTAATATCTACCACCTTTATATTTGCTAACATATAACTAAGCAATACTATAAGCACTAATATAAATGTGCTATTGCTTTTTATTAATCCACTTATTAGTGTAAACGTAACAATGATGGAAGCGTTTACTCAAGATTGTACAATATATGCGAGACACACTTCTTTTTTTGTTCTATTTTTTTTCATAGCTCAAAAAGAATTTCTAGAGAAGAAATAAAAAGTTGTGAGCAATGAAGATACCGTCATTTCTAAATAACTGCAGAAAAAAAAAAAAGAATTTCAAAATTGCTTTTTTCCGATAGTTGTTATAACAAAATATATTAATTTCCACTTATTAATTTATCACGCTTTCGTTAATTTGCCGTTAACAAGTCGCATTATAGCGATAAGCGCATCATTCCTTCTATCGATTTCGATGTTTCACTTTCATAAACTTTCAAACAGCAGTGAAAATTTCGAATATAATAAGGCATACTTGAACGTAATCTCATACACCAACTTTCATGCCGATTAACTAAATTTAAAAGAAGTCATATAAACTGAAATGTGCTCAAAGTTTGAATAAATGTCCCAGCCGGTGGAAAAGAGATTAGCCGCGAAGAGTTTTCGAATTGCTGGCTTGATATGTGCTTTTTCATTCCGTTCCTCTTGACAGGAATTTTTCTTAACTTCTAAGTTTCTTTCTGCCGAAATTAATAGATTGAAGTGGCTTATGACGTGATAGGCCGTCCTAGAGTGCACGTTATACTTCTAGAATTGTGCTACTCCGGACTTACTGGTTCATGAGTTGACAAGCAAATATATACGCATGCATACCAGCACAGACACTATGTCATCCAGGTGCACAACAAATCCTATTGAGGTCGGAAATGTAAATCCTCAGCAATCATAGTGAAATCTGATTGAGCAAAAATCATCCTATGTTACGGAATAAATCATGCGCCTGAATTTTTTTTTTTCGTAAGAGCAACTACCGCTTGAAATCATTCAGCATTGTGTTCCATAACTTTCACGTGTCTCATCGACGAACGTCCGCCGCCTATTACATCTGACGTACCATTTGCTCGGGGGCAATTTCAACTTTAAAAAATATTGGGAAATATGAGCCACTTTAAGCAGGCGTATGATCATAAATAATTCTCAATGAAGTGCATCGCTGCCACACTCATGAAATCAACAAAATTTCCTAGCGGAAAATATTGGTCGATATCAATCGTAGTGCTCCATGCTCAACGATCAATGAGTTCGCCAAATTTAAAAATCATTTTGTTCATTGAAGAGAACGATTTTGGTGCAATAGTGCAGAATATTCGCTTCATCAGCAATCATAGAAAGTGCAAAAGCGCGAAATAACGGTGGGCCTATATAATAATTCCACAGACTGTATCAACCAACTGCATAAATACTCAAAAGAAAGCATACGACGCCTTGTAGCCCTTCTCACTTCTCTGTCTTTTAACCATCCCCATCGTCGCTCTCATGCACTTGGCGGTTGCAGCCGAATTCTTGCGAAGAACGATGTCTGAAATTGGAAATGTTGCCTCAAGCATGTATATATATATATATATATATATATATATATATATATATATATATATATATATATATATATATATATATATATATATATATATATATATATATATATATATATATATATATATATATATATATATATATATATATATATATGCAAATACATTTGTTTTTGTATGCGTGTTCATGCAGCTGCTTAAAGGGCAAACGTTAGAACTGTAGATTAAGATTCGATCCCTTCGGGTCATGTGATTTTCAAATGCATGAAGAGCGAAAATATGTTTCTGTATAATATGTAAATAACCTGAAACAAGCGCAGTGCTATTTCTTGTGTTTTTTATATGTGGGTTACTTGAAACATGTATTTGGACAATTTCGTTTGATTCAGCTGTAAATAAGATAGGTAAACTGCGCTATATAATTATGTCCTACTCATATTTCGGATGCAAACTTTTTGGGCTGCTGGCAGTAAATGAAAGGGATTCAACCTTTCGTCCAATGTCATTTCTTACGAAGTTTGAGGAAGAAAACAATCCTTTAGCCATTTCCCTAATTCGTAGTTGCATAAAGAGCGATTTTTATATATAGTAGTGTTCAAGGAGCAGAAAATAGGAAGAAACTATGCATATACCGAAATTCCAAAACAGTCATGGATGACAAAAGGGAAGGCATTGCTCGAAGTCGGAGACCCGGAATTCTACCGAGATTTCTACACAGCAGATAAATTCATTGTTCCTAAAGTTCTTTATTTAAAATTACACCTTAAAATGGTGATAGAGTCGCTCGTGTGTTAAATTCATGGCGTTCGATTTTTTTTTTGCTCAAAGATTTATTCATGTCTGATTCGTCCAATATCAATTTTATGAAACAAGAAAAAAGCAAACAAAAGAATTAACCAACCGTTTCTATTAATATGGAATTAATATTGATGCATAGATGCGCTGAATTTTATGAATCACATCTCATATGTTATTATTATGGAAATAGCTGTGTGATCTACATGATAGGTGATATACTATCCGTCTCTTCAAGTTGTATGCTCATTCTTGTAATCGATTCTTCTCACCGTTGCAACCTATTTCTTCCTAGAGTGATACAACATATGATCCTATACGATAATGTGCAAGATTTTCGAGTAATTTTTACCTCAGGCGCACATTTACTGGTTTATGATGGTTTCATTTACTCAGTTGTTCGCCGAATTATCGTCGCCTTTTTTGATATAAAAGTTAGCGCCGTTTTATATGATAAACATTTTTTTTTTCAACGACTCATGAAATGCGTTTTATTTTGGAAATGATTGCTGATGACAAAACAACACTC
Source organism: Ascaris suum (assembly GCA_013433145.1). NCBI lineage: Eukaryota > Metazoa > Nematoda > Chromadorea > Rhabditida > Ascarididae > Ascaris > Ascaris suum. The sequence continues at coordinate 16,575,756 of CM024168.1, forward strand.
CAGAAAAAAAAAGTAGTGAAACTTTTTCGAAATATCACTAAAACGATAGAAAGAATATAATATTTTGAAAAGAGGAAACAAATAGAAAAAAAACAGGTTAAAGTAATTATCATAGAGATCGAATTCAACAAATTCAATAATAGGCGATAAAAATTTTGAAATTCGAGCACTCGAAATATTTGTAAATCTTACGAGAGTGTTTCATTGGTCGGCAAATGAATAATTCTAATTTTTGGAGTCAATGAGTTCATCGAAAAATGAGGAAAATATGAAGAAATTATCGCAACAATAGACGATAGCAAGCGTAGTAAAAAAAAACCTTAAAAATATCAAATCCTTTCTAAGCCTTTTTTTTTTCAATTCATTTACGATCTATGCTATACAACTGCCTGTCATAGTTAAGACCAATATGTTGTTCAACTGCCGATCGGCATACATGTAGTTCAATACATCAAATTGTATTTGAGAAAATTTCAATTTTGTTTTTGCACATGCTGAACCTAAGTACATCTCTTCACGTTCAGTAGACTTCTTCTAAGCTGATCCAGTGCTATGCTTGTGTATTTGTGCCATAGATTAAAGTTCAATATGAAGTATTGGGCCGCTTCGTCAAACTCAGCACATTATTTAGCCGAAGAACGAGTATAAATTACTTGTCATTTTACATTTCTATTAATATGTCGTCCCGACGATTAGACCTTTAAATTCACTAATAGCATCGATAGCTGTTCATGCCTTTAATCGAGATGTTTCGCTGGAAGCTCTCGATATTCACTAACTTAAATAAAGCGTATAAAATAAAACCATGCAGATTTTTCAACTTTTCCATCTGAATTTGTCAATTAAATATAACCAATAGGTTCTATAGTTTGAGAAGTTTTATTTTCGAAGCCATAGAAAAGTTCTTAGAATTTAGCAAACAATATAGATCGTTGCAGCATTTTGTCAATAAATGTTAAGTACTGTAATAAAAAACTATATTTTGAATACTCGTACATTTGCTCTATTTATTTCATTGAAATGTGAGCACTTCTATAGAGAAGCTCTTTCATCTTGCACAATTTACAAGGTACACAAAAAAAAAAAGACGAAAGTGCAAATGAGGTCTCACGATATCTCTTTATGCAATGAGAATTTTATATTTCTAAGCGGAAAAGAGTGGAAAGATTTTAACGTCAAACAGAATCATTTTGATAGGTTGGCGAAACCAAAAAAAAAAACGTATCTTTCAATCAACACATTCGATTCTCAAGAATACAACTCCACAATACAATATAGAAGGTGTTCTATGAAGTACAATCGAAAATTTTCAACGTAATTTACTTCTTATAAATGTATCAAAATGTAAATTGGTATTTTATTTGCTAGGCATATTTATGGAGAAAATGGGCAGTGTAGTGTCGATTAAAAGAGAATATATTTACACCAATCAATGTACAACAATACTACAACGCCATAAACATATAACAAAACGAATGAATATTTTAAGCCAAAAGAAAAAAAAAAAAGAAGTTGCAAGGGCTAGAATGTTTTATGAACTAAAAAACAACTTCATCGATTAGTTTGATATTGTGATGATTCCATAGTGATAAATATATTCCACAAGAAAAAAAATCACTATCTCCACGGTAACGTTTAATTTTTGAAAACAAAAACATTGATTCCTTTACAATAAATTTAATTAAATAGTTTTTCAATATCGCCATAATGATCTGATGGAAAATTGTTCCGAAGAAATTAGCATTTAATAGGGTGATTTTGAAAAAAAAAAACTGAAATAATATAAAGAATATGTAATTTAAAAGCATCGAAATAATCAAAACTTTGATTTTCAATTGCATTGAAGTAATTCTTGTGAAATAATTCATAGATATGGCCTATTTTTCCTCGAGTACCAATTTTTTTTCTAGTATTTCATATTTGCTAAATAATCGAACTAATATCGCATTCCTCTAAGGTTGATTGCGTTGATATTCTATATGAATTAAGTCAAAATATAGATGTATAGCGAAATTAAAAGTTAATTTGTAATGTTCGACCGTCTGATCTATATTGTTTCTGTTACTTCAATAAACTGATGATGCGGAATAAAACTGCCGAAAATTTTCAATATTTTTTGCCCTAAACTAAAATTTAAATTCCCATTGTCGAAATAAACAGATTGAAATGAAACGATAAAAAAAATTTTAGCTGCTTTCTTTCGCCAACTAAACTTGAAAGTACGAGTGAAACGGTCGAACAACAACAACTCACTAATTTTATGCTGTTTAAACGTATCAAAAGGTATTTAAAAGTGGGCGAATTTCTCATCGCAATAAACGGCGACAAATTATATTCCAATATGGTGAGTGAAATAGCACCATAAAATGAAGCCATATATGGCGCATATAAAGATTCGGCTAATTAGGACAGCATAGATATAGACATAAATAAAAATACACCTATGAAGAGAACATAACTCACGTATAATATATCAACAAATAAAATATCGACGAATGAAACTAAAAAAAAAATTGTTGAGTAATTCTACTCTCAAATTTTTGCACAGAAAATGAATGATGAAAGAAAAACTTTAAAGAAAATATAGGACAAACGAATAGCGGTAAACATTGAAACGATATTTACTATAATAGAGAACAAGCAGGACATTTCGGGTGAAAAAAAAACAAAACAAAACGAAAAATGGAATTAACGCTAATAATAATTTTGAGAGCAAAATTAAATGAAAAAAATATCGCCGTTGATGCGAAAATACACTTTGAAAAATGTTCAGAAAAAAAAAAAACGAAAAACAAATTCATTCTGAGGAATTCTCATTTAAAAAATATCAAAAATTTTTTCAGCGAAATTCTCGAATTCTTCAATGTTAGTTTTCATATATATATATATATATATATATATATATATATATATATATATATATATATATATATATATATATATATATATATATATATATATATATATATATATATATATATATATATATATATATATATATATATATATATATATATATATATATATATATATATATATATATCAAACTGGTGAAAATCTCATTTCATTCTATAGAATAAGAAACTTTCATGAAATATGAGCAGATATTATTTTGAAAGGTGAAATTCCCTTGCGCATAAGTTCAATTCATCGAAATGTCGAGAATGATTATTAGTCGAGTTCAAATTTAAACAAATCTGTTTCAATTTTCCACATAAACTATCATTGTAGTGACAATATGTCAAACGCACTTGTAACTTTCTGTCGAAAGATCCTAGCCCACCATTGTTGTTTATGAGATTATACAATCTTTATACATCTAACGGCTATATATACATGTTCCCATCGTAGTAGTAATATCGCATAATAGAGAAGTTAAATTTTCTTTTAGTTGTATCATTATAACTTAAAATACCCTTCGAATTTGAAATTCACCTTGATAACAATCGACTCATAAAGCCGATACAATCAAAACATATGCATAAGAAAATCTATGGTGTCGAAATTTGAAACACTAGCAGAAATAATGAAAGAAAATGGTTGATGAGGAAGACTCTTGTAGGTGATTTCCATTAGAATAACTTGCATCTCAATATATTGTTCAATGGTTTATTGAAGCACTAGATCACCACCACGCCCTCATTGATAGAGCAGTTAATATCCAGAAAACACATCGTGACAATCTCGAATGCCGTTTATTTCATAGACAATTTCAATTGGGACTTTCTTTTCTTTCCCACAATGCAGTAAACGATTGCTGAATATTTTTACATAAGGGCTTATCTCAGTTGAAAAAACTCACTGAAATAATTACAATAAGGCTGCGATCACCACAAATTAAAACAGAAATTAGCAACTTACTGAAGAAAATAAAATTCATCTCATCACAGTAGAGTGTCCTAAGTGACGCTGCCTAGAAAGAATGAAAGCAGTAAAGCTAAATGCATTTGAAGGCTGATGGAGCTATAAAAAGGCACGACGGCTCCTGAAGTCACTTGGTGGGGTTAGATGCTGCTCGACGGTACAGCGTTTTGCACCACCCATTAATGGATCGGTGCCCAACCTTATCGCTTGCTCGATTTCCTGGAATTTTATTATCATTTAAGGAGCAAATCCATCTCATACATACGTATATCCCACTCGTTTCCCTTCTCTTTATAAAGAACCCAACTGCAATTCCCTCTCCACTGGAAGGAGTGCAATACCATCCATTTTAAAGAAAAAACTTAATATGCAACACTTCACAGCACCTATCATAAAATTGTTCGGTGATGATGCACCATGTTTTGTAGGAAGCACCTCTCAGAAATTGAAAGGGAGAATGGCGGGAGCTGAGAAGAGGCGGGAGTGAGGAATTGGAGGCATGACGGCGTGAATGTTCTATTGGACATCTTCCTCGATATGCGAATTTGCCTGCTTGCCCACCAACTAAAGCCATCGAATGCTGGATGAAGTTTTATTAAGCATGCAAATTCGATTGACAATGCAATTAGAAGCGATCGCTTTGATGAGCACAAGTTCAATATGCAAATAAGCGATATGATAGGCATGCCATGCATACTTAACATTCATATAAATTAGCAATGCTATTGCATAATAAAAATTTTGCGCAAACTTTTTCAAATCCTCTTTTTTTTCCTTAAAAGATGGAAATTTACGATTCATATCCACTGATACCACACCATAAAACTTTGAAGAAAATCCCTTGGCGTCATAAATTTGTTCACATCTTGAAATATTTTAATTTATGGGGGCAAACATTTTTCTTCTCAAAAATCTCACAACTATGACAACAATAAATATTGTTTCATATATGAGAAAATCGGATATTCTTTTCCAATTTTAGTATGGATGAATGGAAGAACGACATCGAGGAGGGGCTTCAATTATGTTGAAATATTTATTTTTGTAGAAACACACAGAATAAAATCGTATGCAATGGATATGGGGGGGGGGGGGGGTTGAGAAAGATCCAAGACAATTAGATGGGTTCATTGACGGCTAGAACCGCGTCTTTTCTATAGATGAAGAAATATTTATGGAACGCAGAGAGATACTACTAAAGTGATCAAGTTATCAGAAGTTAAACAGAAGGTTTGTAAGAGTAAGAGTTATTGAAGAGAATGTTAGAAGCGACAGCTCATCAAAGATTAGGCAGAGGATTTTATACAATGAGGATTTCAGATAGAATTTTTGAAACGGGAGGCTTATTGAGGACTAGAAAGAATGCTTTTTTTTTTTCAGAGGAAGAGTTTAAAACAGGTTTTTCTAAGATGAAGCATCATTTCGATTCTAAGGACTAAGAAATTTGGCGGAGCACAGAAAGGCACCGTTTACAAAGCCAACAGGTTTTTATTGGAGACCAATCAGGAGGTTAAAAGTCTACGACAGGTTCTTTGATAACGAAGATTTAAAACAAAAATTTTTTTAAAAGAAAGAATGCTTATCAGATATTGGATGGGTGACTTTATGTCCCTTTATGTTTCTGATATGTCTCCCCTTGAATGGTGAGGATCCCGATCCCGAAGATTAGGGTCTACAGCGAACTCGAAAGATTGGAAAACGCCCCATTCTTTTACGACGCTTTTCATATTGTTCATATTACTGTGCTGTTCGTTTTCATGGGAAGCTGTAATAGGAACAATTTCCGAAAACCTGCAGTCCTGGCGTATCTTTGGTAATTGGTTCGGTATGGAAGTCACGGCTGAAGCCCAAAGTGGTGCATATTTTTCCCAAACGCAGTTGCATGCTTTGTTAAATGGCGATGGTAGCAAAGATTTTTGGTGCTCCTTGCAAAAGAAGAGTATTCGCTTCGTGGCTAATGAGAGGGGACTGTAATAATGTTAGGTTGTGTTAGAATGAGGAAGGAGTGTTGCAACGCCACTCCCCTGTTGCAAAAATGGTAGGAAATGAGATGACGAGCATTGTTCAATTTTGAAGCTGTTAGGATTAGCGTCGTAGTTTTCGGCAAGTTATTCGCTCTTATTTCAGTTTTTTTTTGAATATTTGCATTTTTGTTTTGGAAATTTTGGTCCGCGAATGATGGTGGTGAATGATGATGTGAGGGAATTCTCATAACTGTGATGTCTTTATATGGAATTGAGCCTGTTTAATCTCTGCTCTTAAATGTTGAGTATGGAGGCGGAATATCGGACTCTCGAAGGTTGCAGCTCGACATGTTGCATCATATTTCATTATGCTGGGAAGTAAAGTAGATAAGAGTATACTTTGAAAACCGTGTTAAAAAAACAGCATTAGTTTGTAACGTCCTCGTAGATTATTTTCTTTCTTGTGATAATCAGAAGTTGTTTCTACTGCTGTTTCTTATTGTCCTTAATTCTCGGAATCGGTACTATGTCGCATATCCCCTGTGTGTGCGACTACTTTTACTTTTCCTCGACATCGGAAAGAGAAAAAGCAAATATGAAAGGTGGGGAGAGGACAGCAAGCTGTGAAACCCCGGCAGCAATGGGTTTTTCTTTGAGCACCGTCTGGGCTACACAGCTCAACATTAACGTTGTGTTGGAAAGTTTCTTGATATGCTACGAATGTCTTCGTTCATTCGAGACATGCTTCCATTTCACATTCATATTTCACATCCGTATGCTTTTTGACTGCATCCACATTATCTCCATATCATCTTTTACGACAAACTGTTGTTTCTCCGATGACACGTGTGCGCAATGCTGCCTTTCAGCATTTCTTATTCCAATAAGTTGCATCACGTAGTTTCCTCATGTTTTGTGAGTTAATGCAGTTTTTTCGCTTGCGACCGCAGAATTCGCGCTTCCAACATCACTCACAGAGATGACGAAAACAACCGGGCACCTGCAGAGGCCCTGGCTGGCGGGGGATTGGCTACAGCAAATCTCCGCGTAGAGGAGTTTTTGATGGCAGGATCCGCCTCATCCCGCGGTCCAAAGTTTATAATTCATCTTAATGCGGGATCCCGCGAAGGGGTTGGTGGTGAAGTCCGAACACTAATGTGTACATATATGCGTACGTATATATATATATATATATATATATATATATATATATATATATATATATATATATATATATATATATATATATATATATATATATATATATATATATATATATATATATATATATATATATATATATATATATAGACATGTTTCCTAGATCTCTCAGTGAAAGCATAAACCCGAATGTATTTTCCAAAGTATTTAACGAAGATAAATCCTAAGCCCAAAACACTGTTCGTTAAACAAAACCCCAGAAGATTTAGGAAAAGCAAGAATTCATCTCAAATGAAGTTTTTTTAAGGCCTTTTTTTCGTAATTGAAATGTAACATGAAATTCTTCTACTCTATAAAAATGTTGAAAATAGAGTAACTTCTGATTCAATGAATGAAACAGCTTTTTCAATAATAAAAATTAATGAATTTGTGACCTCTGTGAGCTTTATGCAAAACTTGAGAGTAAATCCATGACAAATCCAAAAGTGGCGTGAAAAGACGAACGATGAAAAACTGCATCAAACCTGTATCCAGCAATCATAAATTGGAAGGCCACCATGAGGCTGGAAATTCTCTTCAATCCACGAACGATTATAATATGAAGAGATGTAATAGTGGCCAGGGTCAGGTAATACTGTTACGATTGTGAGTCGCTTGCCATGCAAAAGTCTCGATGAACTGAAGGATTAACAGTAGTTGACTAGCTTACGTTACAAAACTTGTATACATGGAGTAAGTAAAAATTGAAGCGATTACCATATTTGCTCCCCATAAATCTTCTTATCAAGCATCGCAAAGTGCGGCGATGCTCATTTTTAGCAAACCTTTACCTCTTTCTCTACTCCAAATGAATCGGCTTGCTAGCAATTCTATCCGCAGATGCGTTAAATAATAACACTGCTGATGTCATGTGTTGGTACCAGGCATCGATATCGTAAGCGTACCTCTCCTCTCCCTCCCTCTCACCTCCTCTCACCTTCCGAAGCGAAAAAAAATTTTGCATACGAGATTTCAATAACTTACTTCCTTAAGTATTTTCCCTAGTATCGTATCCCTGAAGACATCGAAGTGGCTATATTCGTCAAACGTATCACGTTAAGCAACACATTTTTGCACGCTCGATTAACTGACTGAATGTTTTTCAAAGCATTTAAAAAGCGAAAAACTTATAAATAATAAGCGTCCATCATAACGAATTTTGTCAAATTTAGGTGACTATTTTATGAAAACCTCATTTGTAAGATTTTGCGATTTCGCTTCAGTTGATGCATTTTCAAAACTGCGATTACGATTCAGTTGTACTCCACCGGCTACTCAAAATAGGCGAGCCTTTTGAAAATTACTCTCAAATACCTGTTGCAGACTTTTTAAGTGATAGACGAATTTATACCCACTCCCGTTCCGCTCACCTCCTCTCCTCTCATCTCACAATTAGTAGGTAGTATTCGTGAGACGAAATAATACGATACTAGGAGGGAAATACTTACTTTTTCAGCTGAGATCAAAATCGGATAGAAAAAAACTTTACGAGAAGACAGCGATCGAAAAATGCCGAAACAAACGAAAATTTTTTCCCATGACCCTTTCCATGTTCCAGCTGAAGTCGCGATCAAAGCTGGATAATTAGATGTAGCTTCGAGTAAATTAATAGGAAAGTGGACGGAAACCAAGAAGCACAAAAAAGAGAAATTTCAAGCTCACAATACCACATCTGTTCAAGAAGAATGCAGCTCTACCCTCACATAACAAGTAACCACCCTAGTATCAGCTGTACGATAGGCGTGCATGACTAATCCGTGCCTTCTTGTCAGCAAAGGACAAGAGAATTGCAACCTTGCATACCTGCGTGTTGCAGCGAGATGAAGACTGACCATCAGATTCACTCCAGCGCTAGTACCACCGCTAATACCGAGCCTTTTGAGTACCAACATCGCGGCAGTCGATGCAAGATCAGGCACTTTGATAGCTCTATCAACCACTGCAGATAGTAGGCTGAAATCAAACGTAGCAGCATTCACAGAGATGGGCCTAACGTCTCTTACAACCGCCCACGATCCCTTTCTTTCCAATCAGGTGCAGAAATTGGCAATCACATGCCTGACTTGATTTCGAGCTGAGATCAAAACGGGGTTGAATAAATAAGACGAAAAGAAAGACAAAAGATGAAAGAAGAGAAAACAGCCTACAAAACATTTTTGCCTCTCTGAAAACTTCTCAACTTCGATTGCAAATTTCGTATTGGATTTAGCTAAGGCGAATTCTACCATCTCAAGCAGATTCAGCATCCACATTTTCGACATCGAATGTGCATAGGAAGAAAGTGAATATGAAGTGAAAAGCTTGATTTTAGTTAGGCTCATTAGCTTTCAATACGCTTTAAGGAACTGCGGTGCAATCAATGGGTGCAGTTTAAAAATAGCGAGCGGAAGTGAAAGTTCGAGATGAACATTCAAAGATATTATGCTCATCAATTTGAAATGCGGTCAAACGAGCGATCGATTAAATCGATTTGCTCAAGTATACAAATTAATCTGCAATGAAGTTTACAAATAATCACTTGATCTCCGCAGATAAACAACAATAAGCATTAGTATTAATATAGCTACAATGCAAATAGTAGCTTTTATTACACAGATAAGAGCGCTTGTAAAACGTCTAAAACTCGTGTGATTCAAGAGAAGTGAAGAAATTTATTTCATAACTTCTTGCTGTTCGTTTCATCAAAAAAGCAGAAAGAAATAATCGACAAAGAAAAAAAAAAAGAAATCGTCAACATTTGGGATTCGATATTGAATTCATGGGTTTGCTTGGAGAAAGTAATAGAAAAATTAAACAACCATATTGTGAAAAAAGAACGCAGTGCAGACTGCAAGCAATAACCGTATTTTCGGGCTTCTCTGCATAAGTTTGCTAATATGCGTTTAGGATCGATTAAAAATAAAGCGAAGAAATTTTTCAAATATGCGTTGCATGAAAAAGAATTCGATAGTTAATCTATGGCTTTTGAGGAGAAAGAAGGAATTGTTACACTCGTCTCGTTTCCTTGCTACTGCCTTATCCACGCTCGCCGCCTTATGCGGCCGAAAAGAATTTTTAATGAAACAAACCTGGAGCTAATTCCATGCTTAACGGCTCCCATCGTGCCGTAGCCAATTCCGGCCATTCCAGGACTCACCCATAGCGACTCTCCACTTTCGTTTTTGAAGCGCCCATTCATTACGTAGTCATAGTAGACGGAGAATTGCGTATCACCTAGTACAATATCTGTCGGCAGACCGTATTTCTTTGCGTAACGTCCCACTGAACTGATTGTACCGCCTGCATATATTTACGGCTATAGCTCGAAATTTAAGTTCACCTTCATTTCTATATTGCATGGCCATTATAACCAATATAAGCGATACATGAAAGGCAACAGCTGCTTCCTTTTTTTTCGTTGTTTTTTTTTGCAATCCACATGACAGTTATTCTTCGCATCGTATATTAAATAATCTCGCTGTGAAAAAAAAAAGCTATTTAAACGGAAGCGGCCAATCGTTTACACCCTACGTAGTGCAACTTCCACCAATGAGTTCGGCAGGAAGTTCGCGTGATAGAAAAGTTGTTTTTCCTCTGGAATGAACCAAAAAAATAATAAAAGCACTAAAAATGCTATCGCAAGAAGAGCAAATTTTAAAATCGCTCAAAATTTTCTTCAACTCGCTCAAGAATTTTGCGGTTGAAATGTTTTAATTATCGAAGATTAAAGCTTCTTTGCGAAAGGTGAGAACTGTTTGGCACAAATGGTCAACGTCCCCTATAGGTACAATTAACTACTTGTGTAGCGAAGCCGGTCTAAAGATGAGTTTTTTTCAACCATCTTTGCTAATTACACTTTTCTGACTACATCCACCATATAAATGACGTCTATGACGTCTACCTGTTGACCTGTTCTTGACCTTTTGCAATCGCATGGCATATACTTTTGTTTGCTTGAATTACAGCACGAATACAGACCTTTTTAAAGGCGAAAATAATAGACACCCCCTCCCTCTCTCTACTCCCGTAACTAGAGTTCCAGTTGCGCTACCGTGAACAAGTACCAAGTGAAAGTCCTAAAACAATGCCGGTAATTGAAACCAGGAACACAAGAAGAAGAAGGTTCCTATATATGCAGTAGTATGAATATAGGAATAAGATTACAGGCCTTAAAAATAAATGTTGCAACTCCGCTCATACGATAGACCGACTCCACGTTCCATGTTCATACGAAAACCGAATACATGCACCTTCCACACGTCATTTATTGTAGTTATGACTGAGTAATCGCTAAGACTACAAAACTTGTTCGCCATAAATGGCGTAAGCTGCTCACATTTTGCTTTAGGGTTACTTCTGGATTTGTTTTACTATTGCTATCCTATAGCTTTCTTTTACTATACTATGCTATTTTTTACTATATTGTACTATTTTACTACACTATACATGCTAGACTATACTTTAAAGTTATGCTATAAATTTTAAACATTTAGGTTTTAGGCTAATAAACAATCATTAACCTTGGAACAATTTCTAAACCACATATGCTGAGAATAAATTGCAGATTTCGTTCATCGCATGGGATCTTTTCGATGCTATTGGATTGATAGTACCAACCTTTAACAAAGCTGAAGTTCATTGAATATTTCAGCTTTGTTGAGTTCGACTTAAGCTCAACTTAACGTGAAGGTCAGGCGTGCATACTTTCAGCAACACTTCGAACCCTCTTATCATCGACGTATCCAATAAGAAAATCAATGATGGTTTCTGCACTAGCATAGAATAAAATTTTCGAGTCCATGTTGTTCACTTACTAGCTTGTTCAATAATTTTTCTTTTGAGAAGTCGAGACTATGCGGAATACTTGCTTAAATCCAACAGTAAAAGTTATTTGTCAACTCTATCTCATCAAGATAATCATCTCAACTGAGCTATTGCGCTATTCAGCCACTCACATTTTCCCTTATTGATATAACTCTGAAACAACGATCAATACGTAAAATGTCATTTACCTGTCCCAGCAGAATGCACAAAATAGTGAGGAGCTTTAACGAGTTGATCCGGATCCGCCTTCATTTGGGCGATAACTTCGTGCATTAAATTCATGCTTTCTAATGGAAAATCACCGCCTGCAATGAACCACTATTAAGGAATGTGGTCGTAAACAAAAGTGTTCGGCGTGAAGGATGCAGCAAGCGGAAGGGAGTGGCGAAATATATCACACTCACTAACATCTGATGCATCGGACAGGAAAAGTCTTGAAAGTGATGCAAAAAACTACCTTCTAGGCAAAGAACGATATTTGAAAGACCAAACCTCAATCAACAATTCTCATTCTCTAGCATATGCTCAAGCAGCAACTTCAAGTAACCCTCGTCCCAAAGACACTTTCAAGATAGAATATAGTATATGAGCTCTTAATAAATCCTGACTTCATATCTTGCAACTACCAAACATATTTCCTTACAATGAAGAATCCCTTTTCTATTGTCGAAGAAAAGAGAAGAAAACGTCGGAACACTTAAAAATTTTCCATGCTTGTGAAGTTTCCATCTAGCACTGGACTCATAGCAAAGAAATCAAGCTTCTTAGATAGCCCATGCAGCGATTTCTTCGATGAAGACGGATAAGATACATAAAATAGCTATAGAAATCGTTATACTATAGTACGATGAGCAGCCACTATTCGGAAGTGTGGAGGACGAAGGTGAAGAATCGCGAAACAACTAAGTTTCGCTATTCGACGTGTTAGAGTGAGTGCTTGATAGAGAACGTCATATACCTTAGATACAACATTCCATGTTTCAATCCATGATGCGTGTATACGCTTTATCGTATTTCGTTTCCATCGTTGCCGTATTTGCGCGCTAATGATACAGCAAACATTTCTGGCATTTATTTCCTGACTCTACCAAAGAAATTTCAATTCTTTCCTCAACTTCCACATGTTTAATAGTATCTTTGCTCAATTCGATCATAATAAGCCGCATGTTACCCATCCTTGTTCTTGATCCCATTCGTCCAACCTTTCCACTTCGTTCCCCACTTCTTCTGAACGGCTATGCAATTAACCTAACAAAAATGATTGCTGCTTTGCTGATGTTCTAAATTCATAAAACTATAGCATATAACTTTTGTTCGTTTTAACTTATAGCATATCTTCATACTATAGCTTCAAATTTACATTTTTTTTCCCCATCTTCTATAACTTACAGAGGATTATCAATAGCAACAAATTCTAGCATTGTCGATGAACGAAACATTTACTTTCGTGGAACTCTTCAGCCTTATCGGCGTTCGCGAATTGATTCATAAAGAATCCACCATTTCTATCGGCTTCTTGCTGTGCACGTATTAATCTGTTGCCAAGTGCTGTTTTGATTACTTCGCCACCGTATGATTTAATATGTGCCACTTTTATGTCTTCAATAGTATCAGGCACCTAAATGAATTATATTCACTTTTTTATCATAAATCACTTCACAGAAATTTTCAAGTTTGATTTTCGTTTGTCTTATATTCTTAGTGGTTGCCCATATTTATCGCCACAAATACTATCCATTGAGAATGCATCAAAAATGATAAACACTGAATGAATGATCGTCAAACTGCCTATTTTATGAAATTTACAATTTTTTTCATTAACAAAGTAATAAACTAGTCAGAAATCGTTAGGTTAAATCCCGCTAAATATGCAAATTTGAGTGGTAAGACAATTTTTTTTTAAAAAGAAATTCGAACGGCTGTAACCTTATTTGTATTTCTCTCTAAAAGTGTCTGTAAGTAAATCCTCGCGGTTGTGATACTAATCAAATTTACCTAATTCATGAGATTTGAAATGAGAACGTCAATGTAATTCATTGTTGCATCCTAATAGAGTTCATCACATGGAAATAGACTAAATAATCCGAGTGCTAATATCATGCATACTGTCATTGCTGCTATCATTTTCCCGCATACTATCATAAATCGTCATGAGGTCGATCGTTCTTCAAGGCTTTCCCACATTTTTCATCCAAAATAAAAAAAAAACGTTCAAGGCCAAAAAGTCTTCAACGCACCTTTTAGCATTCCTCTTTCAAAAACTTCCGTTTGTATATCTTCTTTTCAGCATCATATCATATTTCTTTTTGCAGGTAATCAGCCACCTTCACACATTGTAGCGCTAAGTGTTGACCTAGATTCTCTCAAATTTCCCGCATCTTCCGTATTCACTCTAGCACTTACTCGTTACTCGTTTTGCTGTATGCTCAATCATTCGAGTAAAAAAAAATTATCTGAACATTCGGTTTGAGTTTAACATACATCCCCCTATTTACTCAATTGTGTGCCAATTTAGTAACCAACCGACCGAGCCGTTTTTTATTGTCTTATGAACGAATCTGCACATTCAAGAAGACTTCATCCAGCAATCTCTGACTTGATCTTTCGGCAGGAAAATTCATATGCATATTTATTAAGGTACCAGTCGAGTGGGCATGCACTGAGACCCTCATATTTGATGGGTGCCCACCAATCAAAAAGCGCTCATAAGTACTATGAACATTTGCTTTTCTTTTTTGCTAAATCCACGCACATGCGGACGAAGATCGGGCAAACTTGACGCTATCATGCGATTGAAGCCTAGAAGCAAGGGAGTGGGAAAGGGAATGACGAAAAGATATGGAGAGCATTAAAAACGAGCGAGAGAGCATCGGCGGTTCATACAATTCGTTAAAGGCATCAATGAAGCGGAACAACATCGAAAACTTTTTTCTCTCTTCACTCTCGCTTTCGGGCGAAACGAAAAAACTAGACGCACTTTCCGACGAGGAAATTGAAACACCTATGCGATCGGTGATTGCCCAAAGATATTCTTCATTTGATTATGAACTCAACAACTCAACAAGATATTCTCCACTCCCGTCCCCCTTCCACTACCCCACTTCTGCACCATATGATCATCTGCCCCCTTTCCGTCATGCTTAACCCCTTCCATCCGCTCCCATTTACTCCCCTCGCTTCCTTTCATCTCTCAACCCTTCCTCTGTCACCTTTTCGCTGTCACAGAAACATCTCACCTAGCCCAATGTTCAGCAAAGCTTAACACCACAAAGAAGAGATATACAAGTACAACAAAGATAAAGGCAGGTTCCTTATGTATACTCATGATCCGATGCATATAGCGTGCCGCTAAAGGTATAAAAGCGATGAAAAATAATCGAGTTAATAAGCTAGACGTTCAAAGAAATCAGAACACAGTTTATGGACGACCGAAGAAACTGGATGACGTTTGAGAGGATGAGGAATATAACAGGTGGAAATTTGCTTCTTTTTACGACAGAATTAGGGAGTGCTTCTTTCTAAATTTTGCAAAACACAACGTGAAAATTCCAGAAAATTTAACAATTATATAGTGTATAGGATATTACGATATTACTAAATCAACTTACAAGTAATATTAGACACATAGCATTCACGTTCATGTTTACCTATAAATCCTCAAAAAAATTTTCAAATATAGGAAATACAGGGGCAGAGGATTTTTTTTTTGAATGAAGAAAGTTTTGTGGAGAAAATGCTGAAATTAGGAGTGAATTGCATGTATCAACGCAGTATCTATGTACACAGTGACGGAAACATTGAGTAGGTGTAGGTATCAACACAATTGGAAGTTCATTGTGATTCTTAAATGTATGTGGCGAAACTTTCGTGAACAAAATACCTACGATGGCGACGAATTTGACTCCAATAAGTTTGCACATATACGCCTCGCTGGCTGCCGTATTACCAGATGACGCTTCGTAGACGGTGGTGTTTTGGGTAATTTTCCCGTCGATCACCGCCCACATAACTAGAGCCCAAGAATAGCGATGCTTTAGGCTGCCTGTCTTGGATGCCGACTCGTTCTTGAATAGAATGTCCACATTACGATAACTGGGCAACTGAAAATATTATGCTTATCGTGTTATCCATATATGGGCCCCTTTTTCTTTTTTTTTCTGTCCAAAAAACCTCCTCCTCCGATGTACGCCCATTTCAGAAAGTCTCGGATGCGGTATATTTCGACACTCACAAACGGATAAATATGGTATATAGGCAGAATGGTGACCAAACCATAGGTACAAAGTACAGTGGCAAAGTAATGTTACAATAACCACATAACATCTTCCTAATAATCCACCTTCACCTCCTTCAACCTCCCATCCCATCCTTCCCTTCCACTGAAGAGAACACTGTTGAAAGGTTAGAGCAATTAGTAATTCCTGAATTTTATTCGATACCATACGAGACATGCACAACATGTCTGTTTACAATTCTCTGGAGTCCACATTCAACGATATCCGCATTTAGACGTTCACGGACTCGAAGCGAAAAAAACAAAAGAAAAAAAAAACAAGAAATATATTACAGAATTAAATAGAACTACGAAGAAAAATTAGGTCAAAATCCTATGTCATCTTGGTAGTGATCGTTTCTGTGATTGGAACGGATCCACGATCATATATAGATGGATAAAATAAGATGGAAGTCGAGATTAATTCCAGATTCCATGGAGATCCACAATGAACCTCACAATTCTGCGGAGTTGTAAACTTAAGCTTGTAGAAGATGTGCAATTATAATAATTGATGGGGCTAATAAACCGATTAATCCACCGACGTTTTTCTATGCTAATTGGGCTCATTTCATAACAAATTGTTGAATGACTTTACAATTTCACTCCTTTCAAAAATACCCACTCCAAGTAATACTGAGGAAGTAAACGCAGCTTCAAACTATAATATATGTGGAAGTGATTGCAAGAGCGGGCCGATTGCACCCCGTCACCTATAGTGAGGTTACGGTCTCAATGAGACAACAGTGATCAGGGAAATCTGCAACGACTACAAATTTGAAAAACAACACGGTCTACAAACTAATGAAATGTAAGTGTTCATCGTGAGAAGGGGATGAAAGTATTGCTTGCTATTAAATAGGAAATGAGCGAACAACTTTACCATCCTATAGAAACTAGTCCAGTTCTACTACCTTCCTTTGCGTCGGCCAGGCAATTTAACGATGGACGGTTAAAAAAAAACCAGGCATGTGGGTTAGCTATATTATATTTCAACGGCGTCTCACTGTCGGAAAAGTGCTGTTCGAACTGACCAAATAGCACTAATTTTGCAGATGATCAGCAATAAAGAAACCCTTCCGGATGTCGCTCAAGAAGATAAATTTTCTTGCAAATTCCTCTTGCGATCGGACTATCACCGGATCTAAAAGCACTTCATCGAATAGGAAAATACCTCCTTTGAAATTTCGGTCCACCTGTAGGCCGTCCCTTTTGGTACGCTTATGCTCAGACAACGCAAATTCCGGGTTCATGCCCAATGACGACAGACTCATACCTCCAGAAAGGTTTATTTCCCTCCTACTTCTCTCCTCCAATAAAACCAATTTTTACTTTTCTTGGAATTGGCACCGAACAATGAAAGGAAGTAGATACAATACTTCATAAAAAAAATTCAGTGAATGTTGTACAAATTACAAATGAAGAATTTTAAAAAAAACGGAAGATAAAATTATCTTCAAGTTGAGCAGCCTAGTGTTGACTTCAAAGTGAAAATGCTGAATTGAGGTAAACAGGTGAGCAATTGATTGGAATAGGCTATAATATGAGCAGAGGCTTCAAAACAAGCTGCGCAAAATATTTATCATAAGTTTCGCTCACCAAAACATGTTATAATAGAAAAAATACTTGGCATATTTTCCAGTTTCACCTTGCATAGGTAATGAGATTTGTTTCATGCTGATATCGTTAGTGCACCTAGTCTTTTAACTTCTCAATTACAGCTGAATGATTCATTTCAACGTAGACTCTCTCGCTGTTTTCACGTATTGAATATATTCGCTCAAATGTTTTCCCTTCTTTCTTGCTGACATCTATCTACTTACTTTTTGCATGTTTTTCTGCTTTAGATTATTAAAATAAAATCAATAAATAGAAAAAAAGCATATCTGCATCTATACCAATGCGGGGATCATAAAAGTGGCACCTCCCCACTTTCTTGCCATATACACACCGTGAATAATTCTCGTGACACATTTTTCAAAATCAGCTATCGACTAAACAAAATGAATTTAAATAAAGCACGTCAGGAAATCTATGCTCGCTCTATGCGATGATGAAGAATTGTATCCCAAAAAAAAATAATGCAATTTGAGGCTATTTCTAAAAGTAAAGAAGAAATAATGAGTATATTGCGGAAGATTTTCGGAGGTGGTGATATCCTTCAGATGCACTAACAGAGGCAACAAGTCGTCTAGAAACCACACACGCAGACGAAGATTCTTATGATGGAATAACAGAAAAACAATTTCATGAGGAAACAATCAACTTTGTTCTCAACGTCGATACAATTTTCTAAATTTTTTTTGCATGTTCCATGAAAAGATGCTTGAATTGGCTCTGTAATTAAAATCGCTATTACATTTATACGAGAGATCGGCGACGATGAAGGAGACTATCCAGAAAGATTATGACTATTGCTGTGTTTGACACACAATATCCCCAAATGTAGGACGTCATTGAAAACATCGGTAGAAGAAGAAGTTTCTAACTTTAGATGACAAAAGCTTCAGAGAACTAAGGAAAACGCAGCGAGCAGAAACAGAGGCTCGAGTAGACCAAACGAAAACTATCAAGAGTAGACAAAAGCTTGAGTAGACTCAGTGGAAAAGGAACTCGCGTAGATAGAAGCTGAGGACTCTGTTCTCTTCTATTACACCTCAGATCAAATTTAACAAGCGTGATCATGTGCACTAGTGATTCTTTTGGCTAAATCAATGGGTAATTCTCTACTTCCCAGGCATATTTCGAAAACTGAAAAGCATGGAAAATCCCAGTAAAAATAATTCCCAATAATAACATCTACAACAGGATTCTATTTATCAGTGAGGATGAAAATGTTGGCCTTATATGTGCAAATTTTGTCTCAATTATGGCACATCAAAACATGATTTCTTAATCTAACAAACAGAAATTCCCTCCAGGCTCAATCGGAATCGGTTACTAAAAGCCAACGCTTCGATTGCCAGCAGCGTTTACCTTCTATATATATATATATATATATATATATATATATATATATATATATATATATATATATATATATATATATATATATATATATATATATATATAACTCATTTTATGGCAGTACACACCATCATATCACATGCTTATCGTATAATTGGAATAAGAAACGAGCTAAATGATACTTAACGAAGTCTAGAGTGATATCACTTTAGAAAAATTGTTTGCCCAAACTACGACGAAATTAGCTTGTCGATTTTGATGCTTTATTGAAAAAAAGATTTTCTTACAATGATTTTAAACATTGGTGTCCGACCCATCCGTCGCCTCTCTTCCCATAATCGTGTAATTGCCTGGTAGCGCCATGCATCGGAACCTGAAAATACTTTTTTTTTTGGAAAGCCAGATAGCATATCAAATTCCTGGAGCGGTTGGCACCCACTCGTGCTTTTTATGTTTTCCAAAGCATATTACGCTCAAAGCCGTTGTTTGCATTTATATTTTTCATATATTCGTCCATAAACACCTAGACTGCTTGTGCGTGTGCGAGACTTTTAATCCCTCATTGATCCGTTTTGGTCTACGTACATGCTGTTTCTGTCCCTAAACACCATCAATACCAGTGAGTCAGAAACGCGCATGCTAGTCCTCAAATACTGCAGTGTATAAAATGGATAACGATACATAAGCAGCATCAATATGCAGCTATGTGTGTGTTTAGCACGTAATTATTTAGTTCCTTCCTGGGCCAACAGGTAGCAACG
Source organism: Ascaris suum (assembly GCA_013433145.1). Classification (NCBI taxonomy): domain Eukaryota; kingdom Metazoa; phylum Nematoda; class Chromadorea; order Rhabditida; family Ascarididae; genus Ascaris; species Ascaris suum. The sequence goes on from CM024168.1 coordinate 16,595,588, forward strand.
CTGAAAAATCTTCAACACATTGATCGGCACTGTATTCCACATCTCGCCTCACATGGCTTTTCTCACGTATTCTTCCATAACCACATTGCATCCTTTAAAGAATTTTATTTATGTCTTCATTTCAGTGCTCATTAACATTAATCAATCATTTATTTCTATTTGCCCATATATATATATATATATATATATATATATATATATATATATATATATATATATATATATATATATATATATATATATATATATATATATATATATATATATATATATAAATTAGCACTCCTTCTAAAAAAAATGCATCCATCGTAAAGCTATTGCCGACCTTCTATGATTCTAATCGAAAAAAAACAAGCTAAACAAGAAACATATCAAATCTGACCTTAACATAAGCTGAATTTTGCCTGAAAAAACCCCGTATCACTCTTAATTTCCCTCCTCAGCATGCAAAGCCTTTATTTCGTCCGTTTGAGTAAAATTTACACCGAACGGTATTAAAGTCCAAATGAGATGAAAAACTTCATTCTATAAATCATCACTGAGCCAATGCATAATGGACTTAATAAAATACTCGCAACGATCGATGGCAATGGCAACGCTTTAGAAACTTGAAAACTCTGACAGTGAAAGAAAGAATATCAACCTCAAAAAATGTCCCTTGCCTATTTATTATGTATAGTCTGTGCCGCAATTTGGCATTTTTGCAATGTTGTGTTCATTCCATCGCAGATATCAATTATACAATTAATATATACAATGAATTCAAACATAAATTCATCTATTTATTTACGCTCTATGAGATAGCATTATATACGAGTAACATCATTTTGAGGCGCGTTGAAATTATTCTTCTCGTTCACTAGAATTTCCAATGCTACAATAATAGATGCATTAGAAGGTACCAATACTTAAAACCACTATCAATCTGACACAAATATTTAAGTACAATATATCTTTTTCGAAGTAATAGACACGATAAATCACTTAGTTCTTCACTATCGGTTACTTCATCATCTACGACGGACTATTGCAAACAATTGAGAATATATGTGAAAATAGAGATAAATTTTCATCTTTGGGAAAAGTTTCTTGTTGAAATGTTCAAAAAATTGAACGTAACAATTTTTTTTTCATTTATAAATAACATTAAAATAGGGTTGTTTTTTTTTCGTAATTTTCCTAAGTGTTCATCATGAATTCTTAATAAATATATGAATATGAATTTGAAAAGACATCAAGAGGAAGGAAGTTATTTTGTCGATCGAACGCGTTCACGTATGCTTAATGATTTCGTTGAAAATCTAGTTTTGCAATCATTTTTGGAGCGAAGAAATTTATTGCTTCTATCGTTTACACTCATTACGAAGAGCTAATAAATCGTTTTGACGCCTCCTCGTATGAACACAAATATCATTGAGTGTTTCTTTACTCGGCGATTTTAGTCATATTTTGTTTTAATTGAATTTTTTTTTTTTTTGAAAATTAGCGCAATTATAATATTAACGCGTCAAATTATGTCACTATTTTTCATATGAGAAGAGATACAGGAAATTTTACAGGAAATTCAGAGAGATACAGGAAATTCAAAAATTTGCATACTTTTTTTTTCTAGGATATATTCTTGGTAATATTATAATTTTTGCGGATATTCTTTAATAGAACATAGAATAAAGGCTATTTGTGAAAAAAAAAGGTAAACGATTGATTAAAATTCATAAATAACGAAAATCCACATGAAACTATACAATCTATGATTGAAGGTTTTTGAATTAAATTTATTATGGAAGTGGTTTAGTTGATAGACATCTATATAAGAGAGAGAAAATCTGAGATCTTTGATGAGTGAGAAAGAAATCATTTTCCTCATATTGTACACTGAATGGGCAGATGACCGCAACGAAAGTTGAAAGTTGAGAAATTGAGGGAGACATCAAAATGGAAGAGAAAAGATTGAAGTGGAATGCACGAGGAGATCGAGGAGAAGGAATAGTATCGTTATTTGCAATTCCTTTAAATGATACCATAATAGCGAATCGTAAATTTCTTCGATGCTTTATTACTTCATATATAAACATATGAGAAATTCTTATAAACTAGAAATGATGAGCATTTTCCCTCAAATTATAGCGCTAAATTATTTCCACTATCCGTTCTATAAATGGCCTTTCTAATATTAGAAAAATAGTCGAAAATAATTGTGCAAATTTTTCGTCGATGATCACTTGTAAAATTCATTGCTAAAAAACTTTCAAATATTAATGCTACAGCCCCGCATCACTCATCTACTCTAGCTCACTTTCATAGTCGCTAAGCGAAAAGCAACGTTTCAGGTATACGTGGCCATTCACAGAATCGAAAAACAACAACAAACGAAAAAAAAAACCTGAAGCACTAGAACCTATATGTGCGCTCTTAGCATATTACCCTAGACGCTAAGTTGAATAACGCTCTAAATGAACAAATGGGAATGTCTTCCATAGAAGGTAGAATGATATAAGCTTCTTGCAATTCCAACTAGTGACCGAATGGTGATATAAAAATTAAAAGAACAATGAAAGTAGAATTCATATCGTTTTCACTAAGGCAGTGTAAATGCTCGCCTAGAAGATTTAGCTTGGAACCGAAACTGACCGACCGGTTGTGAAATTAAACCGACCTTGAAATTTCATCGCGTTCATCCTAGCCGTCATGAATTACGTATTGAAATAAGTAGGCCGATAAGACATACGTAAATGAGTAAGTGCAAGCGGACGCCATCGTAATACACCTCTGCAAAAAAAGCATCAAAATGCAAAAAAAAAAAAAATAAACGATAAAAAACAAACTTTTGCGTTGATCGAGCGGAGCTTGTGACAGCGACAAATACGGAGACGATCGGACTAGCTCTGCTAAGAGGACAAATACGAGCGGACTGAGCATCCCTGAAAAAATATTAGTACGATCTGCAGAGCGACCAGGAAAAAAAAGTCTCCAAGGCATAGACGCTACCAGACGACTGTCCCTAATCGTCGGTGACGCTTGACTGCGTCTGCTAACGATTGCATGACGATCGCTTCGCGTACACCACACCCACTCAAATAGTTGCTCTCCTGTGTGCTTCTCAACAAGATACTTCAACAATCAACAATCGTCAGCTCATTTAACAGCCAAACACTCTTAGCTGGCAAAACTCAACAATTAAGCGAAAACACTTCATAAAAATAAACAATATTCGTAAATAAACAACATTAGCTACTCCAATTTTCTCAACTTTTTTCCTACGGCAGAAATTATTGGAAGGTACGCAAAAATTAGGAGCAAAGTGGAATGCGCAGAGGGTCATCTAATGGAAGCAAGCCGGAAACCTGAATATCAAAAAGCATTACAAACTGGAAAAAACCGAAATCCGGAAGTCAAAAGAAGGAATCAGAATGTGGCATATAGTTAGATGTTGGCCTAACCGTACATCAAAGCGCTAGAAATTATTGGAAAGCGAAATTTTCAAAAAAAAAAAAATTGTAGCTTTCCGACGATCTCTCTTAAAAGAGTTCCCCTACGAACATATCTCAGACACATCTTCTCGTCATTTAACGAAATAAAATGCATTTATTTCCGCCTAATGAATCCATCTACTTTGACGAAACAAAGCAATTTATCAAAAAACACTCCACTATAATAAAGTTGTTCACCTATAGTGCTCCTCTATTCGGCGCTATGAACAAAGGAGAATAAAAATTGAAGCAAAGACGATGGCATCGTTCAAAAAGCTCAAATCACGCATATCTATATCTTGGCTTCATTAATTCGAATAAAACCCCTGAGGATCTTTCGAGATTTTAGGATAGGAAGTTCATTAAAAATGGATAGGTAGTTCTTCTGAGTGAATTTACTCCCTTTTTACTTTTACAGACAGGTTTTTTGTCGACAGATGGATATGCAGTTATTCGAGATAGTGAAGTACGTGAATCAGCACAACAGCAATGTGGCCCTTCGCACTTACTTCCTCAAAAAAGAGACATACGAAACTTCGCCGATGATAATCAACAATTACTGACTAGCTATAAATAGTGATTTCTCTACAAATAGTTTCCTCGCTCTCAATGAAGAACCTTCTTGACGAATTGAAGGCTCTACAAATTCCGATGCCTCTATTTGAGTTTGTGATGTATATTTATATAAAATCGTCTTTATAACCCATATCGACATACAGTCGTTTTCAGCCACCAATATGTTGCTTAATGCATACAAATTATTATCAATCATACAAATGAGAGCACTGTTCCCTGCCTGCTGCCTCGCTTTCCATTTGTACATTGTTCAATTATCTGCATACTGAAATGGCAGCATTCAACGGTTGAATTGTTCACCACTGGTGAAATTGGAATAAAATATACTGGAAACTATACTGAGAAAAAAAAGTACATTTAAAAAAGCTTAGGATCGATTAGTTCAGATGAAATTTGAGTAGTGTCCTAACAAAAGGTGCTTTAGACTTCTGCAAGAAAAATGAAGAAAACGCATTTTCGACGGGACTAATTCGTCTCATATCAACAAGAAATGAAATGTAAGTGTCGAAATTTCATGCCGAAAAAAATTCCGATTGTGATCATAGAACGCAGAGATAATTTAATAATGAAATGGTTTGTTATGATTTATATATTGTGATGTGCAATGAAGGATATTTTAATCACCATGACAACTTTTTGACCCTGTGTTTACTGCATTTGTTTTCTCCGACGATATTCTTACGTTGATTGTTTCCATGTTTAGGATGCACTCGTTTTATGCATTCTCAGCAATTTCAAGCATAAGACAATTCCCATTCGCACTTAACAAGATGGAATATATCAAACGTGTAGATGTACGATATACCTAGATATGATAATATGGGCATAGAACATCAAAAACAAACATGATGTAGCTGCAATATAGCACAGTCTTAGTGAGAATAATAGAGACAGTACGTTGCTATAATCTCGAGCACCTTAACATGGACTTATACTAAAGCGAATACTTGAGGCATAACTACGCAGACTTGGACTATGAAACTCAAATCATGAATGATTTGAGTTTCATTAAACTATACGCGGGTGATTTATTTATGAAATTATGCAAAAAGGTAATCATTCCATCGAATCATTACAATTTGAATTACAATTATTTGCAAAAAGAATTTCGAAATTTTTTGTTGAGTTTTTGTTTGTCGCAAATATTTATACATCGATTTTTAAAAAAAAAAGCAAAAAAAAAAGTTAGCGAAAAATATGAAATTAAAATAGAAATGATAAAGTTGAAAATATGAATTTCTTAGGTAAATACGCTTTATAAAGTAAAAAAATACGTTTTCCTAAACAACAACAAACCCCCCCCCCCAATAATCTTCAGTGATACATTCGATTTCATTACAAACAAATCATATATTAGCATTTGCACTTTATGAGGTCTAATGGCTCATCAATCATTTTTTCTGCTTAAGCACATGAATTTTCATCGAACACTATAAGGTGACATTGAGTGTAGTGAGATGATGAACGTCAACGTATTAGCAAAATAGACGTTCAACAATTTAGTCGATTTGCATCCTCAACGCGAAATTTAGAAAATAATTTAAAAAATTTTTCTTTTTGAGAAAGAAAAAATTAAATGATAATCTTTCAAAATCCATAAGAATGATTTCCACCTTGAGAGATCATTCGTTCATTTGAATGAATAGAAAGAAAACAGGACGAATCTAATGAGACAAAAGACTAAGAAATTAACTCGATATTACGGATAGAATGAAAAAAATTTTATGAGAAAAAGTGCGAAAAAACCACAGGTGAAAAAAAAACTGATAAAACATTACACTCATATTTATGACCGTTAAGATCATAGAAGACGACAAGAGGACCCAATAGATGAGAAAGAATCTAGCTTCATTATTATCTCTATCATATATTTATACTGTGATTACCTTTTTAGTTGCTAAATGCACCTAAATTTCACCATTATCAACGATCGTTAGTGTTTTAGTATGTTCACGCATAGCTAAGCATTACATAGTTCTCTTCTCATGTTGCTTTATCGTCGCTTCATATCGTTTCAATGTTAATCAAATACCGTTTTATCTAATTTATGAACGGGAATTCGATTTATTATCGCAAAAATTTAATCAACAGAGGCGATTTTATATTTCGCTAAATCTCATGCGATTCATCGTTTAGTTTTGCTCAATGCGCGGTCGGTTTTAAGAAGGCTCCGAGCAAAGCAAACTCTTTGGCTTTGTCTTACCGAGTCACTCCGACCAGTGGTCTCATCAGGACGCGGGCGGTGGAGCAAGTCGCATGGAACAACGATGAACCGACTCGTCAGTATCCGATGGGCAGGAGACGAGCTTAGGCCCTCACCCTCACGCTACCTCACAGCTTCGGCTAAACGGAAGGGTAGTGATATGAAGAGACATTTACTCGTAATGAACGCTTTGTCGATTCAAGTAAGTGAAGTAAATCTCATGCTCTATGTTATTCTCATCAACAATTATTCATTCATTAAAATTTTCAACAACAATAATTATAATTAGCCCTTTTTTATGCTTTGTAATGTTTTGCAATCTTGACGAAAAAAAAAACCTCTACAAAACTACAAAAGAGAAATTTGTTATTCGGTGAAATTTTCTCACCTCTAGCGATTTCCTAAAGAACTACGAAAGTAATGCAGAAAAAGAAGTGTCTAATTCGATGAGGAAATTCTTTTTAGGCATCAAATTTTTAGCTTTTATATTAATTGAACATTATTGCTTGTATATATAGAGGTTCATCATCACGAAATCAACTATAGTTGTTGATGATTGTTGATGAATGAAGAACTTCAGAATGCGCCGATTGCATTTGAATTTGTTGGTGGGTTATCCACGACATAGTTTATTTAAATCGATTCCTGAGGGACCTCTATCGAAAAGGAACTAATAATGAAAGATACCTTCTAGTCATATGCAAATTTGTCTCGCAAAAAAAGATTAATATGACATCATCACTGTTTTGCGCATATACATGTGTCTTGTATGTCGGTTCATCTAGCAATTTCAATCTTAGAGCCATTGAAGATAGAAAGTCATAAAAGGTGAATAAGCAGAATGAATGCGATAGCATTCCATAATTATAATGTTCTCCGCTTATTACACCTAGTGTTTTCAATTCAAAAAATTTTTTATTGGAAACTTTCTAGCACGTTTCCTTCAATACGAGATAGGCCCCATATTTAAGATTCTCTTGTTTATTACACAATCATAACAAATACCGTATCTACATATTTGTTTGCTACTTCACTTCTTTATCCTTTCACAACATATGCTTATAATGACTATTTAATTTTCCTCTACTAACAGAGTTATGCGTTTCGTTGTGACGATGGCCCGCGCATAACTCAGGTGTACACGTCAACGGATAAGAGCCGAAACGTGTTCACCTTTTATTTGCATATTTATTTCGTTCATGTCTAAAACCTACTTTGTTAACATTTTATCTTTTAATATCGGTCTATTAATTCTATCTTTACGTTTTAGGCTTCTGATACTATCATCTCCCTTTGTAAAACCATAAAGAAACATTATATCCACTTGAAAACTATCATAGATATTTATATCGCTATGAAAAAACTCCCTATCTCTTTCATATCGATCGACTTTTCATTTAGCACTTATCGGTTTGCAAAAAAAAAAAGCCTTTCGAGGAAATTTTATCATATATATATATATATATATATATATATATATATATATATATATATATATATATATATATATATATATATATATATATATAATATATATATATATATATATATATATATATATATATATATATATATATATATGATTTGTAATTTATCAAATCATTTGATGAGGCGATTAATAAGCGCAAGCATTTTTTTTAGCAATTTCTTTTGTATGTTTCTGCATTTCTTTGTAATATCGCTGGTCGAAACTCGTTTTTATATCAGCTTTCTATAGAATTAATAAGATGAAATGAGGAATTCGAGGCAAAATATGAATCACATGATAACACATAAATGGTGATCAATATTTTCCTTCGTAGAACATATGTATGTGACCCGCTCGATCGGTCGCGTATATGTCGGAATTCAACGAGAGACTTGCTTGCTCTTTTAAATTGAAGAAAAAAAAAGGGGGGGGGGTAGAAAAAAAAAACAAGTCACATAATTGCCAAGCGATGGGATGAGGGAATCGAAGGTGAACGGAAAGTGAATGGGAAATGCCATCGCAATTAACATGTAACTAACGTTTAGACGCTTAATAGAACTAACAATCTCGAGATTTCATCGGTGATTTTTATAATTTCTTCTCTCTCATAAACGCTACGATGTAAAATGAAGGAGAAAATGAACAACAACGAAATGTGCACAACGTTTTGCCAACTATGTGTGACCACTGTTTCATAGTTGCGCGTTCACAATCTTCTCACTTTCATGAAAAAATATTGATAAATGATTTTTGAAGGGATATTTTTCTGAATAGAAATTTTCTATACCACTTCCATATTTGAAAAAATCAAAAAGAAATTGAAAAAAAAAAAACCAAATCGTCCTTCAAAATATTGAAACAAAAGCAAAAAAAAAAGACGGCTTACGAGAAAGAAAATTCAACGTTTCTATCACTACCTTTTTTTTTTCGTTTTTCGTAACGCCATTCCTTCTCTAGCCATTATTCTAATCGTGACGATCCCTAAGAAAAAAAATCATCATGAATACGGAAAAAAAAAATAAAAGAAAATTTCAAATGAGCCTTTACATGACCCGATTTTTGCTGGATTTTTTTTTCCTGCATTTGCATATATTTGCAATAAAATATAAACAACACGTCTCCCATTAGCTATTGCGAAAACCTTAAGCAAGAAATTTACCATTTAATAGCAAAATCAATAAAAGATTTTTTAAAAATGGTACTGTATTCAGTGGGGAAATTTGCATTGAATTATGCAAATGTAATGATGCATAAAATTGGTCACTTACTTGCATGGTTCGTTTCGCGTTTTCAATAGTGCTCTAAGACCGAAAAAAAACAACGAGTCGTTGACTGAAAAAAAAAAACCAATCGTTCAAATAAATTAAAAACAATTTACGATTGATTTCAAATATATTTTCGACAAATGACCGTTTTTCTCTGCTTTCACTGCAGTAAACAGATATTAATTTTAGTAATATAAAGGCAAACACCTAAATGAATACACTATATAATTGCACTTGATTATTTTATTGTTTGATGTGTTGAATATGCAAATATCTCTTCAATGATTTGTCGGCAAAAATTATTGCCTCAAAGAAAAAAAAATTATTGCTACGCAATCTTCGAAATAAATCAACATGAGGAAAATTGCGATCTTGAAAGGAAAGGAAAAATTTTTTTAAAGATATTAACTATCAAATCACCGATGTTCATATTCATCGGCAATGTTTGCTACAGACTATACGTACTCTTTTAATATGATTATCCACGTATGGCAATGAAGAAATACGCAGTGAAGTGATAAAAAGATAACTTTTAAAAAAAAGCATCGGATAGTAAAAGCATCGATAATAATTTCATCGCTAAGAAAAAGTGAAATAAAATGATGCATTCTAAGTGTCATTAAATGCAACATACATTTAAGAGAAAGTTCGAAAAATAAGAGCTTATTAAACGGTTGACACAATATGTTAATCGGCGCTTTTGTCGTAGTGTTCTTTTCTCGCCAAACACAAATAGTTAGGCGCTGAAATTTGTGACACTTATAGCATGAGCCATCTGAGCTATACCTATATATAAATCCGTGCAAATATTTCACCGAAATGAAACGAAAATCGAGCATCATAGACTTCCTATGCTCTCATATATGCGAGATAATTATGACTGGCGGTGAAATCATGAGGCCAAGTGTTCAGTGCAGTATAGATGATAAGTGGCCAATATGAGGACGGTCACGAAACGGTCAAAAAGCAAAACTAAATTTGCTAACGTTATTCTCGAGAATTTCCATGTTATACACTGATTGCACTCAATTTACAGCAATTATATATATGCATTTTGTGAGCAATGAAAAGTGACGTTGTTGTTTTTCGATCTCTCTCTCTCTCTCTCTCTCTCAAAAAAAAGATGCAACATTGTTATTGTTTTAATTCGTCATTAAAGAAATCATGATGGAAATGATGCGTCACTTTCAATTGCTATAAAAATAACGACAATGTAAAACAATAATAACCATTCAAATTCACCAATAAAATCGATCACAATATTGTATAGGTACACCATAAAACAATTACACCATGTGATAGTAGAAGCTTTTTGCAGTAAAAAAAAATGCTAAAATTAGCAAACTGGGCAGTATTATAGGTATTCATACAACAGATATAATGATTATATTTCCCATTTTATTGAGCAGCAATTTAAATGTAATGTTGTAGACCAGTAACACAATTTTGGCATTACTTTACGACAAATAGCTCACAAATGTTTGGGTGCGGCATTCAATATAAAGAATGCCCACTAGTAAATTTGTTCATTTATCTGCAAGCAAAAGTCGACCTTCACTTTTCCGCCACTTAACTTTGAACTTCGAGTTTAAGTTGAGAATTTTTAAACCAATGTCTGAGGTTCGAATATGGCGATCGTGCAGTAACAAGAGCTTACATCCATTAGTATTGTTCGAAAGATTCAAAAATATATGAAAAAAGAATAATGAGAGTCTCTTGCATTGCAAATCTCATTAGGAAGAGGACCGCAATTGATTTACAAATAAGATTCAACTAGAACTTTTCATTCTAATATAAACTCAATTATTCTTAGCAACAATTAGGAATATTCGCCGAATTTTTTCGATCCAAATTGAAATTCGATGAAGGCATATTAGATGAGGATGAGCACACTGGATCGTAATGCGCTATAAAACTTTGCACACAATGTACTCACTAACTTTGACATATTTATGCATGTTTTACTAAGTTTTCGAGAAAGAAATCCCCTCTATTGTGTAAAAACATGTGATCAATACTCCAATAGTACAGAAGGAAAGAAAGATAGATAAATAGAGAGAGAGAGAGAGAGAGAGAGAGAGAGAGAGAGGGAGAGAGAGAAAGAGAGAGAGAAGAAATGAGAGAATGAGAAAGATGTCGTGGAAAAAAAAATTAGAGAATATGAAGCGAATGATGAAGATTGAATTCTTAGTGGCAAAGGTTATTTTGTGAAACCCGTAACCGAAAACGCCCGAAACGCGATAACAATAGCCATTCAGCGAATTATATCGAACCATGTCATTTCATTTCATTGCCACTCATAAGAGAAATTTAAAAATAATTCAAATTTGGGAATAAAATTTCCCAAGAAAAATTAAAATCAAACGTTTTCAAGTGAAAAATGATACTTGATTTGAGAAAAGAATTTTTCAATGAGAAATAAAATTGCAAAGAAAAAAAAACAATGAATAATCTCTTAATGAAAATAAACGCGAAGAAAAAAATCTCACCATATGATAATATATCATTCTTCTCAACATATTTTGTTGTTTAGATTCTTTTTTAATTTAATGAGAATTGAGCTATACTAGCTTAATGCAACGATTAAAAACTTCATATATAATGGCCATAACGATAAGCAATAATGATTTCTCCACTATGTTAGCGGTTTAAACGATACCACAAACAGAAAATAAACAAATTCTTTCAAAGACGATTTGAAAAGAAAAAGAAATACCATAAATTTCTTATTGTATCGGAATAATCTTGCGTAATTTTCAAATGATTGTGAGGTGATAAATGTTTCCTAATTTATGAATAATATACATATGTCATGTGATTGAATAATTGTTAGGGTTTTTTAAGAGAAAACTAAACACCCATCCACGTAATGAATGACGCAAACGTTGAATTATAATATCAATAATTTTCAACGTGCTTAAATTGTATAATAAAAACTATTGCCGTAAAGAAATGCGAATAGATCTCTCTAATTGTGAATTTCAACACGAGAAATCATCGGGGAAGAGAAAACTACTCAGTGATATTTGATGGTAGTGAAAACCCTCCATTAACTTCTCAAGTACTAAACGTTAAATAATGAATTTCGAGGTGTATTCATAAAAAGATACTTTCAACTTAGTTCAATCGATATCCTCATATGAAAAGTGCAAATATGACACCTATGCAGAAGAACTATATACTAGTTAATAAAGAGTTACATAGGATATGATCGGATTGAAAGGCAAATAAAATCCACGAATTGCCTCTTAAGACGATTTCCAAGTGAGTTAGAAGGACTTCAAAAGTTAGAAGGACAGGAATTTTCTGAACACATGATTATCACTAAATTTGTAATAGGAACTAAGGCTTTAATGAATACCGACAAAGGGCATTTGCTCAAATGAGAGAATAAATAACGAGTGCGAAGAAAATATTTCTAATGTAACACTTAAGAAACAACTCTATATAGTACGGTCGGCGATATACTTCTCTTATTATCGCAATACGACAATTTATCGTAAATAGCAACAAATAAATTGCCTCCATCATTAGCGATATAAACAAACGCTCAAATTCATTCTGCAATAATTTCGCCCTATTTCGATGAACTCATTAAGTGTATAGTGAACTTACGCACGCAAATATAAGACTAGCATTAAAAGCGTTGTTGATGAGCCGAGAAAAGGAGATACGAAGTGGCCGAAAATTTCTTTAAGAAATGAAGACAGACTTGAATGCGTCGCGTTGCATTCCGCACTTGCAACGTTTTTAATCAGAAAGAAGTCAAGGATCCTGTAACGCCCACTCAACAACCACTATCAATAAACACATCGATACACACGCACAAATCACTTCATCCGATACCCTTCCTATATGTTATCGTTTCGACGACTAATAATCTAATAAGCTGCATCAACGAGAAGTTTACCTATTCGATATCTCCATATCAATTATGGTCATATTTCTTTAATCTTCGATCACATTTTCAATAATCATAAAATAAATTCCACCGCTATCGATGATAATTAGCAGATGAAATCTCTCCACGTTCGATATAAGTTCCATCCGCCTATATTCTTACATCTCAAGAATCACAATTCCTATTACCCAATTGCCTAGAAATGAACTTTCACATAATGAACCACAAACGATGACGATCGAAAACTCGTATCGCACTTATATCAGCTCAATGGGTGAATACGTAAGCGAAATTTGAATATTCCAGAGAAAGTTTGAATATCAGGTCACGATCTCTCCCAATGACTGTCCACTACCATCTTGTTAGCTATCTATACCTATCCTATTTCACATGTTCCCATCAGCAATATTTCCACTAATATGCCACTATTGTTGTGGAAGCAACCGATGCAAAAGCTGGCATTTCGACAGACGTTTATTATGCGCTTCTTCGCCATTTTTCATTCTTGAAACTCGTACTTCTGAGTTGATACATTTAAATCTTTTGCGGCATCTTATACTTTTGTCATCCGGAATCTGCCTTCAAGCTGCGGCGACATTTTTTTCTTGCACTATTATTCTGTCAGCATTTCGTCGTCAGTATTATTTTGCCAAAAATTTGACAACAGCAATACCCCACCATCATTTTATCAACAGCTAAATCTCGTTAGCACTTCACCGGTGGTAAATATTTCTTAGGAACAATATACTCTTTACGTCTTATCAGTGCAATATTATTTCAACACTCAATCATTGGTAAATATTTTATCAGCGCCAATATATCCTCGGAAGTAAACCATAAATATCAAAACTTTCTCAAACATCAAACAGTTCGAGTTACCTCTCTTATCAAAAATAGGCACTTGTGTTCCTGCGTAAATGTTAAAAAAATGATGACCTTAGTCGTAAGGACCTCTTTCCCCATGATTCGGCCTTGTAAAGCTTTTTGGTAAGATCACGTGCCGCCTACCTTTTCATTTAGCGAGCCACAGCCAAATCTCGCAGGCCCGTACTTTGTGCCTTGAAGGCTCCAATGATGACAAGTTTGCAAAATAAGAGATCTTGGCAATGGGGGTGCCTTAATGGGCAAAGAATTTAGGCATTGAAAATGGCACTGCTAAAATCTGTGAAGCGAAAAACCTTTGCTGCTGAACTTTAGGTTTCACCAGCTGCCTTTCTAAAATTGCACATCCGTTTGCAAAACGTTTGTAATGTACTTGCCGAATCCTTGATTCGCACTATTCCAAAAGTGTTTACACGCCACTTCATCATCAATGGCCCAAGAAGACTACATAGGAGTCAGAGTTTCGTTTTTACGGTTCTTTTGCAGATACTTCTTGTCCTGCCCTTTCGATGCTATGATTTATCGAACTACCATATCAATTTTCATTTAAAACTACTTCGCAAAAAAAAAAAAATAAATAAAAGAAAAAAATGTTGAGCAAACCTATCGCCCTAAATAAGCAGAGCAGAAAAAACGAGCGCCTATGAAAGAGAATTCGCTTCTTTTTTTTTTCAGCAACAGAAATTGGTATAAGAAAACAATGAAAAAAGCATTTTTTGCCACAAATTCAAAAACCTTTTAAGGCGCTCAGCTAGAAATAGCGATTCTAATTCAAAAAAAAAAATCTTCAAACGCCACAGTATCGCAAGCTGTAGAAGTGTAGATGCAAATAAAACATAAATAACTGCACAGACAAGCTCTTTAAAATGAGCATCTTCCTTTTTTTTTTCTCAGCTGAAATCTGCGCATTGGTGAAAATCTTCCTCAATGCGCAGACTTGAGAAAGAATGCGCAGATTCTTTCCTTGCCTTCTCAGTTATCCATTAAAAGTTTAATTCAAAGAAAACTGCAAAGAAATTCTGAAATTTTTAAATTATCCCTCAAACATTCGGCTATCAAAGCGCTTTGTCTAATTTCAATTAACGAGAATAAATACCACGTACAGAAAACTTCATCAATAATTACGAATATCCGCAACATTTGCTGTCAAACAAAGCAAAACGCGAATGAATCTGGCAAAGCAGCAACAATTCTATTCTTGAATTCCTCTTGCAGCTCGAACCTGACACCGAAATCAGTTGTCACCACAATTTTCATCATCGAAATAAACGCTCCTTCGTCCGATTCCACTTCTGCACATCCAGCTAATTTAAGTGTGGTCACCGGCTGCTGAATATAGGAGCATTACAACTAACCGTTCATTATCTCGAACATCAACGTCACACATAAGAGGGTATCCGAGGCTTAAACTGAAGATTTATTTTGGAAGTCATAGATCAATAATGGCAATTTTTTGATAACTTTTTTTCTGTTTTTATGTTTTCGAATTAAGAATCCCACTTTACTTTGAAGTGAGATGGAAATTTCTAGGTCGATTTCGAGGGAAAAGGAGTATTCAGCTATCTAGGATCCCCTCTCAGAATGCAGTCACAATTCAAAATGGTGCAAAGGGAGACTTTTCAGTGCTTTCATCACTTCATTGAAATTTGAACAAGCCAATCAATCAATGGCTATTCGCCCATGTTGCAAATAGTCATCTCTATGTATTCGCCTTCATCATGCATGGTGCAACTTCTTTAATAACAAGGATACGAGGGTGAACATTATGTTCCACATTTCATTTCGTATCGCATTTTACTAGCTGTAAGACAGGATCCTTATTCACCATCAAGAAGAGGGTCCGAGAGAAGGATCGCACACAAACTTCTTTCCGTAAACACCTCAAAATGCTGCGAAGGGATTCCGAGAAGCTCAATCCTACATCCTGTTCTAGACAACAATGAATTATTGATGCACAACTGAATAAAGGCATATGTATGATCATGGCTAAAATTCTACAAGCTGGAGTCCCATTCTTTAGAGCTCTGCGACTTCATAATTTGCTACAGCCAATAAAACATGCACAATGAATCATAACTCCGACGGATGTTTAGAAGTCGGTGGAACTAACCTGAACATTCGTGAAAAGGATCATACTGCGACGTGAGTTAATTATTCTACGGGCCTGGATTCAGTGATTCTTGGGCTAAAGCAACTGCATGAATACAAATAATCCTTCAATTATCATTTCAATTTACAATTGAAAGAATGGAAAAAAAGCCACCAAGGAATCATCCACCTTATTTCCTTTGCCTTTGCAATAGGTATCAAGTTGTAGTAAGGTGATGTTGGTCGCTCGAAGGTCGACAGATATGATCTCATCACAACATTGCAGCATCCAACCGAATAGTGGTTCAGCATCACCGCATAACTCACATAACGATAAATTCACTTCGCAAAGTTTGCTCACAATATTTAACTGCAAAATCCTTATACATTTAATGTAAGCAAGCAATCAAAGAAAGATACTTGCGCAATGTAGCCGACTGACTCGTGCAATATGCTAAGCTGGCTACACGAGTGGGGAATGCGCGTCGCAATTAAGAAGCGCGAGGATTCTACTTGGATTGGCTTGCCGAGCTTATCTTATCTGTACTTTTCAACGATATCATCTATATGCTCAAAAAGCTTGAAGATTGTCGGCAATTTCCACAAAATGATCTATACGTTATTGAAGAACGTTAAGTTGCATCTATTTTACAGCAACCGTTATAGGAAAAGCTTGTTTGGTCGCTCGAATGCGGTAGTCGCCCTCTCTCACAATGTTATCACTCGGATGTGGTAGAAAATCGAGCGACATAACCTTGGGAGAATTAGAAAATGTTGAATGTTTCAGTCCATTATGAGGTGGAAGTTTCTCATTTTAGTTCTCAAAGCATTTTTTTTCTTGGATTTCAAATTGCCTTTTTGGATAGATCTTTTTCAATCTCATACTTACTATGCATCTACTTAATATTGTTTGCAGTGCTTTAATAGGAATCTACAACTACTCCTTGAGATGATGTCTTAATTTGCCGATCTCTCGTCGATTTCTGAGTCTACTTTGGGTTCGGTTCGTTTGACGGAATAACCTAAGCAGCAATTTTTCAACGAGGCGAATTACTAAATTAGATCACCGATAGCTTCCTCATTCGGACATTTCTTTCTGGCTTCGGTTTATAACGCTTCCATGCTAGTTCGCATTTTCAAGGAAAGCCTCCTATGTTTCATTTGGATGCAGGTCTGCCAATAGCCCACTCTCCGACGGCAGCGGTATCATTGTTTATTTTTATGTGGCCGCATTAAAGAAAACTATTTGAATCGTTAAAAAATTCATTGCTGCTTTTGGAAAAAAAAAATTAAATGGGATACGATTGCACTAATCAAGCAAGTTTCCACGTTGAAAAATATCTTTTCATGCATTTTCCGTTGGCAAGCTAAACTCAGCCGGCTTCTTCGGCTCCATTCTATCGAATCCCTTTTGTCGACAATACTTCTGAAACGCGTACGGTTTCAAACGAACTTAGGTTTTGAGCCAGCGTCCTTAGTCGATTACCGAGGGGAGTTTCGATGGATTACCTTCATTGCTCCTTGGTGCGAAGGAGAAACATTCACAGCAAAGTTAACAGTTCCGTGTTGCACTCAGCAGCTGACAAATCAGGTGAATGAAATCGAAAGGTGGTTTTAATAAAAAAATACATGGATGTGTGCGTAGGAAATGGATAAACAGAGGCTACCCTGGGGTGAATTATAACTCAGTTTATGCCATTCATAAGAAATTTCGCGACAGCACAGAACATTTACTCTCAGCTGCAAAACGCGATAGCTGTTAAATATGCAACGGTACACCTGATGACATCTCTTATAAAGGTCTCCATGAAAGTGACAAATATTCAAAAAAAGAAAGTTTTTTTTTTTACCTGAAAGCAAGCAAAATGGTTCAATTACCTTTGCACTTATTTCTGTAACTGCCGTAGCTGCAACGTTGAGTCGACTAAGTTGAGAACATGAATTCAATATGTGTGCAATATGTGCCGAGTTAACCGATATATTCTGACTCAAATCCAGATCTTCTAGATGATGCAATTCTAAAAGAGATACGCTCTCAGAGATGATTAGCGAAGAAAACGAAATGATTCAAAACTAAAGTAATCCAACGCATAAATTAAGCTCTTGAAAGTCTACCTTAAAAGAATTTCCAAAAAGTTTAGATATTTTATGAGAACTATTCAAAAAGCTATTTACTCATCAACGCCGAATAACAACGTTAATTTTCGACCGTCGCAATATTATAAAAAAGCCAAAATTCATTTACTAATGACAGCCTCAGCATGGTGAATACTTCTTTTCGCAATCGTTTTCGTTTTATTTATCGCAAGCAAAACGATTTCATAGCATGCAAAATGTTCAGTCATATAGGCATCATTTGGAAAAAACAACCGATAAAATTATGTTTGTTAATCGAGCAAAAACAGGATAACACCAAAGTCACTTCCGTTAATCAAGCAGATCTCAACATCGCCTCACTACGATGTTCCATGTGTTGGACGTGAGCAAGTCTCGTACGTCACTTCTAGCTGGGGACAGGTTCAATAGCCGTTCCCTATGAACAAGGAGCGGAGATTCGTGGCGCAAACCCGAAATGCAAGAAGAACACATCTACCTCAACATATTTCTTCTATATTAAGCTCGGTTTTTCCAAAATTCTTCTGATTACTCCAATCGACAAAAATAGCTTAAAAGTTGCTAAATACATGTTCGATAGCCTTGCAAGTGCATAACATTTTTTTAAGGAGAAATAAAACGTACCCGCGATAGCGTGAACAAGTAGGGACATAGCTGAAGGTCCAAGATTGCAAGACGCAAGATGAAGAGATGTAAGAATGGGACAAGCATGAACAAGAGAAGCGATATTGTCAGGAATAGCCGCAGAGCTAAGATCGTTAAAACTCATGCTCAGATCTGTGAGCTGAGGGTAATTGCGTCCAATTTCCAATAAAAGGCGTACACTTTTGCTGAAAATAGGAAATAAAAACAACTTCACACATATATATATATATATATATATATATATATATATATATATATATATATATATATATATATCAATTTCACTGGAACAGATGGGGAAAGAATTCGAATCGGAAACATCTTGTAAACAGTTAATTACTAGAATAATAAATATGCTATGGTCAACAAAATTAAATAAACCCATTCCCGTGCAAAATTCAGGAGTTCTTCCCTAAATGCATCGAGAGTAAATATCTAATGGTCAGGATAAGCAATCGGATGACCGAAAAGTTGAAGCAATCAAACCTCATATGTGCAATCCATCTACAACTCCGCTTTTTGCAGCTTTTTATCAACGATAAAAATTTCATCGATTGAATATCGCAACGAATTTCACATTGTAAAATTATTCACCGGGTAGAAAATCAAATATTATCACGATGCCCAATGCAACTAACATCGATGAATGCAATAGTCAGTATACTCAAATCCAAGTTGTTCCAATTGTAAGTACACTTAGATATTCTAATTTGTGCTTTGATATATCAGTAGTATTTCCTATTCTGATAATATTATTTTCTACTCCAAGTCCCCTTATTGCTTTTTTGGATAGAGCCATTTATTAAATAAAAGTGATAACTTCTAACCTTTTTTCTCCCACATTAACTTGCTTGTTCAAAAAAGAATAGTACTACAAACCTACTACAGAAATACTTATACAAGAAATCCATACTATCACTACAAAAAAAAGAATCATTTTGATATGTTTATCATCATACAGCTGATTCCGTATATCTTTACGCTAAATTTCAAAGCTTATTTAAATTTTCAGCGCTATCATTTCCAGTGGCCAAATCTCTGACTGATACCTCAATATAAACAATATGCAAGAAAGTCAAACCACAATCAAATGTGACAATAATTTAATCAAAAAAAGGCCAAATATAGCCGAAGAAATGTTCCCTTTTTAAACGTTAAAAAAAGATGACAGCACCCGATTACCAATTCTTTGATGTATCCTCAGAATAGAAATACTGCAGGAGCTCGTTTCATAAGGAGATCACTATTATTTTTATACTGCAGGAGCTCGTTTCATAAGGAGATCACTATTACTTTTATACACAGCCTACCTATCTAACTGACAACAATTCATCGACAGCTGGTTGATATCTGCAGCCATTTTTGCGATAGCTTCAATAAATTCGGCAGATAGAGCATTGCCATCGACTTGTACAGCCGATAACGAATGTGGAGCAAATGCATGCATGGCTGTTATTAGAGCCGTATTTTCTCCGATATTCATTTCCGACAGCCGCAGACAGCCGTCAAAAATGTCGCTTAATGCTCTCAATATGTTGTACATCACACCTGCAATGCACCTATTGCAGTACACCAGTACACTAGAGAACGAAAGAATAGAGGGATTAAAGAAAACATATGTAATTAAGAAGGAGAAATGGCCGGAACAAATTCATTTACAATTTGTTTTATTAATCACCTCAACAGGCTTAAGCGGAAAGATGAAAAAGATTATGCACGAAGGTGGAGATTCCCTCTTTTAATGGCAAATTCTGAATTCACATGTTCCCCCCTCAGTCAGCAACGCCACCATAGTACGATTATCTCTTCTGCCCTTTCCTTTCCCCCTCAGAGCATCTAACTTAAAATGTTCAATGAGAAAAACAGATGGGGAGGTGGAAGATTGAATGTAGTTTCGTCTCGACCTCATCACTTCAGTTATAATGCATCAGTCGCATTCAGCTTGTAGCATTAATATAAGTGAAGACATTCGATGACAAAAACTTAACCATGGAACAAAACATTTTCGCTGCTCCCATTTCATTTTCACCCACCGATTTGGAAGAAAATTTTCATACGTTACACAAACCTAATGAGCAATTTTTTTTCCAGAGCAAAAATAGGCATCTTCTCGTCCTTAAATAAAATTTCCTATTGAATAACCTCAAAATCCTTAGAGAATCTCAGCTTCATGTCTGCTGAAAATTTTAAAATTGATGTTCAAATCTTTAGCCGATGAGCTAGAACCACTTTCAAGACAAAAACCCTCTTCTAATCGAACGGAAGAGTAGCCCAGAGAGTGGTTTTAGGTCGCAGGCTCTCATATTCGGTGCTCCGAGATCGAAAATGATAAAACGACATTCAAATATCCCTTGCATTAATGTCTACCTCGGAGCGATAATGAGACCCACAGCATTAAAATTCATCGCCCAAATTCTTAGAACTAGAAAGGCTAACAGCAACTTCCCTCTGTACCTCTTCCTCGCTGTCTCTTAATTTCTCTAAGACTTACGTGTTGATTTGGTGCTATAAATATGCGCTGCAGAAGGTGGCATCCAGCCACATACTCTGCACACAATTTGCTCACTGGAATCGGTGATCAACTCCAGCGGTGTTTCATCATCCAACTCACATTCTCCATCGAATAAGGATAACGACTGGAATTCACCATCCGCCCGCATTTCCGATATACACCTCTCTCTCACATCACCCACTCGACTGCTGCTGAACAACATCTAGTAAGCGGATGTTTAAACGAACAACCATATAAATGTCTTAAGTAAATACATACAAAGAGATGCTGGGAACCAGTTGAAATATGATCGGAAATGTCGAAAATTGAAAATAAATGCGATCTAAATGGATAATTAAAAGTTGTAAGACCCCTTCGGCGAAGTGATTTTTTATCCGATTTTGCAAGTTTAGTACTTGCGAGCTCACGCCTATGCGTATTTGTGCGTCTACCTGTTCTTCGTAATTTCAAGTGAGAAATCATAGATACTATAGTCATCGAATTGGATGGGTGTAATGACACCAATAGATAATTTCTGATTTCTCATTTCATGTTGGATAGCAGCTACATTCACTGAATATATCAACATGGCAACAAGTTCCCTCACATCATGCCAATCTTTCGTCATTTGCTTATCTGCCTCAGTCTAGAAGTATCTAAAGCTTAAAATTATCAGAGATGGAGCGCTTTCGAGCTTGTCCACCCCAACTATCCAATCGTCAATGGCGAAGGATGCCTGACAATCTTCAGTGATCTCCGAAAAAAAAAGCACTTGACGGTTCCAAAGCTTTGCGGATCTCCTTTGAACCTTTCGTTCTCAAATGAATTGGTCTTTTAACTTCGCTAATGCTAATATAAAGACAACAATAAATGCAATGAACTTAAAACTAAAATATGAACGAAGACAACGAGCGAGGCAAACCTTGGAAAAGGTATTCCCTTCGTCTTCAACCGGGTGCCTGTATCTGTCATGAATGCAACCCGAACAAGAAGAAGGCGACTTGAAGTGGATGGTTGCTGTGTCATAGAAGTGTTGGAAGTTGCGCAACTCGAGTGTATTGAAGTTTGCAGAGGACGAACATGGCTGCTCGATGCGGGTATCATCAGCGAGGATGCACTTGATTTTTCAACACCACTCCTTAATTTTTCAGTGCTTTCATCCACAGCCGTTGATGCTAGCATATCTTCCTCATTTCTTGAACGACCCGCATTGTCCGCTGGCCTACTCGACCCAACAAGGGGCTCCTCATCGGAACCGCTGTCCGGTAACCTAAAATAGCAATAGGAAATAAAACACTACTTAATGAAATCAACTTGAACATCCAAATGAAATCTCATGAACAGCTTAACACATACTAACCAACGCTGATGCACTGCTAGCAAGACGATAGTGACACCGATAAGGCAATAATAATATTGACGAGATGAAAGTACTATTGTTAGCAACGCAACGATAACACTGATAAGATAACAAAGCATTGGTAAGGAAATAAGAATACTGATAAGTGAACAGCGATATGATTAACAACAATGAGCTCGATATAACGGAGTGCTAGTGAGTCAAAAATAGCAAAATACTACAAAAATAGAATATCGATAGTGTTGATAATTTACCAGTAAGGCAATAGTAGTACCAAAGAGGCAAAGAGGTTTTTAATAACGTAATTGGTGAGACTATGACAGTATCAATAAGGTAAGGTTATCGACAAACAGCTGCAGTGTTGATAAAGCAGCGGAAGTGCATGATGAGAGAGCAACAGTGCTGATAAGATAGGGACAGTGATGACAAGACAACAAGTGTTTCCAAAGCAACTTTAGTAGTGAAATTCAAAACAACCAGAACAAAATTCGGCAACAAACGAGGCAATAAGGTAACAAAAGTAAAGGGTAATGCAATGATAATAATAACTGCCCACATCAGATGAGCGTTTTTTCTCTGTTGGCGAAATGGAAGAGGATTTATCAACCCAGCAGACCGCTAAAGACTTCAATCTTATAACTTCATTTTAATAATGACCTGCGAAAAATTACTAGCAATTACGATAACACAAAACTTACTGATGATAGTTTTACCAATAATGCCAAAAAAACTAGGAGACAGCTTGAAAACTTATCGCCACCAACACCACGAGCAATTTGCCTCTTTCACGAATACAAAGACTAGCACCTACAAACCTGAAAAAACTTAACAAATGCCTGCCAACAAAGAAATGAATCATCAAGGAAAGGGACTTGTGAGGAAGATTGGAGAAAACCACAGAACGTACATCATCTAAACGTGTATTTCAAAGAAGTTATATCGTTTACAGATGACATTCGTTAAGCTAAGTCTGGTAAAGAGAAGCGTCCAAGTTAAGAGACGTACTCAATCACTCGCTGACGAGCCATTTTCGATGCAGATGAGCGTATAACGGTCGGTGACGAATTTCTTTTGCGAGTACGCGATGATATCTGACGCCGAGTTAACAAAATATCCTCTTCAATAAAATTGTCCCTTTCACGGTTGACGTTCTGATGCCTAGATTCATCTAAAATTATAATCTCCTTGAAATCCACTGAATAAAAGTGCAGAACTCTATGGCAGCAAAGAGGTCTCTCCGATTCTATAAAAAACCTCTTGGATATCCTCCCGGAGAATTAGAAATCTTGGCCATCGCTCTCGTTCCCTCTCCCCCTCTCATGTTTTCGGCTTACTCAGGAATTATCATAGTATTAACGTCAATAACTATGAATCAGCATAGTTTTCTCATAATTAGCAACCTTTTTATTTCCGCTTTTGCCAAACTCTCCATCCGAAATTTTCAGCTTTATCTATCTGCGCACAAAAGCTAAAATAAGGGCAAACCAAATGAATCACGTTGCTTTGTGGGCGCATAATCTATGCAATCGCTTCGAGATGGATGCGCTATGACCGTTCTCTTCAAGGAATTCTCTCCATCCTCTCCACCGTATAACAGCGTATCCAATCCTTCATCGACGTCTAATATCTCATCAACAGCTTTTTCCGCATGCTGCAATACGATCTTTCAGAACTTCTAAAGAATAATTGTCCCACAGAACTAGCAACATGACTTACAACATCTGCCTACCGCTTCGATATTTCTACGGGCAAAATTCCACCTCAATCAAACATTTCAACAAATTTAGTCGAATATTATTCCACTTCACTTATGCTCCGTGCATTACTAATTTTTGACTAGTCACAGCGTCTTTTCTAAGAAAAAAGAACCATGTGATAAAATATGCATACACTTTCAGCATTGCATATTTAGGATTTTCACTGCAACTCATAAACATCGAAAAAAAAATGCACATGATTTACGCAGAGAAAACAATGCATCTAATTTATCCACTTCGAAGGTCTTACCGAACATTTGTGGAAACAACATGATCCAAAGACTTTATCGAGTTGCCGTTATCATCTCCTTTAAAAATCCCCTCGGTTCTTTTGAGGCAACAAATCGTCATCTTTCCCGTCAAGATTGCATGAACCTAGTGCCGATAACTTGTTTCTCTACGAAGCAAATCTTTTTTTGTTCCTCATAAAAACTGCCCAGCCTTTTGAACAAGCTGCACATTAAACGACGATACCTGGAAATCACCGTATCACCACTTAAATAAACACTTGGCAAGTTAAACACCTGATGCAGCGCCCGAGTCCTACGACGTATCCCAATTTCAGCGGGCACCTAAGTCTACGCGAGCGATTTTTAAGCGCCAGCTATCGTTCGAGTGAGCACCTAAACGCATTGTAACTGCTGCAACACTACACAATATTAGCCTTAAAAAGCGCGTTAAGACTTACTATGGGTTGATCAATTGCAGAAGGTATAGCATCGTTTAGAGTAGTGTGTTGATGCGAACTGCCTCTCCCCAAAACGCACATCATTCGACGATATTCACGCAGATTACGCTCATCTGGGGAGAGTTGTTCCAAAGTTGATCGTTGCCGCATCCCTGTCAATGATTTCGCCGCTTTTTCTCCCTTCATTTCTAGTTTTTTTGGAGGTGGCGTATTGCTGACCGGAATATTCGCTGCAAAACATAACAGAACTCGCTATGACAATCGTGCTTCTCTATGGCCGAGCTATTAGCAACAAGTTCAGTTTCACGATCCCTTTACGACTAAAATAATAGTGATTTGTATTGAACTAAATACGCTTAGCGACGAAGCAAGCGATAAATTCGACGATCGCTAGATGAAGTTTCAGTGAATCCATCGAAATTAGAAAGCGAGGCAATTAAGAACAATCCGATGGATTGTTGGCTTGTGTTCATACAAACAAACAGAAGGAAATAGTATGTAATTATTTATACAACAACGAGCGAACTCGAAGAATATAAAACACAAAGCATATCTACTTTCGAAACAATTTCTATTCCTAGAAAACCTCGCATAAGCAAACCTTTCTTCATGATTTTTTTTTACTCAAAAGATGCTTAGTTAATATCTGCAGCCAAATTTATTATATAAGTGACTATTTATTTGACAGATGCTTTGTTATCGCCATCGACCTCATCGATTTATTTAAGAAGTAGCCAATTTTCGTAAAATTTCGAGTTCAATTTCTGAGGTTATTGCAATTAAATTTTGAGGAGAGGGAGGGATTAAACTTCAGATAAATTGGATTCCAGAATGACAAAGGGGAATGGGGAGGCAGGGTTAGGAAACGAGCTCATGTTGCAAGATACGGTATTCTAGTATTCCACCTCCATCAACCAGCACTAATTCTTAACGTTTTCCTCACCGTTTCTGCAAATATGCTGTCTCAAGAAGCTGAACAAGCATTGTACCTAGTGAGAAAAGTAAAATGCGTAAACAATCATTAAAAGTGACCATCTCAGCGATCAGAAATATTTTTTCGCAGCGATACACCTTGATCAAAAAAGTTCACCATTTTCAAATCAACCGCAATCACACCTCATCAAATTTTAGCTCAGATAATGAGAACGGCGAATGGGTCAACTAGCGATGATCTCAATTACGGCGTAAGCCATGAACAATGAAATAAATTAAAACTACAAAAAGGAGTTATGTACATGGAAATATCGAAATTAAATGACGTTGAAATATGTTATGAAAACGTCCATAGAGTGCAAACTATTTAAGTCATTAGCCCAACTATAAAACGGGAGTTATCGACGGAAAGAAGGAAACTTACGGCTGGCCCAGTCGAAAAAAAAAGGAATTTCTAGCCGTCAATGCATCTCTCCCGAGATTTTTCAGCGGAGTGAGAGAGGTGAGCAAGAAAACAGAAGGCGCAAAGCGACCTTAATGAATACTAATAAATCAGTATAACAAATCACCCTCTCTCAGCTTATCTTCCATAACTCGTATTAATCTCTCGGCTTCGGATATGTCCTCCTCATCGACCATGCCCACAGAGATCGCATTACGCAAAAAGTCGACCGCAGTCCAGTCGTCTGTATTTTTTAGCGCAACGTTTGCACCGAATTGCAACAGGACGTCAGATATTGCCGTCGAACCGCGATCGCAAGCTTCCATTAGCGGTGTCAATCCTCCGCTATCCTTTAATGAAGCCATTCAGCCAAAAAAGCACACCTATACTAAATACCATATTTAAATTTGTACATTCCTACTCGGCTGCGCCGATGTTGCCTTGTCCACGTGCAAAAAAATTTTCCCTCGCAAGATCTCCCATCGTTTTCCTCCGGGTTCATCCCGCTACAAGACGATACCAGTTAGGACAATAATTTAGCCTTTAAATTATTCAAGGAGGTCAGTCAGTCAAAAAGGATGGGGAATATGTAAATCCGGTTGGCAAATGAGTCAACGACCAATGAGATGAGGAAGACGAGGGCAATCGTATTTCAACAAATTCCTATAAATCAACCAATAAAAAACTACAAAATGATGCACGCTTGCTGTCGAGATTCATCTATCAGCGTGCATATTTCTTCAGTGTTTTGCAGTATTTCTATTAAAATCACCTCGAGCTATAACAACCGCAAAGAAAACGTGGGATAGCTTACTGTGGGTTGGCCTTCAGCGGAAAGAGTTCCTTCACGTGATCGGAGATTAGCGTTTGCTCCAGCTTTTAGCAGTAATCGCACATTTTCCAGCTTTAAAGCTCCAATCGCTTCATGTAAAGGGGTCCATCCGCCTTCGTCACGTGCATTCACATTGTAGCCCTATATTTATTGAACATAAACACCTCGCTTTCTTCGTTCACAAAAAGGTTTGTGCCATTCATAACTTTTCAAAACCAAAGCAAACAACTATAGGAGTTGATAGAGAAACAGGATGGGAGACCTTATCCGTTCAAGAATTCCAGAACGGTATTGAATCCGGAAGGAGAGTAGCAAGCGAACTCATCAGGCTCAAGGTGGAGAAGCTCACGTTTGGGATACGGGTTTAGATCCAAAAGTGGGCGGGGATGGATAAACATTAGACGAGGAGAGAGGTAAAGAGAGAAAGGAGAGAGCCTACGCAGCCTGCACTTCAAGGCAAACTGGATATACCCGAGGAAGCGAGCATTGACAGACTATTCAACTAATACGAAATACGATAGTTCAAATGTAAAACTGCTGGCGATAAGCAAGAATTTTCGGTGATCAGACGGAAAATCGCTATAAAAATTACACACCTCTCTATTTTTCTCTTCCCCTCGTTGTCGCTCTCACTCGGAAAACGCTTTCCTCTTTAAAAAAATTTTAACGAACAAATAAGACGAAAATCTGGAAGCAAACCGCTGCAATAAGAGCTTTCAGATATTGTTGGTCATCGCTTCGAGCTGCTTCATGCAATCGAGTTTCTCCATACGAATTAATTCGTTTATCTTTTTCTCGTTTTATTCTTTCTTCAACATTACGCTGAGTTGCCTCCGCTAAAAAATAACGCAGAAATTAAAGAATTCAAGAGAAGATTTGAAAAACTGAACGCAACAGTAGGAAGTAAGAAGATTTTAGAAAAAAAAAAAGAAAAACGTGAGAGCGAAAATACTGAAGGTTAAAGGCTAGAAAATATTTCTGAATATTTAGTAAAATAGAAGTAGAAGATAAAAAAAGAAACTCTCGTAATTACAAAACACATGTCATTTACTGGCTCTGAGACTTTCGAAACCTTTACGAAATTCTTTTCTTGATCAACAACTTGTCTAACATATTTGTTCCCATTACCAGTACCCCCCTTCTTCGATATAGAATTTTCGGAGTCTTTGCACCGATAATTTCGGTCGGCTGAGCTAGAAGGCGTGAAAGTGTAAATTTTTCAAAAGCTATAATTCAATATTCGAGTGCATAAATGGAAAATTTTTTAAAGATCACCAGCTCGTTTTATTGAGCATATTACGCTTACTCAAATAAGTCTTCATTGCTTTTATGCTTGCTGATTCTGAATATGCTGAAATGAAGTGACTATTTTTCTTTTCTAGTTTTCCTCCTCTCTCCCTCGTCTACTTTCATACTGCTTTTCCTTGGCTTTCCTACTGTTCTTCAAACTCGGTTGCACGTCCAGTGTTAGTTTTGTCAATTGGCAGTTGTAGGGGGGGGGGGGGGGGGGGGGGGGAAGGGGGGAAGGGAGGAAATGCTCATCTATGACCTCAACAAAAATTCGAGTTATCATCCAACTGCATTGCTAAAGTCCATTTGACAGCTCGTCATCTGTAAAGTTCAATCGGGAAAAGAAGAACGCAGAAGAAAAGGTACACAGCAATGATGAATTCAGAACAGCATCACTTGCTTAGCAGCTGAGGTAAATGCTTGCCGAATGACCAAGAGCCTGACTACGCGCACAGAACGATTGACTCAACGTACGAGGAGTCACTACCAGTAGCACATGCCCTGCATGCCCATGTGGCTCATTACTGCCAGATAACCGCTGTCCGCACATCCTTATAAAAGATACAAACGTAGTGAATTCTGTCAAAAAGATATCGTTGCACCGCTTACCACAATAAGAGAGAGCTACAAACTTTAAAAAAAGAATAAGGAGCAAACGAACCCATGCATCGTTCAATGATCATCAAATCATTTGCCTCATCCCAACGATCCGAAAACGAGCTGCGCGCATCACTGTCGGCATCCTCATCCCGCATGGTACTTTCTTTTCCCTTATCCTCTTCCTCCAGCATTCTCTTCGTTTCGCTGATTTTTTCCTCTGTTGCCTTCAGCATATCTTCTTCTGCGTTTGTTTTACGTAAAAAATCGAGCATCGCTTCATAAATATCAATCTACAAAGAAAAGTTCCCTTGAGATTATGTAACCCATCTGGAGGGAACACACACTCCGATCATGAAAAGCAAAATGGAAAAATGACGAGAAAAAGAAAGACGAAAGCAGATATCATTTTAAAGCGAATTCCCCTGATGTAAATGCTTACGAGCTATCTCTTCCATTCATCTTCCTCCTTATACTAAAACTAAACAGATGGTAATTCGCTGTTATAATGATGCTGTGATACTTTTAAATACCTTTAAAACCTTTGAAAACAATGAATGAAGAAAACAACAAAGTATTGCCAACTAAGGAAAACGCCGATACAAAAGAAGAAAGATTAGAATCGATTTATAGATTTATAAAAGGAATAAGAGGAGAGGTGCATCGGTGAGGGAGAAGAATAGCTATGCGTGTTCGAAATCGTGATCTACTGCTTTGTCGGAAAGGAACGAACCAATCATTTGCTAAAAGCATTAATAAGCTATTGATCTTGCCTTCATTGCGATAGCATTAGAATAATTCATTTTCAAAGCGAAAAGGACGAGGAAGTGGTTGAACGGACGTTCAAGTACAGCGGAATAGAAGAGAAGAAAAAGCAGAATAAGTTTCGAAAATTTTCCCAAAGAAGAGAAACATTTCTTGAAATATTCCAGTAAAATTCAAAAAACTTCCTCTAAAACTAAATCTATTTAGACATATAAAACCTCATCATTGTGTCGATACCTGATTCACAGATTTGCATCCTTGCATTCTTATACTGATATATACCTATTTTAAATCATCGACCAGCTCTATCGAAAGCATCTAACTACTTCTCGTAAAATATAGCATATAACAATCAAACCTTTTGCGTATTAGTTACAGCGCGTGATTCGGCTTTCTCGAATAACTCCATAATCCGCGCATTTGGGATGGAGTGCACGTTACTTGCGGCGTTTGCCAAGCAAATTGCCGTTTCGGCACGCTGCAAACATTCGAAATAAACACATGAATCGAGCCTTGAGAATTGTTCTATTATCTAACTTTTAGTAGCTTTTCCTCCGGTTAGTGAACAGTGCAATTAGTTAGTGATGTATGTCAATGATCGACACTATTGGCAATGTCTCAGGAAAATACTGCTGCAAAGAGAATCCAGTGAGAAACATGTCATGCTAAAACATTAGCTCTGTTATTGAAGTATTGACGACAGTTACTGCAACTAACGCTTTCAATAACGTGAAACAACTGAAACCATCAACGCCGATGCCCTATACGAAGTGATGCATCTCCCTTTTAAACCCATTAATCCCAAGATACTTGCTCTATTTTCAGGATCGAAGCAACAATATATGGTGGTACATTTTGTGCACTACCTGAGATAAACATATTTACTTGCTGTTTTCCGAGAGAAACGCAACACCATTTTCAACAACTCTATAAAATGTCACCTTCAAGTTGCTTAGATTTAGCTGCGCTTCTAACATTTCCACTTTCATGAAATATTCATAAGCTTCCTCGTATCGATACAACTCTTTCGCAGTGACTGCCACAGATACTGATGCAGCTATTTGTTCTTGTATAGTCTTCGCGCATCTCAGCATCAACTTATAGAAATCCAGCGAAACCTCCCGCAAATCGAGCTAAAATTATATGTTGCCATCTCATCGTTTACGATATACAATGAGCAACTGAGAAAATAAGAGCGAAGAACAGAGGGGAAGCGAGAACAGCAGAAAGAAAAAGACCACAGATAGAGGATTTCAAGATATCTTTCGCCAAATCCCAGAATATCGAGAGTTTTGTTCGATGCACTGCAAATCTCCTGTATGCGCGAATTTTGCACCTACTAAAGACATGAAACCTGAACTACATAAAATTTCACAATTTGATATTTTCACGAAGAATAGAAATTCTAAAATCGCTTTGCTTTTCACTTTCTCCCTCCCCTCTGCCTCCTCCCCTTCCTTGGAATGCCAAACTGAAGCTCTCTCAGCATTTTCGTTAATAACGATAATACTGACTGAGGGTAACAATCAGCAGATAGACATATGCAGAACACAGCTCCTCAAAATCACACTAGTTCGAAACAGGCTAAACCAAATATTACATGATATCTGAAAAGCATACCTCATAAAATTCATCAGCGATCTTTTCGTATAGTTTAGCTTGTTCATGCTCGACAAGTTGATTCACTTCTTTTAATCGCTCAATTGTTTTATAAACTGAAATGATGTGCATAATGACAAGCAATATTAATTATTGGATTAGTCATTCTCTTCTAAACGACGAAAATGTTATTCTCCAATAAATCTATTCAAACACAAATCGAATTCAATGCATTGCGCTTTCCATTGTTCGCATCGAACGAAGTAAAACCATATGATCCCGATTAACCGATATAGACACATGCAATTAAAGACACACCAACATCAAATGCATCTATATAAGCAGAACAGTTCACGAAAAGATCGCCACAAGTGAATGAACGTTGTTGACCAGAGTTGCATTTCTGTCAACCTTATAGCTCACATGGTCACTTACTGTAGAAAACAACGATCTCGTAAGGTCACGCCACTGTAAGACTTGACAGCACGAATCAACTGACTGCTCGTTCACAGCAAGTCAAGGCAAACGCTATGTTTTGCGTAGACCGTAGCACAAAGTAACGCACGTCAGAATACCGACATATACTTCCAACAGGCATCCTTTTTGATTTTTT
This sequence comes from Ascaris suum, assembly GCA_013433145.1. Taxonomy (NCBI): domain Eukaryota; kingdom Metazoa; phylum Nematoda; class Chromadorea; order Rhabditida; family Ascarididae; genus Ascaris; species Ascaris suum. Next base: position 16,627,568 of record CM024168.1, read on the forward strand.
TCAAGCATTTTTATCGACCACTAAATGAAGTGGGAACATTGGTACATAAAATGAGAAGATCGCAAGCGCTCATCGCGAAGACACGCGAGCGAGCGAGTTATCTAGATGATCGTGCGTCTCAACGCGGCAATTTACGAAACTGTCCATTTTCACGTCTTCTCGCAGCGACTATCATTTCACTAAAGCGGCGTTGTGCTCCGTGTGGAGCGCAAACGTCTTCTCCTTCGTCAGCATTATTTCAACTTTATTGTTTTATTGTTGAATTTCTTCTCTCAACTTGCTTATCATTGTTGGTTTTCAATAGTATTGACGTCTGGCGTCCTCTTTATTATATATTCGCATCTCGTTAGTTAATGCATCAACGAAGAGCCATCTCAGCTACCTCAGGTCATGTCGTATGATGTTCTTGCACTCATGTTTTATTTATGTCGCGTTTTAATGTTGTTTGAGAGTACATAAAGGTTTTAATACCCAATTTTGAGGTGTCGGGGATCGCAAGACTAAGAATCGTCCTTCGAGCCTTGTGAACGAACTTGAGACGAACCAACCAGGAGGTTGGTACAAACTGGTTGAGAAAAGTAGGGGCGCAAATGGACGAGCCCTCTTCAAAACAGGCCAGCTTACATTTATATTACGCGTTGACTGCTGAAGATCTCGAGTCGTTTCGAGTATAGCAGAACAATGACAAACACAAAGAAAGAACTGTCGATGGCGCAAGAAAAACAATTTGCGGTAAAAGCTTTGAATCCGCACGCATTGGGCAATGGTGATTTGTAATTCTTCAGACAACCTAGTAGTCGGCATAAGCGCAATTGTCCGACACCTCATTTCTCGTGAAATACGTGAATCTGCCTCCATTACATTAAACCCTGCCATAATTGAGATATGCAAAGCATAGCAGCTATATTGCACCCAAAGCATGGATCATATCATTTACGTCGCATATCCTGCCCCTAACTTCTCATTTTCTTATAATTGTCTTTGTTTTACTGAATGCTTTTATATTGTTGGTATTTCGACAGGCCTCTACTGCTTGTAAGCTTTATTCCACATGCTCGCGACTCTTAACTCCATTATTCTTTGTTCTCATAAACCAGCAATCCTGTTGCTTTCTTTTCCGTTGTCCGCATACGACCCGCAACATCGTCTTCTTCACGAAAACGTTAGCAGCAAATGCAATTCACTTACCGACAACAAGAAGCTGTTGAAAAGATTTCTGCTCATCGCTTTCCAATTTCGTGAAACCCTTACTCGAAAGCATCGAAATCAGAACCCATTTCGCTCCTTCAAAATCTTTCGCTCTCGCTTTCTCCTAAGAATGAATAATTACATTTTTTGTAATGATTTTATATATAAACCATTGTCTCAACAACCGATGAGTACTTACACCACTACGATAAGCTTTATAACTTCAACATTATCCTACTTGGGAAATTCTGAGAGCTTTTATATGCTCACTCAAAACAATAAGGTGAATGTGTGAGACTCGCGACGTGGAATCCCTATGGAAGAACAGTGAGCGCACTCGAATGATATGGAAAACATTTTCTTAACATCTAAATGTTTTGTCGCGAATCGTTCTATAAGAATTTCCCACTTTTTCGTTGTTTTCCTCTCATACGCATCTCCATTGCTAGTTCAACAGACAACAAGAACCGTCCAGCTAGCTGTCTGCGATTGCAAAATTTGCATCAACAGCAGATGATAATCGAAAAAGATTTTGAAATAACCATCCGCAAGTGAAGATCATCTAGAAATAGGCAAGTGGGATAGAACATCTGTTGAAGTATAGTCCCACCAGCCAAGAGTGGCAGTAAACGACCGTAAATTACTGCCAACAGACAAGGCAGGGTTGTGAGATGAAATACAAATGTCACACCTGTGCAAGAATAAGCTGCGCTTCGAGCAACTCTCGTGAGTTAAGGTTTGAGGCAACCTGCACCAATTCAATCGCTGTTTTCAAACGCTGCTCACCAGCAAAATCAAGCTTTGCAAGTAGGCAACGATATTGCAAATCATGATCGGAAGTTCGACTGAAAAAAAAATGACAGAAAAACCTCAAGAAGCAGAAAATGTCAGCAGATGATGAAAAATCACAACTGCAACTATTTCTCATTAATAACAGAAACTCACTGCTAGAAATGGAGGGCGTTTGAAGAGAGAGACATAATGATGATACGAAGAAGAAAAAATACGATAAAACTGCGCATTAAATAAGTGAATCTTTATGCTCGCTATTATATATTCGTTCTAGATTGCTGTTCCCTTTTATAACTCACCTGTGAGGGTTGCTCCTACAACAGATAACATCTTTATATTACCTATACAGTGTAAGGTTCGATATCTAGTTTCATTCAAAAAGGTGCTCATGAATGGATATCCGTCAATTACCTGCATGAATTTTTCGTGAAATCAGTCAATACATCAGCCAGCATTTATTAAAATCGAGTACAAATGAACCAGAGACAAACTTAAGAGATTAGGGCAGCCTAGCAATGCATTTGAACAAGGAATAGTCACCACCTAACCATTAGTTCGATCGATTAAAAACTACATAACGCCATTTCGCATTCACATGAAAGATGAGATAGCTGAGATTTTGTATTAAATAATTGTCATCGTAGTTCCTAGTAAACGATAAGGACAGTGAGAAAAACAATTTTAAAAAAAAAATGGAAAACGTGGAAGAGATGAAAGGGGGAGAAAGACCTCTTAAAGAGATTGAGAAATTCAAGGAATAAAAGAAACATCAGCACTAGCAAATTATGGATTGTCTCATCCAATCCGACTTACTTTTACCAAGAAGCGTTCAAGTAATTTTATATGAAGGCCTCATTTACGTTCCGAGTAACGTGAGAAATATTTCAATACATTTACGTTCCGAGTAACGTGACAAAATTCAATAGTGCTAATCACTTCTATAACGATAGTCACCATTTTCAGAAAAAATTACTTAAAATCAAAGTTGTAATAACCAGTGCTTAAACCTAAGTTGGGAAAATAAAACCTATAACGATCAACATGTACCTCGCATAAGCCATGACGGCATTATGATGACAACGAGCCAACTGTACCATACCAAGTTTATCGCATATCTGCGACAAGACTTGCCGCACACGTGCCCGACGACATGCCGAATCACGACCGATACGGATAGCCCTTAATTGATAGCCTGTTTTTATCTCATTTATTCGCTCTTGCCTCATCGACGTGCTATGGATGAGGCGAGAGATGGATATAAAATACTGCTGCTACCTTACGGCTGTATAATGCCAACACTTTTTATTGCATTTGTACGAAGAATCCGGTAAATTTTCGATAGACCTTTGGATCGCGTCTACGCTTTTAATGACAAGAACGGTTTAAACACTGAACACGACGACTTCTAAATTATGACCTATTAGTACATTCAACCCCGACAAAGAGCGTTCTAGAGTTATGCCAAAATTCTTTGATGAAAGAGGTTTTACCTGATTATGGGTCACATCTTTCATTCGAACAGAATGCGAATGCCCACGAGGCAGTTAGATTTCAATGTCAGTGTTGGCCTTCGAAAACAACTAGAAGGTAGCAAAACGGCGAATGACATAGGCACAGGGATGGCTGCCATCCCACAACGAGATATTTACTTATTCATGTGCCGATATGCACCTGTTCAAAAATTGTTGGAACAACGCTGAAGGCTGTCTAAATAGTAAGTTTCTCCGTTCAAAGGCAATCAGATACAACGTTAGGCAAATGCAGCATTTACCTTTGGTCGCAATCAATTTCCGCACCCTTCTCTTCCAAGTAAGCGAGACATTTTTCACACCACCGTTTACCCTGCAACCCATTCAGACTTTATTTCACGGGCATAAGACAGAAAGCAGCTTAGAGGCTAGGAAGATGTAAGCAGTAGCTAACAGAAGGATAAGGGAAGCATACCGGACATTAGGGAACTATCAATCGAACAAAGCAACACAGCATAAAAAGAGAACTAGCATTCGGAATTGGATCATAAGAACAATAACTAATTTTTAGCACTTATCGTGCACAACTGTTATGGCACCAACTGTTACTTAACTATGTAAATTAAAAATATTTTTTTCTTACTTCAACACTAAAACTTAAACGCAACTTCTCCGCCAGTTATCTCTGCCGCATCATAATAAAAACTTTAAACGAGAATAAAAACCTTTTCGAGAAGGGAAGTGTGCTTTGTGGTCGAGTTCAAATATACTTGTAGATACAACCAACCCAGAACGTGATAGGCAAGTTGTACTAGGTGTGGTTGTTTAGTCCGATTTGCCGCCTCCAAATATTTTCGACCATGCTCAAGTGCACGTTTATTCTCGCCCACATCTGCAACCGAGCTCCCCCAATATACCGAACAAATGAGAGAACACACAAGTTATACAATTCTTCTAGTTCTATTCTACCCTCTACAATTCACTCCCTAAATCCCTCCACATAGTTATATTCGGGAATTAAATTCGACGAATTCTGATCAACTCGTTTCAATCAATAAAAATCATATGAAAATTCTAAGTTCAACGTTCAAACATTTGAGATTTATCTATAAAATTATCAACGAAAATAATATTTGTAACAGTGATATAGTTGTTGAAATATTGCAGTGAAATAATGATCAATAAAATTAGCAGTAATTCGTCTTGAAACAATCGATAAATGACCAATAGGGTTTATGAGCATTTTTGAGAAATCTGCAATACACAATCATAAATTCTTAATCAATTACTTTCAGACCCCTCATCATGCTCAGAAAATATCGCTGATGAATAGACACAAGACAGTGCGCAATCACAATTTATGAAAAGTTTATTGTACGCGTAAGGCGAAAAAGCACTCAGGGCATCATTATCGATATTGACGTGTGATAAAAAGTGTCTTAAAGCAAGAGAGGCAACCACAATAAAACTTCTATCGCTAATGGACTCACAGAAGCCGAAGGTTATGTTAACTTCACAGCTTCTGAGAAGGATCGGATCGACTGCATCGTATCTGATATATATATATATATATATATATATATATATATATATATATATATATATATATATATATATATATATATATATATATATATATATATATATATATGCGATCGGATCCTAACTCAATGATTTTCCAATGAGCCAAAGATTTAGATCTATTATCCTCTTCAAAAAGCAGGCGATACAGCGCAACTGTGCACCAAATTTGAGACTCTAACTCCAAAAGTATCCGATTTACTCAATTTCAATAATTCCTTGAAGTTTCTAATTCTAAATGTTCGGATAAAAAAAAGCAATTTAATTTATCAAAACGGTCGCCGCAGAGTTCGATTCAACGTAATAATATCTTTAGCAAGAGCTTAAAAATTTCATTAAACAAACAGCTTGCATAGAAAGAAAAAGAAATCCTATAGATGCGCTTTTTTGTGTGTATTGTATTCTATGAGTCATCGTTAAAGCACAACTGATAATTTCAGTTCAATGAACAGCTCTTAAGAGAAATGTGAAAATTAAAGCGAATTTAAAATCAACACAAATAAATTAACCTGGATCTACAGAAATTTCGGCGATTGCACGATGTGCAAATGCAGCATTTTCATGAGCATCGATATGTTCTGCGAATTGTACACCACTTGAATATCTATCCAATGCACGTTTTATATCACCCACACGACGATATTCCTCACCTAATTCCACATAAAGATCCGATGTTAGTCGATCATTTTTTTCACGAATAGCTTTCGTCAATTTTCTCTCCAATACTAAAAACATCTGTATTGAAAAAATAGAAATAAATTCACTGGATATTCTCATAAACATATTGTAATATCTGCGGGATCGATCACTTACGCCGAATGTTACCTATGTTTATTTTGACTGCCTCATCAACTCTTTTATGCTCCTATTTTTAAATCAAAAACTTGAGTATCAAAGCACCAATGAATTTAATCACACTTTCCGTGATTCACATAAAACATGATATAACTACACCCGAAATTAAAGATTATAGAGGCCACAAGTGTTTAGCTATGCAGAAAACAACGTAACCTAAGATCCGATCAATTAATCTTCAAGTATTTATCGACGGTTATCGAATTGTTTCATCAATAAGTGAGTGGGTGATATATAAAAAGGTAGACCAACGGATGAGTCTGATCGATACAATTCTATGAACCATCAAAAATCGCCAGCTCAAGACGATGAATTATTCCTGTGTTAGATAATTCTCGGAGATAAGCAACCACCTACTGAGACTTGACGCAAGGCCCTAAACAGTAGACGCATATCGTTCGCAGCTTATTCCATTCTTCGACGAGTAAATCAAAAACAAGTAAATATAGAGCAATTTTATTGCCTTATCCAAGTCTATTCATTCACGTTTTGATGATCGCTTCCACAAAAGATTCATTAAATAAATGAGCATTTAGTTACTATATATAAAAGACATACGGCGAGCAGTTTCATTATCGTGCACTATCCTTTTGCCGACCATATGTTGGGCGACGATTAATCAACAAATATCTGAAAACAAATGAATGAATATAAACAAATACAGTATGGTTTCTAGCAATGAACGGATAGAATTATAAACATCCTTTTCCTTTCTCCTTACTCACGAGATCTGTGGCGCAATTTCAGTAGTAGGCAAATGTTGCTCTCCCGTCGGGATCTTGGCAGCATGTATGTTTTTATTGAAGCACGTCGAGGATTTTATTATTAAAAAAAACCTCACACGCTTCCAGAGGTTAACCTAAACTCGTTCCGGACCTCAACCGTGACTGTGGCTGCTATCGGAATCTGGCCCGACGTATTACCACATCGTCATGTGTTATATCTGGTCGCTGCTGCAATTATTTAATCCGATATCTTCGCGAAACGCTTAAACATACTCCGGTGAAAAAAAAAAAAGCTACTGATGATCTTTATCACCGCATAGTCTCAGAATGACATACTTTTCTATGGAGTCGGTAGCTGTTGTGATTCTGAATTAAGAAATTTCTATGAGATCGATCGCTGTTCTGATTCTGAAAGAATTATGAAATTCATCAAATTTGGCAGGTAAATTTAACGCCTCTTTAAACCTCTAAGACCTGCGTACAAATGCAACGAATCATAACGAAATTGACCAAATTGAGAACGCTCGTCGCATATTATGCGCTCTATTAGGCAATTCCATCGCTATTACTCTCTAAGCTTAGGAGAAAAAAATTAGATGAGAATTAAATTGTCGGCAAATAAATATGTTTATTGACCATCATAAGCAGAGGAAAAATGCGCCTCAAAAAGCAGTCATATATAACATGATGCATTTATCTACAACACATTCAATCAGAATGATTTATATGGTTTGTAAATGGTTTGTTTTTTAGTGTCGATATATCGCCAAAAATTGAGCAACCTTCATCGTCATAGACCCTTCATAAAAGTACACATCGTCGATATCGAACTTAACTCGTAATAAACAAAGTCTTTCAGTGCACTTTCGAGACACTAAATCCAGACTAAAAAGTTATTCGTCTGCTAAAGTTGGCAGATTTCACATCAGTTTTCAATGGCGTATATTTCATATTCAACGGATTATCCATCCAAAGGGTTCGCGCACTTCTAAATTTCAATGAATGCACCTTTTTAATCAGATTATTCATCTTCACAGGATAGCTTTGAGGCAAAAAAAAAGCCTGCTAAGGGTGCATAAAAGGGTGGTGGCAACTGGCTATACATCGCATATCACTACGCATCGCACATCCAGCAACGGTGAGTGGTTGCTTATCGTTTAGCTATTTGAGGATGCAGTTTTTATCACCTCTCTTATCAGGAAGTTTCCTTAGCAATTCTCTCTTAATCATCCCATTGTCTCACTAAAATCAGCATTTCATTACTCTAGCTGGCGAATACCACAAAGATGACTCGTGTTTTACCGATTCAAATAATTCATTGCCGCTGTTCATGTAGGAATGCTTTATCTCTGAAGCACAACTAAATGCAATTTCGGGATGAGCTTCAAATAAAAACATAGACAAGATGAGACTTTGTTATATACGCTATTGTATTGAATTGCATGAAAGATGCGCAATCATGCTCTCAATATGAAAGTCGTTCAATAAATGAGGCATCACAATTGTGAAATTATTTTTGTAGTAGATTCCTCAGTTTACTTTATTTAATTTCCTCACTTCAATCAACAAAGCATTCATCACGAATAAATGCCTCTCTATATCGCTTTCATCTTCACTTGGAAGAATTATAAGGTGGCGCGAAGAATATGCTTCATGTTCCACTCTTGTCCATGGAATGCTGATGATTCGGTTCGCCGTTGTTCCCTTCACAAAGAGGTTTAGGAATTGCTTGACGGCCCTTATTTCAATGAGGATGTCGGGGCGAGTTCTAATGAAAATAATTCGAATATTAATTTCACAGCACTTTGCTCAAGTAAAAAAGTCATTTTTTGTGGGAGATTTGTACGTTCGGCGCAATAACTTAGAAATTTCGTATTTGTCAAGCAGGCGGGAAGTGAAAGCACATCGTGCCAGCTCAATTATCTATTTTTCAGATGAACGCAGCCATAATAATTGCGGTTTTGTGTTACGTCGCTATGACCGCAACCGCAAATACGGCTAATGCAACAGTGCCAACAAATGCAACAACGTCAGCTAATGCAACGGTGTCGACAACTACAACAGCGCCAACAACCACAACAGCGCCAACAACTACACAGCGCCGACAACTACAGCAGCGCCGACAACTACAGCAGCGCCAACAACTACAACAACAGGTACGACTACAACGACTGCAGCACCATGCGTTGACGATGCGAATAATTGCCTCCAACTTGCGGCATACTGCACCTCGGCAGCATACAAACCAGTGATGTTGACCAGATGCCAAAAAACGTGCGGTGTCTGTAACTGTGCCGACAGCGCTAATAACTGTGCTCAATTGTCACATCTATGCAGCGATCCCACTTACGCATACACCATGATCACGAGATGCATGAAGACATGCAACCTATGTGCGGGCGGAACGTGCGCTGATAGTGCCAACAATTGCGCCTCTTTGTCCTATCTATGCCAGGATCCAACATTTAAACCTACTATGCAAAGCAGGTGCAAAAAGACATGTGGATTTTGTTGAACGGCTTGAAATTCACATTTCCTTCGTGAAATATACTCCCGGTGTTCTCGTTCACATTCTTCCGGTTCTCTCTACCCTTCCGTGACATGATCGTTCATTATTGCATTGTAATGACGGTAAATAAATGAACTTCTCCTTCATGTGTGTGTTTTGCATACGAGATGCAACATTCTCAACTAGCTTTGTGAAGAAAACAAGGATTATTTCATTTATCTGATGTGGTACGAAAGAATTGACGGCATATGGGCGTTGAAATGCTCATTTGCAAAAATCACTTAATTTTATCATCAATAGTTTTAAAAAATTAAATGATTTATCGCCATTCAATAACTATCCTAATTGTTATTTCACATCAGAAATTTTCTGCGCTTTGGCCGATTTAAATTCGCAAAATGCAATATGAAGCGATCTTAATTGTTCCTCCAAGCGTATCACATTTACTGCTATTGATATCAAAATTAAGAAACCTGGGAAACAAAACAATTTGCTGCATATGGAGTACCATATCTGGTGATCGTAACTTTATTATACCATGAAGACACGGTTAAAATGTGACTAAATACAAAAAAAAAATTCTCTACTTCAATGAACATGATACACATCAGAAAAATCGTAAACCACCGAGTCAAACTCCGAAAAATCTTCCCGAGCACATTTTGAATATTTCCTTCCCGCCTTCGCTTCAACACTTGTCGACCGGTGAAGTGATGCGGCCGAAACGCAAATAGTTCGCATAAAATCTTTCATTGCGTTCATTCATTCGTTGCAAGAATCTCGAACATTGCACTTGATTTTTCTTCTGCCATATATTGAGAAAATAAAATGCCTAATTATGAGAATAAGACTGTATTGAATCATTTATTGCAATAGAAAATAAAAAAAGGAAAGGGAAGAATGAAAAAAATCTTCAAAATATAATTTTTTCTCCAACAATTTTGAGTGTTGAAATTAAAAATATAATAGAGAAATATTTGATCAATATGATATGACTACTTTTAGAAAAGTTGAGCAATTACAGGTGTAGTACTCCTGCAACATATCAAATAGTTTATCATATTTTGTGTTTTCTAATAAATTCAATATTTCGACTGATTTTCATGACAATTGCTATATGTCATCATGAAGCGTACACGAAAAGATTATCAAAGGTTCGATAGCATTGTTTCGTATTAATGCTCAATTTATCTCTCTTCACTATCACCTTATCATATCATCATTGAATCTTCGATTCACTATTTTTTTTTTGTTCAGCAAATATTCCATTTTAATGTGAGCAGTTCGATGGACAACAATTGCTGCGAACAAGCTACGATAGGTGAGTGTTACACTTCGAGAGGTTCGTTCTAGCCGCATCTCGATAACGTTCGCATCTTTTTGTGCGTCTTTATCAGATCCTTAAATTATTTCTATCCGTATTCATCATACTAAAAAGCGGCACCCACAATTTTACCAGTGAATTGTAATACCTGGAATAAATGACACAAAAGATAGACGTCATTTTTTTCGGCAACTGACCCTTTTCCAGCCGGTGTAGGTGAAAATGTCCGCCGAACCCATTTTTCTTATTTTTGCTGGCAATTTGTACTGGAATATATGGGGTTGAGGTTTTCGTAAGTTTTTGTTTTGTGGTAATGTAAAATGTCAACTATATTGACATTGATAATGTCGCAGTTTAAAGTCCGATCGATGAGACATTGAATGGTATTCAACGAGAACCAACATGATGCATTAATAAGAAATTTTTTGTTACCTTTTATCGTACTTATTCTTTCACCGATGGTTATTTCTAACTATTTATATGCCATCAATTCAATGCGTGTAATACACTGTCACTGGAATGTAGTCGGGGAAGCCATTTCCGAGCTTCGTGATAAGGTACCAGATGATGTCGCTTCGCGATTTGTCACGAAGGATGCAACAGGCCTTTGTCACTCCCTTATGTGTTCTCTTCAGGCACATAGTCTTGTACTAGGCACCATTCCAAATGCTTGGAAAACTGCAATTGTAGTACCATTACTGGAAAATTGTCCATTGAACCGTGTTTCCATTTACCGTCCCATTAGTCTTACGTCGTCATGTCATTTTGCAAGGTGCTCGAAATTACTCTGAGAAAATCAAATCTAAGTGATCTTAGCCTTTCTAACGTAATTGGCGATAACCAGCATGGTTTCCTTGAAGGAAAGTCTACGCTCCCACAACTCATGACGACCTATTGCGACTAGTATGATGCCCTCAATAACGATTTCCAAACAGATGTGGTGAATATTGACTCTGCCAATGCTTTTGATTCGGTGACCCACCAGAAACTGAGTTGAAGACTTGTGGAACAGATGGCTCATAATAATATTAAGAAGGTTATTTCGTAAGTTGCCTCGAGTGAAGTTGCATCACTATCGTTATTTCCTGTCGTTAGCCTGGTCGAGACCGGAATCACGACCTTGTTTAATCTACGGCCATACGGAAATGTGTTAAATTTGGTGGCCAACCTTTGTTGCGTGACTGATCTTAATTCTCCCTTCACAGAAACCGAGCTAAATGTAATCCATCTTCGTATAGTCATCACTTGAGCCGGTCAGGGTTTCTTTTCTGACTGCAGCCAAGAGCAGATTTAATTATGTCCTATTAGTGACTCTATTTGCGATAGATGAGTATAATTCAGTTGCAGTTGTTTGGAGTATGCTTATTGGTGCATGCTTGAATTGCTGAGTACCAAACGTCGAATAGCATAAAAACGCTTCTGTGGAGATGATTAAAGCGATTCTTGTCTTCAACAATCATGGCAAACCACGCCTTCTCAAGTTCTATCAGCATTATGTGAGTGCTTAAACGTCTATTTAAATTCATTCATCATTCAAAAGTGACAAAAATTAGAGAGGTGCGACGAATTTCCTGAAGAAATTTCTACGAAGCACACATTTTCTGCATTTTAAACGTTCACCTCATATATATAAAAACAATTTATAAGTGCTGAAATTTGTTGGAGATAGTATTGTGGAAGTGATACGACATATGCGTTAGCTTTTCATTGACTTGAGCAATCTTTTTCACGAGTTGCCAACAAAAAAGATGATATGTGGCATAATACTTTCATATCGACGATCGCATGTTTAAATCTTCGGCAAAGGATTCATTTTTCCGTTGTCTAATCGCTGTTAAATTGTGCATTTTTTCACTCATTTTCAAAACTAATGAGACAACCTCGAACATGATATGGGAAGTCGTCGCTCGATGTAAATTGTACCCATTAGGTATCATGTCGTTAGTTTCACTAGTTGCTGAGTTGGAACTTCGAAGCAGGCAGACAAATAGACACAGATATGCGGTCAATATCTTGCAGTTTTGCAAAAACAAGTCATAATAGGAGTTTTTCTTTTATGAAATCAATTGGTTGTACAAAGTCCGATTTAAAATATGCACAACCTGACCTTTACTAGGTAGTATTTGCTTGAATATTTTATCTTGCGTTAAACGTAGCACTCGAACTGCTGTTGTACAGCGCTATAGTTGAGGCACCGATCCCGATCCTCTATGCATCCAATAATTTCTATGTTTCTAGCCGGAAGAAGAGCAGCAGCACATTGTTCGTGAGACATTCCAACTGGTCTCGAAGAGGGACGACAATGTATGCAATTTCCTCGAAGGGGGCTCACTAATCGGTGGATCCGACTATAAATTAATATATCGTCATTATGCAACACTTTATTTCGTCTTTTGCGTTGACTCCTCAGAGAGTGAACTTGGCATCCTTGATCTCATTCAGGTTCAAGATTAGCGGTCATTTCTTATTTCACGAACGTTTCTTATCGATACAATTTTCTCACTATTATCATGTGTCCACTCAAATCGTCGTCAGTATACCAAAAAAAGAAAAGAAAGAGAAAAAATAAGATGACAAGGAACATTTATGTCCTTGAAGAAGTATTGAATCGATTTGCTTCAACTATTCTTTATAATCTTTTGGTTTTTGAGATGGTGTAAGCATTCAGTGAAGCATTTCTAAGTGCATCATTTTAATAAACGTCTTTGAACACCAAAATCATGAACTTACCCTCGAGAGAAATTTCGGTGATTGGTGTTTAATAAAGAAACTATTTTTTGAATAGAGTAGATTGCATAATGCTTATCAAATGCTAAAATATTCGATGCAATGCAAAATGCAGCGGATATTCGATGCAACAATGGCGCTAAAGTCAATGAAGTCAACTGCTCATATATGTTTGAGGGCACAAGGCGACGGGATATGAGGGATGGAGGAGGATGAGTCGGCAAGCTAGGCGATTTATAATGAGAAACAAAAAAAGCTGTGCTCGAAAAATGGCTTGTTTATTTCACGCTGAGATCTCTCGTTTCTATCGGACAAACGCCTTTTACAGTTTTTTTTTTTTACACGAGATTTTTTCGAAGAAAACAATGAAAAATTCCTCAAGAAAGGTTTCCTTTCTCTCAGGCTCCGTTCTATTGTTTTTCCATCATCCTAAGATCGGTTGACATAACATTTCGAGCTATAGTCTGAATTATAAATTGAAACTGATAATAAATTTGTGGCATCGTTCGCACAAATAGAGAGACATAAAAGAGGAAAATGGGGCGATCTACAAGGGAATGATTCGATTCTTCGTTATTGTTGCACTTTTCCTATTATTTTCTGTCCTTTTAGTTCATCATAATGTCGAAATGAATGTACAATTTTAGTGCATTGAATTTTATCCAGTTGATTTCATTTGAAATTCAAAATATTTTCATTGAAATTTGCGCTAATTTATTTCAGGTATTTGTGGAAACACTCGATAGATGTTTTGAAAATGTTTGCGAATTAGATCTCATTTTTCATGTCGATAAGGTAGTCCTTATTATCCGACTTTTATCTTTTCATGCATAAATTAATACTTCCGATGTTTTTTCTCACCTGATTCGACGAGAAAACAATAGTGCAAGAGGATTGGATTCCTTTTTTCTTCTAGAGGGTTGCGAATGGTGCAGTTCAGACCTTTAATCGAAAATGGTTTTGGGATTAGTGTCGCACTGTTCCAGTCGAAATGGGTCGATGAAAAAGAAAAGGACTGCTATTAGTGCTCGGAATGTTTCAACTAGTGATAGGGAGTGACGCAAATCTTCGGATGTGGTTTCCCGAAAGCAACCAATAGGAGATTCGATCCGTTTGATTGAGAATGCAGCGGTCGATTACACTCATAGTTTTTTAGGCGCAAATACCACACAAAGTTGAATGATGTATAGTCTGTGAGCGCTTATTTCAATACTTGATGGAATTGTTTTAACAATTTTAAGCTAAGCCCTATCAGCCATAAAGGATTATTGCTTTCGCGAACGTTATGTTGATGTACAGTTGGCAGCTTTTTTTGTGCACCAAAATAGTGTGCATCAATTGCTATTATCGATCTTCATGAAACCATTGTGGTATTCAAATTTTATAATTTATTCTATCAACGTTTCCATTATTTCCTATGATATTTTCAGGTCCATCATATACTAAGCGAACTTGTTATGGGTGGAATGGTTTTGGAAACAAATATGAACGAAATTCTCTCAAGGATTCAAGAGCAAGAAAAACTAGAAAAACAAGAGGTATGCTGTGTGGAACATTTCGCTCATTTCTTTCTATGTTCACGCTAACTCATTTCTCTCACATTTCGAACATTTGCGGTATCACGAATTTCAATGCATTTGTCGCATTTGCTCACTGTTTTCTAATATATGGGCACGATTTTTGACTAATCTGGTCGAAATTTCTTCAGGGATTTTTATAAACGGTAAAAAAATTTTCCCACTAGGGTTGTAATACGACTCTTAAATACTTGTTTACTTGTTTACTTGAATCGACAAAGCATTCATTACGAATAAATGTCTCTTCATATCACTACCACTTCCTTTAGCTGAAGTTGTGAGGTAGCGTGAAGGTAAGGGCTTAGGCTCGTCTCCTGCCCATCGGATACTGACGAGTCGATTCATCGTTGTTCCATGCGACTTGCTGCACCGCCCGCGTCCCGATTAGACCATTGGTCGGAATAACTCGGTAGGACAAAGCCAAAAAGTTTGCTTTGCTCGGAGCCCTCTTAAAACCGACCGCGCACTGAGCAAAACTAAACGATGAATCCTCATTATCATTGCTCGTTGAACTACGCACTACTAAGAATTGATGGAAGAGCAGTCGTTGTATTATGGAATAGGTTGTTATTCCTGGCTTCTACAGCACTTAAAGAAGACATTAACTTCTGCATTATCTATCGGTTCCTTTGCTGAACTTGGATAGAATTTCCCACTTTTAAAGGCAATAAAGCTTCGGATGGGTGGCGGAGGGAGGGGTGAATCCATGGTGGGATGAAGCCATATAAAGTACCTTTCTCCAAGGAATTATGGTTTAGTCATTCATTTTCCTTTGTTCCATCGTTGACTTTTTGAATGTTGTTCATTTCAAAAAGACGCTATCGCTATCTGGATGCGTGATTACGATAAAATCTCTCCATTAATAACGCCATAACTGATGAAACCTTGCTTGTGTGATTACGAGGTATTTCAAAGTGATCTGTCTTTCCATCGTTCTGACGTTCTATTTCCCATGGTTCAAGGTAATCATTGATCATTTTGTTTGTAGAATGAAACGACACTGTGATGGAATTGAAAAATATAATCGTATTGAATATTGTAATGGAATTAAAAGTGAATAAATTGCAGGCAGGTATTGCTGCGGCACCCGCGAGAGCAGTTAGTGCAGTGAAAAATATTAACATTCCTCAACATATAAAGGACTTCAGACTGGCCGATATCAATTTGCCGAATTTTAAGAACCCTTTCTGATAGTTGTGAGAAGTTTCTTTATATTATTCGGAAAAAAACGATCTGAGTGAATATCAAACACGGAAGATATCAAAGGAAAGCTTGAAATCAGTTGTATACCGTATCACCTCAAGTAAAATTCTGATACAGTATTTTCGAGAGCGTTGTATTTGAGGGAAGAGGCCATGTTGAGACCGCATTATTTTTTTTTCCACAGAATCGCGTTTTCTCCTCTATATACGCGCGTTATATACGTATATGTGCATGCATATACGTATATATGTTGTGTGCGCCTATAAACAGCACATGTTTATCATTATATATGCAATATTATTTATAAACCACCATTTATGTATGTGTGTACAATGCAATCATTTCATTGACTAAAATAAACTGCTTTCGTACATAGTATCGTTCGAGTGTTTTACGCATAAAACGTTTTTAAATTGCACATTAATATTGATTCTGTATAGTTTTAGTATTGTTTCGACGGTGATAATTTTTATGAGTGTTTCCGGGACGGTAATCTCTCGTTCCCCATCTCCCGTCCACTTTCTCCCTTATAAAAACACAGATATGTCATGAGGAAAATCGAGCTGCATGGATGAACTGCAAAGGTTTCGCAAGAAGTAAAGGATAAGGATTATAAAGTGTGCAGGTCGAAAGGGAGTGGGTGGGGTTTCACGTTACACAGGTGATTTTTCGGTGACTTAAGGATGAATTGGAGATCGAAACAACTATTTATCTCATTCAAAAGTATTCAATTACATGCATAGGAGGTATAAAAGTAGACTGATGTTCCGAACACTCCAGGTAATGTGGAGGTTAGTAATTGTCAAGGATTCTTGATTTTAATGTAGGCTGTTTGCGGCATGACCTATTGGTATATCACGTTTTAAGTGAGTCACAAAAGGTTGTCAGGTGAAACATTGGGGTGCTGCTGCTTACTATTATTTTGTTTCATTTTTATGCAATATTTTCAGCCCGTGATGTCATCATATATTTATGCTTTTGGCATTGCAACTCTACTCGCATCAAGTACAATATGGCATTACCTCAAATTTGAAGCCGTCAGCATCAAGTATACGTGGTTGCCCAACGTGTAATTTTAAGTTGGAGCATTTAACAGCATAATAAAATGGTAAATATCACCTTTTTAAGAGGCCTATGTTTCACCGGAGACCTCAATCTTATTCGGAATCTCAGTTTGTTACAGAGTTTAAAATGACTTATGCAGTAGTACCTCAACTTGAGACCACCATACTCAATGAGACTCCCATATGCTGTAGCCGGATGCCTCTATCGAAATATTTGAGATAAATGATAATTCTTCTCTCATCATAAAATTCGAAAAAAATAATTTACAAAAGTAATTTGCCGCAATATATGAATTGTTAGCGTAGTATAAATAGAAATAGACAAATAATGTAACAATTATAATAACACATATGTAGGGTTTAAAGGTAAAAACAACATATATAATACGCATATATTGCATGCAGAGATTGATGGAATCACCATTGAATATTGTTAATTAAATTTTAGTAACAAATAGTGTTGCAAGGAACACATGAACAGCAAACAGCTAAATACATGAGCTTAAATTGTAAATAGTTATTCAATGAAATAAATCTACGAAAGATAGATTACATTATTGATATCACGCACTCTTTTACATAGAGTCGTCTTCAATAATATAGCGAGTGGGCAATAATTGGAAATTTAAGTTCACACTCAATCCTATTTATGAAATAATATTAGCAGCGAAACTTATTCTAAACTCTGTCTTGAATTTTTGCGGATGAATGTTTATTGAAGTTATTTGCTGCAAAAAAAAAAAAAAAAATATTGTGATTACGCGGATATCGACTAAGGTATGAATTATTCTCATTTTCGTTCGTCGCATTTTTCGCATATTATTGAGATTTTCCTCCTATAGACACTCTTATATGGGTTATTTATTTCAAAAATTATTTCTACTATCATATATTTTTATCTCGTACTAGAAATTAAAAAATCACATAAAATTCACCAAAATACATGATTATGTATATGTTAGCTTTTCAACATTGATGCATTTATCGTGTATATAATTCACTTTTATTTGCATATTTGCTTTTTTTTTCACTTACATCCCTCACAGTTACATCGTTTGGGTGGTGGATTCATTTCATGTCTTATGTCTCATATAATATATGTTTGGTTGCTCCATCGGCCGATTAAAATCGCTACAGGAATTACAATAATTCCTGAAGTTATGCCGTTGATAATGTCGCTAAGGCTTCATATGTCGTTCATGAAGCAAACTTGAGATAATAAAGTCATTGTGCACAACGGAAGGACCGTGGCTATTTAGTCATTGACTGATTGTTGAAGACATTATTTGAACTAAAAGACTGATAAAACTGACCTAAAAATATAATAAGGCAATTACCTTACGATTTTTTTTTCGTAAACATTTGTCATCCGTTTCTATATTAGCGATTATGGGCATATTCGGCGTATATTTCATATTCAACGGATTATCCATCCAAAGGGCTCGCGCACTTCTAAATTTCAATGAATGCACTTTTTAATCAGATTATTCATCTTCACAGGATAGCTTTGAGGCAAAAAAAAAGCCTGCTAAGGGTGCATAAAAGGGTGGTGGCAACTGGCTATACATCGCATATCACTACGCATCGCACATCCAGCAACGGTGAGTGGTTGCTTATCGTTTAGCTATTTGAGGATGCAGTTTTTATCACCTCTCTTATCAGGAAGTTTCCTTAGCAACTCTCTCTTAATGATCCCATTGTCTCACTAAAATCAGCATTTCATTACTCTAGCTGGCGAATACCACAAAGATGACTCGTGTTTTACCGATTCAAATAATTCATTGCCGCTGTTCATGTAGGAATGCTTTATCTCTGAAGCACAACTAAATGCAATTTCGGGATGAGCTTCAAATAAAAACATAGACAAGATGAGACTTTGTTATATACGCTATTGTATTGAATTGCATGAAACATGCGCAATCAGGCTCTCAATATGAAAGTCGTTCAATGAATGAGGCATCACAATTGTGAAATTATTTTCATAGAAGATTCCTCAGTTTACTTTATTTAATTTCCTCACTTCAATCAACAAAGCATTCATCACGAATAAATGCCTCTCTATATCGCTTTCATCTTCACTTGGAAGAATTATAAGGTGGCGCGAAGAATATGCTTCATGTTCCACTCTTGTCCATGGAATGCTGATGATTCGGTTCGCCGTTGTTCCCTTCACAAAGAGGTTTAGGAATTGCTTGACGGCCCTTATTTCAATGAGGATGTCGGGGCGAGTTCTATTGAAAATAATTCGAATATTAATTTCACAGCACTTTGCTCAAGTAAAAAAGTCATTTTTTGTGGGAGATTTGTACGTTCGGCGCAATAACTTAGAAATTTCGTATTTGTCAAGCAGGCGGGAAGTGAAAGCACATCGTGCCAGCTCAATTATCTATTTTTCAGATGAACGCAGCCATAATAATTGCGGTTTTGTGTTACGTCGCTATGACCGCAACCGCAAATACGACTAATGCAACAGTGCCAACAAATGCAACAACGTCAGCTAATGCAACGGTGTCGACAACTACAACAGCGACAACAACCACAGCAGCGCCAACAACTACAACAGCGCCAACAACTACAGCAGCGCCGACAACTACAGCAGCGCCGACAACTACAGCAGCGCCAACAACTACAACAACAGGTACGACTACAACGACTGCAGCACCATGCGTTGACGATGCGAATAATTGCCTCCAACTTGCGGCATACTGCACCTCGGCAGCATACAAACCAGTGATGTTGACCAGATGCCAAAAAACGTGCGGTGTCTGTAACTGTGCCGACAGCGCTAACAACTGTGCTCAATTGTCACATCTATGCAGCGATCCCACTTACGCATACACCATGATCACGAGATGCATCAAGACATGCAACCTATGTGCGGGCGGAACGTGCGCTGATAGTGCCAACAATTGCGCCTCTTTGTCCTATCTATGCAACGATCCAACGTTTAAACCTACTATGCAAAGTAGGTGCAAAAAGACATGTGGATTTTGTTGAACGGCTTGAAATTCACATTTCCTTCGTGAAATATACTCCCGGTGTTCTCGTACACATTCTTCCGGTTCTCTCTACTCTTCGTGACACTATCCTTGATTATTGCATTGTAATGACGGTAAATAAATGAACTTCTCCTTCATGTGTACGTTTTGCTTGCGAGATGCAACATCGTCAACTAGTTTGTGAAGAAAACCAGGATTATTTCATTTATCTGATGTGGTACGAAACAACTGACGAGATATGGGCGTTGATGTGCTCATTTGCAAAAATCACTTAATTCTATCATCAACACTTTAAAAAATTAAATGATTTATCGCCATTATGAGCATATTCAATTATCGTGCAAGAAATTCCGCTAATTTATAATGAATTTTTTTTTTCGAATTAGCATAAATGCAGAATTATACCATTGAAATATGAATATTTCTAAAATATGAAAATGATGTTTGAAAAAGCAAAATTGAAATGATTGATCAACTTTAGGGGCAATTATTTGTGTCAGGCGGTGCGCAGTTGCAAGGCTTACTAGGAAATTCAGGCAAGCGGGTCTTTGAATACATTGAGCCATGCGCTCTCTAGTCGATGATCCATGAAATCGTCGCTTTATCTCTACGACCCTAAAATATTTTCTAAATATCGTGAAATTCGCTTCCATTTTATGTCCGCTCATCAGTTAGATTTATGAGCATAGTTGTACTTCAAACATATTTTTGAGATTAGTCAGATTTGAATATGTTGATAGTCGAGATTTGACCGAATACATCGATGCATAGTCTAAGATTACAGTTTTTTAGCTTGATTCCTTCATATTCCGACGTAATTTCTAATTCGTTTCCTTTTACCACATATTCCGACGCATTTACGCATATAATTCAGTCGTCTATAATCTACTGCTATTAAACGCCACGTCGGCTCCATTCAAATGTTATGCGGTTTCAGATAGCTCGAAAATTTCCTCGTTGTCTGATGCATTTTAACCAACACCGCACATTTACAGATACCGACGAGATTGAACTATATAATGCATTTTATTGCTCTTATGTTTCTTTGGATTTTGATGACCCGAAATACCAACGAAAAGCTTTGTCGCCTGAAGGATCTGGTATGCACGTTTATTTATAGTTTTGTAGAACGTAAAAATGATTCTCGTAGTCAATGAACCACATGTTATATTGTCTCAAATCCAAGAACACTCTCATATTCTATTCCTTCGAAGGATGAAAGTGGAGGGTGGGGCAGGGGAGGGGTGGGACTGGGTGAGAGCATTATATTAGACAGCATCTTCATTTGAGCTTAATCCCTTCATTGCCGCTTGTCACTGAGAAGTATTGAGTTCCGAAATAACCTCTTCACTTTCATATCTGCAAAGGTGGCCCTCTATGGCATATCTGTTCAACTCTAGACGGGATCCCCTTTATATGAAATAATTCAATTCCCTGACATAACAATTTCGTACCAGGTGTTTCCGCTATGCAAAATTTCTGCTAGGGAGTTTGTGTCTCAATGACTGCATCGGCAATACATCATATTCGACATCAAGAATATCCAATTAGTCCTACGAACAATTCAGAAGCAGACAATAAAATCATATGCTTTTCTTTCTTTAAATTTCAAAATGGTTTACAGGATGTCCGAGCAAACTCAACATACGTTATTTATGGCGTCACAGACGGTGGCATATTCTTCAATTTCAGTAACGACGATGTGCTTACATCAGGGTTCGTGATGTTTCTAGTTGTTTAATTCTTTTCGTAATAAAGCTAGCAGTAAAGATGGCATATCTACGGTGGTCGTAAAAAAACATATTGATATCATAAAGAAGTGAAGTATTTCTTTTGAAGGAAGAGCATGAGATAGCATTACAAAAACGAGTCATGTTTGAATCTCTAAATGCTTAATTCTCCATTTAGCTAGTCATTTACCAACTATCTCTTGCAGAGAAAAAAGAAGATTTTAAAGGTTGAAGAAATGCACAGTTTTTCCTTTCAACTAGTTATCACACCTTGCTTTGATTCCTCAATCCTTCTCTCTTTTTTTTTTAAATCCTCTCTGTCCCGTATTTAAAATTCCGCGATCTTATGCCATTTGTGGAAAGTTGCAATCCTTCTGTGCATGTTATTCTACTCTGAATTACCGGTATTGCATAGTACAGCTGCTGCGGTTTTCTAAACGCGTTGAGATTGGTCAATTCTATGAGGTGGATTTCTGCAATGAAGTGAAGGTATTTAATTGAAGTTAGGAATTGGGATCGATTAAATCCTCTCATAAAATGTCTAGTAGGTGTACAGTTGAAAGCACAAATAGTAAGCAGAAGAAAAGAATGCACAGAAGATTGCCGCATACCTTAAAGGTGGCAATGAGAGAAAATGAAACAAAAAGGCGATGCGGAATAAAACGATCGCTCTAAACGTCGATAAATTGTGAGAAAGGATTATCGATGATTGTTTAGTTAAATATGCGGATTGAATATGCCGATATTGCATGTGTCTTTTCAAATTGCCACGAAAGGATTTCTTTGAAACTTCAGATTATCTCCTGATTCTCTATTGTTATACTATCTTAATCCGTTGAATCATCATGAAGAAGACGAAATCGATTTTGAAGATCATCGACTTGAGGTCAGTTTATACGATCCACTTCATGCTGTTTCGCTAGATGAGGCTTTAAATAACGTTTAAAGGGATTTGGTTTCAACACTTTAGAATGATTTGATTGCTCTTAGCATAGCTCAGTTTTTTCCACGGAAGTTTTCATAACGAAAGTGAAGTCTTGCATGAATACAAAAGATTGATTCACATCTGCAGAAGGTTTTATTGCAATTGGAGTAGATAAGGAGACTAAAACTGCTGTTGAAAAGAAGCGTCAGCGATAACTGTGAACAGCATAAGGCAATTTATAATTCAAGCTTCTCCCTTCCATTACCCTCTAGTCTAATCAGTAGTGCACTGATGGTTGCCTTCATATATCAACAACCAGATATGAAGCACCTGCTGTCCTGGATAGGAAAAACGCACTATGTGAGCACGAATGTACACCGTAAAGCCTGTGTGGTCCCTGCGTTGTTGAACGGTGGACTTGTTTAGAGCAAAGGAGTTTCTCTAGAGGTAGAGAGTGGAAGGAAACGATTATCCAACATTTTCCTATGTGAAAAAATGGAGCATTTATTGTGTAGATGAAATTAATTTATTCATAATTAAACGCACGTTATCTTTAGATAATATACACAGAAAGTGATGGAATGTTATATCGCATTTTGCGGAGGCGTTATCATTTCAAAAGCGATGCCGATCAACAAGGTATTCCTCATTCCACCGAATTTCTCTACAGAGGGGATAGAAGGAGTCAAATAAATGGTAGCAAGACGACGATAATGTTCACAGTGGCCGATACGGAACGAATGCGATATCATGTAAAGCATAGCGATGAGCTAGGCTTGAATGGCGGTTTTCCACTGTGGCCATTCTTGTGCATTTTCAAAATTAAGGTAATCATTTTTCTAATCAATAATAATGAGCAGCGAGCAATGCATTTTTCCTGCACGTTTTCTCTTAGGTATGAAGGTGGAGATTAAAGTGATATATAACCTAGCATGGTGGTTACCTAGGGCATAAATTTCATTGCATGGTAAAGTTTGATCACTGCTATAAAAGAATTGTGAAATAACTGCGTTCTTTAAAACCTACTAGCTTCACTTAAAATGAAAGACCGATGAGAAGAATTATCAAAGAGGGAATGGAAGGAGAGTTGTGTGAGAAAAGACGTATGGAAGGCGGACATATGCACTCATATAATGTCACTAAAATCTACACGGTATCAATTCGTGTCATCTCTATAGGATCGATGAAACGAATTGAAAACATGAAAGTTAATTTCGAAATCTCAACGCTAAGAATGCTGTCGCAATTTTACATTTTATTTAAGCAACGAACTGAACGTAACATACGACTATAGATAAAAATCATCGTTCCCTACTATCTCGGTACGACTGTCCTCTGTATTCTTTATTTAGCGTTATGAATGCATTTATGGAACAAAACTTTTAAATCCATATATCCTTTTCCTCATCCATCAAATTTTTTTTTGCTGCCAATCGCAAACACTTATCAACGATTTTAATGCGAGTAGGCTCGAAACGCTGCACAATGTTACTTGTACTGATCATGGTTCTTTTCAAAGTAATATGCTTATATATATATTTTCACTTCTCAACTTGCAATTTCTTTTTTGTAAGATTCTCTAATTAAATATTGCTTAAGCTAAATTTATGCGCGTTCAATTCTCTTGTGTGGAAAATTTTATTGTTGTGCGAACTACGGCTTAAAAGTAAGCGCCAACGGAGCAATGCCATAAAAATCAATAAAATTTGTCCATATTTGATGAATCTTTTAGGGTAGGATGTTGTTCAACATGGAGTTGCGATTCAAAACAATAGAACGACCGAGAGGTTATCGATACACGGATGAATCTCGTTTGTGGAACACAGGCGCTGATCTCATATTAAATAATGGAGTTGAGAATTTAGGCAAGGAATGGTATGTTCTATGTGATTTCGTCAAACATTTGTTTAGTTTTGGTGATTCATCGTCTAAGTTTCCCAAGCAGTTTTCCCTTCGATATTTTAGCGAAACCGGCGGTTTCGTATAGCAAATATAACCGTCGATGAAATTCTTTTTGTCATATATTTCAGGGTGCTTCGAAGGTCATATCTACAACCTTTAATCACAGTTGGGCCCAAAACACCCTAATATTGACGCACATTCGGAAGGGAGCACTTAACAATTACGACGGTAGTTGAGTTATTCGAGGAAATGTTCCTTGCAATAGAACAAGTTCACTAACTTATGCAGCCATATCCAAGAAGCAGTGAATAGTACGCAAACGAATCTCATTTGTTTCATTTGAGAGGCGTCGAATGGATCGGAAAGAGGGCGAACATGATTGCAGCGATATGGGATCTCATAAATCGTCTTTTCAGCTTTCTGACTCTCATATTATTTATGTGGCATGAACGATAAACGTCTGAAGGGAAAACTAAGTATCTGCGCGAATGCTATGCAATTATTGCAAATGGAATCGGGTGAAATAACAATGAAATAAGAAAAGCGATTCCATGAGACTTTAAAAAACGATAATTTATGAGGAGGGCGCTGCAAATGAGATTTAATCACCTACTAAAGAATTATGAGCAGATAGAGCGTTCTTTTATGATATTCAAAATGGAAAATGAGTTATTATAAAAATATAATTCGAAACCAAACCAAATTTTACACTCAACTCTGACAGTTGAATTTATCGTTTAGTATCAACTAGTTGCAACCGATAATTTTATGACTGACTATTTGGATGCAGCTTTTTTTCTTTCAACGTTGGAAATCCTCTATTATTATGTTGATCAATTTTAGGCAATATGCATTTGGAACGTTGAAAGAAAGAAATGCATGCATCTTTTCTAAAGGTATGCACAATGTTGATATACATCTTCTATGGCGACACAACAGGCGATTACGAGACGTGTACCGTAATACGGAAATGAGTGTATTAAGTAATACCTCACTTTCGCTTAATTCTTTCAACTAAGAAGCAAATAATAGTTAATTCCTCTAATTTTAATTCATTCGGATGAAATAATTCTCAAAAAAAGAGAGGTAACCATTCGCTATCAGTCATAATAATAGATTCTTTTAGTGTTCGGCAATTTTATTGTTTATGATAATAGAGATAGGTTCTAGTAAAAGTTTTCGTTCGTTATTAAGGTAGTTTTCGGAAGTTCAACAAGTAATTATCATCAACTTATTTTCTATGTCAGCTTCACTTATATCGATAAATAAAGCTTTGAAAATTTGCATAAATTAGTTATGCACTTATATCGCTGTGAAAATGATTTTCAATTAAAATCTCTAAAGTAATTTTTTCCTCAATACCACCTTGTTTCCATTCAGCTAACGTCTTCAGCCTTCAACTTTGTACGTATCGCATAGATAACAACATAAGGACCGTATTTTCATCGATTTCCAATGTTGTTAAAGGAATGCTTTCAATGTCGATTTTGTGTATTTCTGCAGTGAGCAGACCAGGATTTCGCGTTAGATCGTTCATATCCGATGACGCTGTCGTCGTTGGCGTTCGTCGTGGTGTTTTATTTATGTGTCCAATAAAAGAAAAGATTTCCACGCTCGATGAAATGTACAATACTGCTGGTTTCTATGCAAAAAATAATCTAAGTAAGCGCTAGCATTCTTAATATACCGCCTGAAATCTGCGCTGCAAACGTGAAGAGTCTCTCTTTTATTGTCGACTTTCGAATAATAATTAAAATGAGGTGTTTTTCCTGTTCAGTAATATTCTTCTCTCTGGTCCGCATAACTGCTCTCGAGTTAACTCGCTTTTGACGAAAGAAGTAATTACTAACTCAAGAAAACCTCCTGGACGAAAACAAGACAATGTGTTGTGTCATATATTCGAAAGTTATACACAATGCTACATACCATTGCCATAAGTTGCGAACGCCTTGAGAAGGAAATTATATTGCATTTTACGATGTATTAAATTGATGCGATGTCGATATCTTCAATTGATAGTACTATTGCAAAATCGCTTCATTATTATGAAGGAAACAGCATAATTGATCGTCTAAATTGCATTATGAATGGATATAGATGTGAGGAGAAATTTGCTAAATGGTAGAGAGGCTAGATCGGAAGAGTTCTCTCAATTTATAGATTTGAAAAAATGGCAAAATTGGAAAGAAGAAGGAAGAGTATTCCTTGTCTCACAACATTTCAAAGAAGTGATCGTAATTCTCGCAAATGCTGCTGGACTCTTTTATAAAGCATTTCGTACTTCGAGGTTAATTTTATGCGTCTTTCTAATCAAGCATTCCAAAATTCAATGTTAGTTTTTAAACCCGGAAGTGAATGGTACCTATATTTCAAGTTGAACGTCGAGGTTTTAGTTTGTTCTTTCTTCTCTAAAATTGTGATTTGGCCTTCAAATAACCCGGCTTTTAAACAATTGCAATTTAGATAATTGCTATTTTATGTGCTCAATGCAATGAGGCATTAAAGAGAGCATTTTGAAAGAACCACAACTTTTTTACCGATCTTAGGACTCGTTAACCTGCGATCAGTTGTTTTTTTTAAACTGGGAATTTGGAGGTACAAGGATAATGATCTGAACCATGTTAATAACCGGACGTTGCATACGTCGAGCGTAAGAGCAAAGTTGATAAGAGCGCTATTAAAAGGCGTGAAATTTTATGAATTCTGCAATTTTTCGGACTCATTCGAGGATTTCTCATAGCTGACACTTTTCAAGCGGTAACATGTTCATTAAAAGTTACTGCCCAGAAGCTCGAGCTTCATTGTTGCTTCTTTAGTGATCGTTTTCGAGCGTTTACACTCCGATTGAACGATTTTGAGTCGATCACGGATTTGGCACTTCATTCTGAAGGAAAAATTTTGGAAGCAGTGGATCTTTACCATGATACTCTCTATCTTTATTATGAAGGCGAGACATGGAAAGTAGCTTTAAGCGGAATTAATATGATGAAACCGATTAAGGTAACATGATTTTTGTATCTCTCTAAATTTTAAAACGCTCTTATGTAGAAGAGTCTTTTGTTAATATTTAAGAGAACTATGGTCCAGAAATTCAATTGTAGTAAATGAGACGAAAGCGGACAATAAACACTTCCGATTTAGTTCCGGGTATCAAAGCCTTTTTGAATCACTTCAAACAGTGTCCTGTGAGCTGAATAATTTTCCCTCTCTCCTTATCATTCTTATGAAGAAATGTAAATGAACTTCTTCATTGTTAACTGAGAAGTGATTTCACTGTTGAAATCACTGCACTGAAGCAATTTCCTAATTATGAAATAGGACTAAGAAATGCATAAGTGAAAGCCAATAAATACATCAGAGTGGTGATGAGTTTTGAGCTTATAAAGCCGTACCATAGAACTTCAAATTGATACCGCAAAAATAGTCGTACCGCAAATGAGTTTCAGCTGCTATAAAAGTTGTTTTATCGTATAACATTAAACTATTGTCATATTATTGTTCCTCAAAATACCTATCGATCATAACTGTTTAAAAACTTTACAATTATTTAATGATTAAAACGTTACAAAATATTTATCATTTCTATTCAAAGAAATTTCTAATGAAAGCAAAACGAATATATAGAAGCTATCTTTCTATAAATAATCCTTATTTTCACAGGAGGAAAATTCATCGCGGCTAATAACGGATACGTTCTCTGGTCGACGTGTACCTCCACGTACGAAAGAAGTAATACAACTTTTCAATGATGCAGAAACAACTCTGTAAGTTGGACGATCACTATTGTGCAATAAAATACAAAAGCTAAATAAAGCTTACTCAATTATTGCTCATTAACAAATATTTATTCCGGTAGCTGATTATATTTTAGCTGATTATATTCCGGTAGCTGATTCCGGTGGCTTATATTCCGGTAGCTGATTATATTTTCAATTGCAGAAAGTAAATCATATAGACGTTTTATTGAGTTGAACTCGATAAATTCATTAAAAAATGAGAAATAGAAACATAAATGCAGCCACAAATATAAGTTTTTAGTTATCCAAATTTTTCATTCATCATTAAAATTATAGTGAATAAAATGAGTTGGTGATATTGAAAGAAATTATATTTCATTAAAAGTTTAAAATAACATTACAATCTATGACTAGAGAGAACTAATCCCCTTGTAAAATAATATATCCTATTTGGGTACTATCCAATTTTCTGCATTTCAATTCAGTTCAACACTTCAGCATTCAATCCAACACTCTAACATCGATTCGATTACACAAAATCTACCTAGCAACATTGAATGAAATAAAAATGTTGCGTAGGAATATCGCAGTTTTCTTTTTTTTTTTGCGTTGGTAGAATGAATGATGGAGGTTATTGACGTAATGTGAGTGATGACTTGGATTAACTTTATCGGAATTGTTGTTTTAAAAGAACGATATTTTTAGCGTCAGCGGTAAAGTGGCATATGGAAGGTAAAAGTTGATTTTTGTTTTTTTTTTTTCAGTTTTTTTTCAACTCGTTCCTTTCTCTGTAACATTGCATCGCTGTAGTTGGATGTCTTGTTGATATCGCTTTTTCTATTTAAACGATAGAAGTTTTCTTGAAAATCAAAGTGCAATTCCAGAGGAAATACTTTTGTGGGAAATCTTTAGGGGGGGGGAATCTGTGGGGGGGGGAATCTGTGGGGGGGGGGGAAATCTGTGGGGGGAGGCTTATTTTGGAAAGTCCTTTCCACATTCTTTTTTAAAAAAGCTCTCTTGATTTGTTGAAAAGAAATTAAAAACATGTGGAAATTTTCAGCAGTTCTTCTCCACTATCCTATATGTTAAGTGAGGAAACTTATGATGCGGTGCTCTTTTTGAAGAGAACCGAACGGGTCGATCTATCAAGGTACAGAATAACTCACATTGATCTGATCGGAAATCATCAACGCATTATTAAACTTAAGAAATAGCAAAGAGAGAAGTGATTTATTTTGCCGAAAGCGCGTTATCGGACTGATAGCACACCAAGAGGGTCAAGATGATGGATGAGGAATTCAACTCATCAATCCTTAATTTCGTCCCTCCCATTTTGTTACTTTTATTTGCGATCACTTAAACGCTTCTTTCGTTGTAGAGTACATTTGATTCATGTCAGCAGATTATCATCTCCTTGGGCTGATTACCAGCCCAATACTTCCATGTCATAGTCGTTCCAAGGACGCTTTATTAGAAGAATAGTGAATCTTTAATTAATGAGCTATTCGCAAACGTAGGAAATATACAAATGTAGCATATGAATACATCCATACCTTAAAGTATTTCATCATAACGCCTGAAATGATATTTAACACAGCTCAGTCGACGAGCGTGAAAAGCTTACATATTTTCAAATGTATCCATTATTTGCATATTCTTTTAGCGCAGCCTGCAGGAATATCACCTTCAGTGATTGTCACCAACAAAGAAGACCAACCACAAAAGTGATGTTATACTCAGGAACAAATCACAATTCATGACTGAGATATATATATATATATATATATATATATATATATATATATATATATATATATATATATATATATATATATATATATATATATATATATATATATATATATATATATATATATATATATATATATATATAGAATCGATAATCATAAGCTGTTATGAATATAGCACTTAAAAAAAAAAGGTAATTCTTTTCAAAAGAAATTGAAAGGTTGAAGCTTTTAGATCGCGAGGTGGCTTCTATTTTGGAATGAAAGGTTGTCTTATCTTCGTCGCTATTCTCAAGATCGATTTGATTTCTAGATTGGATTCAGGAGGTTCTTATTTTGCGCCTTTTATGTGAATTGAAAAAAAAAACAACTTATGTTTGTGGCTTCCTTCGTTGGAAAAATTCAAAAGCGATTATTAAATCGAATAAGAAATTCGTTCCAATACAGATTTGTAAAAACTCCTCATCTTACAGGAAGTTAATATCTTTTTTTTTCTGGAAGTCGATAGATTCACACATAGAACGATTTTACCTTTACACGCAATCCCTACACTTTTCCTTGCAACATAATCGATAATGTATGCAAATTTGACTGCTGCATTTTTCTACACAATGCATTCATTCAGCCTCGATGCACTACAGCTTTATGAGAGATCGCTGTTGTTTTTATCATGTTCTCTATATTTCGCCTTCTCAGCGTTTTCATTTTTACAAGTGCGACCCATCAATTCACCCCACGGCTATCCTCAGTTTTTAGAGGAAGTATGTGTCCGTTTTTGATTACGATACAATTCCCACTTTAAATTGTGGTAGCCAAAATGCTCTGAGGTGATGTTCAATGCAGTTAAGGGAATTTCTTTTCTGTCTTATTTATTTATCTATTTATTCATTTATTCACTCATCTGGCGGATCATTTGCTTTATTTTTTCTGCTCACTGCTCAAAGCAAAAAAAAAAAAAAAAAAAGAATAGGAAATTTAATGAATCTAAGCAAAATGGGACTCCGCTGACTGACAATCGTCGCCTTTTCAATCTCTTACTTCCATTATTAACATATGGAAGTTCGTACATTGTTCTGTGCGAGCTTATGCATATTATGCTTCCAGTAGTAGGCTAGACGTATTCAAACGAAATTGAAATTAAGCAGGTGGAAAAAAGTGATCACTCTTTGTGGCTATTGTTGTGGGCAATAAAAGCGTCATCATTGTTTTATTGTGAATATATTTGTTTGTGACTATGAAAGATTTTTTATTTTGTTACGAGTAAAATAACGTCGAAACTTTTTTTTTTACTGTGAACATTTACATTCATATATTTTCTATGTTAGCATTTACTTTATTATTCGTCTCATTGCAGCCGATTGTGGTAAAGGAGAAGATATAAGAATGTTTTTTGCACACTCTCATATCATTGTTGTTTCTTATTTTGCTTCAGAAAATACACTTCGCTATTTCGCTAGAAAAGTGGAATTTGAAGGCGGGTAAGTGATGTTCTATTTTTTGCACCTTTCATTTTTTTGAGTGCTTCAACTTCAATTCTTAAAACCATTTTCCTCATATTCTTTGAAAAAAAACTGCTATGAATTTATTGTTATAAGGTGGAAAAAGGTTTCATTCGAAACCTCATTTTTCGATTTCTGGAAAATGAAACAAACGATAAACTTATCGCAATGAGGTTTGGCATCTGAATTAGTGGGTAAAATTGCATTGAAAAAAATTATGTGCTTAGCCGAAATCTGCTAATTAATGCTGTGCTGCTGCCCTCCCGATGATGCGAATGGAAGCGAAGTTTACTGAAGCAACCGAACTAACAGGCGATCAGAAGGCTCATAGAGGCCTGAATATAACTGAGATACGCGCACAATGGCTGACTGGTTTGAAATACGCAGCTACAAAAGTAGAGAAACGGCGAAATATGATGGAGCAGAGAAGAATAATATCACCGAGGTCGATCTAGGCAAAATTGAGTTGCAGCGCGGTCGTTCATCACAACATCTAGATTGTGTACATAAGTATGAAACAAACTTCAACATTTTTTGAACAGATATAGGAAAGAGCCCGATTATTTTCCTCAAGAGATAGTTTATGAGTCAAAAAAAAATTTCTTTGCTTGATCTTAGCAAGAAAAATCTACTCGAGATGCTATTTGCTTGGTAAAATTTGATAATTTATCAAAAGATAAGATGAATTAATCGTAAATGCTTCGTCTAATTTTTGATATTGAATCAATTTCATTACAAATACTAATGAGAAATTCGAATATAAATTCGAAATGAATCGAAATATATACTGAAAATTTAGAATCTTACGCATGTTTCAAAATAAAATGAACTAATTTCAGTGAATTTTTATTTTTATTTTTATTTTTTGATAAACAATATAATCTCCTTTACCGATTTTATGACTCTTTTTCTGCAGTCAGATTCTCTATCAGATACTCTTTATAGGGAAATATGGACGAGTTGGATTGGTGTAAAGTATCTCTATAATACCGCTCATGAGTTTAGGCCTGAAATTCGCTCCAATCCTGATCTGGTAGCTCTTCGTTGACGATTCATGATTTTTCTTCTTTATTTCCACTGCAAATATTCAAAAAAAGGAAATTTGGCTTCCAACTTTGATGTCTTCACCGAAATTTACATACGCATACTATGGACAGAATTATATTTCAATATGTTACGCATATATATATATATATATATATATATATATATATATATATATATATATATATATATATATATATATATATATATATATATATATATATATATATATATATATATATCATGTATATATATCTGTTAGTGGTTATGCCTCGATACCACTATGCGGCTTTCATATAATTTCAATTACGAGAGAGTAAAGCTAAAGCTGCGAAATTTGGTCGATGAAATACATAGCATCATTTTTCCACGGTTTTTTTCTATTTACCTGGTAGTCGTTTGATTTGTACCTTTTCCTACAGTCGCCATTCTTTTCCTGAATATCAGGTCATAATTTCGGATAGCATTTTAGGCGTTTAAGTGAGCAATTCACGTATTTTATGTCTGCAGAAAAATGCCGCATAGTATGAAGTGCTGCGTAACGAAGCGCATAGAGCGGAACATTGCTCAGTAAAGCTGGTTGTTAGGGGATCGGTTGGCGAAGCGCATGTAAGGCGAAGAATTGCGCAGCGACGCTTTTGGAGAGAGCATTTGCGAAGCAAAACGCGTGGAGTGAGCATTCTGGAACTTAGTTTCCAATAGCTTCTCAGTTGCCAGTCGATTACACTTCCAGTTCAGAAGACAGAGTTTTGGATGAAGGGAGTACGGACACATCCCCCCCCCCTCCCGCCACCCCGTTCCTCAGAAGTAATTTTCGAAAGATGGTACAGGGAGGGCGCGTTCTTATCCGTTCATGACGTTCCTATAAATGTATCCACATGTTTCTGTTTGAATAGACAGAACACTGCATCCATCCGCATCGTTAGCCTCTAAATGCTTTTTTGAAACCTCCAACCATTTTTCTTATTTTTTGCTTTATCTTCATTCTTTTGGAGTGTTTTAAGTAAATTCGACAATACCCTTCAGTTTTAAGTCTATTCATTCACTCGTCAAGCCAGACTATAAAGAAGCTTCGTTGAAGATCTCAGGTGATTCGTTGAATCAGTTTGAATTTGGCGACGTTTTGCGCATTTTATTTTCTGTCGTAACTTGCAAAAATGGGTGATCAAGTGACAGAGATGAAAATGAGAATAGCCAGGTGATAGCGATATTTTGTTCCACTGAATTGCATCCCCTCAACGGTGTGAAACTACCGCTTTCCGTACCGAGCTTACATTCATTACCACTGCTGGAATATGGAAAATTTTCATGACTAGTAGTACTATGAAAAAAAGTCCATTGAGAAATCGTCATTCTACGTTGTTTCCCCGTCAATTTGTTAGCAGTCAACTGTTGATGATGTCATTGTGAAACACATTCTCGTTTTTAAACTCTATTCGGAAATTCTCACATAAATTCGGAAAAGTTTTTGAATAAATCACTCCAAAAATCCATAAAAATCCAAATAAGAGATAACTACTATATTATTGAAAGATAAATTTGAGAGATTTAGAATTTAGAGATATTTGTTATTTATTTATGGTTAGTCATTGAACGAGCAACTTTTCAGTGTTATGTAAGAGGTTATAAGCTTTATTGTGTACTTCGTATAAAAGAAAGCGACAATCATGAGTGCAATATTACGGTTGGTGTTGTCAATTGGTTGACGAACGCTATCGAACCGTCGTTGAATTTTTCGATTTATAAGGTTAGTCATATTCATTATAAGAGATATGTTCGAGTTTTTGTTTCGTTATTTTCTTAGCATATGCAGAAATATAATATTATAGAAAAGTACAATTGCATTTTTTTTTCAATAGAAAAGATCACCAACGATGGATAATGCACAAAGTGTTTTGGGAATTTCGTGAATAAATTCATTACTTAGCGATCGATTAGAATTGAACATAATAACGATATCATACCTAGCACTAAGAGTTGAAATTATATAATCGATGCATCATTCGGATCAATTAAGAAATATCTTTAATACTTGAATGCTTATTAATTCGCTTTTTTATTACACTCTTCTCATAAATATCATTATAATTATGGATGCATAATTTCGTATTGATCATTGCTGCATGGAATATTTTAATCTAAAGATATCAAGGAAATATGTAGAGATTTGTTTTATTCTTCTTCTTTTTTTTCCCATCGATGTTCATAAGGAAGAATTAAGAATCGTGCCAAAAACTTTAGGATTGCTTCTGATTGGCTTTATTTAGTCGTCATGTTTCCTGTTTGATCCTAGCCGCATTCCAGCGGCCTGTTTCTGGATGCATGATTGAAGCACACCGTCCAACTCCTCGAAACATACTTTTCATTCAAAGTTTTTGCATAATTGATTTATATGGGTGTGCAAAGAAGATATGAGAAGTTTTGAAATATTCAGGCATGCTTTTTTTTTTCAGTTCTATGGGGGGAATTGGAAATTACAATTCAAGGTAAGTTTTTCCACTATATTAAAATCGCAAGCGTTATGACCATTAGCGAATCACCTCAACGATATTTACTGCAAAGTTGTGCACGCTTAATGAGCAAATCTTATTTCCGTTTATTTTGTTTTGTCAGAATAAATCAATCACCGTAATTGGGCCATCGCTACGAGTTAGAAACTATTACGTGTTATAAAATTCGTATCATTGCATGAAATTAAGTCGTAAAATGCGCTATATCACATATATCACATTGTGTATATCACATTCGATAATGAAATAGGATTTTAAAATATTTGAATTGTATATTATCAACGCTTCGATTATTAAAATTCTCTATGAATTCTGCTCTGATCGAAGAATGCCGCAATTGAATGAGCTTTCTCGATTCGACTTCAATTTTTCTCTTGATAAAACTTTGCTTCACATTGTTTTCAGAAAATAGCAAACGTTAAGAGCTATTCAAATCTTGTAAGTAGAAAGTTTTTCGTTTTTATTCTTTCTTCCATTGTCGATTATCTAACAAATGCTGATCATATGAATTTTTTTTCGTCCTTTGTTTTCTCTTTATTCTCATCTTCGTTGTGGAAATTTTTCGTCTTTAATCATGAAAAACTTAAAAACCTTTACCTTATTTTTTTTTAAAGATAATATTTGGCATATTTGGCACAAATAGAGAAGCATTGAATTACCCTAAAGCTCTGAGAAGATAAATTTAAACAAATGTACGCTTTCGCAGTTCATCGGAGAAATGTTTTCGAATGAGCATCTCCGTTTAATATATTCCATACACTCTTCAGTTATAATTTTAGCTATATATGTCATCAATGTTCACTCAAGCAATTGAAGTACTCCTGATTGCGTCTACCATATTTGGAGTATACATTTTACATTTATTATATCTATACTACTCGCCCACTTATTAACCAAAACAAACATAGTGTTCAGTTCCATAAGTTTCTGTGGTGCAACCGATGGCCGAGAGCACTTATACAGATCAATTCGCATATAAATAGTTATGATCCCCACAGTGTTGTTAGACCAGTCGGTGATCATGAAGTACATACGTGGGTGTTAGATTCATTTTTCCTTCGGGAATTCTTTATTTTCAATCTAGTTGCTCTTAAATGATTTTCATGTAGAAGTGATTTGGGAATATTAGCTCTTATACGAAATCCTTTGAAATGGGATCAGTGATGCCCAAAAAGAAGGGTTGCGCCTTTCGTGCATCAATTATTTTATTCTAGTGATTATCAGCGAGCAACTGAGTTGACAACCGAAAGATCGCAAAAGAGGAGGTTTCGGTCGGTTATCAATAATTAGTTCATTCGGCAGAGTATTAATGCAAAATAAAGCCAACAGGCTAGTGTAGTGTGAAAAGGAAACTCTCAACGACAGTTGCTAATTGAGAATTAAAGTCAGCATAGCAGTTACAACGTTTCTTTTTAAACGTCTCTGAAACTTTCGAAAAAAAGAATTTCTAGTGCGAGAAGGCACCCGATTTCTTCTTTCTGAAGGATGATAAAGATTTATTGATGCGCCTATCGGATTCCAATATCTATTTATGCCAGAATGAACATCTCCAGAACAGTTTCGATATCCCATGTTTTAATGAATCGATTGAAGAGTGGGAGAAACCACGATTGATTTCATGGACTGGACCGTTAATCACTTGGATGTAAGTCTTATTAAATCAAACATTATATTTTAGTTTGTTTAAAAGGATTTCAATTAATCGTGATCATAAACCTTTAAAATCAAACCTTAAGAGGTTCAAGAAGTTAAATTCTCATTCGATTTGGGTTGAATGAGTGCCCTAGCAAATTGGGTGGTACTATTCAGCTACGCCGACAAATTTAACAAATTTATTCGAAAACTTGCTTTAGTCCATCGATCATAGTATATTTTTGAGAACTCTTTTAAAGTGCATAATTTAAACGTCCACTTGCAACTGGTCAAAATCCTTATGGCTGAAAATGTAAATCTTATGTGAATCTTTACTTTGGCTCTTCTAATCAGTCTTGCAATCTAGCTTATATTCAGCCTATGTAGGCTGAATTCAGCTCGTTTTAGCTCCACTCGAATGCAGTTTATGAGGAGTCTTTAAAGTCTTACGCGTTAATTAGTGGTTTATGCTGGTCCATACGATGGTAGTTTTACCCGAGAGAAACTAGCTTGTCGATCGTCCGTGTTTCATCCATTCGG
Organism: Ascaris suum; assembly: GCA_013433145.1. Taxonomy (NCBI): domain Eukaryota; kingdom Metazoa; phylum Nematoda; class Chromadorea; order Rhabditida; family Ascarididae; genus Ascaris; species Ascaris suum. The sequence continues at coordinate 16,664,848 of CM024168.1, forward strand.
ATAGTTAATGAAGAAAAAAAAAATTTTTGTTACATTCATCTAAATTTTTCATGGATTTGTGGATGCTAGAATCTACCGAAAAATGCAAATTTTTTTTCTCTGAATTTTGAGCAATTTCTTGCTTAAGTCCCTCAATATTGTAAAAGTCACGCCTCTTCCAAGAATTGTTTGAATTGACGATGACCTTTCGCTTTAAGACTGTGTCTAAAGTTTTACAAGTCTGACAAATTTTGTGGGATTTCCATTTCCTTTTGTCGATTCTCCTCAGATTATATAATGACTATTTCATATACTTGAATTTCATGATGAAAATAGCTGAAGATTGTGCAATAGAGCTCATTCAACGACTTTCACGCACAAATTTCTCAGTATATTTACCTCAACAATTTCAATAATTATGGAATCTCTGAGTGATCTTTGGCAAAGATCGACAATTTTCAACAACGAAAATATCTTATAATCATCGAAATATAAAAACTAAGAAAATTTTGAGGAGTAAAAATGCAAATGTGAAAAAAATTTCTCAATTTTTTTTTTAGGATTAAGGAACCTCCTGAATTTATAGTATGCGAGACGAATACTTCACGGTTGGTTTTCAAACAAGATTCTTAGTAGAGAGTATACAAATGTTCCATAACTGAACATCTTCAAAAAAAAAAATGCATTTTCAAATACTCGACATTGAAGAGTAACTCTCTAGTATTTTTTATTATTTGAAATGCTTCAACTAACTAGTAATCATTTCTAAGTCAACTTCATCAACGTAATTTTTCTGCAACGCGTTCATCTACAAGATTAAAGTTTGCTTCAACGAATGCTTCGATGATCTCTAGAATATAATCTGTGGAAGCGTTAGTTAACGAAACGAGCGAAACTGAGTCGAGCCGTTTAACTTAGTTGTAAGGTAGCTAAAGATTCGGACAATCTTTGCAAATATTAAAGAGGTTTGGTTCATTGGCGACATCACTTCCCTCTATAGCGTTAAGCCGTTTCGTAAATATTTTTCTTCTCTGTTTTAAACGTGAAATTTGGATCTTAGAATGCATTATCTTGATGAACAGCATAAAGTATAGGTGTTATATTGAATGTTCAATTGCTTATAATATGGGCATAATAGAAATATTTTTAATGAATAGAAGATAAATTTAGTAAAAACTATTTTAATGTTTTGTTTATAATAAAATAATGAATTGTGATTATAATTCTAAAAATATAATGGAAAAAAATGTTCTAGGACTTTTTCGAGGCATAAGAATTTCGTATTTTTGGGAACAACTGTTGAGAATATCGATAGAAGGAGTCGTGGGTAAGTGGGAGAACGATTCTCATTCAATTTTCTCTTGAGATCTCGTTGAAAATTTTCATGATCAAAAGCGCAAATCGAATTAACAACGTTTCATTATATTGACAATCAGATGAGCAAAAAAGCCAAACGACAATATGGATTTCCATATTTCTCCCGAAAACAGTTCATTTTCTTTTCCTCTTCATTTCACCGTCATTTTTGAGCGAATGAAGGATTTACGCTTTTCTATATATTGACGTATTGAACATCGCTATTTCGAATAATTGACAAATGATTTCGCCTCAACAGCAAACGTTGTTCATATTTCAGAGGCAAAAGCACTCGACCTAAAGATGCTTTATTTCATGAAAATTCATTAAGTGTTCATTCCCGGTTTTGTGTTCAGGAGCTATCCTTTGCTACAGAATTATCCACCAACCATGCACCCTTCTCCACATAGGTCACTTGTCACGGTAATTAATCATGTTGCTTCAAATGCAGACTGAAATCTAAAGTGACCACATAAAACATTGCGACTTCCTCCAATCAACTCTACTGGCAACAACATTCAGCCCGCACAGTATTTCGTCCAATTTATCAGCGCTTAGTGTGTCGCTTCATTTCTTCCTTAACAAGTTGTATCATTTATTGAACCGAAAATTTGTTTTGTACTTTATTGCAGAGCAGAATTATTTGAAAAATACAGTAATGCACCAAAATATGATGATGAACCACCTCCAGCTGAAGAAATTCGTGTCCCAAAAGGTAGATCAAACTTTTTAAATAAATCAGCATATTAAGGGTCTACTGAATGTAGGTTACCTACTAACTCAACTGTTATGCAAATTAATCGAACAAATTAATCCCCTATATAACCTCATTACTACATAACTTAATACAAGTCACTCTACACCGCTCGCAGTATATGGCAAATATCGCACTATTTGCTTAAAGTTTGATTTCGCTGTTTGCAAATCGGACATTTTGTCCATTGACGCGATTAATATGTGCATTTAGTATAGCAATAGTGAAAGATTACTAAGTTTCACATTGACTTACGTAATACTTTCTTAACTGTATCAATTTTATTTCGCATTGTTGTGCAATTTTATTGCAATGGAAAAGTTGTTTATTATAGGAGATGAATGGAAGAAATCGGAGGATCTATGGGATATGCAATGCCCTGTGTGAGTGAAAACCACTAAATACTTATTTCTAAAGTGCTATTTAAGCTGAATAATAAATGCATATTTGATGAATAAAATAGTTAAATATGCTATTGTTAATTTTCGATTGATATATGGAATAGGGATATATTAAGATTCTTTTTTTTATAGAGAATAAAATATTCAGAGAAATTCAACAACATTTATTGATAGTGAAAGATGTGCAAAATACTAGAGAACAAATTGAAATAATTTGTAATTTCATAAAGGAATAGAATTTTTAATAATTTGGAATGTCGTTTAATGATTCCATTGATTGATCGAATATTATCGAAGAATTTCTATCATAGAAGAAAGAATTTTAGATTTTTAACACAATATAGATACTAATACCTCATTGACAATTAATGATCACTTTATCCCTTGTAATCTATAAAATTTTATCGAATTATTATCGACACAAAATTTCTATTATCAAAGCTAATGAAATCAATAGCATAATAAAGTAATTTGTGCAATTATCAATCGGAATTGATCGATCAATGATCGAATTATAATTGTTTTATTTTATCTCGATTATTATCCAGAAAAATGACCCTGCAACGAAAAGAAATATATTTTATCTCTGTATTGATGTTTTTTTTTAAATGAGAAAGCCATTTCGTCTGTAATTGTTTAAAATGTGCATGTTTCATAAATGGCTAAATGAGTAAATCAATGGCCGCTGATAAAGTTTTACTAAATATGCGGGAAATTTGATTAATAAGAGAATTATCAATAGCTCATCTAATTGAATACAATCATCGCATAGAAATAAACGGATAGCTGGGCACACTAATATAAGCATGGGTACAAGCAAATACGGAGGAAATGTGGTGCGGGTTTTTTTTTGAAGGCTAAATGTTTTCTAGGATTCATATATGTGACAATTTTAGCTGGCAAAAGACGGCCACACTCATCTTATGCATAATCGAAGCGTTCGAATTATTCGCATTCGGTGTTGTGCTTCTTGCGGTGCAATTTATCGCGAAACCAAAATTACGCAAATATCGCATTCAAGAAGGTATTGGCATAACGAGGAAAAAACGTGACATGAAGAAACGTGCTATAAGGCGTTTGAAAAGTGAGTTTTTTTTTCTTCCATTGAAGTAATAAATAATAAATAAGTGAAATAATAAAGGAGAAAGATTTTATAATTTCAAATAATCGGTGAAATTCAATGATCGCTAAAAAGTAGACGTTTTTGTGAAGTGTAAAAAAAAATTAATTGTAGAATATTTCAAAGGATATCGATTATGATATGTGATGGATTAAGAATAGTGATGCCATCATATTGATTTTTTTCTTTTTTTTTCTTTTTTGGTATCATCGAGTATTTGTAATTCATTCACAGAAACGGTATGGCACCATACTTATGTATTTCAAAGGGTGGGCTATTGTACTTTCGTCATACTTACGAGTCTAGTTCCGATACAGTATTGTACGACGTACTTTAATTGAAAACGTACAGTACTTATACTTCTATTGAGCGTTGCTTGCCTTGGATTTTATTTTTTACTATATAAATGGTCAAGATGAAATAATTTAGAGCAAATTAAAAGCTTTTTATGTTAGAGACCTTCACCGTTTCTTTAGTACCTTCAATAGCAATATTGAGCAATATTATCCTCGTCTCGTAGGCAATCTCATGCGTCACAAAGAGTTCCACCTTATACAGCGTGGCATTGCTAAGTTCACATCAGGCTTTGCATATGAATTGTTTCGCTAATTGTATTTTTCTAAGCTTCGATATGAGCCTCATTAGCGAAATCAATATGAGACTTTCTACTGTGTACTACAACCAACGAAAAATTTGCAGCATCTCATAAGTAGTGTAACTCACCGTTAACTTAAAGCGCCTATATTTTGACCTCATGCTTCCGAAATCACATATTTCACCCTTATCAAACTCAAATTTGTCATGACAACTCATTTAGTAGATATGACGTCATCTCAGTCGTCTTAACCTAGTTAAGGTTGTTTCCGCTTCGCAGTCTCTGTTTCCTCTGAGAGATGTAACGGCTCGTCGAAAGCGCACATGTTGCAGCTTGAGTAGATTTATTTACTTTTATTTACTTTAATCAACAAAGCATTCATTACGAATAAATGTCTGTTCATGTCGCTTCCATTTCCGCTTAGGTGAAGTTGTAAGGTAGTTTGAAAGTTAGGGCTTAGGCTCGTCTCCTGCCCATTGGATACTGACGAGTCGATTCATCGTCGTTCCGCTGAAGAGGAGAGCTCTGGCGTGCTGCACCATCCTCGTCCCGATGATGCCCCTGGTCGGGATAACTCAGTAGGACGAAGCCAAAGAGTCTGCTGGGAGCTGTCTTCAAACCGACCGCGCAATAAGCGATACTAAACGATGAATGCATATGCGTTGTTTAAGATTTTCAAAATTTATATGCTTGCAAATCGTGATTTCTAACTGGAGTCTTCAAATCCAGGAATACATCTTCCAGAGGTCAGCTTGCAACGTAATGAATCTTCCAGCAGTAAACGAATCCCTAATATACCTTCTGCTCCGAATAGTGTCTGGCATTGTAATCGAAGCGTTCAGACCTACCACAATGCTCTCCTTGATCATTTTTACTCTACCACTTAAAAGAGAATATGGATCTCCGGAAGGATGTGGAATGATGACGCGCGGATCCAGCAACGCTAAATAAGCGAAGTCTGTACCTAAGTGAGAAGCTTAAAGACATTCTCGCGCTGTCGAGAAGCTTAAAGACACCTTTGGCCGACTCTTCATGAAGTACTTCTTCTCTGCACAGTTCTGAGATTCCTCAGCCATCTTTCTCCACCACATTTTAAGCACCTATTAGCTCTGCATTTCTCTTTATCGGACGTTTTCGCCACCTTTGCATATTCAGATCGATGCAACGCTGCCTTCAGGCGTTTGGACGTTTGATAACATTTATCGGTGTCAGTCCCCACCGCTTCACCCGTTTCACATCTTCGACATTTGTAGTCCCCTCGAATAACTTTGTAAAGCTTCCGTACCGGATGGGCCGTGGTTTTTGCCCTTCTGACGGTCACCTTAAATTCCTCTCTAGTTTGAGGGTCATTCACTTTGAAGAGACCTGACGACAATGACCTTACAACATTGAAAACAAGAAAGAAATATGTCCAAAACATAAAAATTAGACTTGAACGCTATTTTCCACAACGTTTCGTCTGATAGATTCACTTCCGTTCGTTTTATACAAGAATCTATAAACTGAAATGGTCTAGAAGTTCCTTATGTAGAAAGAATTGCCGTTCACAGTAAAATTTTTTTGAGTTATAAGGCGAAACGACCAAGAAAATATATTTCTCTCCAACTGAATACTGGCTTTCTTTCCTTTGTGGCGCACTAATCTTTGCAAATAAAGCACTAATTTTGGATTAAGCCAAAGCCAATGGCCACTTTGGATACAAATAAATTCGTGAAATGACACACTATACTTTGGCCCAACAACTGGTGCTATACTATATCTTTATCGCCCGTCAGCTTAACAAGGTGATACTATACTCATAACTGCAGATTTGATGTAACGCTTTGTTGTACTTGATGCAAGTAGAGTTGCAATGCCAAAAGCATAGTTCTTTTCGATACGATGGCATCACGGGTTGAAAATATTGCATAAAAATGAAACAAAATAATAGTAAGCAGCAGCACCCCAATGTTTCACCTGACAACCTTTTGTGACTCACTTAAAACGTGATATATCAATAGGTCATGCCGCAAACAGCCTACATTAAAATCAAGAATCCTTGACAATTACTAACCTCCACATTACCTGGAGTGTTCGGAACATCAGTCTACTTTTATACCTCCTATGCATGTAATTGAATACTTTTGAATGAGATAAATAGTTGTTTCGATCTCCAATTCATCCTTAAGTCACCGAAAAATCACCTGTGTAACGTGAACCCCACCCACTCCCTTTCGACCTGCACACTTTATAACCCTTATCCTTTACTTCTTGCGAAACCTTTGCAGTTCATCCATGCAGCTCGATTTTCCTCATGACATATCTGTGTTTTTGTAAGGGAGAAAGTGGACGGGAGATGGGAACGAGAGATTACCGTCCCGGAAACACTCATGAAAATTATGTAATAACAGCAAAAACGTCGTTGAAACAATACTAAAATTATAGGGAATCAATATTAATGTGCAATTAGAAACGTTTTATGCATAAAATTTCACAATCAAGTTTGCATAATGAGAGATTATTTCGTCTAGCGAATCATGCACCACAACTTTTCTATTTATCTTCTGTCTGCCGTCGTTTTTTTCTCCATAAATAATGGCATAATGGGATCTCCAGTATCCAATCACAAATCACTTATTTTAAGAGTTGAGATTGCAAAGGATAAGAAGACGAAGACGTCTTGCTCGAAGAGAGGCCGCCGAAATCAGTAGCACTAGCTATAGCCATAGCAGCGGAAGCAGCAGTTCTGGAATGAGCAGCGAGATCGATGGATCCAAATCGGAAAACACCAAGACAGATTCAACATCCTTTACAACGCAGACTCGAGGAGAAAATGCTCCGCAAACATATCGGATGAGACAAGCAAAAGATGTGGATCCGATGCAAGAACTTGACCTCAAGCATGATGATCCCAGCTTCAAAAACAACTATTTCAACTCTTCATCAAAAATAAAAAGATAATCCGGTGAAGGTGATCGTTTCAGCCTATATGGCGCAAACATCATGAAACGAACCGCCAACCTCTCTCAACATCTTATCTTTAATAATATTTCGTGAAGAAAATATTCTGCAAATTTTTCAACATATTCATTTTTACATGCAAGCTGTTTTTGCATAAAGTGCTTTCATGTACATAGTTTCATATTCTCTCAGATGTTACTTCACATTGTCACGTTCAGGACATATTTTATTTCGTCAAGTACTAGCATATTTGAACGTTGGAATATTCAAAAAAAAAAAAAAAACAGGATGTGCAATTCAAAAATTGATTTTCATGAAAGGGTTGAAAATTAAAGCAAACACTGGCGTTTTCAGTTTTATATCACAAGAAATGAATTGATGAATTTTGGCTATTTATTCGCGTAGAATAGGAAGGAAATTGAAGAAGAATGATGAAGAAATAAAGCTAATATTTCCATGATGGAATTGAATTTTTTCATAGTTAATTTGCATTTTTGTATATTGCTGAATAATGATGCATTATTTTATGCATTTATTTCTATAATAATTCTGCGAAATGCAAATACTAAACATTTTCATGATGGCTGTTTCGATTTTTTAAATATCTTCATTACTCTCAACATGATTGCATCTTAAAGTTAAATCAGTTTTTGCTTAATCTCTTCTGTTCTTAGGTGATTTCAAATCGCGTGAGGATATTCGTTTGTCGAAACGTGGTTCATAGCATCGATTTGATGCTCAACTGGATTAATCAATCTTTACCGGATGATCACTATTACTGTCAAAGATAACAGTAATTTGTAGTACTAAAGCAACTCAGTGTGGATAACCATCCGCTTTGTATGCGAAGATAACAAAGATGATAGATGAAATGGCTTCTCAAAATACTAGTGGATTGAAATGACTAAAAATCGATAGATTTTTCAAATACTAAGCATTGCATGCTATAGATGGCGTAATTCGGCGACTTATATCCTATAAACGATGGTTTAATAATATCACAAATGATACGATACGTATTGGTTATACTTTTTTTTTTGTATGGAAGGTACTAAAGAAGCATCGTAGATTCACAAAAGTGTTTTTGTGCTGATAAATTTCGCAAACTTGAAAATTGCTTCTCGGAAAGAAAATAATTGACGGTAATGGAAGAACGGCATATTTCGGCATGATTGATGCAGGAGCAATCATTTTATGAGAGAGCGAGAGGTTGATTGATATTTCGTGTTGCTAGGGTTTTGTACTGTGCGGATCGAGGGGGTTGCGGGGAGAAAGGAGGGGAGGAGGAGATTGCCGGAGATGGGCGGTGTTGTTATTTGAATCGTCGTCGCACTTTTCGACCAGTGAGGTATACTAGAGTAATACTGTGGTCTGCATAAATTGTGCAATGCTCCATCTACGGAGCTCTTTGGGTGGACGACACGGCTGATATCCGATACAGTTGATCACAAGGCTTGCAGGCGTTCTCCATGATAGGAATGTGAAGGGTGGTCCCCTGATTTCCTGAAAAATTCACAGCTTTCTAATGCCAGCGTATATTTGATGGGAGGGTTTTAGTTAAGATGGCTTACGAGGATTGGGATATCCTACAATTTGTCACCGCGAATGTGATAGTTTATGAAAAACCAGGTGCAATTGGCAAAGGTGGACAGATCCGATACGCTTGTTGGACAAGCTCAAAGCTGTCGCTCAACAGGCTTTATACCCTGGCTGACGCATATTCTTATCGATTTTCTCAAATTCGTTGAGTTCATGTTGCACGTTTTTATTCTGTTCAAAGATTTTCCTAGACAGTTGAGTTAGTATGCCTATGGTCATATAAGAAAATTGAAACCGTTGATAAATTCAAGTGGGAGTTAGGATTTATGTTTTATTTTTTGATGTAGACTTTACAACGTTTATAGTCGTATTATGCGGTTATCGTGGTTTTCTTATCATCGCTTGTATGTGTGGAATTTTAGATTCTATTGATTCACATTTGCTTGACATATTCGATACTCTGGCTTTATGAATTTGCTTCCAAGTTTACTTCCAAGCTGTAAAATAATTCAACTGATTGCAAAGAGCGTTTCACAGCATTCTCATGTTCACGTTTCTCAGTCGGATTTCATTTGTGCCCTACCTTATTTTGTCTAAACACCGAAAAAGAAACTTCGCGGCCCAAAGCGTTGCCAAATTGTTATTTCCCAGTACTTGGTTTTCACTTTTGGGATAGAGATTAAACCTGGCCATGGTAGAGTATTCGGCTCAACCCGACCAGAATATCATCTAACTGGAGCGGATTCAACCCACCTACAGAGGTGAACTTTTTTCCACCTGTAGCTCTTGTCGCTATGTGGATCGGACTTAATCCACATCCGCACTGCTGAGTTTAACATCGTTTAATTTTCTCGTTGATAGGCAAATATAGAACTTATTTACGCTTGTTTTAAGGGAAAACATATTAGGCATTGTTTCGTTGTTCTTCTATATATTCGTTCAACCGGTCGTGATATTTGACTTGTGACATTGCAAAGTGTGCATATTTTGTCAGCCTTTCTTTCTATCAGATATTCCCATCGTCTCGCTTATCGACGTAACTAACCTGCTCTGAAATGATTTCTTCACATCCAACGGTTAAAGGTAAACTACTTTCCTTTAGAGGTTGGCAGATGTGGTCGATTCTTCGTGGCATAAGTTGTCATTATTTACGCTTGCCACCATTCCGATCGCGAACACATGCCTTATTAGTGCGTACATTGATGTGGCGTTCACAAGGGACGAGTCGCAATCGTGATTCAATGTACTATGTTGTGAGTATTGGTGTGGTCGCTGTCGGTGTAACATTCGCTGCAATTCCCGCATATCGGATCTTCTGTGAGAAGACATCGTTTGGTGGTCTTACACAGGTTAGTCACTTTTAGTTTTTCTTTATTTATACAACTGCTATTCTCAGGTACAAGTTGTTTTTTTTTTTGCTAAGCTTAGGCTACCGTTCCGATCCCCGATAAGATGAGACATGTACTAACCTAGCAAAGCCTTTTCATTTCTCAGCCACTTCTATAGAACAGTATTTTCCTGATTATTTCAGAAAATTTGTAGCCCATATGGAATGAGAGGGAAGGTTTCTGCAGGAGGAAAGAAAAGCAAGATGAATAGACGAGAAGGAGAACCTTTTTTTCGTTCAGGTAAAAACCATTGCGTCAAAATGAGCGGGCTATGGGGAAAGGCCTGTTAAAGGTTGCATGCAGTTGATAACGGGAAAACGAAGTAGATTTATTCAGACATGTGATCAGTTAAAAAAGATGGAGGGAAGGAGGAGGGGGGAGGACTTGTGCGTTGCATCTCGAATCTAGAGGAGAGTGTGAAGAAAGGGGTGGTTTATTCCAGATTGCAAGATCAAGGAACAAGAAGGGAGAATGGGACAAGAATTTTATTCAAGATAATACGACGAATCAAGTGATGGTGCTTTACTGAATATCGAATAATAAGTCTAGGTTGCGAAAGATTTCGAGAGGATAGCGAGTATGGAAAAAGTGGAGGATCGGCTGATTCGAGTACAATTCAACGCTGATATTCCATCATCCATGCGATGGCAGTTTAAGCCACTTCAACATGAGATATATGTTCACCCAGGAGAGACAGCGCTTGCCTTTTATACGGCTTACAATCCAACAGATAGGCCGATTGTCGGTATCAGTAGCTACAATCTGACTCCGTTCCAGGTTTGCACTCCCGTTTTGAACCTTATCGACTCTCTTTCGTTTATTGACAAACTCAAATTTTGCGCCCTGCGGCGGAACAGTTGAAGTTGATCGTTTAATTGATTGTTTATCCTTGCTGATGTACTGCCAGGTCTGTTGGTTAGTTCTTGATCAGTAGTTAGTATGATCGGCTGATGGTTGGTTGGTTGAATGATGAAAACTTGGACCGAAGAATCTTGATTCTTTCCTGGTACTGTATATAGCCTTCATAAAAATAGCCTTGTTGGTTAATTGTCCTCAGGTGCAATAAATGTTAGATCGTTTCGTTGTGCATGTTTCACCATGTGGTATGTTAGCGGAGTTGATTTGAGCGTGTGGATAAGATGTTTCTTCCCTAAATTTATGCAGCAGTTTCTTACTAGCTTGAGACTTCCTATTTTTATCGATATATTCTCTAGTTTCTAGAAAGGCCACCATCGCGGATCTGAGATACAATCATATCCTTATTTTACTGAAAACTTTATGGGTTTCATTTGAACGTAAGTGATGGTAAATTGGCGGTGGCGTCATTTAATTCTTTATTGGTTAGAATGTCTTCTTTTGTTCCAATATAGCTGATGATACGAAATGCCTAATTTCAGGCCGCATATTACTTTAATAAAATACAATGTTTTTGTTTCGAAGAGCAAATTCTGAATCCGGGTGAAAGAGTCGATTTGCCGGTCTTCTTTTATATTGATCCAGACTATGCGAATGATCCGGCTTTGGAATATTTGGATAGTATTCTTCTAAGCTACACATTTTTCGAAGCGAAATCAGGTGAGTTTTTGGGAGGGAGATCATTAATCAGGCATAGGGACGAGATGAGATTCAACTTGAGAATATTGAATATATAGAAAAATAGATTGTTAGCCGAGCATCGGTGCCTTTATTCGCGGAAAGAGAAAGTGCCTCTTGATCTTGGATTCCGTCTCACTTTGTTGGATCAGTTATCTTTCCCTATGTTTTTTGTTCCCATTCTTGTAATGGAAAAATATAGAAGACAAGCGCAAGGCGAATCATTACAGAATCGTATAATGGAGAAGTGGGATACCGATCAGTGTTTTGAATATGTGGCAGGATAATGCGAGCGTAACAGAAAGTTGTTCTCGTCTGATCATCGAATTATACAATGTCCACTACTTTGGAGAAAAAATTGAAGGGAATTGGTCGGCAGGTTTTTATGAAAGTGGATCTGAAAAGAGTTGAAAAGATGAAAGGCACTGGTGAATGCATGAAAAGTTCAGAAATTCTTATGTGATCCTAGAGAACATCATGTGAAACCCAAAATTGACGGAGAGAGAGAGAGAGAGAGCGTAAAGGAAAATAACGGGAAATATAGATTTTGCATTGCACTGTCATCTTTTCTAATTAACGCTTATTGTTACATTTATTGTTTACTTCGTATATTTCCGGTCGTTGAAAAGTTTGCTAGCCTTTCTGTTTTTTTTTTTAACGCATATTCCAATGATACAGTTATATTTACCTTTGGTGAATATGACTGCACAAAATGAAATCCAATTTTTAGATTTGGTTCTACCAAGTCCATTCGATCCCAGCAATCGTCCTAGTGTAAAGGACTTTCTTGGACAGAAGAAAATAGATGCCGAAGTTGCAGTGAAATCGACGTCGGTGGAAAAAGAAGAAACGAACAAAATAGCGGAAAGCGCACCAAAGATGTCTCAGGCAAAATTAACAAAAAATGAGGATTAGAAAGGGAATTGCATATGCTTAGTATAATGAGACAAAATCTGATACTGAGGAAGCGTCACATAATTTCAGGTAGCGCTCTCCTCTTGTGTGGAGTCATTTCGTTTGCAGAAGTTTCCATCTTTAGAGCAGAGGTATTGTTCCTAGAGCGATTGTGTCATTTTATACGCTATGACGTTTATGCTCAATAGAAGAAAATATAGGAGGGTTATAAGTGAAAAGGATAATGATGGCTGTTACTTTGGATTGGTCTGAGCTGATTTTCGAAGAGCGTGGAAAAAAACTGTTATTATTGTATACAGGCAAATCATTTTTCTTTGCTGTATTATGGTTCTCATTGATCCGTGGTATAACTCAGAAAGCATTTCATATAGCGATATTTGGATTTTATACCTCCAGTTTTCGAAATTCCGTTCTCAGAAATGATCGCACCAGGCTTTTGGCAGAAACTAGATGAGAAAAAGGTAATTTAAGCTGAAAAATGATGTAGCTTTGTTGGACTGTTATCTTTTCTAGATGAGTAAAGTGTGTACATAAACTTGAGGGATGGGAAAATTTCTGCAAATGAAGGATTTCTTAGAACATAGTAAAGAAAAATGTTGTGTTGGTTATTTCCTTCATGGGTTCAAAAAACGTTTTTGATGTATGGCTTCGAAAGAAGATGTATTTGCCTCTCTTTTTAGTGTGGAACTGATGAATCCTTTATGCAAATTGCTTTGATGGTTTTTTTTTTTTCATTCGACGGTGTACTATCTCAGTGGCGTTGCATTCAGAACCTCACAACTGTGATTATTGCACATGTACAAATTTGTATAACTTATGCAGTTAATTGTTTTATTTTGTTAGATTCTAATACAGTGACGACCTCATAGAATTAATTTATTTGTTGGTAGGGATGTCGTGAACAAAGGCCGCGCTTTCGATTTCATCGATACAAAGACGAAGGGAGTCTCTGCCGTTCCATCCTAACTGAACTGACTGACAATGACTGTAATCATGAAGAAGAGAGACTGTAATGGCAGTGGTTCATGGCTAGTTACACAAAATATTTTTGCCCTATGGGGAAACTATGGCTGAGGGAGAGCGAGGACACTATAGGTGTTAATGGTCAAAGAAGTGTGATTGTTTGCAACAGGTTCTTTTTCTCCACCGCAATCTTACCGCAGGCGTATGTTTAGGGTTGTAAGGGAAATGCAGGTCTTTATTCGTGTCTCAAGAAAAGAGGCGAAGTGGAACATGTCGTATGTTCAAGAATACCGAATTTGCTTGGAAGAGACATAAGGTTTTTATTTTTTGGAGTTCGAGAGGACAAGGCTTTTTTTTTTCGTGATGTTCTTTCGTCGCGCGCTTTTCAGAACTCTCTTATTCTACTTGTTTGACTAAATACTGGAATATCGCTTGCGTGTGTACATCAAACTAAACGTCACGGGTTCCCCAAGTTTATCTTGAAATATGACAAGTATATTTTGAAGCAATTAACTCGATGTTTTTTTGAGTAGAGAAATGAAAGAATTTTGGAGTGCAAAGCTTCTTGAAGGGAGAATGATGGACTCAGCTGGGAGCTTCTATTTTTTTTTAGTAAAGGTCCACCAGTATCTTTCGCCCAGTAACCGTTATGTATGCAAGTACGACAACCAGATGTGTTGCTACGAGGAATTAAGGCTGTGGGGCAGAATTATATGCACTAATGATTTCGTAATCGGGCCGAACACAAGGTGCAACAATGAAAGAGGAGGAATGAGACGGCATAACGGTGATATGGAGATAGTCTGGGGGTTACACCCGACAGTGCAGTTGAATGCGCTTGAGCTCATCGATGGATCATCTCTCGCCATCTCCATCTTCTTTAATGAATGGAACCTGCAAGTTCATGAGTATTTAATTTGCTTACACGGTGTTCACACTCACCGGTATCTTCCACTGCGGGCTGCAAGCCTATGTTATGAATCTTTCGCAGTGACACCGTGCAAGATTCACGTCAGCCAGCCTCAATGAAATTTACATTTGACACTGGGTCCATTATTGAGTGTGTTAGGTGCGATGTGGAAGAATGACGCTTCAACGCAATGTGGCAGAGACAATTAACAAAATGTGCGATCAGGATGAGATTCGAACTCACGCGGGGAAACCCCAATGGATTAGCAGTCCATCGCCTTAACCACTCGGCCACCTGATCTCCCTAGTATTGGCCTCGTGTGTAGTACTGATATATTATGCAGGAAACGTGTACGGTGAGGAGATTGCTCTTGCGGTTTTGCGCCTTGTACAGATGCGTCCCGTGATTTCAACGTTTGAAATATATGGATTCTTTTCCCGAAAATACGGAAATACTCTTTGTGAAGCAGAAAATACGAAACACCAGCTCCTAGTCGGAGTAACCAAACTTCGACGTCTTACAATAACGATTCTAGCGGGCGTCAAAGAATTAAGAATTTTATAGAGCATGTTCGGTGGGGAATTTCTTTTCGATGCAGCAGTATTGAGGAACGTTTTGGTAGGATGAATTCTGTTGTCGTAGGTTCTGAAACAGAAACATTTCTTCGACATATAGAGAGATTTTCGACGGATGCACGTTGATTATATTTGCGACGAAATATTGAATGCAAAATTACCCTTGCTACTGACTATCCGATTTGTCTGGATCGGTCCTCGCGTCCTATCATTCGGAAGTTAACCAGTCCTTGTGAATAAAGGCTTTGAAATTATGCCAACTTTTTGAACATAGTATCTTTGCTTCGGTTGGTTGATTAATCGAGTAGTCAGCTCATAAGGTGGATGAGAGCATTCAAAAGAGTCTGACGTTTTGAACAATATGAGACGGTCCGTGTGTACCGTAAGGGGTACGTTTCAACCGGTGAATTGTTAGTGTTGAAATTGAAGTGTTTGATGATGTGAGCATGAAAGTGCTTTCGGAAACACCGACTTAAAGGGAGCAACGAAATCTTCTACGACCATATGCATATTTTCAAAAAGAGAGTTTTTCCAGCCTGAAGAAGTCATTTACGAAAGCTTACTGGAGCTTTGCCTGCGTTGGAGGTTTCTTTCTGGATTTTTTCCGCTTCCGAGGTGATGTCACCAGTGGGTCGCTTGACGGTTTCTGCTCCTAAATTCTCTCTCAGCAATATTGCTTTGAAACGATCGCGTTGTTCCGATGTGAAGCTTTCTCGCCACCCATTCGACAATGACGAACATTCAGATGGAAGCCCTCCATTCGAACTTTCATCGTTTGTTGTGGTTAGCCTGGGATTTTGTAATGTAAACGCCAGCTTCTTTAAGAAGATTTTTTATTATTCTGATAAACGAGCTGCATCTGTTTGCAGAGGTTACCTGCCGCATCAACATGCAAAGGGCAAAATCACCCAAAAACAAATAATCCCATAAAAAATAATCGCTTTCTTCTTTACTTTGTAATCACAGCTGTGCTTATCTTGAGCGCTAAAGTCAATGATACGCCGTAAAAAGTAAGCAGAAGAAATCGTAAGTCATGGTCGTCGTAAAAATTTTTTAAAACTAGTGATCAGTGATTTTTTTTTACTTGCCTAGAATTGATTTCATGAGCTCATTCTTTCTGTCCCCACCTTGGAAAAGAAAATATTTAAACGTTGCCAGTGAAGTACAAAAGAGGTGACATGTTAATTCTGCGGAAAGTGGCTCTTTTTGAGTGACAAAGATTCCACTGATGGACATTCAGGTGAAACGGATCTGATGTACTGCTGCACGGCCAGTAATATGAATAGAAGCGAAAAGATTTCTATGTTTTCATTGAGGAAGAGAGTCGGTGCTAATTAAGTGCTTAAATTATTACGATTATTGCTCCGATTTATTTGTGATGTCAGCGAATGATCCTTTTATCGCTATCGCTCTTCTGTGCTCCCTTTTGATTCCGTTACCAACAGCCGTATTAAAAACACTTTCGATCCACAACTTTGAGAGTCCACCGGTCCCTTACATTAAGCTTTTTTGATTCCCTCCTCTACGATTCATTTCGTCCTGTTTCCGTGCATTAACCACATTTTCGAGTTTTTCCTACTATCATGGGCCTATCATGATCACTTATTTTAAAATCAGGTCGCCATAAATAGCAATAGCAAGGAACAGATTCTTTTATTCAAGCTATTTGGGGTATCTATTTAAAAAGAAAAAGTCTATAGAGAAAGTAGTGAAATATGAACACCTAGTATTCATTATAAACAAGAAAATTGCCATTTGTAAATAATCGCGAGAAGCAAAACGTCTGTTATCAATTTATATGACTGGGACAGAATGAATGGAACAAGATAACAAAGGCAGAACTTACGAAAAGTGTCTATAGCTTGTCGGTGGAATATTCCCAAACAGATGCCTCTGTGCATCACATCCGAGTGATCCTTTAATTCCTAGAGATATCTTCCTAGTAGGAGTTATTTCTGGGAGTCGTATAGAACTTAAGAATTCAGAACTTCTTGCGTTGATGTAAATTACGCGACGAGCTTAAACGTCGTAGTTTCTCCGCAGGTACAAGGCTCTAATAAAGGTATCTCTCTCGATAACGATGACTTTACGGTAGCAATACTGGTTACCAAAATGATTATCAAATTATCAAACTTGGATGTTTTGTGTGCACCTCTGTTATATTCGTATCTGTTGCATTTAGTCCACTTTCATTTCTAATTCTGTCGTAAATATAAGCGATGCTGTTTTGTATTGGAAATACAATCATGGAAAAATATAAAATTTCAGTAATGAAAGGATTTCATTTAATTCATATTTGATGTAAAGTTATGCTCAAAAATGCTGAATAATCGTAAACGGTCGCATAATTCGTTGATTTCGAGATATTCACATTATGCGTTAAATAAAAAGCATGACGAAATATCATGTTGCAGCCATATTTTTCACTCATTTAGAATATGCATACGATGAGCTAAGCAATTAAATAAGCGGAAAAGTGCATCAAGGGTAGCTGGCATGACATAGCGCATTTCGCCGCTGCCTACATGGTCAACCGTTTTTGTGCATAATAACCACCATATTTTGATTGCGAAAACTGGGCACATAATTATCCACAAAAGATTCGTTTCTTTTTGTAAATAGAAAATCGAGTTGGTGCAAAATGTATGCAATTTTTCTCCTCTTTAATTCCATGACGCCTCTGAATTTTGATAGATCAGAAGTGGAATCCGACCTTTTTATCATATTTATCAAAGCATCAATATCTTTATTTATTTTATTTCAATCACTAAAACACATCTTTATTTATTTATCTTCATCTAATATCTTATCATATTGGTCTTTACTTACATATTCCTTTATCCGTGCAACATATAGTCGTCTATTTATTATTAATATATTTATTATTTCTTTACTTGATCGTGATTTATCGTATTTGATAAATCAACGAATGGATCAGGTAAATGATCTTTTCGTGCACATTGTATCTACCTATTTTTGTAACTCAAGTTTTAGTGATAGCCGAGTTGAAACTATCAAGCAGATAGACTCACACATACAATACATATGAGAGAGAAAATTTATAAAAGTGCGCAAGAAATAAAATAACGGATTCAAACCTCTATTTCCATTTATTGTACGTATCAGCGGTCGACTATCCAATGGCTCGATATATCTGCATCTGAATGAATTTGTTTGAAACGTTGAAGTTTATCTTTAAGTATTATGCAATAATACAAGTGGTAAAATTGCGGAGGAGAACATAGTGCAAATAGTAGGTAGAATTCTATAGTGGATTTTGTATAAGCATATTTTATTCATTCGATATCAGACGTCAGAAGTTGCACTATTGCCTCGAATTACTTGAGAATGCGCTATCAATTCGATTGCCAGAGATACAGAATGCGCATCTTACACTACTGGCTCTCGCTCGCTAACGTATTTATTTCGGTAGAAATTGGCTGCGTGGATTGGAGGAATCAATAAGAAATGCGCTTTTGCATTCGGCTTGAATGACCAGTTGGTTTTACAATTTATCGGCAAATAATAAAGCATACGAAAGCGACCCACATGGTAGAGGTATTTAGAAGGTTATGCGGATGCAAAATGATGGCAGGTAGCTGAACACCGATTGACTCTTCTAATGAGCAATGAAATTCAATTCCTATTTTAGCAGAAACAATTGCGATGAGTAGGATGCAACGCAGCTAGAATGTGGAATATCTCTGTGCCTTATAATCATGGAATAGTATCAGGCTGTTTCCTACAACCGATATCGGAGCTTTTTCATGTGGAGAGATTCCAAAGTGAAAACAAAAGATAGTCACTATGTACCGTACCTAAACTGTTGTAATATTCCACAAGAAAATATTTTGGCTCCTTTATATTACTCCTAGAAATCAGTGGTGTTACCTATAATATTCTGAGTAATATCAGGCTATTTCCTGATAACAATAAAATATATCATTCATCGCATGATTCTGCCCGCTGCTTCTACCTTTTTCATGAAAGGTGCCGGATAGACCACATCTTCGGACGTGAATGTTTTCCCATAGTATGAGGTGAGATACTCTGCTCCGTAGACGGTGTTGGGGACTTCACCTAGTCGACCCTGAACTTCACTGTGATTTCCATTGTCTTGCTAAAGAGGCGTCAAGAATTCGAACTTTATCATTCGTGCTTTGAAGTAGGCATATCGTGAGCATTATTAAAAGGCTTTCATTACATGCTGCGAACCAATTCTGGAATACTCTTTTCCTTTATGGTCTGTATTTGGTTTCTAATATGAGATCGTTAAAGAACGTTCCATGGAAGTTTTCATCCGCACTGTTTTTCCTAAATTCTATGATGGTCCACACCGAACATCACCGCCAGTGCAAAAATTACCTTGGAACATCTTAGACTTAAGTTCGATTTGAGTATTGGTTATAAAACTGGGAACAAACTTTCTATTATTCCACTCTCATGAATATTTCAATTGACTCCTCCCCAAAGTCGATGCAACGTTAATTTTAGCTGGAGAAAAATTTTCCAACATGAACAATACTCTACATAGTTTCCACTTCGTATTGTGCAGGTTTGGAATCCGCTTTCTGCCGAAATCATCAACAATGCAATCGCCCCACCATTTTTCAAACTGCGGCACACTAGTTCCCATCCTCGTACCGTTGGTGTTCTTGTGGACTGAATTTCAACACCCAGAATTATTGCTTCTCCGACGCCCTATTTTTATTGCCCTTCTTGTTTACTCACTTTTCCTATGCTTTCCCTCTTCATGGGGCTAAATTCTTGAAACATAATAAATAAATGGATAAGTAAACAAACAAACAAGTATTCATAAAGCGTTGGTGTATATATAAATATAATAGTTCCCTCGATATGTTTATATAGAAATAAAAAGAAGCATTGATACGGTTGTAACTGAAGTATGGCAATGAGCTACAGTTTTGCTCCGGTTTACCAAAAACTTGAAAATATAGAGGAAATGAAGTTGAGGATTTTCCTTAAGAGGAGGATGTTTCCCAACATCCAACATCCATAAAAGAAAATCTTGCTCAAGAGGTTTTAGATTCGTCATATTCTTTCCATGATCACCAAAAACACAATCTCTAACCGTATATTGACCATTAGGTCATTACCATAAACGATTCATTCGATTCGAAACAGAAAAAAAAACGACGGAATTTTAAAGGAAATTTTATGAAAATTTACTTACGAGGAGAATTTTTTGTTTTTTGCATTTTTTCTGTAGTGATAATGATAGGCAAGAAACATCGAAATTGCAGAAATAAGTGCTGCTAGGAAGATAACAGCACCAAAGGCGATTGCAAATGTGGTAGTGCGTAGATTATCGGCGCTTAACAATCCTGTTGACATTCTTTGCACTATAAACAAATCGCATTAATCTCGGAAACAGTAAAGGATGAATACGGCTAATAATTATAATTTTCATACACATTGTAGTCATTATTTCAAAACATTTAAGCCCTAAATAATGAAGAATGCGAGCGTTATTATAGGGCTAAGATGTTAGATTGTTTTATTGGATAGTGGTGCATTGAAAATTCTTCAAAAATTTTTTCATTCATAGAACTGAGGTAAAATCTCAAAAATAGCAGATGAAGAAGGAGATGAAATTATTGTTAGCACATCAGATCATTGGATAAAATAAAGTAATATTTTCAAGGATGAACTGATCGTTTAATAGAAGCATTTTGTGAAAGAGTACCACTTTTGTATGCGCAATACAATTAGGTGAACAAGGAGAAAATGAGAAATTCGGATAATAAATTCGTTTTAAATGATGATAAATGAGACTTTAGCATGCAATTGCAACAATATGCAAATATATTTTCACAAGCAAAAAAACGCCCTTTCATATGATAATTTCCTCTATTAAGTTAATGATTTAAAAAAAAAGCCTTCTTATACAATTACACCAACGAAATCATTGATATACGAATGATTTAGAAGTTGAGAGAAGTCAAACTTTTGCAGTATTATTATGTTTGCATTGTGTTTGAAAACTACAACAATGCTTATTCGTTGAGGACATTAGAATTGCAACCTGAATGTAATTGCACAACTCACGCACTGTATCGCTGAGGCATTTTCCCCTTTCTGGATCACAGAACTCACTCCAGCAGAAACATCTTGATGAGCAATTTCTTCCGAACCATCCTTGTGGGCACAAATCCATACAATTATGGCCAGTCCATCCTACTGCACACTCTGGAAAAACTCTATCTCTCTTTGTAAACAAAGTGCTTTCCGGGACGAAGTGAGGATAAGAATTCGGAACGAAGAAGAGATTTTCTAGGGAAGGAAATTTCCGTTATCATTCATAGACAATCACTATTAGGGCTTTTCAATGAATTATCACATGATTCAAAATATATTAGTAGCATCTTTGTTTATGCGATAATCTCATATTTTTGTCCCATATTTTGATAAATATTAATCAGGTCAATATTACTCCATAACTGATCAATTATTCTTGAGGGTGGTTATGAATTTTTTGAAGAAAATCTCTAAAAATTTTTCATTTTTAAAGGGAATGAAATATAATTTATTGATGATATACCTTCGCATTTACCGTCATCATTCAGAAAGTATCCAGAATAACAATCGGCGATCATTTCTCGCATCTCGTTTTTCATCCTCATTGGCGCTGAAATATTCATTTTTTTTTAAAAAGAGAGCAAACAAAATCTTCATCGAGAAAAAAGTTCGCGGAATATACATATGCGGAAAAAAAAGATTTCACATTTGAAGCGCCACAGCAACATTCGAGATGCTTTTAAGGTGGCACTAATTTTTGGGAAGAAAGACCGGAAATATATTAACGGAAGAATCTATTTGCGCTTGCAAGGGCAAAATAAGGACTTGTAATCAAAATTTCATTGTACTTTTAATCAACGAATGTGTATGCATAACGGCAATCTATCACGATTGAGACATGTTTACATTTCGTCGAGTATATACGGGCACGGCAAGATTTGTACAGCGTTAGCGTTAGGCTTTTTTTTTTTTTTTTTTGTAAACGACGATAGGCAAACGTTGCGAGACGCTGAATCATTCTTAGTAAGAAAAAGCATCTTTACACATCGCAATTACAACGTTCCTTATGGCCTAAAATCCAAATTACTCTTCTTGAGAATACGATCATAGCGGTAGCGTTGTGATAGGTGATTGGTTGGATGATATTTATTCACCATGGATGAGAAATATTGCTCATTGATGTCACTTCTGATGATATCATAAAAGAAAAAAATTTTTTTTGTGTTTTATTTATATCATTCATATTGTATCTACTTTACTAGAAAATGGATCCATTATTAACGCCATAAAAAATTTCCATTTTTTCTTTCAAAATGTTTTCTGATTTTACTAAAATCTCTCGATGGAACTAAATCCACTAATATAATAATGGTACATTAGTTCGGTCATTCATACGTGAAAATCGTCGATAACTAGCGAACCGTAGGAGGTATTTTCGAAATTATTGATGATTAGTGTATTCGTTAGAGGCGCAGAATATTCACTATGAAAAAATACCTGGAAAAATTTGAACGTTTATAGTCGAAAATAACGTCTAGTTTATATCAAGAGAGAAATATGGAAATTATTGAGACATTAAAAAAAATGAACCATCCGATAGTTAAGAAAAATTCTAAATGAGACAATTGCAATTCTACGGATCGGAGAAAATTCCCTATGATATTAATAGGACTGGGAATTCTTTTAGCGAGAAAATTTCAGCGATTATTTATGTAAATTTTTTTTTACACTAAATGAAAAATTTATTGGAATCGATTTAGTATAGAAATCTGTATTCAATAGTATAGAGTCCATCGGGCAATAATGTTGAGCCAATTGAATCGGTAGTAGCAAGTGTACAGCATTTAACTTGAGAAAGGATCACTACGAAAAGTACGATGATCGTTTCCGTTTCCATAGCGCACATCGCATTCGATGCTTAACACAGTAAACAGTTAAACAACGTTAACGATCGAGTGGCGTTTTTTATTTGATCAGAAAGCTATATCGATTTTTTTCGTCATAGGAATTCATACAGTTGCATGCAGCCTTTAAGAGGATATAGCTGATATAATCAGGCGAAATTTTTTGGGGAATGTGAGGGAAGGGGAGGGGGGGGGAGGTAAGAGAGAGTGAGCACAACGCAACTAAATCATGAGGGAATAAAGAGAAGGATTTGGACTATACGTTCAACGACTCCATTATTTAAGTTCATGTCAGTTAAACATAGCGGTCCGACATCGTTGAAAATGCTATAGAGCAGTTAATGGCCAAGTTGAGTTAGCTGCATTATTCTTTCAACTATTCGCCGAATAAAGTTTGGAGAAGTCGTAGAGATTTCTCGAACAATAAGCGTTTGCTGAGAAATAGAATAAACTTGCTTGTGAGGAATATATGATGCCTAAACTCGGAGGACTTTAGCTTGGAATCATTTTATATATGAGATGGAAGAAATCAGCCATAGCAATACTGCCAGCGATATTGATAATAAATAAAGAACAATTGCTGAAGAGTGAAGAAAACGCAATATCTGTCATCAAGTTGTGATTTGTGGCGATGTTGTGAAGAAAGAAAGCTGAATGGTGGATGATAAGAAAAGTAAACATGGGAGAAAACGACAAATCACGTGATGATTCATTATGATCTCGTTGAGAGTATCCGGTTTTGAACTCAAAAACGATTTAGTGCACTGCTAAGGCAATCTCAATTGTTCAATTCGTCGAGATATTCCACCTCTAGATTTCAATATAATATCTAAATGAACGAAACATAGGGGATTTTCGATTGTTGACGATGATCTTTTAATTTATAACATAGGCTGATTAAAGTCTGATGGTTATCTAGAAAAAACTGAAAAAAAAATTATCGCTATTTTTTCAATTTGTTAAAGTCGAAGTTAAAGTTTGAGTATACTCGATTTATCGAGTAATAAAAATTGCATATTGAAAGCAATATTAGCATAATTGGAGCAAATTTTATCGCATTAGTTTCGAAAATGAAAACAGCACTATAGTTAAAACTATTTCAATTATGAAGAATACATTACATTAGAGAGGAGAAAATCGAATCTCGTCTTTCATTGTATAAATGTAGAAAAAAAAAACAACATCAAAAACGTATCACAGTATTCGGCTAAATAGAACCAAACTGAATGATGAGGAGTTAAAGAAAGAAAGTGGGAATATTTGAGTTTGAAAAAAAAAAGATGATGAGGTAAAAATTTTCTTTTTTGATCTTTTTTTTTGGATCAAAAGACGAAACCATATACACATTACGATACGGAAGCGCATTACGATCGTCGATGAAATCAGTGTCGATTGATGGTTTTGATGGAGGTTGAAATTTGTATAAAAACGATCCTCTCTCGATGAACCGAAAACTGCACACTTCACATAATATACGCCTGCATGCTTACGACAGTATGCAAATATAATAACCAAAATTTTTTTTCTGTGATACTGCACAGAGGCTTTGGCGGTCATCCTACAACGTCCTCATACAAAGTTTCGAGGATTTTTCCACTTCGGCCAACCGACAATGGAGCAGCTCGTCTCTTCTGCACGTTTCACTTTGCTATCCTGTTGTTATTGCCCGATTATGTCGTCCGATTGATGTTAAAGTTTGTCATACGTTGTGTTTAATTATTATAAGGTCTTCAACTTGGATAACTTTTATAACCACTCTCTAACAACTGAAAATCTAACCGACCTATCTATCAAATTTTTGCCACCTCAATTTTGAAAATTCTGCAGATTAGATTCTGACTTAAGGAGGCTGGTTCTAATAGTTCAGGCGGATGGATTTTTGAGATGATTTTTATTATTAGTTAAGAAATGAGATTAAAAGAGATAGATGGAGCTTTATAAGGTGCAGCCGGATTGTGCAACTAATACGTGGAGGGCTAAACCGTGAAATACGGTTGATTGTTAAATTGGTATGTCATATTTGAGATTCTTGGCAGTACATTGTACTGTGATGACAAATATAAAGTTGTGAGATAAAATATTAGGTAGTCGATAGTAGGTTTTAGAGAAAGGATATGCTGATTGTTGGCTAATGGGCTTGGACTTAAATCCGAATAGAACTAACGTTGAAATCACTAGCAATAAAAACCTGATAAGCGTTGCATTTCTGTGCAAGGGTTGCTCTCTCATTGTACTTGGTGATATTAGAGAAATTCGTATTGTTGCAATTTTTCATTGTAGATACTGAAAATTTTTTTAGCTATGGTACCGCGAAAGTTATTATATAGCGGCAATGACGCCCTCAATAATGGTGATATCATCATTTGCGGGCAATGGTATAGCTGATACCAATCAAAGTTGATATTAATGGGATCTTTACTAATTGCACTGCTCTGCTAGCAATAACACTAGGGCTTGTACGGAGAGATTTCATAAAATGAACTGCCTCCTCATCATGTTCCCATCGATCAGGTCGGACTTTCACTCCCTTGAACTTTCTGTCGGAATCCCTGCCCGATAAAAAAATGTTTTCGTCGGGGAGTTCGACTTTTCCCTCCTGACTCTTCCGATCGTGGCCATTGCTTGAGAGACCGCTCCCCGATGGAGTCTTTCCCAAGCAAGAATATTCTCCGCGCATAACACTAGATAGTGATAAGAAAAGGATGACTTTGTGAATATTAGAAGGGAAAAGATGTTTTATTGCCTCTTTGGAAGAAATTCTGATAGATTTTCAAGCTTCAATAAAATGAGCATAAAATTACAATAGTTAGAAAAATAAAACAGATGGAGGATTGCTAAATTTTTGTCTGTAAGGAAGAAAAAACTGCTTACCATGACCATAAATACTAATTAGTGATAGCATACATTTATTGCCCTTGTAAAATCAGTTGCCAAAAAAGGTGATCGAAGTGAAAAATAATGCTAAATTTTGTTTAATTGTTAAAAGAGAATCATTTACAAATGCAGATGATTACGTAGCATCGCATGTTGGAGCATTTTGCCTCTAGCAATAAGAAATGAAAAAGTCTAAATTGTCGCAATCCAATCATAGGTTTCATTATAGAACCTCTTCAAAACTCAAATATTTCCCCGCAATTTCCAATTATTAAAGTTTTCTGTATGATTTTAAAATTTTCACCTATTTATGAGACTATCATTTTATTCTTTATGATAGCCTCCATACCATTGATAACCGAACGATCAAAGCAAATGTTTAAGGAAATGCACAGACATACAACAATAATTGCTACAGTCGTCGAAAATTACGAACAATTTCCTGCTATGATGGGAATTCTGTAGCTAACAGATCACATAGAGATGTATTATGATAAAAATATTTCTTCATTATGTTTAATTAAACGTTTCAAATGCATATGCATGAAATAATTTCGTAGAGTGGAATTTTTTCAACGCTTTTTTCTGCAGCTGACCATTTATCCGGACACTTGAACTTGCGGGAAGCTTTTCTGTGCACTCTAAAGATCGCGTTTCGTCACTTCCTACCATATTCCAGGAAGATATCTAATCATCAAGGAGAGAGAAGAAGTGCTGACTAGGAGTTTCGTCATTTCAAAACTGATGACGTTTTGGCCCATAGCGATGACTACTAACGAAAAATCTCTTTCGATTCATTCAAAACGTTTTAGCAGTTCTCTCAAGTTTATCAATATCCCGCAAAGTCTCGACCATATAGCTGAGGTTACCGAATAGCGGAGGTGGAGCTAATATGGAAAATGAGGTTGATCGAATGTGAATGCGATCCAAGCAAATACGAAATTGCAGAACCGATAACCTCAAGAAAACTTAACAAATTGCCCAAAGGGTAATTAACACTATCCAACATAATGGAACAATAAGACGGTTGAATGCAATACGCCTACACTAAAGGAATTAACGATAGAGAGTGTCCAACACTACATCACGTCGACGCCTGTAGTGAATTCAACGATCGAACCAAATTGAC
This sequence comes from Ascaris suum, assembly GCA_013433145.1. Classification (NCBI taxonomy): domain Eukaryota; kingdom Metazoa; phylum Nematoda; class Chromadorea; order Rhabditida; family Ascarididae; genus Ascaris; species Ascaris suum. The sequence continues at coordinate 16,691,822 of CM024168.1, forward strand.
AGTAATTTTAAGCAACAGGCCGAATATGGCTCGAGATCGTTTTGAAATCATGCAAATTGGCTAGCTTCCTCAAATTGTTTGCGATTATTACCCGATGGTATTTTCTATCCACCCGAATAAATCAATAAGAACGAATAAAAAAATAGCATCGAAAATTTTCATTTCTATCTTTTCCCTGTTGATTGATTTCAAAAGTTTACTCCATAAATCGAATATAACTAGAAACGATATTGAATGAATGGTATAAATTTCACAGTGAGAAAAAATATGTGCAAAAATATGAGATAAGCAACGAGATAGAAATGCGCTAAGAGAGAAATTCGACGAAAAGCCCCTATACTGAATAACTAGAAGTTGGCGTCGTTATGTTTGAAGCATAGCAACGCGAATCGATCGCCTAATTCATATATGATTGTAGATGTATTCAACGGCATATAATCACTTTGCTTTATTCTTCTTTTCCTTTTTTTTTTCTCTCATTTTTCTATACTTACATTCGCATCAATGTTAATTGGATATTTCATGAATTTCATAATCTTATTCATTTTTGAGGAAATTCTTTTATAGTAGTAGAAATTTTTCTTTATATATATATATATATATATATATATATATATATATATATATATATATATATATATATATATATATATTTTTTTTTTACAGTAGAATCGATAAAGAGGATTATAAGAAAGAATATTATTGTTCTCGTAAAGATTCGAAAAATATAATATGCTAGATAGTTGAACTAATAATCGAGGGTCATAAATTTTTTTAGGGATATGGGATATGACAAAGCCATTTCGCATTAATCAGTAGCAATATTCATAGAAAAGAATTCTGTGTGCGGCGAATAATATGTGATGAGAATGTATGTTTGCTTTGCTTTTGTACCCTCATGAGCATAAATGTGACAATTTGTATTTCGTTGTGAATGTGCACTTTTAAATGTTTTTCTCCTTAAAATTGAAATCGAAATTTATCATGAGCGTATTTCCTCTTTCGATGATCGTCTATCATAGATTCTTCCGGATTTTGAAGTATTACGGCTTATTTTTTTTTCCGGTGAGATCTTCTTTATTGTTCGATGAATAAAGAAGTCCACCTGTCACCTCCTTCCATGCTCCTCCCATTCTCTGTAATGTACCGCCTAATTCAACAATAAATTTCAACAGCAGCTTCTTTTCGTATGTCGAAATCTTGGCAGGAATACGTGCTGAATGGGAACCTTTAGAGAACTGCTCCATGGATCTCCGAAATTTTTGAGAAAGGCTCTTTTCCTCAACAAGATCGGTCATTATAACTCTCATTTCCTTTAAACTTAGAAGGAAAAGATTTGCGCGTTGGTCTTTGAGTCAAACTGATACGATGTGGAATTATGGACACGCCGATCAAGCATAATCTCATTTGAAGTTTTCCGAACGTCATATTCAGTGCTGTCCTTATATGCCGGTAACCGGCAGCGCTGATATTTCCTGGCCAAATTCAGGCAGAAATATTATGTTTCGCATTTCGAGCATGCTTTATTCATTTATGGGGCCTAAGATGGCAGCATCTGATAGGATCAGGTCCCTCCTTCATTTGCCAGCTTCTAAAATTTTCACTACGTCACTGAGGCATAAAATTTTCAATTATCCGCCCCATACTGCTTTGTGCCACTAAACGTAACACACAGAATCTAGCACGAATATAAGGAATCACCGGAGTTTACATCAGTTACGATTGTCAGACGAATTTTCACACATTTCCGCTTAGGTTTAAAAAAATTTGCGACGAAAAAATCTAAAAGGAAAATGAATACGATCTGATTGTTGCTATATATTCATCTTCCATCGTAATAGCTATAAGAAATGATCGGTTAAAACGTCGAGAGATTGTTCTACAATGATTTCATTGTTGAGGAATACAATGAGGAGTGAGTATCGTGGCGTCGTACTACAGGAAAGGTACTAACTGTGCTCTTATGGACGAGCCAAAAACAGATAAGGAAGTTGTTGCATATAAGTAAAGGACGCAATAATGTAAAATAAGTTACAAGATTATGACAAACTTCATTGGCAACTTGTAGTTTGCATATGAAGTTGGTGGCCTGAAATGTGAAAGTAATTGAAGCTGTTACATATGAAAAAAAAACAATATGTGCTCTGAGTTAATTTGTATGCGTCGAATGAGAGATTTAGTAAATCAATTCGATACGGGTCCGGTATGCTGTACCTAAATGGCTTTGACACTCAGCGTCGTAGATTCCCACCTTACACAGCTTCCCACCTTATACAGCTTTCAGGAAGGAGATTCCCACCTTATACAGCTTTCAGGAAGGAGATTCCCACCTTATACAGCTCTCAGGAAGGAGATTCCCGCCTTATACAGCTTTGAGGAAGTAAAATGCGATTACCACTTATGAATCAATGAAAAAAAAATGGTGCAGCGTATAAGTGGAACAACGCAGCTTATAGCCTTATTGTTGTTGAGACGTGTAACGTGTTGCTAAGCAGCATTATATGTACGCAACCATGCATACATTGTTCACCGCAATGAATGACCTTTTGCATAGTCGACCGATCGGTCAAATGAGAACATACAATATTTGCCTGGATTATTTTGACTTCACTCCCTTCTTCTTTTCCTTCCCCGGCACCACATCCCACACCATTGTGAATTATCCAGTAAAAACTAGCATATTTTCCTCCAAAAGTGAAAGAAAATGGAAAAAATTTCTTCATCGGCTCACTTCTTTGTGTGTACATAATCTATAATCACAGTTTAAGCTGTCACAAACGTCTCGAAATTAAATACGTCATGGAAGTGGGAAGAGCAATGCGACAGACAAATATGAAGCTCGAACCTTTTGCAACACTCATCACTTTGTACTGCTCGTCTGCCGTAAAGAATTTACCGGGAAATCGCCGAAAACCAAAAAAAAAGCCGAAAAACATGTTGACGTTCACACACCATATGAATTTGCTCGCAAAGCCTCTAAAGAACCCATAGGAATGAGGTGCAATAATCAGAACCTTTATCGCTGCAGGTGTTCATGCAAACTCGTAGAAAATTGTTTTCTTTTTTTAAAAATTATTCGCTTACCTCAGAGGATTAATTTGCACGGCAACGATGCATAAACCATTTGTGCTTGAAATGAAGGCGAACTTTCAGCAATCTCTTCATCCAAATCGCACAAAAAATATGGAGTTTTGTCGCACCATCTACGAGCACCTACAGTTAAAGTATTGAGGAGCCTTAACAGCAAAATTTTGGAGCGCGGAATACCGGAGCAAAAGTATATTTGTGCGCAAAAGTTGGTTGCATTTTCTTTGCCGCTTTATGTCTTAACGGAAAGGTACCAAATGGATGCCGAGACTCGCGAACAAACCGTGGATATATGAGAGAACAAAAATCGAACCGAAAGCCTTTCTCCATTCCTCACCGCTCTCTTCAAATCTCACATACTTTTCTCTTCTGCGGTTTGTATGACAGTTTTATGGTATTTGTGATGGCAGGAGTAATCGACTTCACAAACGAAAATGTGGCGACCATTCATTATTCACTTATTTAATACAAGAAATGTGTTCAAATTACTGTTAGAAAATGCGTCAATAATATACAGCGGGTCCTCTGGGTAACTACTTGTGGAACAACGACGAAGGTTTCCAAATCGCATGTTGCAGCGCAAAGTTGATCCAATACAACTGGCCCAGACGACAACATTCAACTGATTGGAAGGCTCCAAATTCTTCAATCAACACCGTTTTTTCACCTCTTCTGGCCGCCAAATTCCATTGAGGCATTCCTGAGTTTACCACACACACTTGATCTCACCTTCATGGGAAATATCAAGTTGAAGTTATAAGAGTAGTGGTTACTAAACATTGATAGGAAATAATAAATCTCTCAAAAAGAGATAATCATTTCGAAAAACTGAACTATCCAAATGTCCAATTTATTCGTGATAGATCATGACGAAATCAAAACATCGAATAATGTTGCAACGGGAAAATTTCATAATTTTGATCCCAATTTTATGCGACTTTATTCTACTTCCTACTTCTCAAATTACAAAAATAAGATAAACTCTGGTTGCTTTTCATTGAACAAAAAAAAAATTTCATCAATTCTTTAGGCAATAATTTGATGAAAATTTCAATAGAAGATGTAAGAGCGAAGTTTTCTTTTGCAATCAGTTGCAATAGAGCGGCATATTGCATTCATTGCAAAAAAAAAAAAAAAAAAAACAGCATTTCTGATGAATTTGATGGAATTATTCGCAAAATATATCGATATAAATAAAACTTTTGCATCTGTGAATTACGATCTACGAAAAATTTCATGCTCGCTTATAGCCTTAAATTTGATTTCTATCAATCGATGCTATTTACTAGAGAATTTAGCATTTTAAGACTTCTAAGCGGTAGCATATACAAGAGATTTCAAACATCGTAAGAGTTGTTCTATTATCTTATATATGGTGTTTCAAAAGTTCATAGTAGAATGAGAGCATTGTAGACGTTAACCCCAGAATTATCTAAGATGAAGGGATAGCAAATACGCCTTCAAAGCGATTACGCTTTTTATATTGTATTAAAATTTAAGGCCGGTGATGAATTGTGTGAAATTTATGGGAAATAGGTGGACTAAAATTTGGTTTAATTTTAGATCTTATCCACTTTCTATATCAACGATCCATAATGGTTTGAACGTATGCTGTTTTATTGGATAGCTCCATATGACGATGGAAATGACTGTCTTATTTTCGAAATACCTTCGCATAGTTTTTTTTTCAACGAGGAATTCGTATACGTTATGAACGCTCTTCACTATCTCTCTAATTCATTAGTGATGATGATATTAGTCGAAAATAAAACGACAATCAAAGCGTTGTTCTCGACAATCATCATCTTTCATTGTTTATCGTCTTTCTTTGTTTGTTAAGCGATAGGAAATGTGCTCGTTTAGTAGCCGATATCAATGTTCATTTTGTGCATAAATCATCTATTGTTTTATTTTTCGTTCATGTTTTTCTTGTTGATATACTTCACAGGTGCAATAAATGCGACGATGCGTGCAAAACGCCGACAACGAGCTTGCTGCATAACGTTCGTTTCTTTCTGCTCTTTTTTTTTTGTCACCTAACGTCTAATTTTGATGGAAAAGCTGACTGGTGAACGCATTCTCGCCATACAAGAAACAGGTAGTTGGAGCACCATCGCCAGTCAAAATGCTGTTTCGATTCAATCATTTCACTAAGCAGAATCAATAAATTTTAAACTAAGTGCTAATGTTCAGTAACGAACTTACGACAATTAGACAACGAAACACATGCAAGATTTTGCATTTTTAGCAATTATATAAAACAGAAAATTACGAATAAATGTCGAAAATGAGAGAAAATTTCAATTGTTATACATATGATGTGGCACAGATCGCAAATATCGAATTAATCTGTGAGGATGGCCGTGAAATGCTAATTCACAATGCTGATATTTATGATTAATGATCAACGCGTTTTTCTATGCGTTTTTAGGAGCTCATAATTTCTAGCTCATCTTGACCAAATTTTGGACTGAGTGACGTGACTTACTGCTCTATGATGCCCTCAGAGTTCAACACTTCAGTGAGCAATAATGATCGTGGCATATTTGTCGATTTTCCGATATGCATACAACTGACGAACAAATTATGCAAAGTTTATACGACGTGGTCCAATATCTGGATGGCACCTTTCACGCCGACGTACGTCAAAAAAGTGAACGATTTCGAAGTTAAAGTTGAGAGTATTGGGTGCCTTTCAAGTTTCAAGTGCAAACTGCATTAAGTGTTAAGTCTGTGCAAATGTGTCTCCGTCTGTGCGCCCGCCACTTTTGACTACCGAACTGCTGAAACATGAGCTAGAAGACTTTGTGAAGAGAGTATATGCTGTAGAATGGTCTGATGTGACATAAATCATATCGATCTAAAAAGGAATTGTAAGCATTCATAGATTACGAAAACATATATGCAATATACGTCGATTTCTTCTTCGTTTGCATTTTGCAGTCGCAAATTTGCAATTAGCTGCGCAAAAATGAATCGTTTGCAATAGTTCATGTGAAAGATTTGTAAAGTTGAATTAAAATCTAAAAAAGTTGAAAAAAAATAAAATCGAAGTTTTGTTATCTCATCTTTTATTGCTGATTTTTTAAATGATAATTTGTAGAAGTGATTGTTGAAGTGAATGGAATAAAAAAAAACGCATGTCATATCAGCTCGTCTAAGACACGTTTCTGCACTTGTTTTTATTTAATGAACGATATTAGGCAATATAAATGACCAGACAGATATCCAGTTTTATTCACACCACTTTCGCATAGCAAAAAAAAAAAAGAAACTATTCAGTGACAATTGTCGACGATTTAACAATACAAGTTGACCACTACAATTGGCAAACAAAGCATCAAGCAGAATCGAAAATAGCATTAAAAAAAAAAAGAAAACTTGATCACATTCTCTTTTGGTACAACGAAATTTTTATGCAAGTAAAGAATCGCTCGTTGAAGCGAGTTGTTTTTTTTTTTGTTTTTCATTGAGCGTTTTTTTTTTCGAGTATAAAAATTTTCATACAATCCATATGAATTTCATATGTTCACTCATTTCAATATTCGAATGTATATCCTTTATTCGATTGAAATTTGTTTTCAACGATATGAATCGTTGCAGAATGCGTTAGATTTATAGGTAGATGTGGTAACCTGAAACAGTTGCTTGCTATCTATTACGAATAATGAAGGTTTGATAGTAGCAATTTGTTCTCAGTCGAGTATAGATAAAGAAAACTTAATAATTACGTTAATAGTTACATTAGTTAATACTTACATTTAAGGATTTTTTTCCGGTACACTTAATAATTTATCGTTAATTAGCAAGTACATTGTTCTCAATTCCATCATTCAATCATAACGTATTAATTCAACCAAACTAAAAAATTTTCAAACTTTATTGGCAAATATTTTCGGCAGCAATAATGAAGAGAATTGCTATCGAATCAATATAAAATGGAATCAGTTGGCGCAACGGTTCAGTTCAATGGATACTACACGTCGTGTCTTAACGTTCATGCAATTAGTGAAGAATATCACAAATAGTATGCCATCGAAAGCTTCAAGACTACCTGAAATGGAGAGTTTTTTAGGCTTGATTCTCTAACGCAAGATGAAGCGTTTGCTTGTGCGACTCTAACCGCCATATGCGTTCAAATTGAAATCAGTTCGGTTACATTCTCTCCCACTAAAAAAGAAACAAAAGCAATTTCTCATCCCCTGATTCGGTTTTCTTAGGCTGTTGTTGTTATAGCGGCCAGCATTTCCACCGACAACGTCATATATGATGACCGCTAAAAATCTTTCTATTCTATGTTGTTATATATTCTATTGATTGCTTAAAATGAGCACTGTATAATCCCTACAGAAAGAGACTATTGTTCGCCCAATTTAAGGAAAAAAAAGTTGCAAATTTAGAAAATAAAATTACTGCCATATATTTCTGAATTTTACTGTATTCAAGGTGCTTCAATGGCTAGTTTACGATCATTTGAGAGAATGTTTCAATGATAAACAATTATTCTCACTATATTAATATGAGTAGCAGAAAATAGCAGAAAATAGCGATCTTGAATAGCAGAAAATCTTGAGTAGCAGACACCAGAAAATAGTAGAAAATCTTAAAATCTTCAGTAGCAGAAAATCGATCATAGCGATCTTCCTATAAAATTGTCATCAATCATCGCCACATACTGATATTAGCGAATATGTAGACTGCATTCATTTCGACTTCAGAGAGGTGCTCGATTGAATCATACTGTTCAAACTGTTTTCGAAATTTGAGTGGAAACAGATCGCTGATTTGTTTGCTGTAAACTCGGATTTGCGAGTTACTTTCTGACCGTTTGCAAGCAGTGAACGTTTGTGAATTGCTTTGCGACTCCCAAAAAACGAGTTGCTAAGGGTTCAGTTCGTTGGTTCCTCCTCTCTTGTTTTTTGATAAACGACCATCCTGGAAGTCTTTCATTAAAACATTTCAACTCCATGCATCTCTGATCTTGTGCATGACTTCTGTTACCGTTTGCCGATAAAACAACTTTCATTCGACTCGATCGTAACAATCACAGCAATCCTCTCATTACCAGTGGCAACCTTCTTGTACCATCCTCATCAATCAGCGACTTAGGTGTCACAATTAGCAGAATATTTCCTTTCTATCAACACGTGCAAAAGCATTCATCGTTTTGCGTAATTTTAGCTCCAAAAACCTCCTCTTGATCACTAGACCGTTCTTCACAAGATCGCTCAATCCTTAAAAACTTCTCAGATATGATCCTCATGTGGTCGAAATAACTTCTTTATTTTGTAATTCTTATTCAGATTATCCAAAAATGCCGCATTCCTCGGAAGTCAAGGAAATGCTTTGCAACTGGCAAGGAGAGTTATTTGAATAGAGTCTGTAGGCCATCCTTACCAACTTATGAGCTATCATGCGTTCATCATGACCTCTATTTGGTGCACAGTATTCTACATAAATAAGTTAACCTTCCTTTTGAAGTTTTCCATTATGCTCCTATCGTTCGCATCTATTCGGCTAAGGCTCATAAAATTGCCACTGACAGACGTCTAGTGAAAAATTTAGTGCTTCTTTTCTCAGACATAGACATAATGAAAATCAATGGTCAGTTACCCAACGCGGTCACTTTTAAAAACGATTTAGCATTAATTCCATTGGGTTACTCGATGTTTTACTCATCGAATAATAGAGGAAACCTCGCTAAATCTACTCATTTCGATCTCCGCTATAATATAAAAGCATTTTTAAAGTGTAAATGCCATTGGTTGCTTGTGAGTTTCACATACGTTTTCTTTTTCTTTTTCTTTTCTCCATAGTAATATTTATTCTTCGAAATAATATACTCGCTATTTCTTAAATCATCCCATATCCTCATCAGATTTATTGTATCGTACGTAAATAAACTTTGAATTAACATTTCAGCTCGCTAAGTAACATCAATAGCATGTTTCATATGAAAATTTAACTGGGTTTGCATTGCTGCGAAGTGTTGTCACAAAATGGCGAATGGTTGGCTAAATTCGAAACGAATCGAATATAATAAAGTTCTAACCGAAAAGGCATATGTTAAAAGAGGGCAAAAGCGAGGTGTCACATTTAAGGACGATCAGAACATGGGGAGGAGAATATATTCATCGTTCAGTGTTTTCTACTTTCAGTTCAAAATGGACGGGAGGTTAGTTGATATTGCTAATTAATTAATCATCACTTAAGAAATTTTTTTCGTTAGTTTAATTAATTTTCTCGCCATAACATCATTCATCTGCTCGATAATTTGATGTAAAATTATGCGTTTTCTGCACATTTTTTCATCCATTGTCTATGCAAAATGAAATAGAGAATTTTAACACAAATGTACAACATATTCCAGATAGCATATGACCACTTAAAAGTGTATGTCATTTGAATCGCACATATTCCAAAAATGATCATCAAATCGTAATGACCGATCTTCATTGATCCGATCGCACTGTTTCAGAGGGTAGCACCACTAGAAAATCTCATTTTTTTCAGTACCTTTTAATTCATTCCCCATGATCAACAAAGTAATATGTTGAAATAAGCCGCAAATCTCGAATTTAATCTGTGTATGGGATAATTCATGGAAGGGCTCATAGACGTTTCGCGTTCTTGTTTTCTTTTATAGCTGAGAAAGTACGTTTAATGTGAAACAATTCATAGAAAAGGTGGATTCTTTCACATGAAGGCGATATGAGAAAGGTTGAAAAACAATGTTCGGAATGTGCATTCAATGGATGTATATTCCACGAACGAATGAATTGCCGACCAACTTATTGTCTTTCAATTGACGGAAACGAGTCCATTTACCGATTATTATCACATGCGAAAACGGCGGAAGAAAGCTGTTGACATGTTTTGTTGAATACCGAATGCGGATATCCGTTGTGGAAGAGCGTATTGATGACGGTCAACATTTGCTACAATAAATCTTGATTGGCGTTCGAAAATTTTTGCACATAGTTTGCAACTGATTGCATTGCAAAACTACAATAATGCATATATATATATATATATATATATATATATATATATATATATATATATATATATATATATATATATATATATATATATATATATATATATATATATATATATATCTTCTGTTGCATCATATGGGGTAAAGGTTTTTCCGTTACAAGGGGATAAACTACCAAAATTTCCCATAATCGTCTTTTAGAACCGCCTGCCATTTGGTTCGCATTTTCTGCTTATTTTTTTAATCGAAGTTGTTATTACTATTGGACTTTTGCTAGTTATTTACTGAATTTTTATATGCTTTAGCGAATTTACGTGAAAAGCTGCACCAATATGACGTCAGTCGGTGCCTCAGTGTATGCACGTTCGTATCCATCAAGTTACTTGACACGTCAAGTTATGTAACTAGGGACCTCGTTTTTCGTATTCCACATTGGTGCAGTAACCTCGAAAAAGAGCTACAATCATGTTGGAGCTTGGAAAAAATAGTCATGCATATTATTTTAGTCGAACATTCATTTTACGGCAGGCGGATTAGAAAAAAAACCAGTTCTTTTATGGGAAATTTTCAAGTTCGGTCCATCTGAGATAAGATATGAAGTTTTCTTAGGAACGTTTTACTTTTTCTTTACCACTGGGAAAACTGTCGGGTGAGGCGGACGGAATGCAAAAGGGCATGTCAGCTCCTCCGTTTAAATTCCTTTGATCTTCATTAAATATAGCCATTTTTGCACCAATAGATCGCAATTTAGGAACAACAAATTTCATATATAGGGGTACCACAGGGGGTACCACAGGTCGGTTCATGTTTTTGGATATGTTGAAACGTTTCGATGAGCGACAAGTGCATCGATGAAAGTCATCCGTTGCACTTCGTCGAGGGCGACGCTCCCATTTACCTCGTTTTGCGACGACGTGTCCCAGTGCCCTCGCAATGGTCAATGCCACATACGCATTCAAATATAGGAGCGTTTGTGTTGCTCGTGCCAGCTTAAAGCATTTCAACACATCGTAGGTAAGAGGTGATTAATAGAAGCGTCATAAGACAGATGGCTGCAAATAGAGTCGAACTTGAATCTTCCACTTTCTGATGAGTGTTGTATCAATAAAACTAACAAAAAAAATGCACTTACGTTATTGAACTTAGGACACGTTTAACCGATGAGATAGCTGCATCGAAACAAATGCAGAGACCAGTGTTTGTAATTGTGGAACTCAATCTAAAAAAATTGGTTTAGTTAAACAAAATGAATTTATTCCATAAGCAGTGAAATGGAGTAAATACTGGTACCTTATATTCTCTCCCCCTCTCCCCCCTTCCTATCCCCTTCTCCATCTTCTTTTCCCATGTTTGTTTGTCATTTTAAGCCCAACGTAGGTCCATTAAACGTATGCCCTGAAGGCTAGAATACCATCCAATCGAATAATGAAGGAAAAAAACTACGATGACGAATTTCAGTGGTTCTCATTCATTTGTAATAAACGAGATAATAACTGCTCCGCACATTTGAAAACGTTGTAAGCTAATGCAACTCCTTGTTAAACTCCTTTTGAAATTTTGAAATGCTCAAAATAATTCTGAAAGCTCTTCAATGAGAATGTTCATATATGAGGAAAACTACATGACCGAATTATACGGAATCGGCGATATTATTGCACAATATATGGTTAATTTTAGAAGGGATAAAAACGTTATTGCCTTTAGTGTTTCGACATCAATGCAAAACGTTGACCCTAATTGAGAGAGAATCATTGAAACTATTGAACTTTGAGGCAGCGAAATCGAAAAATTTCGACGTTTAGAGACATATTTGAAGCAATTCAACGCTAATTGCATTTTGAAATTATTAATAAAAAAAATCACATATGCAAATATTTCAGGAAAGTGCAATATTGAAATATAACTATGCTAATTGCAAGATATTTCATCTAATCGCTCGTAGTGATGTCGATTTCGATGTCGAACGATGAATCGCTCGTAACGATGAAAAGTGTAATTTTCATATTGGAAATAAACGTCAGACAAAAACGCAAAATTTCACTAATAAATACTGAGTGTAGAAAGTAAGCTGTTATGTGACAAGTCAGTTTCGAGTTTCTTTTGGCATTTAAAGCGATTTGTTAAAAATATATTAATTCTATGTAATTAAATAATTAAAAAAATTCTTTATTAACAGATGTGGTTATGATAGTACGTATTGGAATATTTGCATTCTTCATGCAAATGTATAAAAACGCAGTTTTTTATATATAAGTTAATATGAAAAGTCATAACTAATCGAAATTTGCAGAGGTTGTGAATGTAGTAATGTTGCAGCGCTCCACCGAGCGGAAACTTATTAGCTAGCAAATCGAAACGAATTGATCGCATTTGCTTATAAGTTTCATGAAAGAAATTTCACCATCGTATTAGCATATTATGCAAATTTTTCTTGTTTCACTATGCCGGTATAACTTAAGTTTATTCAGTGATAAACCATCCGCTTTAATATTTTCAAAGAGTCTACATGGCACTTAAAAACAAAAGAGCCAGAGTAATTGGTATACTCGCCGACGTTACTGCATTCAGCATAGCAGTAATTGATACAATTGTTAAAAGATTGGCAACTAAATAAGTACACCATTTCAATGGAGAAATTTCAGGACGGGAAAAAAATAGGCAAAAAAGCAAGTACGATATCGAGGAGGTGATTCTAATGTGGAGCAAACGAGAGGTGAACTTCAAAATGTATTTCAACGAAAAATAGGTCATTGAGGGCATTCACATTGCTCTACGCAAATATTCGCTGCACAAAATTAATGTCTACGGAAAAATCTCTCATAAAATATTCAATGAATATTTTTCTCATTTTCTTTTTGCTAATAAAATTACGCAACAAAATGAAATGAACAGTGAAAATTTGGAAGATTTTATGAAAAAAAGCTACCTCAGTGAATTGCTTCATCAACATCGAATAGTAAATGCCTTACCTCCGGCGACCATATGCGAAAAAATTCTTGTGTCGTTCACTACGACATTTATAAACATCGTTTCATTTATTTCTTTATTACCGCTATCTATTGCTCAAATACAAATAATCTAAAGCATCATTTTTGATTGATGGTCGTAAAAAGGTTGATCTCAGCCTTGGTCGACTAAAGCCAAGATAGAGGATTTCCGACATCTTTTATGATAAAAATAGACCCAAATAAAAGGGACAGATCATTGTGCGGGTTCTAACAGGCTAAAAAGAAATGAAACCTACCAAGAATTCCTCCTCAGGTGTGCTTTCTCTGCCAATTATGCTTGCAGCATTAAACCGGTGTTTTCCTCAGTCGAATATGAATATCGAGAGAGACGGTCGGTTGACAGAGACGAAGCATATTTTGAGGAAATTTATAAGCATGCCTTCATGGCACACTTTGCCATTTAAATGGAGATGTGTTGTCATTTTATGATAGATCCGATCGCCATCTCTCACTGTGACTATCGTCGTTTTGTCTGTCGAATTGTGCTTGTTATGTTGAAGCGAAAATTGTATGACATTTTTCTTTGAATTCATGCACCATTATTTCAGAAATTACACCATGCACGTATTTGTAATACGTTATAATTCCGGTAATATCGAGAATGCGTTTATTGCTCGTTGTATCTGAGGAGTACTGTTATCTTTATGAGTGACGAATGATAGTAGATCGCTGAAAATCTTATCACCGCAGAGAAGAGTGTTTGAAAAGTTTTGTTGAAAAAGAGCAAGAACTTCACGCTGAATTTTATTGATAATTTTTTCGCCTGTTATTTCGCCGCTAGAGTATATCATAATGAACTCTTGTCGTATATGCAACGTGTATTTGAATTTTTTTAGAAACTTCCGTGAATTGCTTAATATTAGTTGGAGATTTTTATTCATATAGGATGAAGATACCTTTGAAGGGATCTTATGTATTGAGGCTTGTTTAAAACATTCTATAATTTTATTTTTGCATAACAGAACTTAATGGAATGATTAGAGAGAATTAATCGCTCTTTAGGAATTACACTGGAGAATTTTCATTCGATTTACTCGTTATTTCTATTCCACTTTTGTCGCACCTCTAGTCTATTTCTTTTCAACTTCTATCTTATTTCTATTCTATTTCTATTCTATTTCTATTCCACCTCTATTTTATTTCTGTTCTATTTCTAATCTATTCCTACTCTATTCCTGTTCTGTTTTTATTCCACTTCTGCTTGGCATTTCTAGCAAATATAATTTCTGACATTCAACGCTGAACTTTTCATGTATTATTCACATCGATAAAATACTCGCAATGAATAATCGATGAAAGTAAATAATCGGTTGCCGAATCATAGTCACATATTTCAAATAAGACGAATGCCACTGAGCATCTTAAATATGGGCTATTCAAAATCATTCTCTCTACTATAATTGTGCAAGAGTAGTACAGATGCATCATGCGTTAAACGTCGAACACTTCATTTATGAGGTCAATTCTGAGTGAAATTCATGTTATCGTCGCATTAATCTCAATGAATCGTTGATATTATTGTGTGTGTGTATATATGTTGATATATTGACCTCGAAATGGAACGAATCAAAATCATCAAACTTTTCAGTCGAATATTTATCGCTTTTAGATAATACAAAATCGATAGGAATTGAAATCGAAAATTTTACGCATTTCTAATTTAATTCCAGTCAAAACAAGTCTAATCAGTTTCATTTCGATTGATGATTGGTTCTGTGGCATTGCAGTTGGCTGGCTTTGTGATAGTATTTCAACGTTTAGACGCTAGCTAGTTTGAGGCTCAAATACCATTTGCTTTGAGAGATATTAAACATTAGCCAAAGAACGAAAATCAGCGCTTAGCTCAGAAGGATTTGATGGTCATTATGAGTCAACTAACCATGAAGAAATCTACGTTTATGTTTGTTTAAATTTGCATAGAATTCACGAATAAATTGCAAAAAGGATACATAGCTTTGTGGAAAAATTGCAAAAGCCATTATAGTTGGAACTTCTGCACAAGGCATCTAGATATAGACGGGTTTAGAGAGATGACAAAAACAAATCTAGGAAAGTAAACGAAGAATTGGATCAAAGAAGCGGACAAGATATGTGCTTCTGTAATCTGCAATCTGCAATCTGCAATCAGAAGGAATTTCCTCAAATTACCTATAAGGTGAAATTATGCGTTCGTAATTTGTTGAGTGCAACCATTCGCATAAGTTCTATGCTAAATCTCAAGTGTAGCTTCGATGTTTAGACGTTGCAATCATCGAACAAAAATGCACACACAGACGTATACAGACTTACTCACGTAACTTCATCCCATAGTGTAACTTGATGAAGAAATGCCTTTGCGAGTGTGTATAGGTGAACGGATTGGTGTAGACCGAAAATTCAATCGGTATCACTGACGTTGAAGGTAAGTATTCGTTAGGCGTAAAGTGCAACATATGGTCATCTCTTATGCCATGTCTTCCACAATTTGGAGAAAATCCTAAAAGCTTCGACGCATTTATTGTATGTCAAGATTTCATTTCACGCTTCTAGGATTGCAAAAAACTGATGTTTTTTTTTTCGCCGATGATTTGTATAGACGGTTTAATCAACGAAATTAGAAAGGCATTAGTTATTAATTGTAATGAATGTATTCGATCAAATAAGCAAAATTTACGAACGCATAATGCGTCAACAATCTTCGCAAATATGTGTTATTTGTAAAGTGATCTTTTCTCATCGATGTTAAAGTTTGCTTGAAACGTTTCATTTTTCCATAGCTGAGTGTAACCTTTTTTGTGAAGTTTCTCAACGCTTGTTTTCACGTTTTGCTATCTATTGTTATTCTCTCCTCAATTATGCTGTTGTACTCTATATCGCAATACACTCTAATATATGTCGACTTTTGTTCCCCGTTACCATTTCGTAGAGTCAGTCATCACGTCTGATGGCATTGGACCCGTCATCTGTCCTATTCTCTTCCACATATGGTATGTACCATTCGTTCCTTTAAAGCTTATTATTAATCAAAAGTTATTAGTGAAGATGATCAATGTATAATCCATTGGATAGGATGATATTGTTAAACAAAAGCAAAGAATTTAAAAATGATATATCAATGATTTGAAGCGTTAAAGCATTTTCAATTATGCAACGAACTCAATAAAGTGCAAATTTATCAACGACTAATGTAAAATATATTCACCTAGAGAGAGAGAGAGAGAGAGAGAGAGAGAGAGAGAGAGACAGACAGACAGACAGACAGACAGAGATAAAGAGAGAGAGAGAGGGAGAGAGAGAGCTTTATTGTCAATTATAGATATTTCTTTTTGTATTCAATAATTTAGTGGGAAATAAATCTCTCGGAAAATAATTTTTTTTAATGCGAAATTTTTTAATACTCAATTTGTGCTAATGGAGTATTCACATTATGATCGTATGCAACCAATTATAGCAAAGTTAATTGGGTTGCTGTTGTGTTTGTTTTCGATCTTCAATATGTGTTGTGTTTGGAAACATAATTTTCGTCATGAATGGTGAAATCATTTGCGAATGGGACTTCTTAGAACGTCGAAACTAGAAAAGTGGGTCAGGGCCGAATGACCTATTTTAGGGGTTAAGGGGGATCATTTTGGGGAACTCTATCATATTGTGTACTACTCGCATCAAAAGTTTCAACGAAATATCACTACTTCGATGAGGTCATTTGTGTATAGATGACATATCAATGTAAGGCTGATGTATCGTGATGTTAACCATTTACGACACTATCTTTCTTATCGAAAAGTGAAATCATAGATTGACGTATTTATCGTTTGCTTCTAGGAAGTTGTTGCTATTGTTGTTTTTTTGACTTTGTTGATTATTTATTGGAGAAGTAAATGACAACCGTCACCTAGTCGATTATGCGCTTATTACTTAAGAAAATTGCATCTTTTTGAAGCACCGTTTAAGTTAAACAAGCAAACAGGTAATAGGCAGTAGAAAGTATCCTTTCGTTTAGTGCTTTGATTTTGGCGTAATCGTTGTTTCGGAATATCCGAGATCATTTTTGTGGAATATAAACATCATAGAACGTACAAATGCAATTTTAGTGATCCCTATACATGAAGTTTTGGGTTGATCGATATCTTTTTATGTATAGATATCCACTACGGGAAAAGAATATACAGAACGGTACAACTATATGCTTATAATGAGTTGTTCATTTTTATCACTTTCGAGTGAAAAAATATTTTCTGGTTTGATTTTCTTGGATTCAAAGATCGTTGACTTTAAAAAGTGGTAACGAGAGTTCGTCGGAGGGACCAACATCCTATAATGGTTGAGCATTTCTGAACTCATTTCGAAACTTCCTATCTTAATAATGAGACTTGGATTTTTTTTTCGATCTCGTTCACTCCTTTTGCTGCTGATATTTTTTCGTCATAAAAATAAACTGTTCAACGATATTTGAGTTCTTTATGTTTGTTCTCTCGATTAAAGAAGGTGCCCATAATAACGGTTCTAAATGAATAGCGTACCAAAGACGTCGGTGGAGAGGAGATGGGAGGAGAAGATCGACAAAGCTGCACCTTGAATACCTCAAGAGTGTAACGATCAGGCTACTTCAGACAAAAATCGGCCGCATGCAACTAACGGTTCGGTCAGAAATTTGAAAAGGGTTTCCCACCAGTCCGCTTAAATGCTCAGCTACTGTTGATCAACGAATGTCATGTCTTTCACCATAACACTGCACTAGAATTTCTTGTGCATTGCTACGTATCACTGGTCTTCCTCCACGAAAAGATCTTCTTGCTGTTATTTCTCCATCTTGCCTCTGCGTGCGACTTCACCAGAGACGATCGATGCATATAGGTAAACGACTTGAGCCTTAGAAGAGGCATAGGTAAAGGTAGTATTTTATAAAAAGGACAGAAGAAGCATGCCCATTATGCATATGTTAGCTTGCATCAACGGAACTGGAGAAGGGATGAGCAAAGCCAGGAGTCAACACGAAACGTAGGAACACATCTATGAATCTATTCAAATTTCACTTCTAGAATGATCGTACGCTTGTGTGGATTAATTGTGTATAAATAATGCTTTAGAAACGAAGAATCGAGAAACTCAAATGACGTATTATAATTCGCCGATAAATCATTCTTTCAATGTTGCTGACGTATCTCCACGACATGACCACTCGTATATCGATCAGTGATGTTTTCCACAAAATCCTGCATCCGTTCTGGATCTTTATTTTTTATTCTTTCAAAATTTCCATAAATAGCACATTTGGAAAGCGAATCCTGTCATCGGCCCAATTGAAAGAGTTGTCATTCGCGAGAGAATATTTTCGAAACTAAAAAAAAAATTTCGAAAACGTTAAATTCTATACTTCGGCGAGTGTTTATAATTTTCATTAAAACTATTTAACACATAATTGTTATGTTAGCACATTCTAACATATAACTTCTATATTAGCACACATTAGCATATAGTAAAGTAAATTATTACGTACAATAATAGTTCGAAAACAAATGTAATATGTTCAGCTAAGTGAACGGAATAAATTAAATCAGCGCAGAGGATTTGAGGGCAAATTACCTGTGAAACAAAGAAATTGCAAAAGAGCCGAAATTGCGACTTATGCAGCATTATTGTTATTATTATTGTCATTACGATATATATATATATATATATATATATATATATATATATATATATATATATATATATATATATATATATATATCATTAATTTTCTTTTTTAATATATTCGATAGTATTGCGTTAAACTTGCTTTAAATGACACATCGAATTATGCAACTTAATCGTGAACAAAGAATGCCGACAACACAATGCTTACGCAATTTACGAGCAGATAAATATAACAGAGGAGAATAGGGAGGGGGATGAGTGTATTTCTGCAGCAAACTTGTTTGAGTTGAACAACATGTAGAGCCATCTGAAGCGTTCTTTGTTCTTGGTAACGCTTTTCAATACTAATCGTGCGTTTTTTTTATTGCGATAACAGCACGCATCCATAGCAACAATACCAATTGTATATCTGTGCTTGATGCCATCGCTTGTACTTCTCCTCTGCAACAGCGAAATCAACTTAGCGTTTTGCTATTGGCGCAATGTTCTAACCAGCTAGCGCATTGTGTGATTTTACAATTTAATAATTAGTATATATATATATATATATATATATATATATATATATATATATATATATATATATATATATATATATATAGAGAGAGAGAGAGAGAGAGAGAGAGAGAGAGAGAGAGAAAGAGAGAAAGAGAGAGAGAGCAAAATATATTTGTTTTTTTGCAGTAAAAATTGTAATATGCATATTTGAGCGTTTATCTATTCGTTCACTGATTTTAGCATCAGAAACATTGAAGTTCGTACTAAAAAAATCTCTATGTGAGAATAAAGGTCGTAGAAGTCTCATTTTAGGGCAGTTGAATGGCAGAAGTCCTTTCATCGAAAATTACTCTGAAAGTGGGATCATTTAGCAAAGAAATTTGTTATTACGCTTATTTCATTATTTGTTCGCATAAAGTGAAATTGATTGATGCATTAAGCATATTTGTTGAAAGCTGATACCATGCCGTTTCCCTTGATAAAAGCTTTTCTACTTAACTTTTGGCACCATGACAAAATTTAAAAGCGGTTTTATTTATTTTAGTCTATGTGCTTAAAAATATCGAAGTTTTTCTCATCTCATAGGTGATCATAACGACCGGAAACAAAAAACGGCATGTGTGATGGGAAGGGATTCTTCGAAAATCTGCTTGAGAGGTTGGCGATTGTGGGGGTGGGGGGGAGGGGGACGGAGGGGAAAGGGAAAGAGAGGAGGAGACGAGAAACGAAATCATAATTAGCGATAATACAGGCAAATTTTTATCAGTGATGGATGCGTGAAGGATTTAAGCAACAATCGACAACGTCTTATTTTCAGTCTAATAGTCACGTTTGGCTAAATGTTTCAAGCAGAGATTTCAAGAAAACAATCCGTTCAGGTGTACGTTCATCTCAGCTGATGCGCAATCTCTCTAATGACTGTAATAGACTCATAAACAATGCTCAACAATTAAGGTGCATTTATCGCGTAACATTTTACCCCCCCCCCCCCCCAAAAAAAAAATAAATCTTCATTTCTTTTATTTCAATGCCAATTCTTTATGTGCATTTAGTACGAGATACATTTACAGCTATGTTAGATGCATTCAACGTGTGAAAGCAGAAGTGACGCTTTCGAAATATCGGGATCGAAGCTGTGGAATTCTGTAGCCGTTCAATCTTGTCTACAAACTCATATTAGGCGTACTCAGCACAAAAAAAAAAGAGAAAGAACTAACAATGCATGATCTCTTGAAAAAGGTGTACACAAAAGGTGGACTGGCAGATTGAATCCAAAAAAAAAAAAAATATAGCGATGGCCACTCTGATGTGTCATCCCACCGGTTTTAGATCATCTTTATGCGCATTACGCAAGTTTGTAGACAATAATGAAGAGAGTCAGTTATTTATTAGCGCAGAAAATCTTTGCGCATGACAATTTTCTATTCATTTTCTCAGCTCTCTAGGCGTTTAAGCACGCATTTTGACTCATGAGAGGGGTTTGAAGGTGCATAGAAAATTGCGCAAAGAACTAATGTTGTGCCATATTTTGGAACGCTGATTGTTGTAGTATTTTGATGCATATTGAGTACTTATGTACATTTTGTATATTAGAGTAAAGGTGAAACCATGAAAGATGGAAAAAACATATCTGAATCTCGAAGAGCCTCTTCAGAGAAAAGTCTTTGTGGAATTTTTCATTAAATTTCCATAAAATCCCGTTGCAAATTTTTAATCAAGCATTTTTTGCAAAAAAAAAAAAAAAAAAAAATCACGTGCATTCGCTTTTTATCGTCACAGGGGATTTTGAAAGAAAATTTCGACGGTCATTGGCCGTTAAGCGAAAGTTTTTGTGCGTTGAAAAGCTGCTCAGACAGTAAGAAAATGGGAGGGGCTGGAATTTCAAAAAATGGGCGGTCCTTATCAGCACATTCGGATCCACTCGAAACGTTTACGTGTTCCGTGAAGTGGTCAACATATTCGGTTGAATTCCCTTCACGTTGAGCGGTGATTGCTTCTCGACAGCCGATAGCCATTCGGCTTCACTCTTAGCCTCTTTGTGAATCCTCCCTCATACTCACCGTCTGTGAATCCTCCCCCCCCCCCCCCCCCCCCCCCCCCCTCCAACCTCTACGTCCTACTATTCACTCATCCCCTCACTGCGACACATTAGTGCTTTTGTTGTTCAATTAATACAACTTCTATATGAAGGTGATGATAATGTGACGTATGACATATTTTTCATACGACATTAGATGAGCATTTCATTTGCATGAAAGGTATCGTTTAAAGATTTGTGCTTTCAGCAGGTGCACCAAGAGATTATTTTCATGATTGAGCAAAGCAATTTGTATTGAAATTAAATGTCCTTGAAATAGGTAATTAGTTAGCTGTTGGAACTCAATCATGCGGCTCTTAAATTCAACTCATTTGTTAAATGCTAATAATTCAACTATAAATAGTGATTGACTATTGCAAGAACAAACTTCTCAAAAATTTCGTTTACGTTGCTAATTGAAATTAAATTCTGCGAAGAGTTTGCCACCTCACATATATTGAATTGTATATGATCGATTAAGGACGAAAAAAAAATATGCGAAAGGATTTACTGACAACGTAGCTGAGATGCGCATTCCTGATCAAATATATCGTCTTTAACACTGTTTTTCAAACTATAACTAAGATTATAATTTCCTATGTAAAATTTAAAAGTATAGTTTTTCCTGAAAGGTAGGTTTTTGGGAAAGGTATAGTATAAGGTGATGCTGTTTTTTTTTTCTTTTAAATTGACGACTAGCGAGCATTTTCTTTTATTGAGCAGATATGATTGATGCATATCATTTTATCGATTGCCCTCTTATGTGATTCGTTCATACTCGCTATTTTTTATTTGATTTTCGCGAGTAAAAATTAAATTTTCTCATTTATGCAAATTTGAAATCTATCATGACGTTAAACATAGACATATGATATGGAGTTCCTTTGGTAAAAGGTGATATTAATATAAATACACGTTGATATTCTATCATAACAATATTGATAACAGTTATAGCTTAACATTGCTGAATAATTTGGGATGATGAATTTTAAACAAGAATAGAAATGCAGAAGCAGTGTCAATTTGTTCATGGCATTTCTATTATTTAAGGCTAAAATAACACCTGCCATGCGGTAGTGCTAATATTTTTACGTGGTACTTGAAGGGGAGAAGTGCATCGATCACAATAATTTTTGAAGCCATCCGAAGCGAATTGATAAAGAATTTACGAGAAATATTTGTAAATTGTGGAATATTTTGAAAAAGCTTTGCGAGAATTAAACGAACTTTACTTATTGATCAACGAAATACAGCAAAAGCTTGCAGCTCACTTCGATGTGAGCGGGTTCTCTCGGGTATTTTGGAAGACACCTCCCTTACTCATATAAGCGCAACATCTTCCTCATTGTTCAAAACGATGTTGTACTTGTCCGCGTGTAAAAAAACTTGTCGTTGCATATATAAACGACTATGCCTCGACACTGTAACAAACAACTGTGAATGGCCATGATAAAAGAAATGCAAAATTTGGCTTCCTGCATCAGCAGCGATCAATGATCAGCTTGGAAACTGGTCAGTGAATAATGTTGCATAAAGTGTCCAAGAACTGGTCACCTTTCTATCAGAAATTCGAGCTCAACTTGTCATGTTGCTTCCAATAGTCCATTCTTCCAATAGTCGACGTCAATGGATAATATTGTTTAGCTGCGCTGCCTTATCGATGATCGCCACCCGACCTTTGTCCTTTGGCTAAATCATAAGACCTTTGACCTCTTGCAACCGCCGTACTACTCAGAGCAAACACTTACTGTTTTACGATTCGAAGAAACCCTCAAGTTGACGAATAAATCCACAACTTTCATGAAGGTCGCGTTTTAGTTGTCTCCCTTTGTAGTCAACTGTTCATGAATTTTTGCCTGCGGATTTACACTTTTCAATAATGAACTATAGCCGCACCTCTCTTCAATTGTTAGATATGTAACCGATCGGCGATAGGATCCCATTGAAGTCTTTTGCTTTTCGCTTAACGATTTAATCACTCCGATGAATAATCTTCTTCCAAAGAAAAGGTTTATGAAAGCGTAACCTGTTGTGCATTTCGTTTATTTTTGTTTCTTTCCACTCTTAGAAAGTGTTTTTGAGTGACGTAAATGAAATGTGAATCCTCTATGAACATAGTCAAATATTTCGATAATTTGATCAGCAATTCTACCATTTTTCGTAGTCATTCGGATTTTTTCTTTAAAAGAGCATCGATTATTATACTCATTTCATCTCCTCTTACGAATTCTTTCAATGTTTTCTATCTTTTTTTCTCTTATTGATGAGGTAATAAATATAAATATGGTTGAAGTATTTCTCTTATTTTGTAAAAATATTCTCTTTTAATATATTTTTTTAAAACTGCTTTCCAAATGAAAAGCAAATACGAGGCAAAATGTTTACTTTTGAGGTGAGTGATGATTTGTGAATTTTTGAGAAAAAAGCAACACTGATTGATAAAAAGTTGATAATTTATTAGTTGAATAATTCACTCATATATTTGCCTAAACGAACAATAAATGGGAAGCGAAATCTAATCTAAGGAAATGAATGTGAAAATGGTATTTTTAATGTGCTATTAAGATGGATGTCATAAAAGTGCAAATGTCATTTTGCGGTTTTGATGAAATGCGCTTTCGTAAATGAAATCATCATTTCAATTATTTTCTGACATTCTCGAAATGAACAACAATTTCAAGTCAAATTGTAGCATATTGGTGTGAGATTTTGAATTAGCGTATAAAAGATTTATTGGATTTTTTTGAAGTACAGTTATTATTTCAACTTTCTATATCGTTGAATTTATTCAGCGATCAATTTTGTCTATATCATAAATCTGGTGCTCCGTAATGATGAATTCTGCAGAAGCTCGTTTTCCAAACCTGCCACAAATTTTGAAATATTCTTGTGCAGAAATTTTTCGAAGAGTTATTTAATTCAAGTTCATTTAAGAAAAATTTTGATCCCTGTGTGACAAATGCCTTGTAATTTTCAATCGCAAAATTTTACAAAGTATAAAATGCGCAAAAGTGAAGTTTCTTATTCGAGATATCCTTACTAGGATATGCGGTGCGTTGTTAATTTATCATTTATTTACTCCATATGATAACAGCGCAAATTCATTTCAGAGCATTTGAAATTTATGAGGTTTTCAACAAAAAAAAAACACTTAAATATATTTGAAATTAAACTTGAAGAATATAGTGGCCCGAGACGAAGAAGATTTCCGTCTGTTTTTCCGCTCTCCTTAGGCAATATAAGTGCATTTTTAAATTCTAATTTTTCTATATGTGTTTTGCGCTCATTCAGTGAACGATTTATTATTTTCCAACTTTTCGAAATGAATTCATTGATACGATATTGATTCATTTAATAGATAAATGTATCAACTCCGATTTTATAAAGAAATATTTGCATCAGATAGATCATTCAATAAATGCTAGAGCTAGCTGCAAATGCAATACGCTATTGTAATGCATTTCGATGTCAATTACTAAACGCTAAGCAAGAATTTTCAAAAAAAAAAAAAATGCCATCACAACACATACAATTTCAAACTCGACAACTGCTACAACCTTGAAGATTTGCTAACTAGCTGAGGCATCCTAATTGTTTTAATTTGCATATTTTTTTTCGATTTATTCATTTTTCCGGGAATTATTTCCTAATTCGTAATAAATTTTGTACATAGAAAGTTTCTTTGCTTTCTGTTCCAATGTTTTTGATTTTCATTTATACTCCATGATAGCTTGCTATATCCGGTTGTTTTCTCTCAAGATGAGTTTGGATTTCTCATTTATAAATTTACATGCTTTTTTTGCATCAAGAATAGAATTATGGCGTTGTATATTAATATCTGTGGATATCAACGGCAGTATAAAAAATTGAAAAAAATGTTTCAACATTTATAGATTTGATTTTTATTGTTTTTTTTTTAGTTATTACTTATTATCTATATATTATTTTTCGATATTAGAGAATTTGAATATATATTTTAAAACATTCATGTTTTAGATATTCAGATATTAATTGATATTTCAAGTAAATATATAAAAATTTCTACTCACAAAGTAAAAAGCTATGTGAATTCGAGTATTTGAAAACATAATTTCTAGAAAACGATGATGAATGATTTGCTGAAAATCAATTCGTTCAATGAACTTAAGTTTAGCCATTTGCAAAGCGCCGTTTAAAATTTCCTCAACAAATGAGTAATTTCGATTATCTAAATGAAAAAAAAAAATGTCTCGAATCATATAAATTCAGTGTTGCCTATCTCTAAAGTTAGAGTAAGAATTAGGGAGGAGATAATTATTAAAAAGTTGCAAGTTTTACTTGTAGTACTACAAGGCTAACACTACTTTTATATTAGTAATGATCGAATTTGCTATGAGAATACGATTAAATATATATATACTAGATTATAAATTATATAAGTAAGTCACGGAGATGAAATTCCAACTAATGAATTTCCTTTACAATGATTGTCGCATTATTTTTATCTTTCTGAAAAGTTTTATTGAAATTTTTAGCTTTTTATTGCTTGAAATTTTAAAATTATATTCAATTATCAACAATGGTATTTTAAAAAAAAATTGAAAATAGATTTCTAAATTTATAGATATGATGTCGATTATAATTTCTGATGTCTGATTGAGTAAAGTTATTCAGGTATTCAGGTATTCAGGTACTGACTTACTCAGGTACTGACTTACTCAATTATTCAATAATTTCATTTCAAATCTTTATGATAATATTGTTTCATTGACTGTTGAAGAAATTCTTTTCCATTGCTACAAACGAAATGACTAGTAGATTACTCATTTTGAAAGTATTATGCAAATTTTTTAAATCTATTATTTTTTTCAGATTTAGCTCTATCTCACATTTGATATAATTTTTTATTTCCCGCAAACGGCTGAAATTATAATTATTTTTAAATTAAAACTGAAGATTCCAAAATCTCATTTCTCATGTTATTTCCATTGCTCGAAATGTTAAGTCAACTTCATGATTCATCCCTCACCATTTCTCCACGTTTCGTGAATGTTACGCATCTATGAAACTATCATTGCTTATTAGGAGGAAAAAATTCGTAAATTATTGTTGATCGCCTTTTATTTTTCTTTTTCCCATTCTTGCTGCATAGTTCAATATTCGCTCGGATACTATGTAATAATAGTTCCGCTTATACATCGTTCTATGATCGAAATTTTATAGCAAATTTGATGCATTTAAGAGTGATCGTTACTCGCTTAACAGCTCGTTATTTATTTATATTGCACTTTGGCTATCTTCAAGCAAATTTCGTCAACATTTTTTTTTTGGCCTGATCTTCTGCAAATAAT
The DNA here is from genome assembly GCA_013433145.1 of Ascaris suum. Taxonomy (NCBI): domain Eukaryota; kingdom Metazoa; phylum Nematoda; class Chromadorea; order Rhabditida; family Ascarididae; genus Ascaris; species Ascaris suum. The sequence goes on from CM024168.1 coordinate 16,718,438, forward strand.
TTATAGAATCATGCGAAAAACTGTTCTAAATGCTTCATAAAGAAGTATTCAATCGTTCTATTTGCTACGAATGCGTTTGTAGCACTTTTTTATCGATCGAATGAGTTACAGAAGGTCAACGTTTTTCAGGTCAGGAGCTATAGCATTGTAAACTAATCGTGATATATTCGTCACGCTTTTTTCAACCGTCAGGTTCTTCGAACGACGATTGTTTTATTCGTTAAAGTGAAACAAAATCAGCCACCATTCTTCCCGAACCGCAAGTACCGCGTGTAGGGCTCGCCTTATCCGATCTGCAAACGCAGAGTAACTCTAGGTATGTCTTCTTGCCGAAGAACAGAATTTGAATGCTTCGAACTTTGCACTTGGAACTATATTATATGATAAAAAAATAAATTGCTTTCGTAAAATCTCGTTCACCATTGAAAGCGTAATTCGCAAGATTCATCAACTGGCTTTAAAAATTAGGCTGATTTCCCCTAATTATTATGAACAGGGGATCACTTCTTTTCCGGTCACGAACTCTGTCATCCATTCTAATAACCGTAGTGACTCTCCCAACATTGACTGCTTTGTCAGATCGTGGCACCAGCACCCTCATGCCGATAGAACTTGTGGTCAAAAATATGAACAAATAGTTAAAAGTTCATCGCATTAATGATGCTCTTTTTGATCTATTCGCGTCCATTCTTGCAATATCCCTCTAATTTAATGTACTATGACTTTCATAATTCATGGATACTCATGCACTTTTGTTTCTCATATCATTTAGAAGCATCTCTACCATTTGTGCCTTTAATAACGGGTTGAAGTTGCATTTTTTTTTCACCTATTTTGCTCGGCCTCTGTGGAAAAAGAATTAGTTGTTCCAAATAAATTTCCTCATGCGTAATGCAACCATTACTGCAAACGGGACATTGCTTACTCATTGTACAATTCGCCAATGAGTCAAGCTGGGACATCTAATTCCATCTGATGAATTTGTTCAGCTTCGTTCCACCAGAAAAAAAAATTGCTCATTTAATAAACAATTGTCTATATGATTGAAAATGGAACAAGTATTTCCTATCTTCTTTTTATTTATGAGAGTATAAAAAATAGAGCAATATCTTTCAAAATCCCTACTAAAATTAGCAATAAATCTATTAAAAGGAATCGAATTTAGAGGATGGGAAGATAAGGTGGGGGGGGGGGGCGGAGGGCTGTACTTCTTCCTGAGGCATATGAAGATTTGGTCATTACTTCATCGCTTACATTATGCAATTCGTTGAAAGTGTCATCATGGTCATTCGAATTTTTCGTAAAAGTTGGCAGTTTATGGAAAAAATATTTGAAATGCTATGAAAATTCGCATTTTCTATGAAAATTAACGAATAAATTTTTCCACAAATGGAACGTCTCATTTTGGAATTTTTTTTCACTCCACCAACTGAGATGTCAGAAAAAAGAAAAAGAAAAATTTTTGAAATGTGTTATGTTTTCGACTTAGTCAGTTTTTCTATTATTGGTCGATTAAGAAATTGTGATTTTGATGATGGTTTGATGCGATGATGACCTAATTTTAGTCCCATTCTTTCGGGTCAGAGAAACGAATTAGGGACGATGACGATAAATACGCTACCATGGCGTTTCATGTGAAATGCTTGATTGGTTACAATAGAATACCTCATCTTGCTCGCTATATTGATAATCCATTTAATAGAGATTCATGATTTTAAAATTAAACTCGGCAAATTTTTCACCTAATAAAATCAGTACATTCTAATTTTGAAAGAAGCCAACATATTTCAAAAGCAACTAATCGATGAGGCAAGAAAATATCAGGTAATCAACCAATTTGCTAGATAAAGTCAAAAAATCAGGTATAGTAAAACGCTGTGTGGACAATTCGTGTGAGAAATTCGGGGAAACAGGAATGCTCAGGTGGTAATATTCCCTTCAAGAGATATTTCTTCTTACTTAGGGAAAATATTCTCTTTGAACTTTTTGATTTTTCCAAAGAAATTTCTTTTTTTTTTTCGTATCACAATGCATGGAAGGAATAAGTTGAATGTTACCGTCAAATTACTGCAATTTTTTTGAATGCGATCTTCTCAGGACATTTGATAATGTTTCTATAGGATGTATTAGCACCATGACATCAAGCCATGGAATGAGATACCTTTGTCGTGAAGAAATAAAAAGAACGAGATGCATGCAATTTGTTTTATAGCGTGAGCAGTTACGGATTGGGCAACGGGCTCAACGGCAGTGGCAATTGGACGACACGAGGAGTGGGCGGGGTTAGCAGCGATTCGTATCTACAACAAGGAGGTGGACTTTTTGCAACGAATAATCGGCAACAAGTATGCTTATATAACCATCTTCTATATATCATTACTTTTAGTTTACAATTTATTCTCTTCTGTTAGCTGAAAATACCTACAAGTTAAAATATGCAATACGGTAGTAAGTCTTCTGAAAGAGAAAAGCTGATACAAAACGGGCATTTTGAGATGAAATTCCTTTTTTTGCGACTAAACCCTTCCGATCCCTATGTTAAATCACAAAAAAAAAGCTAAATAATTTTCCGCTTATTATCAAAATAGTTAAAAGCATAAGCGCTTTCGGATTGCTCTACGGTGGTTTTGATAATTTTAGATAATGTCTAACTACATGATTCTGCGCCATTCTGATTGATTTTTTGCTTAAATACCAACGATTGTTTTGATCAAATGCGATGTCTGTCGATAAGAGAGCTCATTTTAAGGATCGATACGAATCATATTCCTCAGGTGGTCTTTTCGGAGGTGCAAGCTGTGGTTGTTCATCGAGCTACGGTGGGCTATTTGGCCGAAAATGATTTACAGGTTTAGCTAAAAGCTCATCTTTTTTTCGCGTTTATTTCTTGCGACACTGCTGCGGAAAAAATCCCTTCTGACAATACAGTTGAAAAATCGTGCAAGAATGAACAGTCTATTCAGCCGATTCTTTTTCGTTTGCAAGTTGATTACATTGACGGATGGCCGATAGTTTCGTGAGCAGTTTCATCGGTCCATCGATCATGGATAGGTCGACGCTCATGAATGGTCCGTTTGAGTCAAATTAAGCGATCGAATTTTTATGCACTCTTTTACAGTCGAGATCATTCATATGCGAATACGCAATTTTAGACATTCTATGAGAAGGTACGATTGCGAGATATTTGAATGAACGCCAATAGTTATAGTCTGTATATTATGAATGAATGATTTCTTGAATAAAGCATTGTCCACCTAAGATATAGATATATTTATACATGGAGCAAAGAGATATTAAATCCGACTTTTCTCAGCCCATATAAAAACAATCACAAACATGACAGATAATGCCAAACTTACTTCCAAAAAATGCTCCTTCTTACTGTCACTTCAATTATAAGATGGAAATTCATCAAATTTCATCGTTTCGTCTATATTCAAAAATGAAATTAATTTCTCGAATAAACGATGAATATTTATTTTCAGGACGTCGATCGTTGTAATGGCATCTGCTTTTGAATCTGCTAATGAAATTTTACCACTATATGATGACATTCCAAAGTTGCTTTGCTACACCAATCGTGTTCTTCAAAAGTGCTTCTCCCAATGTGTCGACCATCTCATCAATAATTGCCCCAATAAATTATCTAAATTCAACAAATCTCCAGCAAGATATTCAGCCAACAATGAGGTGAGTGTCCTCATTGAAATTTTTCTTGTTGAGATGAATGCTCGTTTTAATGAATTGATTTTGTTGCTAAAAAATCTCAACCTATCATGTGGTATCTGGAAACAAATTTTTTCTGATATGCAAAGCTATCGCCTTGAGAACTGTTTCATATTTTGCAACGCTCTTGCAATTGCTGCGAGATATTTCCTATGAGGTTCAAAATTGTCAAAAGCGAACGCAGAAATGCAGAAAGTGGGTAAAGAAAACGTGCTAGGGAGTTTGCAAAGATCTGAGGGCGTTTGAAGAACAATTTCTTGGTTTTTCCTCCAGAAAAAAACTGCCAGAAAAGCACCGCAACATGACAAATAATCGTCAGAGGCCAGTGAAATTTCAGCTGTAAAAGTGTGCTTTGTGAACAAGAAGATGAACGTTGATATCACCAAATGAGGTTATTAGCGTCAATGAGCCAAAAATCAACTTTTTCTTTGCAAGAAAATCAGAGTGTCGAAAAAAAAGAAATCAACTTTACAGGCAGAAGTCTCAGAACTATCTATACGACCGAATATATAACTTCGTTTTCTTACTTTTCTCCACATTTTAGTTTGATTTAAAAGTACACATATGAATGTTTGATTTCTCGAGAAGCAAAAATTTTGATTGCTCGTCAAATGAACGCAACGAGACTGGCTTAGATGACGATCTAAAAGAAAGTGAACGGTAAGTACAACTTAAAAAAGCATCACCTAGAGTCCAATAGTTTGCTGATGCTTCTAGGAGGTCTGTGTCGAGAGTCTTTTTTTTGATATCGCGAGGTGTGCAACTCTCTCTTTCCATATTCGTGAAATCCCAAGTAAAAATGCATCCGTTATAGAATTTTGCTGCAAGCCATGAACATTAATAGCGGTTTAAATTTATTTAAACTCACGTCTACCCACTGCATCTTCCCCATCATTGGTGGCGGAAGATTCAAATATACTCAAGATGCTTGCGGACGCCAACATGAAACTCTCACAGTATAGACAAACGATAAATTTTGAGTAATCCTCTCATTTGCTGGTCCGTTGAGAACCGTCGAAAACACAGTGCGGTGGAAATTTTCAAACTCACCACAGTGGAAATTGATGTATGAGCTCCGAGGAACTGAAACTCCTCGGAGCCGTGCTTTTCGAGTTGCATGTATTTTGGAAGTCGCTGCTAAATCATCCTTTCATCGGTTGTTTTTGCTGGAAACATCAATTGGACACCTAATTAGTATTGCTTCTTCAACAAAACACTATCTTCATTACACCTAAGCGGTTCATTAAAGAGAACAATAGGAACAAAAGTGTGCTGCAAGCCCTATCGACCTGTCTCATATATTCTAACCGCATCATTCTCCATAGTTCAGACGTTCGATTGCACTCTTGCAACCTTCATTCCACAGTAGCCCAAGTAACAACGAAGCGATGGCTCCGAAAAACAAATCAGCTATGACTGGGGTAGATCGAAAATGAAGGATTTTCTCTTTCACTAGGCAAGGTACCACTATGAAAACGTACCCCAGCGGAACATTTTCTCCTCGGAAAATTCCATATCCAGCTAAGGGAAGTTAGTTCCACTTTCAAAGGATAGCGCCCAGTTTTTTAAGGCAAAAAAAGACAAGGTAAACTAAGAAAACCAAATTCGCTTCACAACTTTTGAGCGTTCTATCGATGACCGCTCCTTCAGGAATCGCTTTGCAGCGGCAAAATATTCTGAGAGGAAAGTTGCCCAAAACTGCTATTTTCATGTTGAACAAGCCGTTGTTATGCTCACATGGACGGTGGTTCTTTGAGACCGGCGAAAAATAATCTGAATTATGCTGTTGTATGTTTCAAGTTGCCTCTGCATTCAGATGATATTCAATGACTTGTTTGCATTTTCACGTTTCTTTTCTCGTATATTCCAATTTGAGAATGTGAAATGCTATTTGGAATATTTCAACAATTTCTAAGCGATTGCAATTACATTAAGGAATCGGACGTATTCCTACGATCAAACAGTGATACCGCCGAACGGGGCAAGATAAGTGATTCGCTTGCCCATGCTCCGTCTTCTATTGCGACAGTTGTTCAGCGAACGCCGTTGAGAAAGTTTGCAGAATTGCCTAACAGTTCTGTCACGCAGATTCCCTTCAGTGTCGGTACAAGACTTATGCCGTTGGGTGCAGCTCAAGGTAGAATACCTTGATGAAGTATAATTACAAACGACATGGAATCACCAAATGATAAAAGTCCCTAGCAATAAAAGCAGCGAAGAGATTAACTGAAAATTTCCAGGTGTTAAATTTTTAAGACTGTGATCCCAAATAACGGAGATTTTGATGAAAATTTTGCATGCAAGACTATACAAAATTTATCGAATGGGCTAAACAGCGGGTACTCGGAGATTCATGACTTTGGATGGTCATAGAGCGCGATGAAATTTCTTAAATTCGTTTATCCAAAATGCCTACTTTTTCGACTACAGGATAGGCTTTTCTGACCATCGAAGACGATAACGTTGACGTTCGATAACAACACCATAATAATGTGCAAACGCAATGTGATCACTTTCGTAAGTGAACTGATCAGAAATCCTTTCAAGCTTCATCGACTTCGTTACGAGAAAGCGTTCCTCTCGATCCACGATATTCAATCACAGCTGTAACGGATACGGATCTGCTGTCAGCCTATGGAACTTCACTCAATCGTCCACCTCACTCTCCTTGTTTATCAAGGAAAATCGTCGACAAGCTGTTTCGTTCGTGTTGCCAGCACCATGTAAGTAGTGCACATTATCTTTATTAGGCGTTGAATTATGACTGTAAGCCTTGGCCAAGTTATGGAAATATGTGAAAAAGTCATGAGCGTCGGCTGTCACTCAAAACAGGCCTTCAAATACTATTGAAATGTCCCCATTTTGAACTGACAACAACACGCAGATTATGAGACGAAACGTTCCAGTTGTCGAGAAGTAGCGAATTGTTCGAATAGTATATTCGGAACATCGAATTTGTTTCTACTGCTCTATGTTAATATTTTTACTGCTTTATATTAATATGGTTGTAAACGAACTCCTTCATCGAGGGTAACGGCCCAGCCACAAAGTGAGCAGCTTCGGCCACTTGCTGGGTTGCATTTTCTTGACCAGCGATCACTTTCTCGAAGTTCCACCCTGTCATTTTTATGAAATATAATAAAAGGAGTGCGCGTTTCTTTCACTAGAAACTTACTATTTGGTTCTCAAAGAAGCCGCCGTATGAAATTCTCACTCCGAACTTTGTGGTTATCATATTGGTCAATTTTTCCAGACGCCTTCAAACTGTCATAATATATGTATCTATAAACGTGTTGAGCGTGTCGCAATCGAAATACTCAACGAGGCAATACAACAGGACCAATGCGATCTGAAATATGTGAGGGCATTTTTTTCGTTGTGCTAATCGGAGCGAAATAATTGTAAGTTCTGTGATTGCTTTGGATTGGCTGTTTCGGAACTTTGTATGGGTAGCAGGTAAATATTGCGCACTTTTGCTTAGTTAATATTAAATCAGTAGTGGAAATTCAGTGTTATCAAACCATGAAAAAACTCTCCGCCAGAATCAACTAGATGAACGCTAAATCAAAAAAAATGCAATATTTCTTAGCGTTAGCAGAATGTTAACTATGAACAATAAATGCAGGCGGGGGATTTCTATTGGCGACAGTCAAAATCATATAAACTCATAACATTGCTTTCAAGTATCACTATCCGAATTGTCAACTGAAGAGAGTAAAAAAAAAACGGAATTTGATTTGCCTATCCGAAATTTATGGTGACCCTAATGTTCAATATAATGCTGATCATTTTAGCAAATAATTTATAAAGATTTCCGGGCGTTTTTTAAAAATGAATGGAGAACTAAAAAAAAAGGTAGAACTAAGAAACGGGAAATAAATGCAAAGAATACTGCTTTCATATTTTGATTTAATAAATACGGTTCAATTGTGCCATCTAATACCCTTCCTAATTAAAATATTGAGATCTATTGATTATTTGAAATTATATATATATATATATATATATATATATATATATATATATATATATATATATATATATATATAAATTTAATTGATTATTATTGATTCGATCATTAGTAATACTTTCCTAAATACTATCCTAACTTTATAGATGTCTTCGCATTCGCGACATCCGTCATTCGGGCGACCGTATGAGCATTTTACTGAAGAACGATTGGACGTATCTCAGCATTTGGAATGTCATCACTTATTGTATGCGTGCTGTGATTAACAAATCATTAACTAACCATTTTCGTAAATTCTGTCTGCATTTTTAATATATTCTAAGAATATAGAGAGGGAGGAAACCTAAGGTATTCTAATTCTTACAAGTATTCTAATTATCAGGGTATGGCTGATTAAAGTGCCTCATTTCTTGAAATCAGCTAAATCATGCCATTATAAATTACAAAGATTAATATTTATCTATGCATATATGTTAATGGTTTATTGCATCAATGGTCGATAAATACGGCATGTGTTAATGAATTTGTTTATGCAATTTTTCAAGTGATATATATGCCATATTTGTTTAATGAAGTTACGTATTTGTCTGTTTAAATTGACAACAATTAATATTTATTTTTCGAATATATTTTATTCTATTTTTGATTTCTTTTAATGTCATTAATATTATTGTTCCGTTAAAAAAAAAGTCCTTCAGGGTGACTTTTTTTTCTGCTCTATTATGTTCATATGTTTATAAGTAATAAGCAATATCGGGTGTATTTTTTTTTAAACAATATATTTTCCATACACAAATACTTGTATTGATCCCAGGTTGCTCTTCTATATCTATCTCTTTTTTTTAATGCATTTCTTTTTACTCAATCATTTCTTTCCGTTTAATTGAATCGCTTATAGCAGTTCCATACCGTCAATCGGATGAGCTTTCCGTTAGCGATGATTGAAACACGGAAATCGTACCCCAGTGAGAGAAAACTTCGAACATGAGGAGGAAAAATGAAGTTGTTTATGAGTGTTTTTTAGAGGTATCCAATTCCATAAAATTCAGTTTGTCAACTAAGTAATTCTGAAGGGGGTAAGTTGCAAACTTCGAAATGTAGGTTAAATTAATCGACGGCAAGGTCGCTGAGGTACCTTGCAAAATATCATTGGTATGCCGCTCTATTTTTCTAGCATCCATGAATGGCTGATGCGTTGAAATCGCATATTTATATCAGCGCAACGTTAAGCATAACCAAAAATGAAGATTGCTGTCGAAAGTAAAGAAAACTAGAGCGACAGCATCGACCTTATGATTTGCAATCGTCGACAATCGATGGTGAAAGGAATGAATACGAGATATTTCACAGAAATTAAAGGGAAATATTATTTGATGAGGAATGTCAATATCACTGAGTATTAAGAAGAGAAGAATTCATTGATCGGTATGGTATTGTGAGTTGAAATGACCGAAATTAGGGAAATATTACACATTGTATTCTATATTTGTTGCCAAAGAAATTTCCTAACAGTCAAATTCGCTATTTTGCATTTATAACCGCAATTTTGTTGACTGTTATGGAAAATGTCAACAAATTGTTTTAATTATTTGCATATTTATTTGAGTACTAATCGACTAATATTTTTGCCGTTATCGCTTATTACTCCTTACTATGATTTTTCTCATTGTACAAAATGATCTTAATGGTGATGCCAATGTTAATAAAGCTTCATCAGTATGGGAGATCATTTATTTTGCAGAATGCGTGTAATAATTCTAAGATTAATATTTATTTCAGAGAAAGGTAAATTTTTTTTTAATTTCCACTTTCAGAAACGCTCTTTCTACATCGCTCAGAGTGACATATTCAGAAGTTCGAAACCTTAAGAGGATGAGTGCTAAATTATTTAACATCACCGAACCTCTAAGCAGTTCACTCTTCAGGGAGTTACCTCTCTCTTCTTTAGCACTCGAATCAAAAGCCACTCGCAACTTAATACTCGATTTTTGGAGGTTTTGGGGGTGGGGAGGGGGCGTTAGCACTGCCTGATGTGGTATATACGAGGTAAGGGTTCCATCTGGGACTCCAGATAGCTTTTCAGTTATGCCTATTTCTAGCTACTGTCGGAACGTATCGTCATATCTTTTGAACTGCTCCTCATCTCTCCTTAAGCGTTTCAACGTGGACCTTAGTCTGTCAAAGCAAAGGCCAAAGTTATATGGAACTTCTGGCGTGGCTGATTTCCACGGCCAGCTTACGACATAATGACCACTTTCCAACTTAGTTATTATTACTTTGAACTGTTCCAGTGCTGCGACATCCTCTTTTGAATCCACTGGGTCGTCAATCCTAAGCGTTTCCAATTTCCAGAACTGGTCAATATCTGCTTCATTAGTAACCGTGGTGATTGCCACCACTAATGCCCTATCTGCAGATGAAAAGGCTCTGCCTGTATTCAGATTTGATAGCCACTTCCTGCTGGCACATCTCTAACTTTCGATTTAACTAGATGGAACACGGATTTTAATTTCTGGGAACCTTCAACTAGATCGAAGAAGTAGTCAGCGCCAATTATTAGCTGCGGTTGCTCCCATTTTTTTGAAGATACAGTCGATGCTTCGCTTTTGCGTCTGAGATGATAATTTCACTGAATTCCTCATTTATAAAGGGCACTGTACTGGCTCTGATCTGTTTTTTATTTTCATTCTTCAGTTCCAGCAGAATGCTTACTTGCTTTGTATCATAACACTTCGATCGTTTCGCGCCGTGTCCCGCTATAAATATTTAGCTCGTTTTTCCAGCGTTTCTCTTTTTCCTTTTTTAGCTGATCACAAAGCCCCTCTGTTACAAATGATCTTTGACAACCCGCGTCAGAGAACGCCGAGACAGTTTTCTCTATTTCTGGCTCATCTGCATTATGGAGGTTCACCTCTTTGCAAAGAAGCAAGACGGTTGTCTTTTCTCTTCCTTTTTGGGTGACCGCCGCTGTCCGATTCGTCAGCTGATTTACTTTCTTGTCGAAATTGACTGTTTCTTTTCCTCTTGTCGAAATTGATTCTTCAGTTTACTTCCCTTCTCGGAATCACTTTTACTTTCCCTCTTTGGGCAGAGCGCCCAGTTATGCTCCTCTCTACAGTAGAAGCACGTTCCTCTCCTTGCGCGGTCCTTTGCGCTATGTCCTTCTGTGAAACAAGGCCTTTTTTTCTCTTATCCGTCCACAGCGCTTTTTTACGGCTGCATGTCATGACGGTCACTATACCAGTGATGGCCTCCGCAAAATGCGCAACTTCGTTTTTTACTTTTCGGCGCTTGATCTTCCTTCTTCCCTCGGCAGTTGCTTACTGTCAAGGAAAATGCTGACGTTTCCTTTGAGTTACAGTTTATCGGTTTTCTGTCCTCGTGACAGTCTTTTCTCTGTACCGTCAAAATACTGGTCGCACGCATTATTGTTTCTTTTCGAGCTGTTAACTTATCGATGTAATTACGAAGCTTATCGATGTCCCAAGACGGGTCTTCATTCTTCTTCCCATAAACCTCGAATAAAATCCTCCTCGGCAATTTTTCTTCAACCATCATCTCAATTATAGGATGGTTCGTATCTTCATTCATCACAGTTAACTGTCTCAGAATTCGTCCGACCTTGTCTAGAACAACTCTTGGATTTCGGAGATCCCTCTGAGGTAATGTTGGGTATGGCGGTAAAGAGCCAACCCAATACGTCTATCTGTGATCTAACATTGACCATTTTGCTTTTCTAGCATCATTCTTCGCGCCATGTCACTGATCGACTTATGTGCTTTTGATCTGCCTGAAGACTATATAAGGCGGGCCTCAGCCAGTTGGATTCAGTCTTCTCCATCGATGGCTCTCCGATCGGCGGCTGTCTTGGGACGCCTCGATTTCTGCAGTTTGCTCTTTATGAGCTGTGCCCATCGATAAACGACTTCGACTATCTCCGTGTCTCCTTGCGCACCACTCGGCATCCTTTCAACGTTGTCGCTGCTAGAGTTATAACCTCTTCACTTCGTCATGAAAGCATTTTTAACAAGTCTCTCATTTCCACAATACTTCTTTAGGACGAGCGCAACCACTCTGTAAATACAGGCCGTGACTGCACATCCGGCTACTGTTGCATAAACCGCACCCTTCAAACTACCGAATAAATAGTTGAGTTTATTGAACATTGGTGTAGGCTGTTGATCTACTGCCGCGTCGAATGAAGGCCAGAATTCAGGCCATTTAAGTATGTCGCCAGAAAAGGTATGTCCAAAAAAAACGTTAACGAACAAGATGCTAATATACGGTAAGGATATTACTGAGGATCGATGCTAGCGACGAACATGTATGATGAGCGTGCTGAGAAGAAAATTTCAAGTATAAAAGAATAGAAACGGAGTAATGCACGAAAGACGCAAAAGCGTCACGCCTCCATACGAACCGCAGCCACGAATGTATTGCAATGATATAGTCGCTACGTCAAGAAGTCAAATCTGACTATTTCTTGAGTTAGTGCGTTGAGAGCATTTCAATTCCTTGTCTCTTGCTGCTCCATGACCTACTCGCGCGTCCGAGACAACCATTTTGACATGCTCCTTTGCAAATATTAGTATGGGAGCTGTCATCAAACGATTCAGTTTCTGTGCTGCAACCAGTGATCAGCTTTTGCAGCAGATCGACGCATTCTGGATAGGTAGCCGTTCCGTTTAAGGTGCTGGGTACCGCACTCATCTCTAAGGAACCAAATGCTTCCTTGCAAACGACGAACGCGCGACAGAGAGGTATCTGAACTCCTTGCACTTTTTTAACTGTTAACGTATTACATATATACGCTCCCTCTTAATTAGCCATTCTAAAACCTCATGCCTCTTTGTTTGTAAGCACATTCAGGTGTGATGAGGTGGTTCAGAACGATACCCGTAAACGACTTGTATGTCTGAGATAGCACCATGATTGGCCGACAGTTGCTGGTTTCTTCAGGTCCTCCTATCTTCATTAGCAGTATCGTTCTTGAAGTCTTCCGCGCAGCAGCGCTTCTGGTATTCCTGCAATAGCTGCTGAATCGAATTGATGGTACTTCTAAAAAGTTCACTCCCTCGACCATCAGATGTTCGGAACGGTTGTTATCATTTTTCGGGCACTTGCCCACCAACAGTTCCCTAATTGCTAACTGCATGTCCTCTCGCGGCATTTCTGGTACGGAAGCTCTGTCAGCATTGAAGTGAGTTCTTACCAAAAGCACTTCTGGAAGAGTGCCGTTCCCTGTATCACCTCTCATTTTTAAGATTTAAAGATTTCTATCCCTCGTGCGAAGCTGTTTTATATATTTTCCTGTTACGTCCTTGAGTGCCGTTAGTAGAACTTCTCTTTTTTATGCTTGCATCCTTTATCGCTGCCTCTCTGAGGCTTCGTAATTCTCTTTTATATTTATCCGCATAGTTCTGCGTTAAGACTTATCTTCATTATCATCGAATGTGCATTCGGCTCCCATATAAGATCTTGCCAATAGGTGGACTATTTCAGATGCAATCTGGCGACTATTTTTGGCTTTGCAGTGGTGTTTGAAAGCTTAACTGCGTTTTTTATTTCGCCGATGACTTCCTTGTAGTTCTCATCAATTTCCTTCATTGATTCCATTTCAAATTCACTTGAGAATATGTTGGCTTTGAGGAGATATGCACCGAAGACATGGCTCAGGAGTGTTTTCTGCGACCTTACGGTACGATTCTTTGCGTAGAATTGTTGCGCGATGAAACCCACGATCTGAAACCCATTCTTATTGTTCTCTAGCCAATGACTGCGAAATCTGCATGTTCTCGCTCTATTTCTTTTAATGGTCGATTTGACGCAGGCTTTTTTCCTTGAGGTCTTGTCATCGTCCGCTGTCAATTTGCCCCCTCGGTATGACGTGCTTATGGACAGCAAGTGGCGTTCTTCGACGTACTCGACTATGCGCGTTTCAAACTCGTTCCTGGATCCAACAGGGACAGTCCAACAAGCGTTCTTTTGTTCGGTGAATATAGTAATTAGTGCAGTCAAGTCCCTTTAAACTATAATACTAGACGACCATTACTCCCAGAGCTGTCTCGCGATCGTCATACATGCTTCCTAATTCCTCGCCTTTAGCTCGTACGGTGGCTGCGTGCACGTGTACATATTTCAGCCACCTTTTCTTGTGCACATTCGGTTTTAGATCGGCTGTACGTGACGAGAGGGCTTCCTGCTTTTCATAAACCTGCTCTTTGGCTGTAAACGTTCGGCCTCACAGTGAACTGACGCCTCCTCTTCTTCCTCTTGCCTATGGCCAACCCAGGGAGTACGTCTTCACCACTATTCCATCTTGTCGGCGCTTTTTTCATCCTCCTCGTCTCACAAGTTTCGACAACGCCTATTTTGACCTCATTCAATTACTGAAGACTTAACATCCACTAGACGCCCTAAATTTCGAAAGGCGACTGTTGTATTAACGAGCATCTGCCTCCCTTCTTTGCCTCGTAGGTGTGGGTATGTCGCAGAAGATCGGGATACTCATTCACACCAACTCAAGGCCCATCCATTTGCTTTCATGAGTTTTTAGCGATAAGAATTTGCAACGATTTACACGATCTGCTAACCCTCGTGTCCTGTTGCCGAATCCGCTAGAACAGTGACGTTTCTTCGGCAGTCCGGATCTTACTTCGATCTCGAAGTACATTCTTCGGGTCTTTCCAACCAGAGGAATCTTCGAGGGAGAAGGAGTAGCTGTCCTTTTCGGTGGACTGAACTCGCCGATCATGGGGTCGTGAAGGTGTGAGTGACCATTTTTAAGGACTGATGTGCCATCATCAAGCACAGTCAAGCTGCCGTAAGCCTCACTGGTAGATTACCCGCGGCTGCTTATTCGTTGTATTCGCAGCAGATCGACGTATTTATCGGCCGTCCCCTCATCCCCCAACCTGGAGACACCAGCACATTGGTCTTGTGATGAAGCAGTTATTAATATATTCGGTTCTTTCACTGGGGCACAAACTTTCATCTGTGGCTGATAAAGCATACTCTTAGGCGTACAGCATGTAAAATTCACCCCTTCAACATACGCCGTAAGTCAGCGAGTGCAGCAAGCAGATGTGTTATTACAACTTTCGTTTAGTTTTGTCGATGTGACGCTAAATGATATTAATGGTAAGAATAAAGCGGAGTTTTTAGAACATCCTATAAGTGATGATGTGAATGCTAAAGGAAGGTAAGACTTGCGCGTCCGGAATCTGTCTATCATCTGTCGTAACTAGAAAAGAAAAAACATGCGCACTGAAATGTCTTCTCCTGATGATGTTACTACGCTAAGCTTTTGAAAAACATTATCGCTTCATGGTAGCACATCCGACGACCGGCGTATCGATTAAAAAAATGAAAAGGAAGAGCGCATTATCATCGAAAAAATTTCGTATGACCGCTCAATAATACTTGAACTATATTTTGTTGGCTATTATTCATGACCTTTTACAAGATGATTTAAAATTTCATTTAGATGGAGATACGCATATTCGTCTTCTCTCTTTTGAGCGTATCGATATTTCAGAACTTCTCGATAGCCATTTCATAATAGGATGAAAGTAATAATAATAAAAAGTTATAAGCATGTATAAGTTGCTTTTTAAATCCGACAATGGGAACTGTCGTCACCGAAGAAAATGTGGAAGATGAAAATACTCAATGCTAAGTCATCAACGTCACAAGTCTAATCGGAGAAGAACAGTATCAAGAGCTTGCGCAGAGAGTAAAGGAGATATGACTTCAATTTGCTGTTTGTTTATATTCGGAAACTTCAGTGCTGATAATTTGAAAACAGGTTAGTGAAAAATACGTTAGTCGTTCATTTTCCACTTTTCGAGCGGGTTCTAAGAACGGGAACTTCTGAAAGGCGAAATGTTTAGATTATGCTCAGAGCCCATTTCTTTCTTTCTTTCTTTTTTTTCTGATTAAAACTTGGCATGTTTTTTGCTAATATATCGATAGTATTGTTGCGAAACAAGTTTTTCAGAATTTATGGGTGTTCAAATCGCTCGCGTAACTGTTGCTCGATGATCCCTTAGAACTTCAAAAACTCAGATCGAATTCATTGCAGTCTATGCGTTGCTTTCCTTCTATACGAGATATTTGTCGCAAATATGTGGATTATTCCCAATTTTATCGCAGACGAGTGATGAGAAGCATTTAAAGCAATAATATATCAGAGAAATTAATTCATCAAATTCCAACGAAGTAAATATTTATGAAGTAAATGTTGAAGAATTTGTAAAGTGAGTTCAATTTGTTGAGATCGAATACACAAATAGGTCATCTATAAATTTCGTCGGTTAAAATATTTTCGAAAATGAGCATTTTCCTATGCATGTTGTATAACGTTGACGTGGAAAAGTAAGGATTCTTAGACTATATGAAGAATTTTTGGTCATATACAGAGAATTAATGTTTGTTAGAATGCGTAATATTGTCAAGTGCCTAATTCAGCGCGGTGTGCGTACAAATTTGAGTGAATGAGATAAGGAATAGCATAGCAAAGCGAACTTCTCGGAAGTATTTGATGCTACAATGTAGAGCGAAATGTTCACCTCAACATAAAGCATTTCTATTTAGCGTCTAGTTTTTAACAAGTATAATATTTACTACAGTGTGTGTACGAAACGTGAAACTCTTTTTGCAAGTCAACGATATATAGCATTCTTATACGGCGCTAGCAACGACGATTTGTGCCAGCGTACTATAAGAACACTATATTAGCGTCGAAATAATTGGCTTTAAATGTATGCTCGATGCAAATTTGCATGCGAAACATTTAGTGGACGATTCGTTCTCATATGTGGAGCGTTGCTAAATTTTCTGCTAAAATGACCCTAAGTAATTAACGAAACTTCGCAAATGATGCCAAAATTTGCCATATTAAAATGCGCTTTTATTTAAAATTTCTATTTTACTTAGAAACAATATTACTTTAGAACTAGAGCATAATATCGCGATAAAATATAGCATAGTAAAGTTTTAGTTCCATAATTGCTACCTCTCTCAAAATTCAAAGGTCTTGGAAGTAAGAGCGAGGCGAATGGAGTGGAAAATCTTTCGATGGCTATTTGCGCTCATAGCAGCGGCGTGCTTTGGGCTCTTGCAGATTAATGTCCCTATTCGGACGTCGAAATGAAAAGACCCAAATTTTCGAGTCACCTCTTCTCACATCTATACGGCTGCGAATGTCCGATAAATTTTTTAGGTATTCTCTTTGTCTGTCTACAAGTTTCGAAATCCGCTTTCTTTTTTGTGTTGCATGAGGACAGAAAGGTGTGACATGAACGAGGCAATAATGATACGCTGCAATCCTGTATAATCTCCATATGATTTGCTGAGTAAACAGCTATAATTTCTACGGAATCGTGCTACCAAATTTCTTAAGTAATGGTTAGTACATCTTCATTCTATATCATTTTCGCTTATTTTTCTATGACGTTGTTACCTTTCAGCAACAGATTATGAGCTGTAAATTGTAGCTCATGTATGGCGTTAGGCATCAATGGATGCACAACGAGAAGGTTTCGAAAACTGCTATTGCCTGCAATGAATATCAGCGATTTTTAGCAAATTCTATACAGATTGAAAGCATTCTGTGAAAGCCCTAAAATCATTCATTGAAATTAATATATAGCATTAATTGCAACTTCATACTAATAGCATCCAAGATCTGCTAACTGAGGGTGTGTCTGTTCCAAAGAAAGATTGTAATCTTTCCTTCACGCTTATTTTTTTTGTTGCAGAAGTTCTTGATTCTACTCTCAATGATTGTGCCGGCATTAAGCTGCACGGGTGGTGGAAGAGTTTGCTGTGGTGGAGGAGGCATGCAATGTTGTTGTCCTCGGCCAATGCCGATGTGTATGCAGAGTATGCCGATGTGTGCGCCGATGTGCTGCAGTAGAACAGGAGGCGGAGGTGGAATATGTGGTGGAGGAGGAAGCGGCGGATGTACGGGAGGAGTACAGTATGTTTGCTTACCTTCCTTTTTTTTGCAATATGAATTTTTCAAAGGTAGTAAAAGCGCTCTTTTTGGCGTAACAAAACGGCTCATTGCAAAAATTCACCCTTGATATCTGCTTAAACGCATCAAGGATGAATTTGTAAAGCTTCTTCGATTAGCCAAACAGAAATTTCTATCTTACTTTCTATTAGGACCATCAGAGTCCTTTCCAATAACCGTATTTGCTCAAATATCTACTCTTTAGCTCTTCAGATTACTATTGTTTAGGTAGCAATTTTGTTGATTATCGAAGAAAATTCCAACCTTTAACATATTATCGTATTTGACCTGAGATTCTAAAAAGGGAGCGAATGTGCAAAATTGTACTTGATAGCGATAAGCTCTAAGACATGAGAAGTAACAAACTGTTTTGCAATGGGATTTGCAAAAGCATATACGCAAAATTTCCTCGAACACTTTCCCATTTGTTTTATTCTAGTTCCGAAATGCACTCGGACGTAGTTTGTGCTAGTTATTCTTTTTAGCTACTAATATTTTGGACGTTATTAGCAACTCTAAGGTTGTTTTCAAGGATAGTAATGATTCCGGGAGGCGGCATGCCAGGTGGAGGCGTCGGAGGCGGATGCAGTTTACACGGTTGAGGTAGTGACTACCCACTTATGGGTGGCGGCAGAAGTGGCGGAGGCTTCCTCGTTGGATAGCCTGTAGTCGATCTTCAGATTCTCGGTGATTGTCTGTAAATGTCTGAAACCTCATCGTACACTTTTTATAAAAATGTTAGTAATTGAATTAAAGCCTAGATGTGTTCAACAATGAGTTGAAAATGCTTCCAGCGTAATTCGTGGAAAGGCGTATCATAGCCTTCACTTGTAATTTGTGCGACCAATTTATCAGTTCATCTTGCTGACGTCTAACGACACGGCACAGTTTATTTGTTCCACTTCAAAAAGGAGATAAACATTTCTATATCATATAGCTCTCACCCATCCAATTATGCGCATAACATCACAAAGCATAACAGTAACAGACTTGTTCGTTAGGCATAGCTATTTGTCTCACTTTTCTTGTTACTTTCACAAATATCACTGTCTCTAGTTACTTCAGGTTCGCTGGCAACACAGTTAAATAGTAAACCTATATCGGAAGCCATTCCTTTATTAAATCATGTGGATGTGGGCAACCCATATGTAGGAATGATCTTATGAACTGCACACATATCTATCACAGAATAGTACCTTATAGAGTAAAGGGTGTGCTGCATTGATAATAGTGTGATAGAAAGCTATACATTTCTGAAATTGTATAGTGAAGGATTCGATAACATGAACGTAAATGCCATATTATCTTCCACAGTTGGCTATATTTTATCGATGGAGAATAAACAGAAGCAAAGCAATGTTTCTATATTAGTTCTTTTGAACATTTATTGAAAATCATCACGCAAATATTTCGAGCATATAAAAATATCATCTCAAAGTTTACGCTATAATCCTTCGTGTCTTCAGCTGTTTCGACTGAAAATTCATCGCATATTTATAATGTACTCATAGTGCGAATTTTCGTCTATATTACTACGAAATGGCATGCTATTAATGATCGCAGATTTGATCAGTGGGCTAATAGTTTGCACTCCGTTTTCCACTGGTATCTTAGCCTTCTCTCTAAACCGCCATAGCTACACTACACTTTAAAGATGCAGGAAATGATAAAATATGGCTTCGTTTGTTGCTTGTTTCTAATACTGAAAAAAAAATCACTGCTGAAATGTTACATTGAAGTTGAGAGTATTTCAATGAAGCAAAATTATGATCACTGAATAGGATTTCAAAACAACAAATTTACCTAAGTAAACATTTGAATATGAGCAGTTATATGACATCAACAAATGTTAATAAATTATTTATTCACTATAAGATTACAGTCATGTATAAAATGAGTTTTAAAAAAAATTTAATATATAACTGTGCATTTTGTTTACTCAACATTCACGTGCGAAGCTAATAGTTATCGAATAATTTATTGCCCATATGCAACATTTGTCGCCTCCCTTTTCCTAATCCACGTGTTTTTTTTTTGCGCTTTCTTCAGTAGTCAAATGAGCAGTCTTTTGTTCTCTGGCGTAAATAAGCGTATAAAATTGAATAATACGCTATGATTAGATATGATGGAAGAAAGAATTCCGCAGTGAAATAACCTGTTTTTTTTTTTTTTGCGATGCTGAAATGAATTCGTCGTTGCGGATCTATCAAGCTTAATTGCGCTTTGATAATCTCCTTTGATCATCAGCAAATTTTTGCCCTTGAGAGATATCCTCATTAGCGACGTGAAAACGTTATCTTTATCGAATTTATCAAATTTGATATCGTGCTGCACTTATTTGCATGATATTTCATAGAATTATAGCGGTGGGATTAACTGTTAGGGTACGTAGAAGCGTTCGATACAAAATTTTTTTCGGCGATATTCAATCAAGCAATAGGCTAACAATGCATTTTTGCCTCTATCATCTGTACGGCTTCAAGCTTCAGCATATCGTTCCTTGGCACGAGTGCGCTTAAATGTGATCACTTCACCGAAAGTAACATCTATGCAGCATGGTATATGATGCAAATGCTTGCAAATACTTCCAACCGCAATGAAAAATCGATCTCAAAATTAGCGCATAGGTGTTTAAACGAGCTTTTTTCGCGACAAATATGGAAGCCACCTGCCAAAACTCTCCGAAAATTTGTCTTCTTATAGGATCTCATCTGAATAACCGACTTTAGAGGTCCTTAACAAATTATCTGAATGAAATAACACTCATATAATTCAGTCGATCTCAGAGATTATGCAGTTCTTCTACAAGTGATTGGTTCCTCCATGACTGAAGTCTGCAAAAAAAGGATCACATTAGCATAAAATGTATACCAAATTTCTAAAATTTTTATTATCATGGTATGTCACATATACACCATGAAGGAATTGACGGAGCTGATCGACTTTTGAGTATTTCAGAATATTCTCTAAGTTTTCCACACACGTATAGCAGGCTTGCTGGTTAACAGATTGTTTTTGTCTTTTTTCGTTTTCATATAATGATAACTTCGTTGTGTTTCTAGGCTTCAGGAAATTCTCTGGTATTGATGACGTTCTAGAAATCCTTGTTACAATACCATATGCCCTCCCACTTTGAAAATCTTCCTCATAACGAGGTGAAAGTCCTCTGTTTTGCAGTTGGCTATTTCTTATTGTCGCTCTACAGATATGTGAATGATCAAACAATGTCAAAGCAAATAAATTTCGCAAGGTAAACTCTATGATGCTGTAATAAATATTTGTATGTGACCCATGCATTTAGCATCAAGAGATATACTTTTCAAAGCTCTCTGCATTCATTGCCTCGAATTCGGTTGGCAAGATTATCAAACTTGTTTCAGACTTTATGAATGTCATTCTCTAAATTCAATTTAACTATTTTCCCTAATTCGTTCAATTCTTTAAATTTGAAATTTTGAACTCATATAATTTAATACTCGGCACCTTAATTTCAATTCACTCACCGTTTCTTTCATCAGGTTTCTTAGGCTCTATGATGTGTACAATATTGGAAATCGAATTCTTGAACTTTTGATGCCATACATTCATGCGCCATTTTTATGCAGTGCAGAAGAATTTCATTTCCTCGATGGAGATCTGAATTCAATATTGTTTTTTAGAGGTCAATTAGGTTTATTTCTGCTTGCTCATTGTAAAATGTTTTGAACCTAATATTTGAAGGAACTCTTATTTTCGAAATCTCTCTGTGGGGTTTTTTTTTTCTGCTCCAATTGCGTTCCGAGTCTAGCCGAAATCGCTGACTGAACGTGAAGTCAGCGAATTTGTTGCTTTCAACTTGCAAAGTTGTTTATGAAGTATCTCCCAAATAACGGAGCGTTTCCGCTACGAAAAGTTTAGTATTTCGTTAGACTTTCCGACGCTTATTATTTAGACATAAATAGAGCCGCTATATCAGCGTTTAGACCAAATGGAAAAAAAAAGTTGTTGCACCTATTAGAGCGTCGTTTTTTGAACGGTTTATCTCATCCTGTTCTTAAGATTCTCGAATCGTTATTCAAGCTCAAAAAACGTTAGTGCAACAGTCAATAGATATAATAGGGTGTCATCGTAAGTGGAATCCGTCTGCACATATGTCGTACTTTTATATACGAACGTTGTTTGAAGAAACATCATTCCCCTACCTTTCTCCACGTTTTTTTTCACGCCAGATATTCGTTCAGAAGCAACAGTTTTCTGTAAAAATATTGCACAGCTAGCCAGTTTGAAATGTAGGTTAAAGTTTAGCGATGTTCATGGCTTTTTTTGGCAGGTGAACAGGAGGATAGCACATTTGAGAATGTGCTGTAGTATTACATTATTCGCACCAGTGGTATATCTCGTGGCTTAGCTATACTGATCGCAATCATGCATATAGGTGAATGATACGTCGCTATGCTTTGTGTATATAATTTTGCGAGCGCTCATAAAACGTATCAAGTGAAATCAACATTTGTTACAGCCTAAAAGTTGCGCAGATTTATTTCAAAGAAAAGATCATTTCTCTGACTCATACTTGGCTTATTTTTTTCTGCTCTTGAGAGTGCTTTAAAATGAAAAATTTAAAAAAAAATGCAAAAATCTCGGTATCTTTTATTATAAGCCTTTGCTGTTTTAAACTGAATCTGAAACAATAGAACGTTTATTTGAAAATGAATTCGTACTTCAGGCGCCCGTTTGCTATTTATTCTATTTCAGACGGTGGAATATCGTTCATGTCTAAACTTTTTTTTATTAAGCAGGCGAATTGTTTTAGAATGAGGAATGATTCTCTGGCACAGCAATAGAGCTACTCTTAGGGTTGATTTCATTTGATTAAATTTATCAATTCAATTTATAACGCATAATGAAATAGATATACTTGAATTACCGTCTATGGATTACAATGCATGGTGGAAGGTCGTAGTTTAATGAAATGGCGCTTGGCTGTTCATTTTCATTTAGTGGTTCGATCCTGTCCCACTTCTCAGTTTAGAAGACAATTGAGAGTAAGTATAACGATCCCTATCAGTATTTCCTACGAATTGGAGCACTTCCATTGAAGGGAGACTAGCGCTGACTACAAGTGGTAAATCAGCTGGAGATTGTTTCAGAATCAGAAGATTTGCGCATTTTTTGCATAGATTTGCGTATTTGTCAGCGTCAAAGTTTCATTGCATACACAGAAATTTGTGTCACCAAAACGTCTCGTTCCAAAATCGTATATGTGTTTATAAGGTTATGTCTGCTTATTTGTCGATTAGTTTCAACTCGGGGAGCCACTAAGTATACGTTTGTGCAATTCGATCAGCTTAATGAATACCCATATGATGAATAGTACCATATACCGGTGTGACTTATTAGCTCCAATAAGGGCGATAAACAATAAAAAGGTAGAACAATTTGTGTAGACATTGAAATACGATTATTGCTAAAAATGGTCGCAATCATTTTTTTTTTCATTTAACGCTTTTTCATTACGTTCTATCAATTTGCATTAAATTTTAACCTTCTGTTTTAGCCGACTAAGTCGTATAAAAATAATGTCTTATAGATTATCTACATAACGTCTCAGGACAATTCAAAACGTAGTTGAGTAAGACGCAGAGGCATCTATCGCTCCAACTCTTCCATACCCGAAATTTTTTGTTCCTTGATTGTTTTAGGCAGTTTTTTACCATTGCATGAAACGCATAAATTTACATTTATTCGTATTTCAATTTTCCAAATAGTCTTTAATGGAGAGTGTCAGGGAAAAAGAAAAGAATGCATGTCGTCTAGTCATCATCCATTTGCTTTCTCCCATTCATCCAACTTCCAAAAATCGAATATCCTTATCCACTTGAATGACGCTTCTATCTCTTTATTTCGTTTTTGATGGGAGACAGTCGTTCAAATTCTCTCAGTTTACTAAACAATTTCAGAAGATTTCCACCATATACGTCAGTTCTTTCAACTAAATAAACAATTCGAAAGCGCATGAATCGTATCTCTAAGTACACATTCCTTCACAGCACTATGATAATAGTTTTTGATTCGAAATGCTGAGAATTAGGCATTACATTGATAAACAAGGATTCCTTATAAAACCGGATTTCTACACGAGCTTCTAGACGGAAACGAGCAACATTGAAACATGCGGCAACGTTAACACGACAGAGGCGAATTTCTTTGTCATCACCACATAAAACATAACACCAGTTTTTTGATGGCTATTGAAGGCAAGATAAGATTTTAAAAAAAAAGCACACCGCACATCTTTGAATATAAAAGGATTGCTTGACATTTTCATCGACAGTGGATCTGCTGAAGCGCTCATCCTCATCTTACGACTTCACAGATGGTGAGAACACATTTCGTTTCTAAAATTTCATTGATTGTATCGTTTCTTTATCGATTCAATATCTATGTCGCATCTTTACTGCTATCACCTTCGGTAGGCATTTCGTTGGTATTTCGATAAGTCTTCCTCTTTATTTCGTTCAGGCATATTTTCTGAGAAATATACCGCAACGAATTATCTCCACATCGGGAAGGTGAGAAGTCTATAGGTAGTGGGGAAAGGCGTATAGTACACTACCTCCAAAACTTCGGGATATAGCCCTTGCCAGAAATGGAAGTAGCTGTTCAGTTTGCGCTCTTCTAAATGGTCGCATTTTTTAGGCCGAATAATTTTATGATTATCACAAAACGTTGACGTAAATTTTGGACGACTCGGAACATTGTGTCAGGAAACATCCAATAGTTATGCTTTAAAAGGATGCGTCTTCTTCCTATGTGATGATAATGGTTCTTCCATTCCTAGTAACAATAAAAGATTTCTTTATGTATATTACTTTAAAAGCACTAGATATATTCCTGAAACTGTTGAAATAAAGATCAAGACGAAAATATACATTTAAGAACCAACTGCACAATAATAACCTTCTAGGCGAAAGATGGTGCGCCGCCGAAAGATAACGTTTTTCTCCAAAAAAAAGAGAAAGGCTTTAAAATTTCAGAAATATACCTCTTTGAGACGCGATTGTATGGATAGTGGATAGGTAAGGAAAATTATTTCATCCCGATATTGGTTGCGTAGACATGATCTTTTCCATATTTCAATAATGAACCTTTTTGCAGAAGCTGCTCATTCTATTTGCGTTTTCAATGCCTGCACTTGCTTGCATGGGCGGAGGAGGCCCAGGATGCTGTCCTTGTTGCGCTCCTGGACCGCCACCGCTACAGCTATGCATGTGTTGCTGCCCATGCGAAAGTGGCGGCGGTGGTGGTGGCGGTGGCGGGTCGTGTGGAGGCTGCGGAGGTGGCGGTGGTGGCGGTGGCGGGTCGTGTGGAGGCTGCGGAGGTGGTGGTGGTGGCAGTGGCGGCTCCTGTGGAGGCTGCGCATATAGTGTTGGTGGAATGCTTCCAGCGACTGGCGGTGGTGCTGGGTGTGGTGGAGGAAGTGGAGGGTAAGTTCCATCCATTCGTTTTGTCACTATAATAAAAGTTAATCCTATCTACTGGATCTTATCCACTGGAACTTATTTCAAGTTAGTAGCCAACGGTCCGTTCCAGCACAAATGTCTTAAGATTGTGGTGATTAACATGAATGATTCTTATGTCACCAAGTCCTAATCACGCTCAAAGGCTGAAGGTTTTACCCTCAATCGGCAAGAAAAATAGAATACGTAGTACTGTTAATTTTTGCCCCCTTCCACATAAGTAAAAAAAAGCTTTGAAATCAGTGGGATTGAAGCGCGATTCTGCAAAGGTTGTTCTGAGGTGAAAGCAACTGCTGAGGAGCATACACACCTCCCATTATGAATGTTTGAGCATTTCGTGTATACCCACCTAAACGTTGTAGAACGTTTATTGTTTCGGTCCAGTGCATGTTCTGTTACGATATAGAACCAATAATAACAAAATCATACCATTTTATCAATGAACAATTGTAAAAATGAAGAGTTTTGTTATGTTCTCAATTACTCTCGAATTCTTCATATGATTATGAGATGGTTTAGTCCTGCTGGGCAGTACCAAGAAGATCTCGTTGCACGATTTGATTAATGCAAAAATTCCATGCAAGGCTACCTTAAATTTTTTCGATCGTTCGCAGGATGAATGAAGGAATGAAATATTGCTCATATCGGCATAATAGTAAGTGCAACGTTGTTGCAGGATTGGAGGTCCAGGTATCGGAGGTGGTTATCCATCAAGCGGAATTCATGGTCCACCCATTGGAGGCTACCCTTCATTTGGTATGGCAGGGCCAAGCCTCGGGGGTGGGTATCCCTCAGCTGGTGTTGCGGGTCCAGGTGTTGGGGGTGGATATCCTTCGATCGGTATGTCGGGGCCAGGTATCGGAGGTAGCTATCCTTCGTCCGGCGTTGCGGGTCCATCTGGTGGAGGTGGATATTCCTCGAGCGGCATGGCAGGGCCAGGTATCGGAGGTGGGTATCCTTCATCCGGTGTTGCGGGTCCACCTGGTGGAGGTGGATATTCCTCGAGCGGCATAGCAGGACCAGGAGCTGGAGGCCCTTATCCTTCAGCTGCTGTTGCGGGTCCAGCTGTTGGCAGCGGATACTCTGGTGGTATCAATTCAGCTGGTGGCCCATCATATTCTGGATAAATGCATACTGTATTCACGCAATCATAAAATTATTATAGGACTGTCTGTATATAAATGCGCTGATGTGTCTAAAATAAAACATGCGCTGTATTTGTTGTTGAGTTCTGCTCCATTGTGACATCTTAGAAGACTGGGATCGCTTGTAAATTCCGGTCGAATTGGATCGAACTTCAAAGTGAAGTGGCATTTCGTACAGTGTTTTGAAAAGCATGTAGTTCTCGCCAAAAAATGGGAATGCAAAGATGCTAATATGTTGATTAATAGCGAATCTACCTCAATATCACGCATTATGTAATTTGTGAAATTCAATGGATGAGGACACGGAAGAAAAAGCTGTTTCGCAAATGTGTTGAGTAGAAATATGCATTCATCGAAATCATCATATAAGGTTTCTTTCATCGCAAGATTCAATTCTATAAAACCCCTTGTATCGAGATCGGTAGACGAGAAAAATGGAACAGAAGAGACGAGATAAACGATGCGAACAATGCAAAATTTTAAAAAAAAAAACAATCTTCAATGAATGATGCCAGTATAATAAATTTTCAGTATTTCTAAAGCATAGACGGGCGAACGATTGCGCCTCCAATTGCAGAACTATATGATGGCGGATAATTAGATTAATTAATTTTGACATTGCAATAGTCGTTCGTCGATTGACGGAATTCAATCGACATTTGAAAAAAAAAAATCCGCAAAGTTCGAATCGCTAGTGAAAAAAAAAAGATCCAAAGAGATGAAATATTAAATACGAAGAAAAATCCAACATCAACAACGTCAAATCCATTCGAAATGTGGCAGTGACCTCATTTTTGTTGAGGAAAGCGTGAAAATGAGCGACAAGTGTATGTGGCGACGTGCGAGATTTTAAAAAAAAAAGAAGAAGAAGAACGAAACGAATACATTCTACATGAAACAAATGCGCTCCAACTGATATTTTCTCCATAATAGTGACTTTTGCTTCGAAGGAAACGCTAGAAATGTGGATTTGTTGCAACGTCTCAAGATGCATATTTGTTGTTTAACTCACAGATGGCTACTTTAGGAGTGAAGCTTTCAGCGAATTGGAATCAAGTCCCATTGAGACAAATAATTATCTCGATCACATCTCAGCAGTACATCGTCGAAGGGCTGGATAGTTATTAGCAGCAAAATTACTCTTCAATTGCCACTGCTGAGCATAAAACTTCCGAATTATAAGTAATTCTATATGCTACTCAATGAAATCCAACTTACTATACTCATCTTAGAAACACATGAAGAAGCGCATCGAAGGAGTTGGCATGAAAGAATAAAACATACGGAAGAATGCCTCACACTAAAAGCGATACCGTTGCTCGTAGAATTCTCTTATGATTCATTTTTCGATAATCTCACCGAAATACGATACGCAGAAGTTTTTTTTAGCACCCTTAGTTGCCCAACTGTCCATAATACTTTTCGAAACCGACGTTAGTGTACATAATAATCCGCAAATTTAGTCAGCCTAACCTCAGTGGTCCTCGAGTTCAAATCAGCGCATAGATAGCTGGGCATATATATATATATATATATATATATATATATATATATATATATATATATATATATATATATATATATATATATATATATATATATATATATATATATATATATATATATATATATATATATATATAATATTTTATGTTTACATTTATTTATATCTATATCAGTATTTATATTTACATTCGTATTCATATTTATACTACTTATATTCATATTTATTTATATTTATATTTATGGTTATACTTATATCTACTTAAACTAATACTCATATTTTACATGCCACATGGAGGCAACACTGTCGGGATAGCTTCGTAAATGCGGTTCTTCAGAAAACTTCGAACGCTAATATTTGTTTTCAACATCGTTGTCCAAGGAAAGAGGCGGATAATTTTAGAATCAAATAAAGATATGCAAACAAATCAATGGGCATGAAAGGTGGAATGACGTGGAAAAAGTTCAATGTGTTGTTTGAGGTTTCATTGCTGCGTTGTCGTCAAAAAGATTTCAACATTCTTTCTTTGAAGTAGATAATGAGCACGTTGAGTGTCGCTCATTTCAAATCATATCCGGCAATGAAGATGCATTCGAGAGTGAATTCAATGGAAAAGTGAAAGCGATATGGCGCAAAAGGCAACGATCCGCAAATATCGCGAAGGTCATTCAAAAAAAAAGAAGGATAAAATCCGCTCTGTCAAAGTGAAGAAGAAAAATTTTCGGGTCAACGTTTTAACGTCAGCTATACGAGAAATTCTTCAACATCACTACCAGTTTGAATATAAAGACGTTTCGTTAATTTTTCAGCATTTCAGCATCATATCGCAACGACTTCATAAATGGTGAGCCCTACTTCGTGCTCTAGTCGTTTTCTACCGTTCCTTGATCGCATATTTGAGTTATCTCAATCTATATATACATTTTGATTTATCTTCTAACGAATTTGCCTGCTATATACTTTGAATTGTGCATCAACGAAATATGCCGAGCGCTTGAATATGCCTCATTGTTTACAAGTTTTTACTTAAATATTTGCTTAAACGGCTGCAAGTTTATTCAACATTATCACTCGTTTATTCATAAGCTATCATTCAATCGTTTATCAAATTGTTCGCATTTTAAACGCTAGTTATTAATAGCAAAGAAATTATTTCTTCTATGTAATCGTTTAGATTTTACAGTAGAATGTGCGACACGAATTACATCATGAGAGCTATGCAACATTACCTTCAGCATTAGGCGATAATTGTAGGAAAATTTCTTGAATTGTAGTAAAATCTAGTGAAATTTATGTAGTAAAATAGTCAGCAATATTTACTACTTCATCCATTTGAAAATGTACACATAATTTCAGAAGTTGCTAATTTTGCTAATGCTAGCTGCACCAACGCTAGCTTGTTTGGGTTGTGGAAGCTGCGGTTTGTTCAGACCTCCGCCTCTTTGTCTTCCTCCATTGCAGCTGCCCAAGTGTTGTCTGTGCGGAGGCTGTGCCCGTGCTCCTCCTAGACCTCCACCGGCACCGCCAGTAGCTGGTGGTTGTGGCGCGCATGCCACACCTTATGCCGGAGCGTAAGTTAATTCTATTATCGCTCATGAAGACGAATATATCTGGTGAAAAATACCGCAATAACACGTCACTGCAATATTCCGGCGTCTAAGCTTGAAAATTCTTATCTTTCGTCTCTGCAAGAAAGCCAACGGAAGCTTATTTCTTTCACATACACCAAGGAAGGCCAAAGTCCCCCTTAAAAAGCGTTTGGAACTAATGGTGTCAACGCTACAACATTAAAAAAAGGTTTTGCGTTCAAAAATCGAGACGACGCCCCCTACGGCAGTTAACAATCAAGGAGTGAAGTGCACATTCACTTCCCGCCCCCAGTTCGCTGACCGTTCTACGACGGTTCTAGAAGATGCATTCTTGTCATTTACGCCTAAAAATCACTTGTGGTCAACCGCCTAACATTATCGTTGCAAAAGAAAGTAAAATTTGCAGATTTC
The DNA here is from genome assembly GCA_013433145.1 of Ascaris suum. NCBI lineage: Eukaryota > Metazoa > Nematoda > Chromadorea > Rhabditida > Ascarididae > Ascaris > Ascaris suum. The sequence goes on from CM024168.1 coordinate 16,748,300, forward strand.
ATCGTTTTACAACATTTTTCTTCCTTACTTTGCATTGTAACTACAGAGGAAGAACGCTCAATAAATGCCCAATAAATCACACATGCCTTGACAAAGTTCGCAGATCGCAATAGCTACATTGCTTTCAACAGGAGGTTACTTGCTTTTCCGGGAGTTATATACCTTTAGGCCTTATGCTGGTGGTGCTGGAGCGCCCATGCGAGCCGTTCTTGTGCCTGTGGGAGCCGGTGGCTACGGTGGAGCGCTGCCATCATCGGCAATCTATGCCGGCGGAAGCGGATACGTACGTGGAGCTCCGGTAGCTGTTATCCCAGCTGGCGGGTCGTACGTTGCACCTGGGGTGTCATATGTCGCACCTGCTTATGCTGGTTGAAGGCCACCAGTTTCACCTGCCGAGGCCAATCTTTGACGCCGTAATCGTTCTCTGAAATGTTGCTGTAAAGCGCTTAGGGCATACTGCTTTAAGTAATACTAGTATACCCTATTATCACATACTTTCCTGATAGCTAACATATTTTTATGTCACGCTTTTCAAGAACATGGTGCATGCGATGTTAGCATCATGTTGTCAGTCACCTACACTTTCGTTCTCGTCCTGTTTGTGTTATAGAAACTACGCATTCTTTCACCATTGTGAGCCTCTTCTTATCTCATTAAGTGTTGCTCATCGATTGCTTAGTCTCCAGTGAAAGCTTGAGTTCTGTGAGAAGTGCCATGAATAATGTTCAGCCACCTTAATCATTACCATATTCCAACACAGCCGAAAGACTTTTCTATAAGATATATCGGAGCTCAGAATGGAATTGAATGAAAATATGGTGGTATATCTTTCTCTATAAGCAGTAGCGCCGCTTTTACCAGAGGAATATGTTATCTTGCAAATCACTTCTTCTCTCTGAAACATCCTAAACTCCACAAAGCAGACAATTCCAGGAGTATATTGCATAAAACAGCCATTTATTATATTGGACACTTGTTACGAGCAAGGCTACTGTTTCACATTCAATTTCTACTACCCACTAATTTCAAAAGGGCCCACATAATCACGGAAATTTTCGCTGAACAGGTAAGGCGGGATTACGCTCTTTTATTTAACAATCAACGCAGGCGCTTCCGTCGAAACAAATTACATATCTTTGCAATTTTTTCAATAGCGTATTCGTGTTAATTTTACATCTTTTTTTTGTATTTTATATTCTTCATGGTGCAATATTTTTGCTTTATTTATTACCCTAATAAAATTCGTTTGCTGCAGGTTTGTGTTGCTTTGAGATTGCAGGAAAATTTGAAGAAAAGTAACCATGACATTGGCTTGCTAAGTCGTTCATCCATTAGTGGGTGAAATAAAATGTTTCAACAGGCAATCGAAAACCTCTCAACTAGCATTCGAGCATGCTGCAGTGTTATTGGTATGCTTCTGGGTTGGAAATGTGTCTATAAAGGAGGACCTTTTCTTCTCGATCTTTGAAGCGATCGCTGCTCGAAATTATCGAATGCAGCATCTTCATGGCACTCAACTGGACAGCAATTTCATTGATGGCACTCTCATGCCTCCTATTTCGTTCTCGAAAGTGCGGTCCTCTAAAACATTGTCATGCTTCACCATTTACGATGGCCTACAGACGAAATCTCGGATTAGCAGTGAGCCGAAACTTTCAGACGCGGTTGTCCGTTGTTTTCTTAGATTTACTCACCCTCTTGAAACCATCCTAACTCTCCTTTCTTCGGCATAGCGCCGAGTTATGTTGCTGTCTATAACAAACACAAGTTACACGATCCGTTAAACTATCTCCCTCAGTGAGACGTCTGAAACATAATCCATTTTCTCCTACTCACTTGCAGTTACTTATGAGTAGCAGTAATTATTCCAGCAGGTGTTTTAACAAAGGGTAAAACTTTGTTTTTTCTTTTTCGCCACTCGATCTACCTTCTTCTTTCGCCTGTTGCTTACCATCGATTAAGATAGTGACGTTTCTCTCCAGAAGTACACAGAAAGTGTCTTTACTCGCGAATATCCTTCATCTGTGTTCGTCATGTTGCTGATCACAAGCATTACTGTTTTCTTTTGAAAGAGCAGTCGACATGTTAACGGAGCTCACTGACATTCCACAACTGGTCCTCACTTTTTTATTGCTTTGAATAAACTCTACTTTGGTAACTTTTTCTTTATCGTCAGCTCGATTATTATCATCATCACTTTCGATAGAAACGATTTTTTCAGCCAAGCGACCATCAGTTTCTGGCACATTTAACACCGATATCTTCTTCAGGTACTCTATCAGTCCGCCTTTTGTCAGCGCCATCGCCTGCCTATAAACTTCTGACACTGTGAGCGCCTAACCCCGGCATGCGGCATCACTTTTTTAAAGTGAACAGAATGAGTTACAAGCTCGGATGTTTTCATTCATTACGTCTAACTGCCTCGGAATTCTTTCGACCTCGTCTAGAACGACCCTCGGTTCTTGAAATCCCCGGAGACAATCTTTTCAACTCATCATGAATTCCATCAGGTGGTCATTTCCATAACGCCTCTCCATGACAACGGTAACTACCCCGTAGTTGAAGACAATGATTTCATATGCTGCTACTGTTGCACTTGGCACGTCCTTCAGACTGCTGGACAAACAACTCCCGTTCACTGAATTTGGGTATTTGCTGCTGACGTACTGCCGCCTCCGAGGAAGACCACAATTAAATCACTACCATTTACGTATGTCGTCAGAGTTTCCGGACTTAGCTTTAATTGGCAAATTAGTTAGCTGAGTACAACCCGGTGATCCAGCCTCAGTTTTGCCCTGTAATCCAAAAACAGTCCCACAGGTTTCCCTTTATAACTACCTGCAAGCCTAGAAGCTTCATCATGTTCATTCATGATTTTGTTGTACATCGTTTGAATTGCCTGCCATTTGTTGGTAGAGCCAACCTTCCTGCTTTGCTTCATCCAGAATAAATTGACCTTCAAAATGATCAGGAGATCACAATGAAAAAGGAAGTTTCAGAGAACCGCTTGGATGATGTGGCGATAGCAAGATTCTTTAAATCTCTTAGGAACATCACTGCCAGGTATGCATGGATTAGGAAAATGGCTGCCAAGTATTCTTCCCAATTTTGGTCACTAACAGTGTTTTTGAATTCGTATTTTCCTTAAATACCGATGTTTTCGGATTTGCTGCCAGAACGCGCTGGTGTATTACTGGAAAGTGCCCGAGAGGTTCAGTAATGAACAATTAGGATGCTGATCAGTGAAAAAAATGGCCCGACTTTGCAAGAGTCCGGCCACCTGTACTACTTTGCTTCAGAAAAGCTTCACCTAACTCTTCGTTGACCTGTCTCCAGACTGTCAGTTACGGCTCGTCATACTTCTTTCAATACGCTAATCATCTGACTGTTCAAAACTGAGCAATTAATACTCAACTTACTTTCCAACAAAAACAGTGAGCGACCACTTAGGATGTAACTGAACAGACGAGTACCGTAACTCAATAAAACGACATCTGATGGGGCTAAGTGAAGCTGAGATTATGGAATTCCACTAATACAGCTAACAGGACATTGCTGTTAAATGATAATAAGACTGTTTAACATCAACATTTGTGAAAAGCAAAGGCGATGAATAAATGAATAAGAAAAATGCATGTCGAAAAGAGCAAAGGATGAGAAATGAGATACGCAAAGCTGCATCAGAGCGTGCACTCGAACTGCAACCAATGACTGAATGAGAGATGTGGCTACCGAGTCGTGTAGCACATGGTCGCAGTGTCATTCGTTGCTGCCTCGAAATAAATTTTCAATTTGCGTCTATAGCATCCCAACAACTTATTAACGTTCCTCGCGTCACCCGACTGTGCAATGAGCAGAAGCTTTTGAATGCAAAAAAAAAGAAAAGAAATCAAGACAGAGTCAGAGATGGAAAGATTTATATTTCTTGAAGACATTCAACGGCATGTGACAGAAAATGCGGATATTCTTGATACGCGGCCGAATTAATAGCTCTTTCCCAAAAATAATGCAAAATATGCAAGAGGTTGGCATATATCATTCGACTGATCGACGAATTCACTTTCGTTAAGCTCCGCTGCCCTGCCAGGATCAGCGCTGATGAAAGTTTTGCGACATACGCCAACGTTATATGATCTCTCAGAAGTATTATTGTAGGTTTCAAAATTTTCCCTAAATTTCCCTGCTTAGCTGCTAAGCGAAACATGAAGTAATCGAGAAATTAGGATTTTTGATTGTTCATCAGTTCATTACTGTGGACAGAATTTTCGATTCAACAACCAACCTTTTTGTTGGCATCCGAGTAACAAAAAAAGCCCATGGAAGCATTTTCTTATGAGCCAACGCCTATTGTTTCTCCCACTACATTCATTAAACCGAATGCCGTATGTTGGGCACTCCGAATTCTCAACATGTGAGAGTGGATTATCCTCGATTGATTAATGCAACATTGGCCTAGAGAGTATAACTTACCCTCCTCATAATCGTCTGTGTCTATGCATCTTTCCGCGCAACCTTTCGTCGCCCACCATTTCGCGACAGGGCCTGGTGGAAAGAGCAGTCCTTCTATTTGCACAATATGGGTATGAACTTCATTTGCAACCAGCTAAGCAAGTAAATGCAAATGCCACGAGGAATGCTTGGGTCTACAGCAGTTTCCATAGTAAAAATACTGGTTATTCCATATAACAAAAATAGATTTATAGACCAAGGTGGAAAAAAAAATCGAGTAGACGAACTAGCATGTAGCACCTCTTGAACAGATTGTATTATTGGACTTTATCTTCATATACAGTAAAATACTTGCATATCCCCACATATTTCCTCAGAAATTCAATAACATCTATGCGTAATTTCGTGAATATATAAATATTCGAATTTCTCAGTGACTTGTTCACCTTGATAAAAAGCTGAAATTAATGCTCCATCATATTAGTTATGTAACCCACTTGTAATAGTCATTTTAAAAGTAATGAAGCTGTTAAAAGTATTCCATGATTTACTGCACCGCTGAAGTGCGTTCTACAGATGGGAAAAACTGGGAAATCGATTATGTGTTCCACGCTGCCTTTGGAGTTTTTCACATCTATCTGCAATGAATTTGTGGCATTGGTAAAAGAATTGAATTGTTATGGAATGATCGATTATAACAATCTAACATTTCGTGAAGAAGTTTGATACTTTTGAAGAGGATTCACTTATTAATTTGTTGGCTCAGCATCATTTCATTAATGAAAAAATGAAGATTCAGCGCATTTGATCTGAATTTATGGAATATGGAAGCTAAGGCGATAGGCGTTTGAAATTTTGTATGTGATTTGCGAAAATCTCTTTGAGAAATCTCGTTCCAAAGCGAATTTCAAAAGGTTGTGATTATCCATGCAATTAGATATAAGGCTATTATTAAAACTCATAGCAAGGGCAAATAGAAACATGGGCCAAAGATAGGCATACAGAATGATGTAAAAGGATCGGCTGTAATAGAATAAAAAAATAGCTAAAGATTGAATTATAAAATTGAATGGGATTGCTCATTGCATCACTCAGCGATGGTTTCTATATGTGCTGATCCAACGACTGGAAAACATGCGCTAAAGCGCATTATTCGTTAAGACACAATCTTCACTGAATCACTTCATCGGTTAAAACGACACGCTAAACATAACAACTAATTTATTTCATTCATTTTTCTTCATTTTACACACTCTAGGTGCCTTATTCTTCCACTTCCCTTCTTATTATGAATTCAAAACCACCCGATGGTTGCCTATTAGTCTATTAGTCACTTCTATTTCGGGGATTTGCATCGACGAAGGAGGAGAAATTTCTAGAAATTTCGGTACGTGATGTGACCGCCGCAAAGTTGGTAGTCTGCGGGTACTTACTTGCAATGGGCATACGCAAGTCAAGTAACAAGCGAGAGATTCAAGAGAAAAAGGACAATCGAAATAGGAGTATCCTCGTATTAGAAGATCACGAAAATTTCTTTGCACATCGAAATTTTTGTCGCTTTGAAGGTAGCCGGAAAGTGGAAACACCACAGAGAGAGGCAAATCGCAAGCGACCGTTGATAATAATATCGTTTTATTAGCGTTCCATAGAACATAAACCCAAAGCGGATGAAACATTTGAGAATTGATGGGAACATGTCAAAACGGTGGCGAAATTATTATTTTGCATGAACATCACCTTGTACAAGTAACTAACAATACAACTGAAATCGTCATCGTTCGACCTAGAAAGTTCAACTGAATATTCTAGTATTTGAATCGTTATGGTGCAGAAGGTTATGCAACACCGTAGAACGATAAAGTTTTTGCAATATGTTTTCAATAATACGTCAAAATATGCATACGTTTTATGATATTAAACACGAAAAATTTTTCTCTGTATAGCATAGGAAACAGTTTTGTATTTTATATACCTGAGAGAACTCGCTATAAGCTTAGTGAACGTTAGTATATAAATTCCTCAAACACATTGCTGCTAGTGTTGCATACGTTGAGCGTGTCAAAGCACAGCTACTACTACTACAAAAATTCTACGAAGTTAAAAGTTAAGTGATATTTTTCGCAGTTATTCTCTAAATGAGTGAAATTCACATATAAATGACTGCTAGTAAAATTTTTATATTCGTCCTCTCAGCTTATGCATTGCAGTTAAACCTCTTTACTGAAAAAGCCCACAAAAACAGCTGCCTGGAAGAGCAGTGGATTTGTTGTTTCGCATTCTATATCTTCATAAAACTGCAATGAAGAAATCCATCCCCTCTTATCTGCAGAAATTAATAGATCACAATTGTTTTTTCTCCATTTATTTCTGTTCAATGCACGCGAATTTCCCTTATCTTTTTACGCCGAGTTTTGTCCATTCGAATGAAAATTCCTGAATTAAAAGCAAAAAATTTTTCCAGCTATTTGATTGCTTTCAAATATCATGTGAATGATTCACGTTTGCGCGTTGCCGTATCATATCTTCCGCATACATATTTCATAATCAGGCATAGGCATAATTTCATGTCGTAGTCAAAAGAACCATTTAGGCATCTGCAATTATGGCTTAAAATTAGTTGTTTGCAGCAAATTTAATTGCTGATCCGACTAAATATGCAAGCACTCCGCATTTTCATTTGGCACCCTCGGCAGAATAAAAATTCGTTTCTGCAGTGTTCGTTTTCTCAGGAAATTGCGACTTTAGGGGCGTTTACCAATTTGCGTATTTGAAGGGCGGAGATGAACTGATTTAAAAAAATTTGAACATTTCAGTCACCTCGCGATATATGAGCATAAGCATCGAACATCTCGCTCCCCTAGAAAATAGAGAGAAACCTTGTTTAGCAAACTAACATATATTCGCACCTTTAAAGATCGAAGAAGATTTCGGTTTGTTATCATCCGAATAATTCTCGTTTCATTTATTGGAATGTTGAAATGTGATTGTTCTGCAAAACCGCTCTGTGTATCTGTGTTGGTCGGAGCTCTGGTTTTTACAACTGCGTCAAATCGTTGCTGCACACATTTACAGGACACCGATTTTCGGTGCCACGATCGAGAACGACAGGCGATGAGAATTTTTCAAATTTTTGGACATCCGTGTAAAGATGGTTATATATATATATATATATATATATATATATATATATATATATATATATATATATATATATATATATATATATATATATATATATATATATATATATATATATATATATATATATATATATATATATATATATATATATATATATATATATATATATATATATATATATATATATATATATATATATATATATATATATCGAAAGATTCGGTGATCAAGAGAAGAAGCCAAGGAGTATTCATTTTGTTACACATTACATATTCCGTAGCCTAAATGGCTTCACCAGTCATACACCAGTCACGTTGCATTTTGAATCATCCGCATTATGGGCAATAATTTGCGAAAGCATTTCATGTAGTTGGGCGTCAGTCGTTCTCTCCGCATATTTTATGGAATTTTGGCGCAAATCCTCGCTGCAGTCACATCTTCCTCAGCTCGAATTGCCATTTTCTGGAGGCATTTTGCTATGTAGAACTCATATTGCTAATCTATGCTATTAATTTCTCAGCAAAGAGAATTATTTAATTATCCTTGTGGATATTACTTGATGAGGGTGAATGAATTTGAAGGTTTAGGCTTCGAAAATTCTCCAATCGACGATCTCACCTTGAGCAATCGATGTTCTGAACTAGAGTACTTGATGACATCAAATTTAATATATCGTGACGTTACCTTGAACGCATGGTGATATGGATTCAGTGCTTCGTGATCTGTAATTGTATCCTTTGGTTCGTTAAATTGAGTGCGCTTACGCAATATGAGTTTGATGAGTTTAGCAACAACCTGAACTTGAATACCTGATATTCTCGACCTCCCTGCACCATGACTATAACTCAATGCTTCATTATCTGAGCTGAAGCACTTGATGATCTCGGCTGAGCTACTTAATGAACTAAGCTTCAGCACTGATGCTTGATGATTTCAGCTTCCATGCTTGTTGATGTCAACTTGGGCACTTGGCGATCTCGGCCTGAATACTGAGGATCTCAATTTAAATCAATGGTAATCGCAAGTTGCGCACCTAATGATGCCAACTTGAGCACTGAATTGCCTCGTATTTCTTGGTCAAGACTTGAAGGCGTGATAGCATCAACACTTGAGTACTTGACAATTTCAACTCGATTAATTGATAATCTAGTCTCAAGAATTCCACAGTTTTAACTCGAATGCTTCACAATCTCCAGCTCATGCTCCTTCGATTTTGTGGATTTGAGCACTACGTTTTTAGTCGATTTACGCGAGCAGCGGAAGCGGTAATACAAAAGCATGCTCTGTGGAGTTTTCTAAGAGGTGTATAGGTATGTGTCTAGGAACATTCTTCTATAGCAAAATTTGGCGAGCTTCATCCTATATCAGACAGCATGACTGTCTCCAAAAACTGTGAGAGTTGCTATGGTGAAGAGCATGAAAACATGTGGTAAACTTGGTTAGTATTACTATGTATATTGCTGTAGTTTTGGCTGTATTAATAGAAACCCTTGAGAGATGCTTCTGTTTTCAAGGATGCAAAAATTTTGAGAGGAAATTGAACAACGCGGTATGGTTTCTGAACGACGAATGATTCTGACGTAGTTTGTCGCAATCGTTGTGCGATGAACGTTTGCCATAAACTGGATCCGACGGTGATGGGGATATGCGGTGGACTGGTCACTTGGCAACGTTGAAACCGGATCCGGACGATGAAGTTCGTAGCGCATCTATGCATCACGCAATGAATTATAAACGAAGAATAGGATGAGAGTATGCAAAAACATCTTCGAAGAGCTATTCATTTTAGAAGCGTAAAAGTCAATGTTTTAATTTAGTGTATTATTTAGTTTAAAATCATGAAATTTTTCTCATAATAGTTTAAATCAAACGAGCAAATAAAAGTCTTTTATATGAAAAAAAATTCGCAACAAATCAAAATAACTAAGAGTTTATTATTTAATAAAAAATTATTTAAACCAATGGACGCTTGTATTTTCACAACATGAAAAATAAAATTATCCTTATTTATAAGATCAATTTTTTTTCGTACTTGAAAAGGATGACTTCATAATCAATGACCGCATAAACAAGGCCAAGGATCTAAAAACATTGCGGTGAGGAATCAGATTGTAAATACCGATAGCATGACTTCATAGTTCTGGGCAGAGTAATGAGAAATCATCGCTGCTTGAAGGGTCCAAAAAATTGTATTTAATATTTAATTCCGTTATCGCAAATACGCTGTAAATATTAGCTAGAGGAAGAAGAGATGTCAACGCAATGAATTTTTTTTGTTTCTGTCAAGTACAACGCAATTTTTGTGGATGTTTTTATGGATTTTTATTACAGCAGCGTTTCTTCGCTAAGCTCTAAATTTGCTGTAGACCTTAATGTTTCAGCGGAAAATATAGTATAAGTTTTTCACGCCTGAATAATACTGTCGAGAAAGGAATGAAATATAGATGAATGCAAAAATAAAAGAGTGATAAATTAAAATGATGCTCTAGAATAGCATTTTTGGCCCTATACCATGACTATTCACTATGATCACTCCATAGAAGTGTTCGTAGCATTTGTCTTTTTCCTTTCGACTAATTTTGCTAGTAGTTACCTAAAGAAACCATTAGCATAGTACCATCGAATTAAATAATATTACACTGCAACAGCTTTAACAACGTTCATTGCTATTGTGCCATATACCACGCAAAGAGTTGGTTACATCTTTCTGCAACATTTTCGACAAATTTCATATAAGTCGTTGCATCAATACACAAAAACATTAAATCTATTCATATCATGGTATTCCTATGAAATTATAGCATTCTAAATGTGGCTAGTGATGTTGATTCGTCAATGGAAAATTTTCCGATTGAAATTTTAGAGGACAAAATTCATTGGCATTTGTGACATTAAAGAAAATGCATACGATAGTGCTAAAAATCCTGCAAAAAGAACATTTATTTTGATGTCATCTACGCAAAAAGATTTCTGCTATTTATCATTTCTTTCATTTATCTGTTGTTCTTGTACCTTTCCATACTAGTCGCAAGCGAAATGAAACAATCGCTCTAAATAAGTCGCTCGTATGTCGAAAGCCTAAAAAATTTGCTTATCATTGAATTTCATCTGAATATATTAGCATTTCAAAGCGAATAGCATAACGATCGTTGAGATTTGACAAGTTCACAATGAATTTGCATCTTCATGCGCACAATACAAGGCGACGGTTGAGATATTGTTGGTGGTATAGGACAGGATCGTTTCATATGAACAATCGCCTGCAGCAATGCGATCATCACTACAACGCATAAAAGTGTCGATTGTGATGCGATTAGTTAAGACAGCGCAAAAGCGTTCAGCTTGCCTATACCGTACTGGATTTGAAGTCCTGTTTAGCGCGATCTTTTTAGCGTCCGGGTAGTAAAACGTATATATACGGTTTCTTTTAACAAGCCTTCTCAGACAGCTCACAGTCCTCACTGAATTGAGTCCACATACAATTCTCTCCACTGAACTATGTTAGCGGTACGGTATTCTTTGATTTTTCATTGATCACATTTGAAAGGTAACATTCACCTCAATGGTTTAAGGCAGGACGTCACTTGAAAACAAAACTTGAGAGAAAAATTAGTTAAGTGGAGGATTCGAAATTTTAGCCGAATTGGTACTCAATAAGATTTGTGTGATTGAACTGAACTTTGAATATCTCTAGAGATTAGAATTAATTACTTTCGGATTTTTTTGACTGGCTAGATGATGATAGTATTTTAGCATTTTTACTTTGAACCTAGAAAGAAGTTATTACCTGCTTTGGCTCCTCCAGTTATGAAGTAATCTCTATAGGGGACTAAAACGCAGAAATTGGTAGTTTAGATGGGGCCAATGGCGAGCTGCACTTGGCGTTGATGGTAACAGCGAAATGCCATTCACTGTGAGAATAATTCTTGTGGATGTGATGGGGAAAATTGTAAAAAACTTCTATTTTTTATTCACTTCATTGTACCCTTTCAGCAAAATGTTAGATTGTTTGCAAGGAGATTTAAGCACTAGAAAGAGATCTACTTTCGCCTTATCTCGCTACAACTACTGGCGAAATTTCCCACTAAATTTCGTAGTTTTTTCTACCAATGTTATCAATTCTCGTTTAACCAAGATATTTCACCGATTTACCTAATTAGAAAGAAATGACAAAAATTTATTGTGGTTATGCTTGTGAAGCTGGCACCGCAGTTTATCGTATCTCAAATTGCAGAAAGTTTCCTTATTGCTGATGTTGGCAAGCACTAGTCTAGCTTGTCTCGGAGGTGGTGGTGGTGGCGGCTGTTGCTGCGGCGGTGGTGGAGGATCCTGTGGTGGAGGCTCCTCATGCGGCTCACCGTGTGGTGGCGGTGGCGGTGGCAGAGGGTATGCTATTGTATTGACGAATAGATAATTGAAATGAAAATTGAGGTGTAATATCCTGAATTTAATAGAAGATTTGCTAAAAACTGTCGAAAAGTTTAAAAAAATTTGTTGCGAAGTTGCAATTCGTTTGCTTTCGGAACGACAATTTGAAAAGCTACTAAAAACAATACTCTATTCTTATTGCAAATATAAATCGAGAAAAACGAAAAGTACGTAAATGGCTTCTTTCATGAAAAACGAAATTCCATTCCGAGGAAAAACGTTTTATTGTAGTGAATTTGGTCCACTTGTCGATGAGATGTATGACAATGCTATGAGGAGGATGACTGTAACCAAAAAAGGTTAAGCGGGAAATTAGACACTGAATGTAAATATTTAATAACTACAATAAACTGATATTTGAATACTGAAATGTACTGATCCGTTCCACTATATTTTTTTCAAAGCGGAGAGCAGCATCTGTTCCAAAGCCATGGCACTCATGCCGTTTTTCGTTTGTGCCTTATGTGAAAGGAATAACTCCATTTATGCATTTTCTTTGCTACTATATTCAACTTCAGAAGGAAATGAGAACTTCCTTTGTGGATCTTGTTGGACAACCTTGACAGAAATTTCAAATGAAACGTCTCATTGATCACTATTTGTTAAAAGCAGATTAGATTTCAAACACAAAATAACGTATTGATTCGCTTGAAAAAAGGCTGATGGCTTCTAGTGTTGTTTTTTTCTCGCCAACCGAGAGAGCGGGGTCTAACTGGAGATGTGCGCGCTTTTATCTTTGGCAAGCGGTGGTACTTGATGCACGACAACATGATGTTTACGAATAAAGCCCTTATGAAATAATATTTATTTATTGGTTTGCTACTTTTAAGATACGCACTACCCAGTGGAGGCGGTGGTTATGCTGCTCCAGCTGCCGGAGGTTATGCAGCACCCGCAGTTGGTGTTGCTGGACCAGTAGGTGGTGGATCCTATGCTGCTGCACCATCGTACGTTGGTTAACTACCCACAAATTTCAACTATCTATAAGGGTTGTGACAAACTATGCGTCTCATGAATTCATCCTATAAGATGTTATAATATGGTATTTGTTGTAAATTGTGATCTCGTTGCTTCGTAACGTAAGATTAATAAACTGCTCGTACGAACTTTGTTCACTATATTCGACATACATTTTTTTTAAATGTCGGATCCATTATCCACCGCATTTGAAAAAAAAGAAGAAATAAGCGTAGTTTGAAAAACACGATTTTCAGGAAAATAAAATGCATAATTTAGTGAAACGTGTAGAAAAAAAAAACAGTAAATATATTTGCTCTTCTCAATTTCTAATGAAAAAAAATTGCCAAGTTTCTTACATTGAGCAAAATTATCGATGGGAATAATTACTATCTTTATTTGCTGCAAGTGCGACTAGGCAGCACATCTGATCTGATATTGTGACACTCATCAGCTTTGTTGTGTATTCATAGAGAGTAATTTATGCATTTTGCATCAGCGCAAAAATGCAGAAAATTAGGTGCAACATGACGGATAAAGAAGTCAGGTATAAAATCAAGCAATTTATGAATTCACATATTGGAAATGAGATAGTGACGAAATTCAGTACGTATTAATGAATAGAAGTTTCGATGAATGCTTCACAAAGTTTGTCATATTTTCGAGAATGGACGATTGTTAAGGTGAAACGTGGGCACCTTCTGTAAGGTTAAATTGCGATGCAATGTAATCGCTATCAATGCACTATTGATTCGCGAGAAGTTCTTTGAAAAACCTATCAAGCACTACAAAAGTTTTGCAAGAAAATCTTGCAATAACTTTCTGCTCAAAAAAAAAATTCCGCTTTGAAGTTTTTTAGACTAGCGATTAACGCCGACAGATATATTCACCGAACTATAAGCAATAACTGACCAATAGTAAGGAAATTTTCTAGTAAGTGTATTCATTTAAATCTGTCTATTCTATTCTATCTCTAACGACTCCTACTGAAGTTGATCGTTTTGCAGAACAATTTTTTTTTGCAAAGTTTCCAAGGGAAAATAAAATAGATAGTATGAAAGTATTTAATTAATCAGTTAAGATGAGCTCAAGAGTATCTAATTCGGTGAAGTTTAAATTTTTTCCATTATGAGAAGTTTGAATCAGCATTTGAAAGAACACTTGTGCTAATTCTTCATGAATGATGCTTGCAGAGCGCTAGGTGCCGATATTGCATATGCGGGTGTTGAGCAGCACATTGCACCATTCCTTTCGATCACTCCACTGAAGTATACATAAGCTTACTTTACAAGAACTTATGCCACACCTATGACATTAAGACCAACTTAAGGTCTCAATTAATTACACGCTTGAAATAAGCTGTTGTACTCATCCGAAGTGATGAAGACGAAAATGCATCAGTTTTTCAAAATATTCCACTTCTGTTTCATAAAATAACAGTATCTATGAAGATATCGGTATTGAGTGAGTTGGCCATTTACGAGTATAAAACCACACTCATGCAAATCGACTGTCATTTGTTGAAGTATAGAAAAGAAGGAAATCGGCCGTCTATAAAAAGTTAATATTTGGATTGGAATTATCGAAAAACCAAAATTAAAAGAAATTTTTATTGTTTTATGAATGAACTTCTAGACTATTGACATTAGGCAAATGCATCTGTGAATACGATTTTTTGTGAATACGATTCACCGCATATATGAGTGAAAATTTCTTCGATTATTTAAAATACATGATCAAAAAAAAAAAACAAGGAAATTATTACACATCAACACTGATGTATAGAATGGAGCTCATAAAGGTATCAATGCAATTCGTGGCATTTATTTTACTTCTCCTCTTCTTATTTGGCGCAATTCGTGGCGCATTTTTATGGATATTTTTTTTCCTTCATATCGCTTTCATTTGTTAAGATTCAATATTTCTCCTATCCACTTGATTCTTGCGTTTTTCTCCAAAATTTTACTCCATCTTATTGAATGCCGGCCATTGCCTCTTGTATCAGTGAGTTGCGTAATTTCTGTTACTCTTTTCGCCTCCTCATTCGTTTCAATCGCCGAAATTTCTGCCATCTCATCGAAAATTTCCTGCTGAGATCTTGATCACTCAATTAATTTTTGTTGTCCCTCTGCGTCATTCGCTGACTTTCCTGTCGACGAGCTCGTTACATCACTTGCTTGCAACAATTCATTCACCATAGTCACAAATTCGCGACTGACTACATTGAAGCACAACTTATTAGTAGTCAGGAGTTCAAACGATTCGTTCTGAAAACATACAAAAATCGATAAAAATTTTGATGTTATGTTTACTACAAAGTTGGAATAATTGATGGCTCTAGTTGTCCAGCCGATTGATGCATCAAATCTTTATACCTGAATTATGCTGTAACAAAAACGATTCGAATGTTTTGCATTCGGATCGATGAAAATGAAATCAACGAACCCATTCAAAAATTTACAGGAAAATTTACTATTTTGCGCTTTCCGTCTTGTGGGGATTACATGGTTCAATGCCAGATTCACATGACGTTTTATCGTACAGTTTCGGATGATTACGTTTCTGGGTTCTTATCGCACGTTGAAGTATTCAAAAATTGTTCGCATTACCAGTTGGCTGCTCAGCAGTTATAAATTCGTACCTGGAATCCATTGTTTCCTCGGCAACGTGAATAACAGTTAACCGAAAGGTTATACTTCAAAATTTTTATTGCTTTCCATTACTACACTCTGTAGTAACAATAACGAAAACAATAGCGGTACATTAATGCGAAATTTCACGGTTGTAATAAAACTTTTCAAAATAATAGTAGCAATAATGAAAATAAAAATAATATTAGTAATAATAAAAAATTAGAAAATAATAATAAAAATTAAAAAAAAAATAATAACAATAATAACAATAATAATAATAATAATAAATAATTAATTAATTAATTAATTAACAATAATAACGATCTGCGCTGCATTTATATTCTAGGAGCGAATAAGTTTGCCATCATGGCAGCTATTTACAACAGAGTAGTCTACAGTGTGGGAACGCCCTTCATGTCTTTAATAAGGAGGAATTAAAACGTTCTACAAAGTAACTTTATTGCTGTCTAAATTCCACGAAATATTTTTTCCAAATAAAGTGACCTTCATAAGCTAATATTCTCACCAATAAAGAGGTGATCCACTCGTTCGCCTAAAACACATATCCCTAGTCAAAGGATAGCGTCTGTTCAATTCAAACTGAAAGAAAAAAATTGCTGATGCAATATAGCGCAAAAAATACTATTCGTTCTACTAAAAGAAAAAAAAAACTAAAATAAAACTACGAATGCTGCTGCGTTGCATTTGCACCCATACAAATATCTAACACTGTGAATATCGGGGTTTTTTTTTCCAAAAGCTAAATTTTTTTTCTTTGCTTAATAATTTTCTTTTTCGTTTTTTAATGATATATTTCTGTAAAAAATCATGATTTTTTTTTTCATCGCCTCAAGAGCAATAATCGTTTTTGTTGGGTTGATATTGAAACTTCAGATTGTTTCGACAACTTCACACGTTTTTCGATGAAACAACAAGAGACAACAAAGCGCTAGCGCATTTATCATATACGCGTTTATCATATAATAAAAGTTAAATCGTTACGCACAGGTTACGATTTAACTTTTATTTGAAGCGACGGACCGGTTTTTTTTTGGCACTCTCTTGCAAATGCATCTTAGCGTTTTCATTTGCAAGCGTTTTGGCATTCCATTCTTTTACACACAACATACCGAACATTGTCGGTTGCTCGTATCGAATTTCGCCTTCTACATAGGTGGCATTCGCTTCTAATGGTTCTATGAAAGGAGTTTGGATGAATGAGAAAATCCCTGCGGAATCAAATCTATCTGATGCGTAATAAAGTAACGAGACTTGCAGCAATAAACTGCTATATGATTCCATGTTGGCTGTGGCTGTGAACAGCATATCCAAAAACTGTGAATTGCAGTCTCATATGATGATACAGTACTCTATTTAATAATTTCTTAATTTGAAGAGAAATGAACGCTTCATTTTGCAGTGATAAATGGAAGTGAATGTATTTGAAGGCCTTTTTTGAGAACGTTGTAATAAACGCGCGTAACGTTTTAAAATATTTTCGTATGTTCGATAACTTAGTTCACTTTTGATTGATCCTGACTCTAATTTATGTTTTCAACATCAATGCAATTGGCAATGAATTTTGCCAAACTATATAACGACTTGTGAATGTGCAGTTAAATTAAAGAGCATTTGATACCACCGAATAAGACATTATGTCTGAGAACGAAGCACTGATGGTCCAAAATGACGTTCCTCATTAGAAAATCAACTGCTCATGAAAACTTCTCTAAAATAATACGATAAATGCTTAGAGAGGCTAATAAGAAAGAATATAACGGTGTTTTGCCTTTTTTGCTTGCAGTGCTCGAAGAAAAATAGAAGAGAGAATAAACGAAAGGTCTGAAACCTTCCAGAAAAGCAGTCGACGAATGTGATCTGTTGTACATATAGTGAAAGTTTTCATCATCGAACAAGCACTATGCAAGATCAAAAGCGCTAAAGCTTCACTTCAGGAAGAAAACAGCAATGGTACATATTCCTGAAACAGTTAAATAAACGCTGTCTGATCGAAATCAACGTCTGCTTTTCTTCAAATTCGATGAGACTTAGCTTTTTTGCAAATGAATCATGAAGAAAAATGGAACGTGAAGAAGCATAAGATCGGAATAGCGTTGACGGATGTTTAAAACAACAATGAGAAAGAACTTATAGCGCTGCTAAGGAATCAGATAACTCACTCTATGGAGTACCATATATCGATAATATACCACTGATCAATTGTCGAGCACCATACCTGTAGTACTTTTGAACGCTGATTCAACCACTACTGAAAACTTCCTCAAGACAAGGAAAGAGTGGGCTGCAAACCGCGTAGATTTTAGTCTTTTCGCTGAAGATTGATAGCCTAATATACCCCCTTAAAGCAATCGAATAAGAAGCGATTTACAATTGGCTTATGCAAGGGAAAAGTGATAGTGATTTGCCATGATCTTATGTTGCTAAGAAACTAAGCTTTAACGCTATAATGAGGTGAAGTAAGCATAAACAAATTGTAGGTAGACGGCGCAACATTGTGAACATTGTTCTTTATAATCAATCACAAATTAATGCGAATATATTTTTGTGGCATTGGGAAATTCCATAAACGAATAGATGTGTATTAATAATTACCATGTGTTAACTGGAAAAAAAAAAGTGTTGACACGCTTAATCTTCCTCATTCCACTTTTTTAGAACAAAGATTCGTTTGCAATGATGCAATTCCAAGATTCAGAGAGAAATTTATTTGATTATTTAAGTATCATTTGAAAGCATTCCTGATCATTTTAGTTCTCGATCAAGGTTAATTAGTTTTAGCAAATGTAGTGCAATTTTTTTTTCTGTAATAAGAATAGAAAGAAAATTAATAGAGTATTTTCGACATAACTCTTTCACAATATCATTTAATTTCGATATGGGTCTTCAAAATTTTCTCAATTGATGAATTGTGTTGCTTTCAATATGTTTTTCAATAAGAGAAGAAATAAATATTACAAATATATATCATCGGCGACAAATAATGGTAAGCAATAGAATACGGAAATTAACTTATAGAGAGCAAAATGATGACAAAACCATCTAAAGAATCTCATAAAGTTGCATAATTTTGTGAAAAACATGCTCGAAGAGTGCATTATCTCCTTCGTTGAGCATAAGTTCCAACGATATAGTAGGATGCTTACACGAAAGTTGGAAGATTTTTAATTGTCTAATGAAGCGGAAAAAAAAAGTTGCTAAACAATTGTGATGCATCGATGAATGAACATAGCGATTTCTTTGCTTAGAGTGAAGTAGTAATGCGAGTCTGAAGGAACTATTAACTTAACGAATTTGGATTGAAAAAAACGAACGAATTATTCAATAAGCAACTTTTTCCAAAAGCTAAGCGCATTAAGATGTTGCGATCCTGCCCATTATTCTCTCATTCACTCCGTCTTGGCTACACAAGCATTAGTGTGCATTCCGGTTAACGAATTAAATCATCGTTTTTATTGTATATCACCCATCGAGATTATATCCTACAAATTACAGTTTATTAGTGGCACATATAGTGCTAGTAACTTTCGAACAGCACTAAGTGAAATGCTGCCATAGCCAAAGAAAACATGAAACGGAAAAAGGCATCTTGCTAACAAAAAAAAAAATTATTAACCTCGTGAGCAAATCGTTCTGTAATCAACTCATCTGATTCTTTTCAAACTCAATTTCTTTTTTCTTCCATTAGATTTCTACTTGTTTGTAAATGCTTCTTATAGCATAGTGGATTTTTTGCTGTTATCGACATCGAAGAAAACCTGCGTATATTTCACTGATGTAATTCTATGTGATTCTCATGAATTGTGAGGTAGTTTTTGAAATGGTGGAAAATGTACGAATAGTATGAGAAAATGAGAGATCGTCCATGTCATATGCCCGAACATTTTTTAAAACCCTATTGCCGGACGCTGAATATCATAGACCGTATAGTTTTTGGGGTAAACTTTCACCGATTTCACATCATAGTGTCCAAACATAGAATATCCTCATCGACCACGGAAAAATGTATGCAGTAATGCGCAATACAAATTAGACTTTCTTTCCCATCACGTTAAAAATGCATTCGATTATGGTGCCAAGATGTAGAAGATTATGTATTTCGACATGCGACTAAATTGTTCCATTGTGCACCATCAAATCCAGCCTATACCTTATACTTTTGACTAGTTTTTAAAAGTATAGCCAGTGGGACATCAGGACTTCAGTTTTGGCACAACTTCAGAGGGTAAATATCTCGCATCAGCAGTTCGACTGAACACTTTTGTAACTTCAAGTGACCCCAAACTTCGTACTGAAGTCAAGCGGTCGGAGCCCTAAATCTGTGCAACGGAGTCCTATTTTATAAATTGCTCTATGGAATAGTATTACGAAATTTTATACATCTATCAACTTTAGCGGTTAGTCCCTAATATTCGTATTTTTTTTTTTGTTGATGTTAGTGACATTTGTGTTTTTCAAGGACACAATCACAACCCGATAAAGAATTCTTGCTGTTTTTTTTTTTTTTAAAACATTTTAAAATGTATTCACATTCGTATAGTGCCGCGAGGTGGAACACATCGGAAGAAAGTTTTTTTTTTTTTATTGCCATGAATACTTCTCACTTCTATTCGAACAAACCGGCATCTTAAAATTTCGAGCAACTCGTAGTAAAATATTTACAAATCGTCTCATGAATATTTTGAAATTTTGATATTTGTAGCAAATTTTTTTATTCGTATTTATGAGATTTTCAAAAATTTTTCTCATCGAACTAACTCTTCTTATGATAATTTTCGAATTTAAACGCGTAATTTTAGTGATATTTAGGACAACTTTTAATTGTAATAAATGCAAATCAACATCTTCTATAAATTATATCTTATGGAAATGTGCCAAAAAAAATTATTTCTATTATAGATGAAGATGAATTGATATATACTCAATAAAATTTATATGTTCTTTTAAAGTAATCAAAATGAGATTAAAAAAATCTTTGCAATTAAAGACAGGTGCTTCACTAGAAATTGGGATAAACCAACGTTAAATTCAAGCTCATTTTCTTGTTACCTCATTAGAAATGAATAGAAGAAGATAAGCGTAGACGAGCAAAAAAAAAAACTCTAGATTCTTATCAGATGGAAAATTAAACGCATCACAGAGCCCTTCCGTTAAAAAAAATTTGGAATTTCCACAACGTTTCCATTTGCTCGACAGGCATAAGTGGCGAATCAAACAAGATACACTGAAAGATATTGCAATAAAATTACAATCAAGAAAAGTTATTTTAACTAGTTCAATATATTTCAGTGGTATATGTGCATTTTCGCATATGAGATCAAATTGATCGTAGTTCAATCGAATTTCCAGCCTGAGCTTTTTAGAAATTCCATTCAGGTGACCTCACCAAAGTCATCCCATTAAACAAGAGTAATGTGAATCTTGAGATAATAGTGAAGAAAATTTCTCATTCAACGATTTAAGAAAATCATTTGAAGAATGAATGCATTTATGCTGATTTGGAAGTGGAAATAATTCGATCATATTGATAGACGAGCTGCAACAATCAACAATCGTCGAGAATGGCAAGATGATTTCATTGTCGTGCAACAAAAATCTTTTTCCACAAATTCTTGAAGGCAACAATGCGGTTTTTGTAGTTTTTTTTTTGCGATGTCGTTTTTTATACGGCGGAAATGTCGTTTCTATGAAGATTTTCTTGCAAAAAGAAAAATGCCATTTTTGTGACGCTTTCGTTGTGACACATCGTTTTTGTAGTGTATCGTTTGCAAAAAAAAAAAAGTTCTTGTAACATCAACGATAAAAGTGAATAAATTTGCAAATCTAAACGCGACACATTTATCTCCTCTACATCACTTCAAAGCAATTGAAGAAATCTGTGATATGGTTTAGCACGTTAATATGTTGCTTTTGAGTCGAGATTTTGCATACTTCAAAGGTATTTCTCCTTCTACCATTCTTTCTTTAGCTAAAAATTCTCTGCATCCTTACTATAGATGGAGAAAAGAAATGCAAAAAAAAATCTACTCACTATAAAATTTCCCAGTTAATCACCACCAAAAATAATCAGCTAACGACTATTGAACGGTTGATCTCATACTAGTAATAGGCGAAAAGTTATTGCCATAAAAATATCATACGTACGATATGAAGTCTACGAGCTAAGAGCCTAGTTTGTTTCATCGAACATTTCATACAATAGAATGGATAAGTTTCTATCAGTTCATTACAAGCAACGCAATGAATTCCGAAAAAAAAAAACTACTCTATTAATATAAAATACATGACAACATTGTGCGTAATTGCAATAGTGATCGAGAGTCGTTGACTTTAAACAAATCATCTGCCTAGTTGAACGCTCATTATTGTGAGCTAAAAAAACAAACGCATTTTGATTCAGTGAGCAACCTTGCAATAGGTCAAAAATACTTCTAACAATTAAAAAAAACTGCTTGCACCATATCATTCCGTTGAACTATTTGAAGATAGATTGCCTCATCAATTATTTCAACAAAAGTTCTAAGACCTTGAGGGGAATAACATGGTTTTTAGATATTAGACAATAACTTTCTTCAACGAATGCTTTCATAATGAAGATGATGAAGTGTGCATAGCATAAATTATTTCACTCATATCGAATATTACAATAATAAATTGCTTTAGCGTTGTATCGGCGAATCTCTTTTACGTCGACTTACTGCAGCTTTCAAAGATTTAGACCGCTTTTAGCAGTTTCCATAGTTGATATTTTTTTTTAACCTTAACGTCCTAGTTTGGAGTGATGTATCGTTGATTTTTGCAGGTAACATTTGCATTGCGCAAGCAACTATTTCCATTTCCTCTCCTATGGAAAATTTTCCTTCTAACGAAATAGATTGTGAAAAGAAATGAAAAATAATTCATTACGTGATTGAAATGTCGTTTTAAAAATAGCTAGCTAATTGCGCTCACATCATTCTACGTAACTGGAATGGTAGTCGGAAGGTATGTACAACAAAATTATCATCTATTTGACGTTGAATTCTGCGAGCTGAAAACGCGTTTTATTTCAGCGAATAACGGCTACAATAGACTAAACAAGTTTTTGTCAGTTCATGAACCACTGTCAACGTTTCGTTTGGCTGAATTATTCCCGTCTAGATCGCCTCATCAATTATGTCTAAGAAGAAAAACATTAAACATCTGGCGCAATAAAATGACCCTCAGTTATTTGAGAATAGATTATATGCGAAATGTTTTGTCAATTGAAGCGATAAAATATGCGCAATAAAGGCGTTTCTATTGGTGATGAAGGCGATAACTCTACTTTATTCTCTTTGATTCTCTAAAAATTTTCCCCAATACTGAAAAAAAAGATGCGCCGAAACTCATCTTCTGAACTCGCTCCCAAACGGTTTGCTCCATGAGCGCTTCAGTAGCAGTTCTATCGAAACAATGATACACGCGGACGTGACTTTATAATTTCTTCTTCGATGAACTTTCAATTTGTTTGTGAGAGATAAATTCGCATCATTGGAATGCTGTTGGAGCAAAAGGCGGATTCTTACAGAACATGCAGAAAATGAACTCATAGATTTTTCGGAGAAAAAAAAATCGTCGCATTTTACTGTCACAGTCATCGCAGTCACATTCGCTTTCACCTTCCTTCAAAGCTTTTTTTAATTAAGCGCATCTAAAAGTTCTCGTCATGGATACACCTGTGTAATTAAGCTGAACGTTTCTCTTTACTATAATTTTACTTTCATTTCATTCATATTCCAGCAGTAAGTAAATATGCTGTTGTGCGAGTGATCACATGAATGTTCCACATTTCACCTACAAATTGACTAACTCACCTCGATGTTTATCGCTATGGAACCGGAACTCCATTAACCGGTGGTTGGCATTCCCTCATGAGTTCTTACTGGTTTTGAGCCTCTTCGCAGCATGCTATCTTAGTAATGGAACGTTCACTGAAATTGGCGACAGTTAAGTGTTTTATATACAAATCTCTACCGCCATTATCACGGATTCTTGCGGGCTTCAAAAAGTGTAAATGCATTCAGTGCGGTCTTTAGAATTAACATGCGTATGCTCATGTACAATGGGTTGAACACTGAAGGTGGTTGCAACCTGTCTAAAAATATCGCGGCACCATTGCAAGAGAAATTTGCTCCTGCTCTTTGAGTCGATAACATTCCATCAACGGAATGTGAACATGATGAAATTAGTAAATGGCGATTTTCATTGCTGGAAAATGAACCATTCAGAGAATACATGTTTACAAATATTCTGCTTTAATTACCTTGCTTTTCTTCCTCTTCATGAAGATATGACAGATTCTGAAGTGTGATTCTAGTTTTTTTTTTTCTCTGGCAACACAATAAACGTTTTCGCCGTTTCTTAGTGATACCAGCTTCAGTATTGCCAACGTCCGTAACAAGAAGAAATATATGCTGAAATATGAATGATATTACAGTCAAAGAATTCAGCTTCGAGGATAAAAAAAATGAACCGCGCGTTCTTGCTCATACAAATCATCTCATAATAAAAATTTATAACGCATTTTTTTCGCCCAGGTGCAGTACATTTGGCTTCCAGAATGGCAAACGAAAATTATCTCTTATGCTTTTACTTTTATCAAAGCGAAGAAAATTGCCCTCATGCAGAAACCGAAAACGCGAAACGTGCCAAAATTATGAGAACTACGAATTACTTATGAGAAATAATGCACGATTCGCGTTCGCTTAGCTGAATCCGTTGTCCGCTTCTGCGGCCAAAGATCGTTAATTCTGTCCCGACATGAAGCGAAATAATAATCACACTGGAGGATCAGAATGTTCTGTGAATTAGACCAGTTTAGCAGCGAAGCGCCGAACTATGCGGAATGATACGTCGCTATGAAGCCATTCATCCCGGGAGTCCGCTACAAGATGACAGGAGTAGCGGCGCAAACGAGGATCCTCGAACCGGGCAAGCTGTGTACATCACAGTGCTATATTATTCTCTTATTCTACATTTATTTGCTTCCTAAGGTTTTAGTGAAGAATGCGGATATGGACGCTAATTTCTTTCTCCCACTGTTAATTCTTCACGTAAAAAAAAAAAAAAAAATGCGCATGCTCGCATCCGTCCGAATTAGCTAATAGAGTTCCTTGCTCATTACTCAAAATTGCAGATAGATAGAGAAGCATTTATATATATCATAAATCATTGCTTGTTGCCGATATCTCTTAGTCGACGAACTGTTCGAGAGCAAACGTTAAGGCTGAAACTCCACTCCAACTGTCTTCTACCAACCCCGTCAGGCTGAATTGGATCTTGAATTGTTGAGAGCTTGTAATCTTTACAGCGTAGAAATGCATACAGTGCAACTCCTCTCACTCGCAAAAGTATTTTGAAGCTTCCATTGAAAAATCCCGGCCTCTTGCTCCTCATATTCTTCCAAACCTACCCTTCTCCTCGGCTCAAAGCAAAAGGCACTTTGTCAGTGCCCAAAAATTCAGACTGTACTAGTGACTAGGGCAAAACAAGTCTTATTGCTGATTCGGCAGGATATCTTAATGAACGTTCAGTGTGAGATATGCACAAAAAGATTTGACCGGATATGCGATCGTTTGCTTTCTCAACATCAACTTTCTTACTCTGCCCGCGGCTCCTCCTCTTCGACCCTACGTCCCACCTGCTTCCCATTCGAAAGCATCTAAGGAATCTCTTTTGCAAAAAAAAAACCAGTTTCATAATGCTGAACTGATGTGAGCAATACTTCTACGAGCACTTTTTTTGCTTGACGTTATAAACGTCTCGTTTGCGAGTGCAATTATTACTCTTCTGAATAGTACGTAACAAATGCAGATTTATGCAACGGTCAACAAATGACGCATTTGAGTAGTTGCATTCTAAAGATTTTCAATTTTGCAAATTTTTTTGCACTGAACTGATTTGCATTGCAAATGAAAATTGTTCGATTTATTTGCTAAAATAAATTCTCATTGCTTCGATTTTTATTTCCAATAAAACAGTGATGTACAATGTTAAAATTGCATTATAAACATTGTTAACTAACATATTGTTCATTCAAAAGATTTATTGCATTATCATATACGTAGTATAGTACAGCGGTACAGTGCATAGTTTAGCGAGAAAATGATTAGCCAAGATGCAAACATGGAAGGTTTGAAGAACTATGAAAAAGTAGAGAAGAATAATAGATCAGTGATTTTTTTTTTGCGTTGTTGCAACCACAACCTCCTCCACCTTCCATGAAAAAAAAAGCTCAGCTTTACAAAACTTTTATTATGAGTTCTTCAGACAAGAAAATCCATCGAGAATTGAACAATGTGTTTTTCCATACTTGAATGAAATTGCCCATATTTTCTAATCGATTTTCTTTAAATTTTCAAAAAATCAAGCCCATGTCAATGAAAATCTAATATACCTATAAGGCGTGGAAATAATGAGCGTACATATGCGAAATTCTCCTATTTCCGTGGAAATACACGAAAATTCCACTCTGAAAGCTTCATCTAATCAGAGCGAAAGTGAATCAAAGCGCAATTTCGATTTCACCGCTTTCGGATTTAGCTTTTATTTTTTCCTGTTCAGCGTATGATCCCAATGCCAAACTGTGCGCAGATCAAAGCAGATGGTCAGGCACGGGGGGAGGGGGGGGGGGGCAGACTTTTGTCCATTCCTTTACGTGCTCTTGTTCCGATCAGTCGAAGGCGCGAGACTGTTATTCATCACTTCGCCTGCCGTTACTGCGAAACATCGAAGGCGTGAGGTTGTTTTTCATTGCTTTCGCTACTGTTATTCCACAGCGCCGTATGTGCAAGGCTGCGTCCCATTTCATAACTTGCTTGTACTCCTGACTGCAGATGGCACGGGACTGTTGTTCATCACCTCGCTTACTGTTATTCACCGAAATCGCCGCACTGTAGGCCGTTTACACCGACTGCTGTTATTCCGGAGGGCCATAGGAGCAAGGCCATTATCCATTGCTTCGCCTGCGATCGTTCTCTGCTTGGACCGTATTATGCGTCCACTTGGGCTGTCCCATCATGCACCTCTCGGTTGGTTGGTGCAATTTTTTAAAGCAATCTACTCGGCATAACTCGCATTTTTGACTGATATGCCTCGAGAAATTATGAAAAAGCTACTATGAAGGAGTAAAGGACATTTCAATGAAAAAACTTTAAAATATGCTCATAAAATGACTACAAATAATCACATGATCCTATTTATTACTTTGTTTTGGAAGTGCCTGTGCGAAGTTGATTCCCTATTGTGTCGTAAGGTGGTCGCAGCCAACTGCTAGAACAGAACAGCAAAAGATTTACGTAATTTCTGTTGCATTCCATTTTTTATGTCATGTAATGAAGGAGCTGTTGGGATTTGGAACTTTCCACTTGAATATGCAATAAATACTTCATCATTGTGAGTGACAACATATGCTTTTCTCTTAAAGCGACCGACACAACGGGTTAGAAACATCTTGGCGTCGAAGCAATTTCGAAGCATTTCGATTCACAAATTTCGTGACAACCACAAAATGAGAAAATATGACTAAGATTTCGAACGCTTCCACAACACATTCTGACAATCGTAAATCAGTAAAGTCACCATCAGTATTAGCAACGGATGTGGATGCGTACAACGGATTAAATGACATTATAAAAGACACCTACCGTTTAATCGAGGACGAAGGAAGAAATCATTGCCGCTCCCCTCTACGCTTCCACATCTCTCGGCTCTGACATAGTAAATTAATTGATCAATGAAGTCGAGGATATGGAACTGGCCTATAAAGGTTCCATGCTATAAACCAGTGATTAGTAGGAAAAGTGTTCAAGAAAGTCAGTCGAAGCTTTAAGACATAGACCACAATATGTTGCATAAATCCTTGAATTGTACTTATTTCTTAAGAATTCAACTGAGCAAGAGTGAGAGGAGGACATTGTTCAATAACGAGCTTCATCGAAACATAGAGCTATTTTTCTACGAATTTTAGCTGGCAATAACATCAATGCGCATTTTTTTCTAATGTATCAAAAAAAAAATTCGTAGAAAAAAATTCAAGCTTTTTTTTGCGTTAGGATTGAAAGTTACTGAGAGAGAAGTGACGAAAAGAAGGCAGCGAAAGAAAGGCAGCGAAAGGTCTCTAAGCGTAGGATGCCTTCATTGATATTTCCCGAACTTCGTAGAAATGCACATCACACGTTAGAAACGATATGTTATTGTAACCACATCTTTGTACGCAAAAAAAAAAAAAACCCAAATGTCAAAGTCCTAAGAAATCACTTCTACTTTGTACTATGAAAGGAAAATGAATTTCGTCATTCGATAAATAACGTTTGTAGTTTTAAATATCGTTCAATAAATGAATTTTGCAGTTTAGAGCACAATTCAAGATTTCTAAGAGACAGTAGAAATATTGTGTGGAAATTTTGACGAAATTTTCTAGCATCACTATCATCGTTTTTTTCAAAAGGGTTTTCGCCAATCAACATTACTCATTGCTAAACATAACTTTCCATAAATAAACACTTAGAAATGTTTGCTTGTTATATGCTTTAGCAAAATTTTGATTGCAATACATATTGCAATGAGGAGGCTATGATTGTGCATTTGTATATTTTCAAGCATGTGACTGTCTTTGCAATAAGTGGGAAATCACCGCAACTAAGTAAGCTGTGAGATTTGACTGATATAATATCCTTCTTACAACTTAACCGTATGAAGTTGATTATTCTATATGAATTTTGCAATCGAGTGATTGCACATAAGGACAATAATGTCGCTTTTTAAGGATTAGTATAGACGACGAACGGGCGAATTAAATAATGACATAGTTTTCGCATATATTTTATTATTTACGGATAATTTAACAGAATGTATAAAGTGAAAGTGCAATAATGCATATCATGTCACATTCTCTGAATCGTTTCTTCGTTTGCTCAAAAAAAAAGTGGAGTGAAGAATTTAGCATATTTAATGGCAAATTTATTTCAAAATCTCGATTACCTTAGCTGTTTTCAATAGTGGCTGGCATTAATGAGCATTTTCGTAGACGCTTTTCAACTGAATAAATTGAAAATATCGTTATTGAAGACAACAATTATTGATGCATGTGCACACAAAACTGGACGTATCATCGTTGAAATTGCCAAATCTAACGTTTCCAAAAAAAAAACCCCCACATTATGTCGTCACTTCAATTCAGCTATAGATTGATACTTGTATGAGAAGGTCATATTAAAAGAAAGAATGATGCTTGTCGTTGAAATATTTCGAAAGTGACAAATCGCCTATTTATATGCAATAATAAATTAACTTAAAGAAAATACTAGTTAGCGAAAGAAATAAGCTTTTAATCATATAACTCAAATTTCCTATAATATTTTCAATTTTTTTTCTAAGACATTCGACAAGAGCTCGATCTCTGAAAGCAAATTATGATATGTGAAGTAAAATGCTATGAAACAGGTTGCCGCTCTTTGAAGTGTTAGCATCACAACTAGAGACAACTAATGTCGATGCCCTTTCCGATGTTTCGCTAAATTGAAGACGCCCCAAGTACGCTTTTTGCGTACGTGGAAGTGGAACACACAACGGGATCAACATTGCTTTGAAAAAAAAAAATTTACGAAATGCATTTGAACTGAACTGCATCATTGAGTGGATTTATATTTGAACTTGAAATGTTCGAAATCAATTTTATCTCCATCCCAAAATCGCACTGATCACATCAACCATTGAAATTTGTTGATCATATCATTGGAATCTATCGTTGAAAGTTGTAGCTTTTTCTATAACTTCCCTTAGATATGATTAGGTTTAAACAAAATCGCTCAGAAAATGCTCACGAAAAGAGTTTTCGTTATTCACGAAAAGAGTTATTCATGAGAATGCGATTTCTTTGCAATGATTTTATGAATGCTGATTCTTTTCGATCTCGTTTCTAATGGAATTTTCAAAACTCAATGAAAATTTTATTTCAATAAATAGTCATTTAACTCCTTGCCGAAACAACTTTTAGTGTGAATGAATACACTGAAATTTGTTATCTCATTTCCTATGAAATCGAGCTACAAAAGCGAAAGCATAAGAGTCACAATATATAAGAATGAATGTTAACGTTACTTTAAAATTGAAGCTGTCGAGCAAATGGTTTTATTCGTTAAGCTGAGAAGCACAATTTTGAAGAAGATTAGGCTGATAAGGTTAATGAGATGAAATGAGTGATGAAATAGGAAGAGGATAAAACGATTTGCAATGATGCTCTAAAATATAAATAAAAGAATTTCAAATTTTGTGAAAATGTGGAGGGTTTTATGAAAGCAATGCAATAACGAGTACAAAGGGCTTATTCAACACACTCGGCAACTTCTTCAAAGCTCTTCTCGGTTAATGTTTTTTGTTATATGAGATAAACGCTTGACTGCGGGCTAGGTTTCAATTGTTTACTTGAGAGGATGAAAACTTTATTGAAAGAGAAAAAATAATCGGAATAATGCTATATACCTGGAAATGCCTTCATGAAACTGTTCGTCGATGAACGTGAATAGTTCACTTATTTCCTCACTGAGCAGTACTTTAGGTTGCAATAATCGTCGAGCATTTACCAAAAAAGTCGGAAGAATCATTGAATAAAGAACTCTGAGAAGGAAAGAGAGGGAACTGACAGATTGACTAACAGCTGGCTTTTTGAGTTGTCAACGGATCGCCTCAAACGGTTTTAAGTCAAAAAAGTCTGTGCACTGCATTGAAGAGGTAAGACAGCAGGTGAACGGAAGGAATGGATACCACTCAGTACTTGTTGCCTTGTAGAAACGATTTTTCTAAAATTGCCTCATAAGTTAACATTTAAACAAATGTATTATTGAATAAATAAATAAAAGAGATTAAACTTCATGGAGTGAATAAAATGAGTTAATGAAATGGAATGAAATAACTAAAGTGAGAGAAGTGAAATAAAGGAAATGAAATAGAGAAGATCAGCTGAAAAGATAGAAGAGAATAGGCAAAAGAATAGATTCCGTGTATTGATAAATGAAATAGATAGACGAAAATAAATATAAATAAATTAACTGACTGTAAAATAGATGGATAAATGAGTGGAAAAATAAACAAACAAGAGAGCAAAGAAGTAAACGAACACGAACAAATAAAAAAATAAGTAAACAAATAAGTACATAAACAGACAAATAAACAGATAGCTGAATAAATGAGATTATGCAGCAAGTTCAAATTCCCATCCTCCTTCTACGAGCAGATGAAATTAAGGAGATGAAGGGCAATAGGCTAGTTCAGAAATTAAAAAACACCGTACCATTAATTCCCTCTTTACCTCTCCAATCTCGGCGTCCCTATGCTTGAAATGGGTTTCATTGCATCAATGACTGCAAAAACAACCAAGGTAACGGATTACAGCAGACGACTGAAGTTATCAAAATGGGGTGAATTTAATTAATTACCACCATATTGGCGAATTATTTCGAACACAGACGCGAGAATTACTGGTGAGCCTAATAAACTGAGTCGTTGATGAATTCCCAAGAATGACAGTTGGAATCAAATCTTCAAAGCACGCCACTTGCATGGAGTTTTCATGAGTCTATTTTTTTCATTCCCTCAGGTAACTTGCAGGTTATATTGCACACCTTCACTCACATGTTGTTTCAGCTCAATTTTTGCGCAAAAATGACGTAAAAAAATGAGGAAATTTCATCTTAGCGCTAGCCAATGTTCAGCATATTGTTTAATGGGGATACCTGAGGAATTTTCATCTGAAAGTTTTTTTTAATCGAAGAAGAAACCGAAGAAAAAGATTTTTGCATCTATCTACCATCAGCTTAGATAACAATGTCAATATAATATGACATTCACTCCTTACAGCTCTGTTTTAACAGTGGAAAAATTTTAAGCGATAGCGCACCATGAAAAACAACAACCAAAGAATCAGTGCCACATTGCGGTCATGTTCGAAGAAACGTGACTAAATGAATTATTGAAAAAAATGAACTTCTGGAAATAAAATGAGAAGAAATATGAAATGAATTAACTTCTACGCAAGCAATTGTCAGCTTGTACTGTTTGAAGTTTATTATAAAGTAAATGCATATCATCACCATGATAATAGCAAACATCTTAAATGATCAATCACATTCATCTCACTTAAATTTAGTATCGAAATTCCCAAAGCAATTATTCCTATCTCAATAGATTTAGGCATCCATATATATAGGATTTCAAGTGCAGCTTTGTCCTAACTGATATATTTGAATATGTCGGAAATTTTCGAAACATATCAATTCATTTAAAAAAAAGCCAACTAATGAACAAACTAAGCTCATGAGAGATG
This sequence comes from Ascaris suum, assembly GCA_013433145.1. Classification (NCBI taxonomy): domain Eukaryota; kingdom Metazoa; phylum Nematoda; class Chromadorea; order Rhabditida; family Ascarididae; genus Ascaris; species Ascaris suum. The sequence continues at coordinate 16,780,268 of CM024168.1, forward strand.
AAACCGCGACACCTCATTCTTATGATATATAAGTTATTTTGCGCGAAATACTTCTATAGACGGCATGAATTTGTACTGAAGCGGAAAACCTCTAAAGATCACTGCATAAGGCAAATTTTCATTCAATCAAACCGGTGTATTTCTTTTGTTTCTGCAAAAAAAAAAAAGTAAGCGTTATATTCACGCGACTTCTCTTTGACGTCTTATTTCGTTCATAAGTAATCAGTTTCTAAACATTACATTGATTACGTTGATGTTCTATCGAATTCAGTACGACAAATTCAATTGAAATTGATGGATTAATGAGTTGTGCTTCAATTAGAAAGTGGTATTTGGTTGATGGTATATGTTTCGTTTACGAATATTGCGACACTCCAAAAATTGTGATCTTTAGAGTGGAACATTGAACACGTATGCTAGCGTAAAATTTTGTTTCAATAATAAATGCCATAAGATGATGCATGCTCACTGAAAGTGAAACAACGTCAAAAATGCATTTTTGCGTCGCCGCAATCGGATAGATGAGCAGTACTGCAAAAAAAAAAAACTTGCTTCGACAACGTATTCAATAAGATCGGGTTGTGCTGTAATTTGGCGACTAGTAGTTACGGCAGTCCAACCAAACGGCGTATAAAAGGACGTTCCTGAACAAATCAGTCTCGTGCTTCAACGTTCTATTTTCCTGTACGGTTTACTCCTTTCACCGCCAGCTAATCAGCTTGCGCGCCAGCACAGTCTCACATCAAAATGATGGTAAGCGTTTTTGGGTTCTTTTTTTTCAGCTCTAATTTAGTTCCTCCATTTTTGCCCTTACTGTTATCATGCTTATCAGTACTCAATAAAGTGGCACTTTGTTTTACATTATTGAACATATAACGAACTTTATAACTGAATGTTCGCGTCTATTTGCATGTCGCAAGTTTAAAACGTTCAAGTTGTTGGTAAATGCTTATTATGAAGCTCTTAATTCCTCGTATTCCTCATACTATAGTATCGAACAGCTTACTATATAATATTTTGTTTGATTTATTTGGAAAGATTTTCTATTTCTTGTTGAAATAATCCCTGCAATAGCATTCTTCATTATATCTTATAAAAACTCTTGATGGAATGTATCGCTTTCCCACATCTCATGTTCCTCTTTTCTCGTCTCTTCCAGCATCAACACATCTTTACACAGGAAATATCTGAGAACTTCATCCGCGCAGATGAGAAGCATGGAAAAGCCACATGGAAAAAACCATATACTGAGCAAAAGCAAAATTTGATTTCGTTGAATTGCGTTGATTATGCATAAATCGCACATGATGATGCTTAATAAGAATTTGAAAAGCAAAGCATTTATTTTATTACAGATTAGATATGTACTCAAATTTACTCCGGGCACATTGTAGTTTCTCTACCTGTGAAAGGTTCATAGATGCTCTGCATATCAATATGTTTGTATGCTTTTGCAGATAGATTTGTTTGTCTACCTATAATCGCTCTGTACTCAACGATCACTAGTGGGAGGATGGGGAAGGAAGGTGGAGATAAATACTAGTCATATGGAAACGCATGTGTTAGGGAGATCTCGTTGAAAAACTGACATGATAAAGTAATGCGGTCGAAATTTGAGGGAAATTTGAAAATCTTACTTGTCTCAGAGGTGGGAATCTTTTGGCAGTACATACGGCTCATCAAATTTTGGCTTTAATTAAATGCAGGTGTAAAAATAAAGAAATCTGGCTTGCCACATTAACGCTATAGCGCACAGTGTGAACGTATTTCGGCAATTCATAGATGTATTGGCAACTTATTAATGCTGTAAGTACTATTACACAGACATCAGAATCAAATGCTCCGGAACTATAGAAACCGGTTAGGAGTTTTTTGTTTGTTCGATGAACTTTTTTTTTCATGGTGACAGCTTGAGAAAACTTTCGCTGCGTTTGGTGAAACGAGCGGAACGTTTAAGGAAGCACATTAACGAGCGCAGACGGCACCGAAAAAATATTCAAAGTTCAATAGAGGACCCTCTTTACGAGTTTATAATGAAGATTGAGGTTTAAAATATGACACCACTAGCTTCAGCGAACTTCTCAAAGATGTTACACTTTCGATGAAATTCCTGCTTGATACGAACGATTGGTGGAAGGTTGTGAAGCGATTATTCAATACCGAGGGAACTGAATGATAACGTGATATTTTGAGTCATTCAACTGTGATTTTTTTTTTTGCAGAAGCTTCTGTTGTTCCTCCTCCTTGTGACGCCTTGCCTTTCTTGCTCTGGTGGAGGTTGCTGCGCGAGAGGAACAAGGACGATGCCCACGCTGGGAGGCAAAACGATTCCGCTGGCTGGTGGTAAACTGATGCCGATGAGCGGTGGTGGAGCACCCGTGCTTAGTGGTGGCATGCCTATGGGATACACGGCATTGCGCGGAAGTGCCATAAGCACAGATGAACTAAAGTAAGTAATTGCGTCATTTCCGCGAACATCGAATCTTTTTACCGGATGCTAAATTAGAAAAAATGGTTGCGAAGTATTTAAATACTAAGTAGCGTGAGATTTTCCCCATCATAGTAGGGCATTTTTTTCCGGAGGGTAATAGGCTGCTTTTCCAAGAATCTCGGTGTGTTTTCGACCAATGAACTGCTTTTGAATGATGCATAGAGCGAATTATTACACCGTTCGTAGGACAAAGTGATAATAATTTGGCGGATGTATATTGATATGCAATCATCTATTATCGCTCAAAGATTGCAATACTCCAATGTATTCTCATTTGGCAATTTGTGCTATGAAAATGAATTTAGGATTTGAAAATTTGTGTTTATTTCAGACCAGCACGACACGAGGTTGAGAAGACAGCATAACAGTTATCGCTTAACATTGCAGATTATTCACGCCTAGATATGATTGTTTAAATGTTTGTACAAACTGTTGGCTGTGCTGCGCTCGAAAAGGTCCACGATTAATTCGAAAGTTTTGGCAAATATCATTTTAAAAGTATCAGGTCAAGAAACTTTTCAAATGAGGAAAAAATCTCAGATCGCTTTCTTCCATTCTCCCCCAACAAATACTAATAACATTCTGCTAGATAAAGAAAAAAATAAAGCAATAATTTTTTCATTTATATCAAATATGGTGGCGCAGCACGGCTTTCAAGTGAAGTATACATGCGTAACTACAGGATCAACCGACTACTTCATCCGAATACGTAAAACCGTATAAAATTCAACACCCATTTTTTTCGTTAGTAGCACAATTTATCTGTGGAGCAATACACACATCTCTCAATTGTTTTTCCAATTGTTTCTATATCAATTTATCAGCCATGATGTATCTCCAATTTTCTAATTAGCCACTTGCTCATATATTATTGACTTATATATAAAAAATGTCACAAATGATTGTTTCTAAGCACCATCTCATATAAATCATTTCTCAGCAACCTTTCAACAGACGATTTGCATACTATAGCTCGAAGTTGGGCAATAAGGTTGTACTCGCGGTTAATACTCCAACCAGGTCACCAATAGATTTCACCACAATACAAACGTTTGAACATTTTAAACTTGTCCATGATTCACATAAATCACGGAAAGTCCCATGTGTAATGCTCATGCTCTTTTGCATAGTGAACGGACTGTTCGTTTTTCTCTGCCAAATTTGTTCCTCCCGAGCAGCGTGCCCAGCAGTTTCCAGTAGACCTGAAAGTAATTTCTGTGGTTTAGAGGGCTATAAGTATGCACAACTTGATGCAACGTTGAGTCAAATCATCTGTCCTCACCATACTGCAATACTCGTTCTCAAAGGTTAATCAATCCCATGCTCCTTTTTTGTCGTCTTTGTATTCCCAACCAAGTCTTAGCGGCCAGCGTTAGGGGATGCGAGAACCGGAAGGAGGGGTAGGAAGAGTCACAGAAAGGAGGGGAAAGGGATGGGAAGGGATGAGATAGTTGGGAGTGCTAACTGTTTGTTTTTGCGTGTTTCCAAAGGCAGACAAAGAAAACGGCTGTGAGAGAATTAATGAAGACGTCAGTGGTTATGGCGTGCGACGTAGAAGTGTATGCATTCAGTGCATTTTCTCTTTTCTTAATTAAGCATAATTACCGCTTAGCGATGATGCCGGTATTTATGATGTCGTGGTCATTTCTAGTAGCGCACTTAGACGTTTCCTCCAACATTTTTTAGAGGACAGAATTCAACGGGTTACGAATTTTGCAGCAGGATCATTTTTGTTAGTAATGGCACTGAGAAAAAAAATCGAGAAATCTCACTTGCTAACTAGTTCAAGCTTCTTCACCTACTTATTTCATTCTGTCGGCAAGCTGGGAAGCGAATTTAGCATATCATATGACTTTGCAGTCCCGCCTACTACACCGATCAGCCTGATGGTATTGTTAATTAGTGTTGAAACATACGCAATGAGTCGTTCATGCAAATGTGCAAAACGTTTACTTTATTTTACAATCTGATCGATGTGAAGTGATAACCTGACCGGATGCGGAATGCATAGTAATTAAATGCGGAATGCGTTCACATGTTTTCAAGCAACAACAAAATATTTGATAGAATTTCTTCCTCTAAGAAATGCGTTACACACACAATGTTTCGTAACTGTAACTTCAGCAATTTCCAAATGTAGACAGCACAGAGCGAAATGGACAGGCAGACACATGCAGACATGTAAATACGCATAGACTAGCGATCATAAGTCACCGCCGACCCCTCCCCCTCCCCGTGGGACCCCCACATTAAGACGAATCATTGGATCACGGGCCATCGTAGCTTGAGGCTTCCCCGATTAAAAATCACTGCCTCAGCGGGGATTCACTGTAACCAACCTCCCATCTGCGGTGGCCTCCGCTGGTGCCCCGGCGATTTTCGTCATGTGCATGAGAGACGTTAGAAGCGCAAATTCTGCTGTTGCAATGAAAAAAAAAAAGTTCGCCAGTCACAGAATACGAGAGAACTGCGTGAAGCAGTGTGTTGGAACGAAAAGCGCTGAAAGGCAACGTGGGCATACCTATCATAGGAGAAACAACAGTTCGTCGTGAAAGACGAAATCAAGGTAATACGGATACAGTCAAAACGCGTAAAGAAATTCTGTGATGTGAAATGGAAGCACGTCTCGAATGAGCGAAAACATTCTCGTAGCATATCAGGGAACTCTGCAACATAGCGTTAATGTAGATCTGTGTAATCCAGACGGTGCTCAAAGAACAACTCATTGCCGCCGGGGTTCCACACTTTGTCGTCTCCTTCCCTTCTCTCGTGCTTGTCTACCTTTTGATGGCGAGAAAAAATCGTATAAAAAGTAGTTGGATTCGTAAGCGGCACACAAAATAGTATCAATTCTGAGAGTTAAGAACAACAAGAAACAACAGAAGAAACAACGTTTGATTATCACAAAAAAAAAAATTAACTTACAAGGACGCTACAAACTAGTGCTGCCGGTTTAGTGCGCTTTCAAACTATACTCTAGTGTACATTGCTTCTTCCAAAATCTCGAAAGCCATATCGTCTTGTACTATGCCATCTAAAGTACCGAAAAAAATCTTAATAAAATGCAACAAAATATGCAGGTTTTTAATGCATATGCAAAAATCATTGAAGAGAATGCGATTATGCCTAGTGATGTCGAAAGGTTCCGGAGAAGTGGAGTGGATATCGATGAACTCCGATGTCGCACTCTGCGGCTTCAAATACTTTGACTACTCTCCGTCGAAAAAATCCTTCAGTGGAATAGCGAGGATAATATCTAATCAGTGAAACGATTCCGATCGATATTCTACGTGAGGTATATCCACCCCCTCCTCGTTACATCGGACGAGCAACAGAGCTCAGCAATGATCTCCAGTTAACGGCGATTCTGGTTTTCGGTGTCAGAGGGAGCGATGCGTCAACCGGGGCATTTACTTGTCACATTCAATATGATCTCTTCGCAGGATCAGCTCAATAGATCTGGACTGTCTCCTGTAAGCGAGTTGCTTTGCACCACAAACGATCAGTTCTAACGAAATGAAGAACAAATTTCTGGAAAAGCTTGGCGATCACGAAAACGACTGACCCCCCAAGAATAAGTTTTGCTAGGTGGTGACCTGAAAGCGCACGTGATAGAGCAAAGGGTTGGATATGACCATGGTCAAGACAGATAGAGAGTGCTGGATTTTGCAGAGCCGTTCGACGCGTTCGACATGGCTATGGTCAATACTTTCAAGAAGCGGAATAAGCGTCCATTGCTCATGCAAGTGGGGTACACCACACCAAAGTTGACCACTGACTTAGCTGGCGACCTGCTTTGCAGTTCGAAACCGATGCGAAAGTGATACGGTCGGTTGACGTCGCCCTCAAACACAATCTGCTTGACCTCGTCTCAAACATCCAATCCGATCTCAGAAAGCCGCAGAAACACTATCGTTGCATTGTGGAGAAAATTGAATGGTGGCACCTCTTCGAGTTTTTCTGGTGTTTTTAGGCAAATCAGGATTGATCTCACTGGGGATACCTCAAGCATCTGAAGTCAGATTGTCGAGCAGGTGAGGGGACGTGGCAACGAACCTCCTCGGCAAAACAAGATCGATGGAACGCTGACGTCCATCGGGAGTTTCTCGATCTTGAAAAGGCCTTTGAGCGAGCACCACACAACCTGATCTGGTGCACCTTAAGGAAGCAAGATATCTCGGAGGTTTACATCAGCTTGATCAAGCTCTTCTTCCAAGCCATCAGCAGTGTTGTCCGCAGGCCAGCTGGACAGTCGATACCTTTCGGTATAAATGCGGTGTCCATCAAAGATCTGTCCTTTTACCGCTGCTTTCCGTCCTTTGTATAAAAGGAGTCGCTTCTGACCTCCTTCGCCTCATCTATGATCAGTATTTTATGCGGACGATGTTTTCCTGGCAAGTAGGTCTCGTGACGAACTCCAGTCTCCTGACACAGCGCTGGAAAGACCGCCTAAGTGGTACCAGATTAGGGCTCAACATCAGACAAATGGAACATATGGAATGCGGTGGACCGGTGGGCGGCACCATTGCCATCGACGGAGTGGATCTAGAGAAGGTCGCGAAGTTCAAATATAAGGTATACATTTGCCGCCTGAATGTCTCATGGGCTTAGGTTTGCAAGCTAATGTCACTCGAAAGAGAAACGCAAGAAATTAATTGTCATTGTGATGCCTGCGATTAAATGTGAAAAGAATACCGCGTTGCTTTGCAGTTAGAGACTCTCGATCACCTCTCCACATGATCCACGACTCATACACGTATCTCGGATAAAAGAAACATGCTAATAGCAAAACTTTTATTCTCCCATATACTCTTGCATTCGGAAAAGATGAGCTCGAGTTCCTCTATACCTAGAGTGCCCATCATCATCGGATTATCGCGACAGTCGCTTATTGAGGCCATCAAATGCTAACCAGTGTCATGTACGAGAAGAAGCATTCGGAAGTTGAGGGTGAATGGAAAAGAAGTCTTCCACAGCCCCTTGCGTTGCTTTGAAATCATCGGCATATAGAACGGTTGCGAGTTTGAAGCTCGCTTTATGGTTCCAGTGAAAATCTCTTTCACTATTTCCTCCACGTTTTTTAATTTTGCTAAGAAGAAAATGCTCTATTTCACAATCACGAATAGATACTTATGCATTCCAGTTACACATTCCAAGAAGATGGTCAAAGCAAAACAGAAAATGAATGTATAAAATTCACGAACCGAGACAGTGATTTCAGCAAATTTCAACAATACGGTGATGCAGTCGTCAAGTATTCCCAGTTCACTGTGCGAAAACCATCGCAAGCCCATGTCGTTTTGTAAGCAAAAGGACTGCTGTATATCCTGATACACTGTACTGATGGCTGGTGCGCCCTGGCGGACGCTTTGCAACATATGCACACAGGAATCCCATGTGGTATGCACATCATCTAACGATGGGTTATCATATGTTGCATTACTCCCTTGTATATCGCCCGCATCCTTCTTTCGTCAATATTTCATTACCTAGCAGACGTTGAATGAGAATAGCAGACCTCAATGAGAAGCGGAAACTAACAGATCTTCCATAGGAATTTTTCCTGCTTGATACCATGAAAAACATTCGGCGATTTTCCTTTCAATGTTTGTTTTTTTTTTCACAGTCACGTGCTTTTGTTGCCGAATGTTATAACCTGACAATCAACGACTTTTGCTATTCACTTCTTTCAAAACAAGGAAAATGACGTCATTTTTCTTTCTATATTTCACCGCTCAATATTTTCTCCCAATTTTATTTCCTCAAATATTAAACTCTTTATTGGGTGTGGCAGTTTGGCAAATACGCGGCAACGCTAAGAGTTCATTGTTTTTCGTTTTAAAAAAATAATTCAACGTTTGCTATTTTCTTGTCAACAGATGTGCAAATTTAAAGATCGTCCAATTAGGCGGCGTTTTATTCGAAATCTTATGCAAATAAGATTTCGAATTTAAATATATCTATTTAAATTTATGCAAACTATCTGTTTATGCAAAATATAAAAAATTTAAATATATGCAAACTATCTATTATCTACAAAAAAAAAGAAATAATTTCTTTCCCGAGAAAATGTCAAATTTTAAAGCAAAAGCAATTTCAACTTTCATAATTTACGAATTTTTTAACTATCATTTTCCTAGAATTCCGATAATTACTTTCTAAAATCTATAGATAGAAAATTTGCCAAATTTGCTAAAGATATTCATTTATTCTTTCATTGTAAAAATTTCCCATCGAAAAAGCATTAAATATTTGCATATTTAAATATCGAAATATTACAATATTGAATGAAAGGTATTTTAACTACTTATTTCATCCAGGTTGAAAGTGATATGTTCTTCGTCATATCAGACGTCCATTTATCTTTTCTATATTATTATGGACACTTTTACGCGTTAAGTTTTTTCTTTTGAATAACATTAGAAATTTGCGACAATATGACCAGTAGATTTCCTGATAGAAATTGTTTGAGTATATTTCAATCAGCCGTGCGCAAAAGTTAATTGATTCGAGCGCGAAAAAGTACAACATTTACGAACATATTTTCGTAAGACGATATCATTACAAAATTCTCCAACACTCACCATATGAAGTGTTTTCTCCGCTGATACGTTGACATATTGCAAAATTGCAAAACATAGTGCAAAAGAAAAAGCGCACACTTTGCAAGTCAACGATAGTGTTTTGAAATTCTTTTTGAATTGCTAAGATGTGCGAAATAATTTCTTTCAATCACATTGATGCATTTCCTAAAGCAAACATTTCTCCTCAACAATTGCCTACCTGTTTGTGTAATTACAAGTTATAAATTCACGTAAGTTTAAGCATTGATATATGATGTGGAAATCACCAGAGTATATAATTCCATCGTTTTTGAGCCTTTGCTCTCTATATTTTGATTACGCATGTTGTATGTTTCAGATCGCATTGGTGCTTTTATTTTGTCCGTTTATGTCATCTTGAAAGAGCTGTCCCGAACAATAATTTTCCTGCGAGCTATTACTGAAATTTCTTTTTCCCAAAAGTTAATAAAACCATATTATTTGACGATATATATAAATGGAAATTGTGTGCATAAAAGTCAATAGGTACATTTTATTCGGTCTCGCATGTCCAAGTTGGTCTTCAATAGCTGAATCAAAATATCATATACTTAACTTTATCCATGAATACTACTTTCGCATGATGCAAAATCATGGAACTCATTTGCATGGCATTAGATTTTCACCTCATCTGTTTGATATCTTCTTCCATAGTGCAGACCTTCCTCTATTTATAACCCTCCATCTCTCCTGTAATTGTGAGTTGAGCGAGCAAAAACCCTCCTACTCTTTATCTAGTTCTTCGAATGCATCTCATCGCACAATATGCCACTAAATCACCTCTCTTCATGGAATATTTAATTTGTTTACTGACTGGCTGAAGTGACACACTCACTGAGGCTCTCTCGGAGCTTTTGCGTTGTACTAAGGAAAAGGAAAATTGGTAGCATCGGCTGATAATTTCTGATAGCTACCTAGATTGCTTGCACCTATAACTGCTGCAACGGTTTACACTATGAGAACTCCTGCAAAAATATTAATGGTGTTATTCGAAGGTGGGAAGGAAAGAGTGTGGTGATGGCATCCGCTCCACTGCGGATTATTTGTCGAAGACCGCTTGAAGAGCTTTTCCTTCATTTATTTCTTGTGGACTTCCAGTTGTGATATTTTCTCAGATATATCGGTCCCGTCCGCCTTTCCTGGACTGAAATCTCTTCTCCTGCATGCTGCGAGAACATCAACCCCGATGGTTTTCTCCCAAGAACTCTGTAAGAAGCAATTTCCTGTTTCTTTTTTCATTAAATTTTTCTCCACGCTCACTCCGCCGAAAAAACTCTCCTCATAGGGGCCTACCTTATTGGAAACTACGCTCCAATGTGTTCTGAAATCTTCGATCTCCAATAAAGGCTTCTTCGGAGGTCCTTAGGAGGAACGTCCCCAGTTCCTTCGTCAGTGTCCCATCCCAAGAAATCGGTTCTCAAAGGTGTTCTCTTGAGCGGAAATCTTCTCGCCCTACATTTATTCAAAACGTTCATGAAGTGCATCAACAGCTACCATCGCAATTTTGAAAGGAGGTTACTTGGAACGCTGTGAGTTTGTCCTTTTGACATATCGATCCGACCTCAATCTTTCAAGATGAAGACCTACAAATAATTCGCTTAGTATTTCGTCCTAAACGAATTCATTTTTGGATGGGATTTCTAGTTTGTGCTCAAAAGCACAAGCGTTATCTGTCGCATCGCTGCGCAAACATGAGAATTTTGTGCAGTGCTTCAAAAAAAAAAAGAAACTGCCTAAGACAACGGTGAATTTTCTCAGGAGGAGGCGAATTGAACCGTTTTCATTTCCGGGATTGAAATAAAACTGCCGAACAAACACATCTCAGCAAAGATTCAAACATAATGAGTTCTATACTGAGCACAGCAAACTAATACATTTGCTCATCGAAAATAATTTCTTATCAATATAGATTATAAAATGCATGAATCAATATATTATCATCAAGCATAAAATTACAATTACTAATGACTGATGGATACAGTTTGCGGATATTTTAGAAATTGGCTTCGTTATAATTTGAATCTTAGTTGATCCACTTTCATTAATATATTTGTAAAGCTTTGATGGTCACACAATGTAAGCATGTTTGTTTTTGTGCACATTTCAACTTTCAGGCACTCTGAAGTATCGACTTCATCGATTTTTATATATGTGCCTGCAGCAACATCTCATTCGTTGATCAACAAATAGATAAGACGGGTAGTAACAAAAAAAAAAGAAGCTTCGATAACCATCAATAAGCACAAAAGAAATTTATATTTCTTAGCATTTTCAGCAAAATTTATTCCTTTCCTAGACGAATCCTCATGGTTTCTGATCTCATAGAGGTAGAAGAATTCAAAATTGTAAAGTTCTCATTATTCCTATTGGTATATCAATATATACACCACCAAAAAATGGCAGATAGCAAAAAAAAAAAATTTCTGAACATTTTCTAAAAATTCCATTTATTTCCTAGAGATTTCTCTGAGAAAAATGAAAACCTCATAAAGATCTCTCCCAAAAGAAACATTTTCACACTAAGTTTTTTATGTGTCTGTTTTTATAGCCACGAAAACAAAGAAAATAGATGGATCTGCCCCTCTACAGTAGTGTTTTCATTAGTTTATGATGTGTTTATTCAGCTACGAAGTCGCTTCAATCAGTGTACCTTATTCAACAATACAAATGCATAAAATTTTCTCACTGAATGACCAGAGGAAGAAGCTGAAATCTGTTGGAAGAGGAGGAGGGAGCATTATTGCGCTAGCGAGTGCTTCGAAATGCCACTGCAAATATCGACGTTATTCGAAAATGACAAAATGAATGAGAAAAATTCTATGATTTCATGAGATATATTTGGTAGAAATAAATTCTTGAAAATTTCAGCATAGAGTGTTGAGCGGGCAATTGATCGCAGTCTGTTGATTTTTATTGCAATGAATTTGTGGATTATTTGGCAGTAGAAATTCGGGCGTTTTTTTTTGCCCATCACTTGTGTAAAAAATTCGTTGTTGAGTTCCACAGTAATGCCAGGAATGGAATTCCGGCTGATGAGAAGACAACGATGAACAGCTAGCCGCCCCGACGTAAATATCGTGGAAAGAAACGGATCAGCGAATTGCGCCTCAAGGGCGTCCTCGCTGGGGAACTTGTAAAACGGCCGAAAGCTACTTTTATGGCGCAAGTGGATCGTTTTATAGGATAAACATATGTTTCCGAAAATGAAAAGAGCCAAAATTTCCTCAACATCAGTGCTACTTTCCACATACGTTTTTCCCATTCGACGACCGAATACGGTAAACCAAATTTGTACACATGAAGCAGCTTGTGCTACGAATGAAGAGGTAACTTCGTTGTGTTAGATCGTTAGAACTGCGAAACGGCACATCTCAAGCATATGACGCTAGAATTTCCGAAAAAAGACTCTCTTGAACAGAGTAGCTGAAACAAGAAAATGGGATGTAAAATCTATCTTATCAGTCATTGAAATCTCATTTACAACCGTGTTTTGATGTGCACCACAAGCGTATTTCATGCTCTCATACGTTCATTAGTTCAACATTCACAAGCAAAAAAATTCGCCCATCAAAAATACCGATCTTTTACTGAGGTATTGGCAACATGTCGAACAGATGCAACTCAAATAAAAAATATGATCACCTGCCTTCGTGAAGAATTATCAGCGTTCTTCCATCGCATATAAAAGCTTCAGACGAAAAGGAAAAGTCACTTCCGTCAATTTGTTCAAACGAGGACGTGAACGCTCAATTCTTCAACAGTAGTGAACAATATGCCATCGTTGGTTAGACTTTGCCTTTTTCTTTCACATGCTCGTATGTTCTCGTTGTGCTGATATGTTGAACTGAAGGACGTGGAGCTAATCTATACAGTACAGTAATTGTGCCGAAGTGAACTGAATTTCGAATTCCTTCCGAACGTCTCAGTGCTTCAGTACACTCCCATTATGCACATTTTGGTAATTTCCAATTGCAGGGTGCATTACTTTAGCATCCTGTTTAAGCTATATATATATATATATATATATATATATATATATATATATATATATATATATATATATATATATATATATATATATATATATATATATATATATATATATATATATATAGATTAAGGCAAAACAAAAAAAACGGATTTTCGCATTGCAGTTGTTACCAGTAAAAGTTCATGTTTATCAAAACAGTGAGTGAAAAACGTGTGAGAGGAGCTCTCGCGATATATGCAATGGCAACTTCATGTTCTTACTCATGAAAGCGCTCTTATGAATTTTGCATAAAAGATTCAATTTTATATAAGTCGATCACTATGAAGTGCACTATTGACCGTTGTAAGATCCACCGAAAATTTTCCCTCCTTAAAATGTGATCATTTATTGAAGTTTTATCGATCAGCGCAGAACATAAGACGAGATATGACCGTGATACGCAGCTATTAAGCCAACTTCTCATCACTTTTGCTTTAGTTGTTCTTAGCGTGAAATTGCCATGAGAATAGAAGTGCATACATAACACATATCGCATAGGCTGTCATCAACTTCCGTACCTGTCGAGTGTTGCTCTGCTCATATTACTGAAAGATGTTTTCTGAAATGAGGAAAATTGAATGAAAAATTGACTCCAAAATTTTGGGAGGCTTCCAGCTCCCACTTTTGAAATCATTATAGCGTTAATGAAATCACTCAGATCGTAACTTTCAAGTTATAAGTGGCGGTTGATGAAATCATTATAATGCGACTCATAAATGGACGTCATGATTAATGCACCAAGGTCTTTCTGGCAAGCAGCAGCGATTTCTCTGTTTCTGTGTTAAGCACAACATCATATCTTATGGACGAAAACTTGTTAGAAGACAGCATATATTTAATCCTTGAAGCTCGTTTACTGAACGCTCTGATCCGGCAAGTGTGAATACGACAAAACGATGTTTTGGGCAACATGATCGATGAATTATGAAACAAAAGATAGAGTGAGACGAAGATTGCGGGATGACTTGCCAGGGGAAATATTTCGCGTCAGTCCGTCCCGAGGCTCTTACTGCTGTAGAGTTCAAATTCGAGAGCCTCAGAATCATGTCTCTCGTGCTGAGATCAAGTTAGTGTGCATTTGTAGATTTCTTGTTCACGTAAACAGAGGTATTTCCCCATTGATTTTGCACAGAGCGTTACTGAAATAAAAATCCTCTCTTTTTCTATCGGTGTAGACGGAAATATCAACCTCTTCATTTCCTACTATTCTGCTAATGTGATGGAAAAATGGACGATATAGCGTAACCATTTTATAACCATTAATGTTCATGTCATGCATTCCATCGTCTTGCAATTGTCACCTAATTTCTGTTAATCGCATCACTTTTACTCGTAAGAAATGAAACCTAAGAACACATCTAATGAATAACTCATAGTGAATGAAATAAGTCTAAGAACGTTTAGCGAATAAGATGCACGATAAACGAGTAACGAACCCATTGCATACATTCGTTAACGTTACACTCAAATTGCAGTGTAATAGAATATCGTACGTTGATGTGTTTGTAATTCTCTAAAATGCCTATATAAGCTCTAGTTGATGAGTATTTTTTTCGCTTTGTTTTTGATTACTTCTGTTAAACGAGCAAGTGATCGGCTGTCTTCTATCTAATAAAATGCATATGGTTGGTTGTCCGTTTCAATTTTCATTCAAACGAATTTCCCATAGTCGTTATTCAAAATAATTCACAAGCTTTTTGACGATTGGATTGAGATGGAATGCATGTTTGCAATGCGATCGCCTATTATAGTATCGATATAACTTCACATAATGCTGCTCAATATAACATTTTCCCATTACAAACTGCTAGAGAGATGATGGTGAAATATACGGAGACGTTTCACCTTCCTACTTCCCTTCTTCCCTCTCGTTCTATATTTTAGCCACTTATTTTCTGCCATCTAGGACTGAGCAATTTCTGCTGATCTTTTCAGTGGTCTTTATTTTCTAACGGGTATTTCTTGGCGTAGATTCCTCAAGGAATGCTGTTCTATCCTTCGTACAGCGCTTCATCGGGTATCTCGCAAACGCCATCGGAGTTCTTGTAGAAGCTATTGCGATTCAATTCACTGTTTCTGCTATCGTCTTTAGAAGTCAGTTTCTGGCTTCAGTCACCTTTCCACAGAAAATTCGGATGAAATGAGTGAATAAACAGTGCAGAAAGTATCGAAAAACATTCCAACATTTGTATATGGCAAGAAAATGTGGCTTTCTTAGTTTAAAACTGCCACTGAGACTTCTTGCAAAGGCACAAAACACTACATCAGCGTTGAGGGGAAACACATGGAAGATATGTTTCATCAAAATTAGATATGGAACTTTTGAATTCAGCTGGTTCTCAAGCATGAAAAAGCTCGCTGTTTCTGCTATCCCCTGCTGAAAATCTTCAGCCACTGAATGAAGTTTCCCTCAAAAGCTACTCGTCAACATGTCTCATTTCCGCTTAACCATATTGATTTTTTAAATTTCTGCTCTAATTATTAAATTCAGCATTCTTGGCCATTTCGGTCGCAATATTTTTTGCATACAAGCTTTGCTTTATCGAGTATATGTAAAGTCGGCCACTGATGGAATCTTTCGTTGTAAACTATTTTTCCCCAGCAACCGATTGAATCAAACTTTCGACGGGGAAAAATTTTTTGAACCGGCGTGACTAATCCTTTTTTACAGTATGCCTTATTCACTTGGAAACGAGTATTTCAGTTTTGCGGTCTTGCAATTATCGCAGCCGCAGCGATTTTGTGTTGAGCGCATGCGAGCGATATAATTATCAATTACGCAAATTTGCGGCTAAGCAAAGAGCAAAAAAACAAATTTACCACAACTAACCAAAAAATAAACAGCAAAAAACAAAAAGCAAAAATTTGCAGCGAACAGGAATAAAAAAACAAAAAATTGCAGCGAAAAACAAGCAAATAAAGCAAAAAACAAAATTTGAATGGCACTCAACTGAAGCGACATTCGATCACTCCGTAGAAATTATGGAGTCCTACTCGCCTTTAACCTCTTACTATAGCAATATGCTCAAGCCGAAGGTGACTACAGCTTGCGACTTTTTTTTCGATTGTACACACTGACTTCCTCTGAAACGACCGTACTGAATCGCTTTTTAGTCATATTTTTCAACGTTTCTTCAGTCATATTTTCAAATTTTCAAGCCATTTTTCCTCGTGAACGCGGGTCATCACCCTCGGACAGCCTACACGGCTGGCGCGAGAATCCAAAGAAAACATCTCTGTGCGATGGTATTTTCGGCTAACAACATCCATCAGTCCCTCTAGTAAGGCCCACTCAGAGCACCGGTACAACCTTGGACCCGCCTGTCGTACATCACCTGTGCCAACTCGCAGACTTGCAAAGCGTCAAGCCATATTTCGCTATGATATCTCTACATTCGCTGATGAATGCTGCACTGACAAAGATTCGCAATCTGATCATCGTTAGGTCTTACGCAAGAGATCTGTTTCATTCTTTCCTCATTTGACGTTTCATTCTATACAACGTTTTCGTTTGGTACGATTCGTACTCAATCAAAAGAAAAGAGAGTCGGTAGAAGTTTTGCATAATAAGGGCATGAGTTTTTTACGTTCCAATGCACTTGACTGTGTCCACTCTCGTATCTTGCGCGTATAGAGTTACCTTTTTATGATGTCAATATTTAAATCGAAAATTTCAATATCGAAATTGAAAATTAAAAGTGGCAAGTGCGAATGTGAATTTCCAATCTTTACGCCCTTCACATTTCTACTGGCTGTACAATATCACATTCAATTAATTAGCACCATTCGTTCGTCGAAAACAATCTTATCTAACATGCGTATCAACACCGTATAGCCGTTCGATTTTCATTTGTTTTACGAGTGCACTTATACACGCTGAATTTCTTGCCGAAAAACAAATTTCAACGTTTCAGTTCATTCGAGTTTTGATTTCGATGAAAGCAGAAGTTGCCGGAACGTCGAACGAAAACAATAGCTATTGCATTTTTCTGGTGGAAATTATTACTCTCTTTGGCTGCAAAATTTCTCTCTCTTTACTTCTCTCTCCCTCCTCGCCCTTCCTGTCCCTCCCCCCCCCCCCCCCCCATCAAAACAGATACTGATGGAAGTAACTGCGCGCCCTTCCTGATTTGCAGGCATATGTTATCTAAAGAAGAAAGCAAAAAATGGTCAAATGTAAAATATCTTCTTTTATGAAAGCTTACTAATCCCTTCCCTCCCCCTCAAGGACAAAGCACTTCCATAAAACAGGAGTGCATAATTTCTATATAAGCTTTGGAAGTGACAATAAATAACTGGATTTCTGTAAATGGGTCAATGGTTCCAGAATAGATGAATGAACAATTCATATGGCGTGAAATTACATAAGTGGGTGAAACTCATCTCCAAGAAAGCTCAAAATATAGTACAGATGCGATCGATTCTCCAATGCTGGTAGCACAATGCATCATTGAAAGCCAACGTACTATTTCGATTTATCTTTTTCTAATGAAGAAGTCCAATAGTTTGATCTTATCTAAGCATTGAATTTGAACTATTCGAAACGCTGAAACAATGCCACATCTATGAGATCATCTACGTACTTATTTGAGAACTATCAATTGCAATCTCGTAAATTCGCTCTCAATTTCAAAAATATTCCCGTGTTGAGAATAAATGATTGCAACAAATAAGCAGCATTTCATGCAACACAGCTCTTAACGCTTATGCTTATCAATTTTGCAATTAATCATTATTGCAGAAGTTCTTCTTACTCATGATTTTGCTTGTGACACCATGTCTTGCCTGTATGGGCGGTGGATGCTGCTGTTGTATGGGTGGATCGAAGAATATGGCTACACGAGGTAGGCCGATTCCTTTGGGCAACGGTAAAATGATGCCAATTGCTGGCGGAGGTGGTGGCATATCGTTGCTGGGCTCAGCAGCAGAGAAAGGTTTCATTGCGCCACATGGTCTTCGTGGCAGTGCACCTGTTGAAGCTCATGAAAAACCGTAAGTTTTTAATGATGAACTCAACTCTTAATTAATAGATGCTATAACGTTCATAGCACATTGCCGAAATCAACAAAGCGAACGCTTTTAAAGTTTATTTCAAATGAGTTCAGAGATTAATGAGCATAGAGATTCGCGCTCATCAGAGCAACGTTAACCAGGCAATTTACTGGTCATCTGTTCACAAAATATGCAAACAAAATTGACCAAAGACATAAATGAGTGAATAGATACGTTGCTGAGATTCTTCCAAATTTGCAAATTTCACACGTCGAGTCGATCCGATAAACAATCGGATAAACAATGCTCAATAAATATAAAAATGATTAATAAAAATACACAATCTGTATATAAAAATGAAGCAGTGATAACCAGTAGTGGGAAGTCAATAAGAGCGCATCTGTACGCTCAATGCACAATAAAAGAATATCAAAAAGATACTGTTACTTAATCATATTTTCAGCGTTTGTTACACGAATAGATTCACTAGGCATAAAGATTACGCTCATACCATGCTAGAAAGTTTTAGCTCATCGCGGTCATAATTAACTGTTACCTTTCAGCAAATGCTTTGCACAAAATCCTACACTTCCTGATGAGAATTTTACTTGTCCGAATATGATGAAGAAGTAATACTAGAATATACGAATCTACGCCTCTCCTTTTCCCCCTTGGTGAAGCACGAGATCATAACCTCAAAAAGCATCACGAGTCAGATATGGCGCATCTTCTTGTGATTTCACTTGTACTTGGGTAAACCAGCAACTTTCTTGCTCAACTTTCACAATATGATGTTGAAAACAGTGTTCTCGAGGTGTTCTCGTTTTCTCACAAATGAGTGCAACTCATGCAAGTATAGAAAATCCCCATTTCACATAGCACACCTTTGCGCTATAAGATTGCATCTGGCGGTTCAGTTATTATTTAACGCTTTACCGATTTTCAATCACAACGCACGTTTTTTCTATTTTCTATTTTAGGGCAGCTCCTTTGATGATCGAAAAAACGAAAGCGTGAAGTCGTCAACAACCATCTCATAACGCCATTTGGCCTACAAGCATCATCGTTTATATGTTTGAATAAACTGCCCCCTTCGTAGGGGATGATGCCAATGGGCAAATCTTAAAAATTAGCTGCTTTATTGGAAAGGGGAAGATGAGACTCGGTAAGGAGTAATATAGTTATTGTTGATGAATTTATAAAGATCAGTTTCATTGATATAAGTGAACGAACGTCGACGAAAAATTTCTTCAACTACCGTTTCAAAATCGCTCTTATACCTCATTTTTTAAAGTTCGTCTCAGAAATTCACGCTCAATTCTTCTTAATTCAGTACTTAAAAAACGTTAGTTGTGAACATTAGAGCATCATCAAAACATTAGGACTGAGGCAAATTTATATATTAGGGCAAAAAAAAGGCGAAGTCAAAAAGTCGACATTTTATGTTTAGAACTTGCTTAGAATTTTTTTGTTCTGTATTAGCGGCAGAACAACGTTAATCTTAGAGACTTTGAGTCGAAAAGTTTCATTGTGAGAGACCCCTTTCATATACGAACTGAAAAACTGCCATTATTAGTTTGAACGTTTTTTTTTGCTAAAATTTTCACTGCATATCGACGAGTTCAGCATTTTTAATGTGTTTATGCTCGCTTTTAATGTGTTTATATGTTTAGGCAAATGTTCATGCTTACTAGTACGTTTTCGAATAGAAATGTATTAGAGTACTACTGTTCGAAATAAAAACATAAATCGACGATTATTGTCCACATATTGGATCGGTGTACTCTACAGGCCATTGAATCAGTAGGGGAATATCCTGCTCATTACACGAAGAATAATATCATAACACGAAAAACCGCCCTTTACATTGATCGTTCTGTCCTCGCAGATGCAGAAACCTCCTGGATAGGCTGGCATGATATGTGTTCTCTTGCAATTCCTGTAATGAGATCAATTCCTGTAATGAGAGCAAAGGTATTGAAAAACGACGAAATGACGCATAATAAATAACATAATCGTATGCAAAACTGCAATGCGATGAAAATACATTCTCTATGCAAAAAAATTATGCATCATGCAAAAATTTACGAAACGCATAAAAAAGGAGGGATTATATCTTGTATACATCGGTGCAGGGGTTGTCTAAGAGGTTTAATGCACATGCATAGAAGGGCATTTCTTTACACCTGTAGTATGCAAATTAGTAGGCAGCTACACAAAAAACATCATAGGAAATAGGTATACGCATGAAGCCATTAACCCGCATAATATGTGCGAAAGTTAGGGAGAAGTGCGAAAGTTGTGACACAAGAGGCATTTTCAATCCGTTCATCCCAGCAATCATTCTCGTAACCTAGTAGGGATAAAGATGCGGGCATATTTACTGATGGATTAATTTGAAGAAGAATAATACAGGTCGATTTAGTCCTACCCATAAAGCGTTTGCAGCTTTGGTTTCAAGGATTCTTCACTTGCAACAACAACACAAACAAACAAACAGACACCTACCAACACATACAGATGCGCAAATACTGAATAGTTCCCAATTTGCCGTGCAAATGCAAATGTGTAAAAATGTCCCAACTATATAATCGTTGTATAATCTACACTTTAGTTGTTTAACTGCAAAATAATGCCCATTGCCCTTATAATTGCAGTCAACTATTCGCCGAAGACTTTCTTTGCTCTTAGTGAGAGTCGATGTCGAAAATTTAGTCAATTTTTTTCTCGTTTTTCTTTGTCACTGCATTTTTTTCACCAAAGAAAACAAGCGATTATTACAACGATGAAGCCAAAATAGTGGCATGTTTCTAGTCCATCTCGTAAAAAAAAATCATGTGATGCAATAAAAGCATCATCTTCAAGGTGTACCGTTTCACAGTTTATGATTGCTTATTCGGTACCACTTCAAATATTCGTTTCCATATAAGTCGCCAGTTTGCATTAAGCATTAAAGATTATTTCTAGCTGTTTTTTTTTTGCGGTACTGATATTTTCTTGCCTGTCGAAAAATTTTCTTTGTAGAGTATATTTCGAAGAATTTCATAATACTTCTCAAGATGGCCACAATTAATATGACGTGCTCAATGTGAAGGGGCATTGTTGGATTGATTGTTAACGCCAATCAGACACTATCCAATAGGAGAAGAAAACAATTCAGTAGACTGCTATAACTAGAGCCGGAAATTCTGGTCGTGCATGAAATGTTCTTTTTTTTGTCACTAACAAATCTGAATAGAATAAAATGCTATACCAAATGCAAAAATAATTTCCTCCTTCTAATAAAAATTAGTTTTTTTTTTGTTTATCGAAACGTTTTCTAATGATTCTTGCTAGGGAAGAAACATAGTCGACATGTAACCATACGAAATCATATTTTGAATATCTTACTTTTAATTGTTTACTGCACATAAATATAAAATGAGATTTGGGACTGGTTTTTTTTCGCGTTAATCGTTGTTAACGATCGATATGTTGCTTCATAAGGAGCTTGAAAGGAATATTTAGAGGTTATACCTGAATACAACTGTTTCCATCCTTTTGTTATATTTTTTGATTTTTTTTTTCACACCGCATATAATTTCTAATTATGGAAAATTTCACACTCGGATACCGAGCATTGCTAACCACATCGCCTGAATTTAAAAAAAAAAAAGAACACTTTTTTCAATTAACTATAATAAATCTTTCTGAACGATCCTTTGTTCTCGTTATTTGCTATTGATCATTGACTTTTAAAACAACTTTCATTGATTCTTTGCAACAATTAATGAGAGCTAATGCTCCACCAATATTTCCTTATAGTAAATATGCAAGTTTGCATTCAAATGCTTTAAACGAGCCAGTTTTACCTGTTTACCTGTTCTATTACGGGTAATGCACTGTCATCAATCATAATATGTATTGGCAACTGCTTCGTTAACTTCCAAAATATTCTTTTTAAAGAGGTCAGTATTCGGTCAAGGAACTCAAAGCGCGCTAAGTGACAAGTATTTCGTGTTGAAGGCTTTCACTAGGATTTGGAGCTGAGAATCCATCCTTCACTTCATTAGGCTAGATCTCTAATAGACCTTAATTAGTGGCATTTGAGGAGATGTGCCAAAGCGATGCACTCCATCTCTGCTTCTAAAACTAAATTCAGGAGAAAGACTTTACCACAAGACACGCATCTACAAATCACGCAGATATGATGTTTCGACTTGAAGGCAAATTCGTTTCATCTGTTCTCTTATGAGGTGATCGAAATGTCTTCAGACGTGCTTTGCCAGGTAGCAATTATGTTGTAACGGTCCTAAGACGCATCTTTATAGATGTAAAAGAGCAGACACATTGCCGACAGAAAGAACCGCAAGAACATGCGAAAAACATGCCGAATAAATTTGCTCAATAATGAGCCCACCAATTCAACGAAGTGTTATGCATTTCTAACGCATCCAATTGGTATGTAAGCATTCGAATGACTTTGTTCGCATGCCCGATAAATAAGTTCGGTTCTGTTTTTCAAAAGTTTTCAAGGTTACTGAAACATCCTGTAAGCCTTTCGACAATCAGAGGCTCCATCGATGGACTCCGGATGCGTCTGAAGGGATTCGGGTCGAAATGTGTTCGAGGGATTATATTTCCTCAACGTTTTCAGCTGTCTCATCCACATTCTCATCAATCGCATCTTCAAAATCTGCGAACGGGTAAATAGCCTCGAAAAATTCTCTGTGGATGAGAAATTTATCAAACTTACACACTTTACCATGTGTATTTCATCCAAAGAAAAGTCGTCATAGTTGTTCACAGTCGTGCTCCTCTGAAATCTGAAAGAAAACTTGAGGCATTTTCTTCTAGCCATCCCATTCGTATTCGTTCATTTATGCAGCTTCATATGAAAAATTACTATAATGCGCCTGACCGAAATTAGTCTGTTGTACTGCTGCCTGATCGAAGAGACGTTTCGAGTCGAAGCGAAAGTTTACTCAAACAATTGGGTAGCTGAACACACGTCGGATAAAAACCCACCAATATCACCGACTGAACATGCACCATGGCTAACCGGTTTGAATTAAGCAACTACAGAAGTAGAGGAACAGCGAAATATTATGGGGCAGAGAAGAATAGATGTCACCGAAGTCGATCTAGGCAAAATTGAGTTGCAACACGATCGTTCACCACAACATAGTGGTTTAATATCATTTAAAAAAAAAACTGCTTCGTACCACAAATTTTTTTTGGAGTGAAAAAAAATCTAAATTTGCATACAAAGAGTGATCATTTAAAGAGTGTTTAATATCATTTAAAAAACTGCTTCCAATGAATACGATAAGCTTTTTCTTGACAGAACTGTTCAATGACGGCTCTCTCAGTTGATTTATGCACCGAATTTTTTTCGTAAATGATTATTTTTCCACGCAAGGAAAAGATTGTCAACTGTCGACGTTTTCTTTCCACATTTCATAGGTATACTTCTAATTGTTATCAATTTTTATCATTCTCACATCTAAATGCGAAGCTAAAGACATGTTTCTTTCAGTAATTATTCAGGATGATTCCGATGTCTGCGGTAAAATTTCGCATAACTCCATTCCCACTTATGTACCAATGGCAACGCTAATGAACCCGTTCACTGAAATCAATTATTTAGTTAAAACATCGTTTGTGATAGTATATTTTCCTACGAACGACTGTTCAGGGGTATTTCACACAGTGTAAGTGGTGTATTCTACCGTCTCAAGAATTTCAATTTCAGAATTTCTATGAAAAAACTGGTGTCAATAGTTCCGGTAGAGCTATTTTTTCTAACACATTTTGTCTACAGTTTTTATAACTTTTACTGCTCCAATCGAAGTGTAATCACAATTCTTTCATTTCGTCATTGTTTCCTATAAAAATACAACCAGTTCCAGTTGGAATAGTATAATCAACCACAAATTTTCTCACTTGGTTGCCTTGCCGTCGAGGAAACTACATCAACAGAAAGCATCAGAATGCGACAATGGTGAATATCTTTTTTTTTTTATTGTTTTATTTCATTTAAAAAAAAACGCCTAGGAATTGCTCATTTATCGTTTTGCTTTTTCATTTTTTTTTGCGTCGTTCAACTCTGTGTTAATAATTGACATAAATAAATTATAATCGTCTATGCTACTAAATAAGTGTATTTCAAATGATTGAATTCGATTGTAACTCGGTCACTTCTCAATAACAAATATTGTGCGAAAAAAAAAGATCCGTTAAGGCTTTACTGTCTAAAAGACTAAAAGCATTGGTAGTAATAACGATAGTAGCAACAGCAATCGTACGACTGATAATGTTCACTAGTGAATAAAAAATATTTTGATTGATTATTTAAAATATAATGAATAGGATGTTTTTTTTTGCATGTATTTCTCCGTGAATAGAGTATATGCAGAAATGTAAAGGATAAATAATTTTTCAAATCTTTCTGTGAAATTTAATCTTTTCGGCTCACTGAAGCAAACTAGAGACAAAATGATCGCTCTTGATGCTTCTCACATAAATTGCGTTGGTAGCCGTTGCTGAGCATGTATGTATGTGTTCGTTCATCTGTCGACCACTTCGACATCTTCAGCTCATTGGAGCTCAGCTGGAAGCATTGGCAGTCAGACCCTTTCACAACCCACAATTTCATCTATAATCTTCGAAAGCAGTTGTAAATGCTTAAATGAGACTAAAAAATTTGCATATATTTCATTAGTTGCCGAGTAGCATGCTATAACTGTTCAATTTGGAAGAAAACGGCTTTATTTGAAAACTTTGTGCGAGCGCTCGCTTCGACTAAAATTATCAACGCATTATTGTGCATGCTTTACCATTTATTGGCAATTTAAAAAAAAAAAAACGAGTTGCTTTGACAGAGATGAATGCCAAAAACACATATTTTGCTAGCTACTTGCTGCACATTCTGTTGAATTCGAACGAACGAACTTTCTATGCGAAGAGAAACTTGCTTCTAGAGAGCGTCTAAACGTTTCGGCTGCACATTCTACGCTGTCTCCATGATCAGTCGATAGTTAGCGCATTTAGGCAACAGCGTTCCAAATATTACGCTCATATTCTCCTTGATCGTTATCGCTGCTATTCCTCTAATCACCTCATTTCGTACCATAATGACGCTCTTTCTCCTACAACATCGGCTTTTTTTTTCAGAAATGACATAGAAAGAACAATTGTTGAGTATGTCAAATTTTCAAGGCGCACGAATGGCCTACTCATTCACTTGCCAGGGACGTAAATGAAGTTTTTTTTTTTTAATTTCCGGTGCGAAAGTGTAAAGTGTATACATTTTGCCATCCAGAACATCTTTGCAACCAAATTCCCTCATCATAAGTGCGATATTCTTTTGAACGCATCTAGATTCTCATGACTAAACGTGATTCATTCGAAAGCTTGCTTCTAGGCGTTAGAGCTGAGACGTAAAACCAAGCATTTCCTGCTTCCTGAACTTTCCCACCTGTCTTTTTATTTTTCATAGACTTATTTAACTGCTTAACTTGTCTGACTAAACTGCAAATAAATCGAGAAGTTTAGCCGAAGAGCCAGCACGGTATACGCTTTTCCAATTTTTGTTCACGCCAAACTAAATGTCAAAAAAAAGAACTTGCAGTGCAGTGTGCTCATATTTAGATGGCTTGCGACCTGATTGATTACAGAACATAACCAGATTTTTTTTTGGTGCCTTCAAATATTCACTTATTATCTCAGATTTAATGGATAACCTCCAGAGTTGGTACAGGATCGCCATGTTGGATTTCACGCCAAAAGCAATCAAATTAGCGGCACCATCTTCAATGGTTTGCATAATATGAAGGCACTAAATAAGCTGACTTATGCAAATATCCAAATATGCAAATGTGAGCAGGCTATAACCGATCACAGTGTGCTTTGCATATGCAAATTTAAAATAGCAAGATTATTGACCATTTTGAGGGAATTGCTTTCGCAAATCAATCTACTCCGTTAGCAGAAAATTATCACGTTACTATGCCCACGCTGACTGCATTTTTATTGAGTTATGTTTATTCATTATTATGTCCCACTAATTGAGGAATACTTCCAGAATTTGCTGGTGATAGCAGCAGTCATTGCGCCGACCCTCGCTTGTTCCGGCGGAGGATGTCGTCAACCATCTTGTGGGGGTTTCAGTAATTTTGGAGCGATGATGATGCCAGTAGGAGTGGTTTACATGCCAGTGGGAATGGCTTACATGCCAATGGGAGGGAGTTTCATGCAAATGGGAGGGGGTTACATGCCAATGGGAGGGGGTTACACGTCAATGGGAGGCAGCAGCGTGGCCACAGGAGGTGGATATGTAGCTCAGCCAGCACCTGTTCACGCAGGCGGCTATGCAGTTGGAGCCAAAGGCAAAGGCTGAGGTGAAGTAAGCGTCGAGTGAGTTTTCATATTTCGTTTCGATTGATTATAAATTCTATGCTATGTTTAGTTCCATGATTTAATTTATCAACAATTCAAACTTATTCAAATTTTCATAGACTTAGTTCTAGAATCAATGAGGGTTCAAGAACAATCGATACATTCTTCAAAATTCACTTGTCAATTTTTTTTCAATCGTTAATAAAGTCATATTTGGGAAAAAAAACACCATAACGTTGATTGGATAGTCTCGAAAGAAATTGCACTCGTCGAACTATTGCACTTCGAAAATAAAATTCAATGACAAGAAAAAAAAAATTTTTTTTTTCTTTTGAAATAAGAATCTTTTCACAATTTTATTACCATTTTTTTGTGAAAATAAATATTGGAATTTTTTTTTACTATCCGAAAAATTTCTACGAAAATTTACCGAATTTTTCCAACAGGTTGAGTCGTTTCAACAATTCACTCTTTCCAGTTTTCATAGAAAAATTCATTTTTTTTCCTTGACTTTTTTATTTCCTTTGAGAAAAAATGACATTTATTGAAAAAAAAAGAAATATTGATAGATATGAAATGAAATTGTCTGATCGGGTAATATTTCATTTACATGTAAAGAAGAATACTATTTTCACTCTTCTTTACTGCTAACTCATTTTATTTAAATAGTTATCTTTTTATTAGCCTTTAAATTTTAGGATTTGATTTGATGATAGAAAAGGGCATATGCGCTGCTAGACGATCAACAGCCTCTCGACTGCAAGTATAGATCATGATGATCTGATGTTTGTAAAACTGCCAGCAGTATGCGTTTATTGAATGGTTGAATTCGTTGATTTATATATTGTCATCACAAGTTGATTTCAATAGTTTATTGCTTTATATTTAGTTTTATTGAAAATATTCCAATAGAAATTGTGCTATCTCGTTTGATAGTTTTACCATAATATATATTTATTAATTTTTGAACAGTGAAGCTCTAAAAATGAATCTAGATCAGAAAGCCTTTTTTGCCATTAAATAAATCCATCTGTTTTGAATCGCTTTTGATAGTGAACATCGTAGGAAATATGTTCGGAGTTCATCGCCAATCCCTCCGTTCCGGCCGAAGGCCGCCGCCTTACGATGAATTATAAACTTTGGATCTCGGGGCCCTCATTGAAGGAGGCTTCCGCGATGAAAAAATCCCGGTCCCCGCGAGGAAATTGTTGGAGCAAATTTCCGCTTGCAAAGGGCCATTTGAGTGCCCCGGGCGGTTTTGGTCATCAGTTTGATGGATATTAGAAGCGTTAATTCTGCGGTCACAAGCTGAAAAAAAAATCTCCTTTAAGTCAAAGAGCAAGAGCGAAATGCATGATGTAATTTGTTTGAATGAGAAACACTGTAAAACAACTTGGCGCACATGTGCCATTAGAGAAACAACAGTTTATCATCAAAGATGATATAGACTTAATAAGGACACAGTCATAAAGCATAATGAAAACCCTTGATGTGAAATAGAAGCAGGTCTCGAATGAACGAAAACACTTATACCGCATCAAGAAACTCTGCAGCGTAGTGCAGACCTATATAATCCATACGCTGATCGAAGAAAAACCCATTGCAGCTAGCGTTCTACAGTTTGCTGTCCCCTTCTTCCGGTTTTATTTGTCTTAGGTGACGAGAAAATCTTCTCTACTGGAGGAGTTAGTTGGATATGCAACATAGTAACAATTCCGAGAGCTAGCTTCCACTCTTCGGGACTACCCTCGCCCCCACAGGAACTTCTCAGAAAACAACTCTCCTCCGCGGGGACCTCGAAGGGACGAACAGCTACACCGCCCACGCGGGGACATAATTCATCGCTTCACATGCGAAGGAGGCCCGTTCGCGGGGACTCTTCCGAAGCACTAGTACGGCATGCATTGACGTTTACGTTTACTGTCCCTTTAGTATGCGAAGGGCGAGCAGATAGTTTTGTAGACTTTTCTTGCGCTCGCAATGAGACCGTATGAAGAGAATAAGGCATTTTGCGAAAAATGAAACGTGAAAGGTAGAAATCAAATGCCATTTGTGACCACAGATCAGGGTTCAGTGTAGGTTAAAATGTCCTATCCTGAAATTGTTTCCTTCTGCTTCGGATCTAATTCCTTCGCTCAGATTGGAAGGTGATGGTTTTTTCGATGACTGTATCTTTAAAAAAACTCAACGCTTTCAACGTTATTATACGTCCTCAGTGTATAAAATCCAACGTTTCCAGTAAAACAGCACTTTTTTATTGCCCTTCGATAAGGCTCAATCTGCATATCTGAGTTTAATACGGTGAGCAAAACACCTTAAAACTTTCACTTCTGCGACATGAAACTATGAAATCGAAGTATGCATTCCAAATTTGTACTTAGCAATATCAAGATCTTTGTTCATGAAATGCATTACAATTGCACTGAATAAACTGTGAATTAGGGGGCTGCTTTTTGTTTGCGTTACGGTGTAATTTGAAAATGAAAAGAGGATGAGCACGACCTCTGAATGCCTCGATACTATGAAATAGATGAATGTTCAGATCTGTATGGTCACCTGCTGTGCTAAAGAATAATTCCAATTGAAAGCTTCTCAAGATTGGAGGAAAAAAAATGCATAAAATGGACGGTTGTAGGGCAATGGAGACAGAGTTAAAAAGGAGCGGAATTTTTAATCTCGTTTCGAAGCATCGATATAGTAGGCAGCATTGTGGAAGAGCGAAAATTAGAAACTCAAATACAATCCTCGAAGAGTATACGTCTTGCCGTTCGCTATTTTTTCAGCAATAATTCTTCAAATCATTCAAAAAATTCAGCGAAATTCATTCGTTAATTGCAGCGAGATTATGGCGATGGTTGATGATGCGTTCTTCTTCATTTCTTGAGATTCTATTTTTTTAAAAAAACATTACTTCTAATGCATGCAACAGTTTCAATTGACTTACAATCAGACCGCGATATTTGTAAGTTGTATAGTTCAATGCCATTTTTGGAAAATTTGGAAAATTTCGAAGAAAATACACTCTGAAGTATTATTCTCGTGAATTATTAGCGATTAAACTTGTTCGCTGAACTACTTAAGCAAGAAAGAGAATTTTCATTCATTAAAATATTACCGCTATTCTTTTCCTCGAAAAATTTTCCTTCATTCTCAACGATAAATAGAAATTCTCTGCGTAAAAATTTCTTGTTCCGCTAAATTTTTCACCAGTTTCTCATCTTTGAAAAAGGGCACCATTTTCGCAATCAAAATATAATGGTTTAGCAAACAAGAATGTTACTTGAAGAATGGAAACAATTTTTTACGCCATTATTCGAAGTCCCAAGGAATGTGAAGGTAATGAAGATTCTTCTACGCTTGTACTCAAGATTCATGCATACACTAGCGGTATATGTGGTGATAATATTTCGTAGCCAGCATATTTAAACAAAGCCTGAATAAATCTATCTGCCATTCCAAATGCAGACCTGTTCATCACTCATTCCAGACTTTCGCCGCATATGTCTTTATGAAACAACTACATTTTAATAACGATGAGTATAGAGGTGATTCGTGGAGTTGTGGGGAAAAACGGAGGATGTCGAAAGGCTTTGTGTCAATAAACGTTGAACTTTTTTAAAATTTCTGTAAGTTGCGAGAGGAAACGAGGAATAAATTTTCCTACGTTTCAGTCATATTCCTTCGTTCGCTATGATCAAAAATAATTGCAGATATTTTTCTTCGAATATAGTCGTCAACTATGTCTTCTAAAGTGCAATTTGTTTTCTTTTGAATTTCTTATTGCATTTATCGCATTATATAATATATTGTCGTTGGCATTTGTCGCCACTCCTATATGAATAAATATTTCTCTAGTACGCAGTTACTGTGCTAATGCCACATTGAGAACTATTAAAAGGGGGAAAAATTAAACAAATAAGCTGAATATCTCATTCAATAGTTTAAGTGTCGTTTTGTTTCCACTCTTTTTTATATTTAGCTTCGCTGATGATCTTTTGTTAAATTGTATTCAGCTTAATCTCATCGAAACAAAATTCAATTTATATTCTTTAAATCAATCTGGAGGTTTGTACACATTTCAATATCACTGAAATAAAATGCATTAAATCCGATGTGAATAATTCTACTTGAATAATTCTATCACTTTTTCTTTCGCCAAATTCCTTTGCTCTTTCATGCATAATTATGCGTATTATAATAAACGAGTATGAATAAAATGTTATAATTGTTGACAGCATTGATGATGGCAATTCATAAAAATTGAATTCCTACTATTAATTTGCCTATTGTAAACGATTGCTTCTGGAGAGAGACGGAAATAAGAGTCTGGAGATAGACTGAAATAAGAGACTGAAATAAGGATCATTCGGGATGGATATGTATGCTTTAAGGCAGAAAACAGTTACAAAAGCATGCGAAGTATTATTTGCAAGAAATAAGCCGGCAAACCTCGATTTGTTATGTGAATGAAACTTTCTTTGCACTTCATAAGGTAAATTAATTAAGATCTCTAACTAGAATCGTCAATTCTTCACAAGCCATCGAAATATTCATTCTGTTTATGCTGAGCTAGCATCGCGTTAGACTTTTTCCCGGCTGCATTTTATAACATCCCTTTCACATCGCCATATAGCTTCCCTAAATAATATTTAGTTTCAGTGCTTATTTTTGAAAGAACGCCTGTTGAGAAGCTCTCTTTTATGAATAAGGCAGACTTCATTTGTCAGAACTAGATTTAGAGCTTTTTCCCCATCAATAGGATATTGAACGAAGTAAGAAGGATTGCTGCTTCAAAGAAAATTTTTCAGCAAAGGGACTGATGTGACAAGGCTCTTTGCAACCAGAAAATTAAAACATAGGTCATCGATTAGCGCCTATTATATGATCCACCATGCACAAGTCGGTAGTCGAATGAAGGAATTGTTCAGAATTAGATCTACAAGTAATAGATCGTCGATAGACAGAGATCAGGGGAAAAGTTTTGTCGGCAATAATATCAAGGTATAGCAATTCGCAATCGAAGCAAGTCGATGTGGCAACAATCTCAACAGTACGTATATATCCATTTCTTAGTGCAACTATCCCGGTTCCTCTACCGTTCATTTTAGCTTCCGGTTTGGAAAGAAATAGTTAACAACGTCTATTCACCGGGATGAATGAATCAAGCGCTGAGGGGACAACCATGTTTCCGAAATAAACACTATATGAGGCTTTGTTTCGGCGAGTAAAATCTTCAGTTCCGGAAATTTATTGACTACTACTACACTACTTCTATTGAAGTAATCAAGGAAAGAACCTTACTATGTTGCTGTATATGCACTTTGAGGCTGTCAGATAATAGTTTTCGTGCAACTCCACTCTGGTCAAGGAAAGCCATGAATGCGTTCGTAATGAACGTTGAAAATGCATCTGCCTTGTTATGCGTCCACCGCATTGTCTCGATTACAAAGTTGCTATTGCGAGAAATTTGTGCAATACCTCCTTCGAGGTGAACTCCGCTCATTTTCTCCTATATTGATCTCTACTTCGAAGCGTGGAAATACCGATAGTACGCTACTTATGAATGATGCAATCATTTATGGATCAGACCCTTCTCATGTAACTCGTCAGCAGAATGCATCGGAGGGTACCCATACGCAGTACTTCTGTAGCAGTGACGTCGACGTCCAGCTCCTCAAAGATTGCACTAACTATGGCATTTTTCACATAGCCACGGTTCCGAGCAATATGAGCAGTAGACTCATTGACTCCGGAGAGCACGATCGATCGCTGCTGCACTTTCTTTTCCTCAGCCACTAATAAGGCATCAACTACCAGGGTTGAAGACCTGCTAGATGCATGTTTTGTTAGCTCCTCTTTGTGCGGTGCGAGGTTCTTGCCGAATAGTTGTTGTATCGCAAACATTTGTATTCGCAGCGCAACCATTTGCTCCAACTAAGGTGCCACGGTCCACCGAACCAAGTCTCGAGCATCTCTGAAAGTTCATGCATGGTCGAGCGACGCTTCTTGGGAATATCGGTATTAAGCAAAAGATTCAGCGAAAAACTCCGAAACGTGGTTCGGAAAATGCAAAATGGCGAATCTCGAACAGTTACCAAAATGACGAGCACTACCAGCAGATAAATGCTCGACACAAGCGCCTGCGGTCGCAACCAAGCAAAAAGACCCTCGCAATAAGCAGGAAGATTCAAGCCGGTAGGCGTTTTAAACTATTTTGAAAAAAAAACCCCCCATTTTCAACCGGAAACACAGATCACAAGAGACATATCGTCAATTGCGCAGAGATTTCATATTCTCTGGTTTTCTTAAAGCATGAATGGAAAATATGCGGCGTTATTTGAAGCTCGCATAGGTATTTGATTGCTCTTATCAATAAATTTTCAATAGCACCTAGGAGAAAATCTCTCATGAAATAAATGGCTCTACATTGATCGATTGCAATGAGTAAATCTGGTTTCTCATCGTACACGTTAAAATCGTTTAAAATACGCTTATAAAACATTGCGCTTCGTTTTTGCACACAAGTTGTTTACATTATCGGAGGCTTTCAACAAACATCATTTGATGTTCAATTGCATCTCAAAATGTGATGATATTCCCAACAAAATAAGACGATCATGACGCAGTTTTTGTGAATACTTTTCAAGCATCCCAACATCCTGGCATCCTAACGTTCTAGCCTACGTCCTAAATAAGCCGACTGGTCATCCCTTTCAACCATCTATTTGATTGTAATGTGAAAAAACATTTGCATCATTTTCGGATAGAATCCACCTTTGCTTATGTCGTTCTGGTGGTAGGCATATAGATGTATGCATATCAGTACACACTAGGATATTTACCTGCGGAGGCGGAGCATGCAACAGCTTCCTCATATCCGTTTTCCACGAACCGGCCCTTATATGGAAACAAAATCCAACGCTGTTTTCCAATGAGTTCTTCGAATGGTGCATGGTTTCGTCCTTGACCACTCCTTATTTTACATGATGCAATTGGTTCGTTGTTTTCGAATTAATTTTCCATTTCGCTTCTACGACATTGGTTAGTAGTCTTCGGCAACTCAAATGCCTATCACTTGAAGCCTAGTAAATACCCTAGAAAAATGGGACTGTCTTCCAATATAAGGACATTTGTTTTCAAGAAAAAAAAACTGGATTTCCGGAAGCCAATGCGCTTCGTTAATAAGTGAATTCGCCCCAAGATTCGTTGATCATTACAACTCTATTAGCAGCTTTTTGAGCACCATTTCCGAATGGACTAGTTTTAATAGCAACGTGAAGAGGTGCCTTGCTCAATTCCTAGGCTTTGTATGGCGCAGTGCAACTTAATCATAATTTGGTTAGCTGAATACCATGGGAGGGATCCTTTTCTTTGTGGGATGACAGCTTGTTTGACAAAAAAAATGAGTCCTTTCACAAACGCATCAATAATGCTTGATAAGCAACATCCATCCTTCTTGATCCTTTGTGGCTATTTAGGTATGAAGCCCAATGGTAGTTTAAATGCTCTTAGCCAGGTATCACGTCACTGCGGAGGATGAAACCTTGGATGTGTGCTCAACAAAATGTGCTATTGTTCAACCGTTCATGACTAAGCTAGAGGTTGCTCAGGGCATTAACTGCTAACAGCGCAGCTGAAGACAAAAGGGCAAAAATCCTTTACGGTGTCTATATACTATAGCGTACGTATTCCTCATATGTAGTATTCTTGTCGTTCAGGGAATCTTCTTGCATATAGCCGGAATAACTTCTGCATTTGGATGCCTTGGTGGCGGAGATAGCGGATGTTGTCAACCCTCGCCATCAATAAACTGTGGATTTAGGCCGACGTGCTCATTCTCGCAATCAAGGTCAGACTTCTTTTCGTTCATTTACTCCTCTCAAAAACAAATCGGGCACATCGTTTCAAACGCAAAATCATCCAATTGCCTCCTGCCGAACCTCTCATTCCACTGACATTTAGAAGTTGTCTTCCGATGAAAGAGTACTAAGATGTTTATGAAGTTGTTAGTGGGGGCACACTT
Source organism: Ascaris suum (assembly GCA_013433145.1). Taxonomy (NCBI): domain Eukaryota; kingdom Metazoa; phylum Nematoda; class Chromadorea; order Rhabditida; family Ascarididae; genus Ascaris; species Ascaris suum. The sequence continues at coordinate 16,814,785 of CM024168.1, forward strand.
TTTTTGGATTTACCAATTGAGACCTGAAAAGCATCGCTATTCTTTTGATAATAAAAACTATAAATAACACGAATGAAAAGCTAAAATCCATTAACGTATATAAAATATAAATAGATGATAGTTTTAATTAATCAAAGAAGTTTTTTTTTTGGTGCGCAAAATGAACACACCTAAGAGATGCACAATTTGGAAATCTTTGACGAGTAGACGAAACAAAGTTAAAATGAGGCAGCAAATTCGATGTGTGTAATGCTTGCACTGTATGCTAATTGCTTTCCTAAATCTAATTGCCACCCATACAAGGTGATTTTCATTTTTATGCACCTTAATTCTCAGTGTAACGAGAGTCGCATAAATTAATAAAGAGGTTTTTTTTTCTCTCACCACTCGCACACTTTGGAAATTAATAACGTTATGTACTGATCGATAAGCTTTTTAATGCAGTTCGAATTTCTGCTTAGAAGGATTTATTTAATTAAGGAACGCATTATTCAATATGTAATTACACGATTAAATTTTCGATAAGTTTATATGTAGGAAGCATTCACATACCTGAGACACCTGTCGCACGAATTTATTTCTAAAGGGTGTAACAGATGTGATAGAATGGCCTGTTGTATTCGTGCACGTTAGCTTCAACATCAGAAATTTCCGATTTGATTTTTGAGCAAATTTTAATTAAGGTGGTACTTCCATATTTGGAAATATTCTGCCAACTTTTATGTTATCGGTTTTCTTCCCGCTTCTTTAAGCAAGTTCTTTTTAGCTACACTTCGTCGTACGTGTTTCCACATTTCAACTATGGCCGGTATGGACAAAATAGCTATCTGCCCCGTTCTCAACAGCAGTCAGTAATCACACCCATTGGTGGGTTTCATGCCTCTCCAGGCCTTGGACCAAACTCTCTCCATCAACCGCACCATCTGCCACACTTTAATAGCCCCAGCGGCCTTGATCTTTATAATCCACTTCGCTCATCCTACTCAGTACCCCAAATAAACCAAGTTCCACGGACGTTGTTTAATAACCGTTATCAAGGCCAGTTTCTCGACACATCTTATGCTGGCACAAGTATCAATGACATTTCAGCCGCTTCGTATCCGGTAGCCCAATCACGTGAAAGTGGTGCATTGTCACCATATGCAGATCCATTCACAAGTGTAGACGAACTCCTGGGTCGCTCAAGTGTGGAAAGTGAAATCGAAGTGAGAGGCCTTTCGTCCGAAAACCAGCAGGCCAATGAAGCACCAAAGGTATCATATGGATCGTCTCCAATCAACGAACTCGCTCCATCTCGGCCATTCTCAGCTGTACTTGCCAACAGGACAGGTATCGTCCCACGTACTTTGTCAAACATGTCATCAGCAATCAACGACATGTCATCAATGCCACGACGCTCATTCAGTGGAAGTTATTCTACAGCTCAATCAATGAAACTTTCATTTCCTGCAAATAATCCCGATACAGCTTGGCAAACCGGCGCCAAAGAACCCCAAACATCTGTGGAGACAGTTCCAAACGAATTGACGCAATCGTTATACGAGGGTATTTCTCCCGTAGCGGCCTCTTCATCGCCGTTCATAAATCAGCGGCGAAAGTCTCCGAACAGACAAGCGAAAGCATCACTGCAAATTCAGCAAGCACCTATTTTTTCATACAAGCCTACAAAAAAACTTATGCATGACTCTCAAATTGCGAGGCTATGGCTGCAATGAAAGTAAGTTTGTGTAGTACTCAATTTGCATGAATTTTTTCAAACAACTAGTTATCTGCATGAATTTGAAAATCCTGTATTATTGCACAGTAATAGAATATTACAATTATGGTTGCAACGAATTATTACATATTGCTCGAAGAAAATTTGCATCTTATTCGCTGCTGAAAATTTCCATTTGCAAAACGTATCAGCGGTTAGAACGTTTGCAACAGTCCGTATATGGTTCCTCTATAGCGATCGTGCGAAAAACAACTTGAGCTAGAACTTGCAGTTGATGGTTAGAATGCATGCAATAGGAGACCGACTGTGTCAACAACCTCAAGTGATCCTTACCTTTCCAAAGCGTTAGGGCCATTTCAACGTGCCGGAAAGCTTAAATGCATTTTGCAATTGACCGCAGTTTCGCTTTGTACCAGTCGAGTCATAAAAGCACCAGCAATCTGGAAGATTTGTACAGATAGTACGTTGGTTTAAAAATTAAATATGCCGCTCATATTTTATTACTCATTTTTATTATTTTTCGATTATTAAAAAGTCTGCTAATTTGATGAAAAAAAAAACGTTTAAAAAAGTGTAGGTCAGATTTTGCCAGATCCTTTAGCGGACTTAAGTAAGAAAAGAAATTCAAGATTTCATATCGTATTTACAGCCGACTTATCAAACTAGATGAAAGTAATCTTCAGAAAGCTAAGTAACATTCACTGTAACTTCGCAGTCTATTCTCGAAGAAAAATCGCGAATTCCTGCTCAAGATGTGCGAATGGGCATGATAAATGGCCGACACTGCAAAATACTCAATCTGCAAGCTGTTTTTACTCTACGAATTCATCAGACCTCTAAACGATCATTCACTTTGATTGCATGTTAGTTAAATGTTAGTTAGTTAATTGCATGTTAGTTAAAGATCATTCACTTTTATATTTTCTTTCAGCGAAATTACCCACGAAGGATCGTGCCATATAGGCCGATAACATTTGTGCAGTTTTCAAATTCATCCCAAATATCAACTTTTGCTTCTTTACAGGAAATCAATCCGATATCGCATAGTGCGCGTTGTTTTATGGGATCGAACGGCTGTGTAAACTGCACACCAAAACGATTGTTTGTGTTGGCATGCGTGCAATCAGCCGAATGTCAAATTGCCGAAGGGGATATATTGAAACGTCTGCAGCATATAATCATATTGGTGAATTAGGCTGTGGGTGAAATTTGCAGATTCGATGATGTGGACTGCATCCGCCAGTGCTCAGTGCTGTAGATTCTAAAGTTTAAACGTTTGAATTAATATATATATATATATATATATATATATATATATATATATATATATATATATATATATATATATATATATATATATATATATATATATATATATATATATATATATATATATATATATATATATATATATATATGCATAGCTATAAAAACTTCTATAGAAATATATAATATAATTGTAAATGACGTTGAAAGAATGTGGCACAAACACTGTTCACTGTGGAGAATTGAGGTGATTTGCATTGCAATTTTTTTTTAAAATTACACAAATATAATTTTACATTTACCGATTTGTTGATTAATCACTCGATTGATAATTATTACTTTGCAATAAACTATACTTTGAAAGAAATATTTTTATTCTTCATACACAACAGCAAATGCAATTGCATCCTCACAATAGAAACAACCTAGTGCAATTCAATACACTGCAAATGATTATGCGAATAATCAATTGCAAATTGCAATTGCATTACCTTAGGCAGTATTTTATTAAAGAATTATAAGAAAAGAAAGTATCAATCAATAAAACTCAATTTTTGTATAAAAACTCACAAAAGTAGCAAAAAGCAAACTCAATAAAAGATCAGCAATCAAACATCGATGCATATTTTGTTTAATAAAATTTCATGTACGTCCAACATACGTATTGCACGCCAACGTCATTGCACTTCACTTTTTATCGACTTTGACATATTAGATTCGTTTTGTTACTTAGCTTTTTATTCCACTGACATCATGAAAATGTTATAGATTCGTTTAGCGTTAATAAAAGAGTTAATTGATCCCTACGTTTGGATACAATTAGAAAGTAACAACATCGGTTAAAACGATACAACACTCTTCTCTAGAGTTATGCTCTTCAAAAGTCTTTAAATATGATTTTTCTTAGCAAGAAACAATTCATGCGTCTACAATAAAGCATAAACGAAGAAATATCATTTGCAAAAATTGTTTATTCTTTGAACAGGTTATTTTACACGAATAGGTAACTAGTATATCGGCTGAGAACTAGATTGCTGCCGTCACGTTCTTCAATTGAGCTGAAATGTATGCGAGTAATGGTGCGTACTCATCAATGAGCCGATGATGAATGCCTCCAAGCAAATTTTCGTGCTAAAATATGTCGGCCACTACCTCCGGGTTTTAGTTGTTTGATCACGACGAACCGAATTGATGCAAACATCGCCGAATCGTAACTCGTAACTTCATTTTTCAGCGATCACACATAGCGGTACTAAATTTAATGAAATGTCTTCTGTTGAAAGAGTATGTTATCCGTCAAGACGCGGGTTCTATAATTAGAAAGTATTGTCTGGGAAATGAAAAATATATCACTGATAAGATTCGATGAAACATTCATACAACAGAGGAATTTTTTTTAGAGAGGCGTCCAAATAACAGCGATGAGAATAAAAATTTAAAAAACGGAGCCCCCTTCGATCGTTATCTAATTGCCAGGCAAACATTATTACTAATGAGATCAAAGCACACTGATGTTTCCTCAGCCAGGCAGTTATGGCAACAAAGTCATCACTTCATAGTTTGCTTCAAAGTCAATTTTGCTCTATGTTTGTCTCCTATTTCTCTCCTATTTTCAACAATTTATTCAGCTCAGTATTGGTAGAAATTCATTTCATCTCTCACGTTGAGTGTTTATTATATATCATAAAGGTTATACATCAATAATGCTTGTAGTTTTTGTGTTAAAAACTAATTGATCTTACTGTAAATTTGCCCATATTATTACTTAGTTGAGCATTTGAAATAGCATGTATGACGAGAAGAAATAATTGTGTTTGCATTTCCAGAAATTATCTATTTCATGAGGTCATATCCGTTATATTTATCAAATTATATTTAACAGGTTATATCGAATTCATAGCTAACCTCTTGAATTTTTTTCTTTTAGCAGCCTATTTTTCGACTTGCCGTTCTTCGATTACAGCTTACAATTCGTTGAAAAATAAATTTCTTTTTACTCACAGTTCAATTCAACAAATATCGCGCAATGAAGGAATTTCCACAACGAGATGAAGTTAGCACATATCGCCTTGGCGACGTAACATCGTTCATTGAGTGGCTGGCTAATATATGGCGCTCTCCATAATCACTTTCGATTATTTCTTACTTTTACAATTATCAAAAGGTGTTTATATTAGCACAAACTGAAATAGCGCAACTTTTTGGAACTAATGTCGACGTTTTTTCAGCGTCTACACTCTGACGCTAAATTCGTCTGTCATTTTAGTAACTTTTATTGTGGGCTATATCCGCAGTAAAAAGAACAAATATAATTAGTAAATACGAATAATTGCAGCACAATGGGTGCGCCGCTGTTCGCTTCTTGGTCATCACCACTCAATTCTCATGAATTCGATGTAATTAAGTGTAGCACAGAAGATGCGGGTTATAATTGGCAGTACAAGGAAACATTCATTCGATCAGATAAGGAAATTGAATCGATGATAAATGAAGCCATTAAGTTTTCGCATGGAACATATTTGAATGACTTAGGCAAGATTGCCAGCTATCTATAAATACGTAATAATTCTCTTTGTTTTCTTTCTTCCATTTTCTCGGTCATTTCTAGGTGACAAGTTCGTCTCAACAGGAGCAATAGCGAGTGATGATGATGTGCAAATATGGTAGGATGTTCTTGGGATGGAAAGGTGAAAGTGTTCCAGGGTAGATATTGAAGAGGGAGATAAAAATGAAGAGTTTGCGCTGTGAACATCCATGCATTTAGCGTATGGCGACTAGAAAACGGGTTAAGCGTGCCGCCAAATGCAAAAATGGAGAGGAAGGACCTGCACAAGCAAATATAGCAAACCGAAGTGTTCAGTGAATCTCATGCAAATTAGTGAATATTACAAATTATGCACTTCTCTCCGGAATGCCAAATTAGGCACTTCTCTCTTATGTGTTTAAGTCAACTTAACTGTACGTTGGCTTTAAGAGTTATGAATGGTGATTCGGTGATATTTCGTTCACCATATCGCCGCCGCATAACACATTACGCAAGGTAGTCATCTTTCATAAATTTTTAGAGCATTTTTTAAAAATCTGTTAATTCTCATTTATACAATCATCTCATCAAAAAACACTAAAAGCAACAAAAGTCGGCGAAAACAAATGAAATCCATTGAAGAAGTTTGAAATGAGAAACGTTGAAGTTGTTAAGAATAGCCATCACTTTATTACGAAAACTTACCCCAATTCTTTCTACTATATTTCTTGAATATAACGCATAATGTGTATTCTCGGTGGAATTTTTCACCCACAAATGCATTACTCATAAATACAATTACATAATATCAATCTGTACGATTGAAATGTTCGTTTAATGATGTAATATTAATTTTTTAACAAAATTTTGCATCACCTTCCGCAATATTCATAAACGATAACTCGTTTAAGTTTTTTTTATTCGTCATTCACTTCGATTAAAATCTGCTATTTTTATGTGGAGCATTTTTAAACGAAATATATTTTTGTATTTGCCAATAAAATCAATATGATGAATAGTTTCGATATTTTATACGATAATATATCATTCAATTGCGTTATAAATTTTAACTATTGAAAGGCTATCGGCGTATTTCATTGCTAAACATCATTTGTTCAATAAAAGCGCTATGAATCTTTTCGTATGAATCATAGTGAAATTCAATATAAATAACGCATGAATAATGCGTGATAAACAAATGCAAATGGGTATTAAACTATTTTTTCAATTAAAAAACGGAAAAAATTCGATGTGAATAAGTCAGCGTTTTAATGATTTTAAAATTTCTTCATAATAAGAGTTACTCGTCAGCTGATTGCAATTCATTGAGAAATTGCCCAACTTCTTAAATTGTTCGGCACAAAACGGCTAATAAAAACCTCCTAGGAAATTTTTATACTATATGTTATTCTGTCGTAAAAATGATGATATTGAATGGAAATTTTGATAGAGATTTCTTGCCATCGAAATGTCATTCAAATTTTTCTGAACTATCCGAATGAAAATAATGCAATTGGAGCTCATAGCATCCGATGTAATAGTTACGCATTGTAATCTTACGGCATATTCGGCGTCAAATCGTTGACCTGCTCATTAAAACTGCCAACATTTCCGTTCGTTGGAAAACTGCGTTATACTAGGTTTACATCGGAAAAAGCATTTTGCAACCTACAAGCGGAAATCCGAAAATATGTGATCGAAATTCCGTTCCAACCATTATTCTTGCACCGAGCGATAGCCGATGCCAATATATCTTTGACCGTAGAGGTCAACAGTTAAATTTTCGTTTTATTAGGCAACAGATCTAATAGTTTATATGCAGGTGAAATCATGAAAACGACAGTGCTATAGGTGTATTGCCCATTATCGTTTATGTGAGCAGAGCATTCTAACTCTCCTTGTTCTGTAGTATAACTGTGTCTGGAATGCTCAGAATAGAGATCGACTGTATACCATTTTGAACAAATATCAGACTTTTGTCTTAAACTCAAGTTTTTCCTCCTCGAATAAACACCCATTTCTCAAGCTGCTACTGCTGGTGCGGATGTCTTCACCAAATACCATCATTGCTTTTATTCTCAGCTCAGTACTTCTGTATGCTTTTTACACAATTATATAGGAAAATTCCATCAACAATCATAAAGCATAGTTTTACAGAGCTTATAATCATCGGCTGGCCTGAGAGGACATTGATGAATGAATTTCAATGGAAGAAATGCTATGAAAATTAGCCGCATATTGGAAATATTGTTTTCAACGTGTCGTTAAACGTTTGCACTGCATTAAAAAAAATATCCTTCTAAAAGAGAGCAATAAAATAGCTTAATAGCACAATGAAATATGATTTTTGCTTACATTATATCATAAAATATGGCCCGTCTATGAGACATTTATAATAGAGCAATAAAATATTCCCATGAAAAATTGTATTATAAGACAAAACGTTTAAAATTATTTATAGATGAGAATTCTTGTTGAATGCTTATCACTTGTTGATATATTCAATATAAGCTAGCTAAAGTATTCTAACATAAGCTATATTGCATTTCATTTTAACGATCTTCAATCGTTAACTCGTGAAAATTATAGAACTATGGAAATGGAGATTGTTAGAAACATGGTAGGCGGCGACCAATTGCATTTGTGACGTCTGTAAAACGAAGGGGATGGTGGTGAGCGGTTAAGCATTCCTCTTCCTATAAGAAGGAAGTAGAGCCTGAACCGAGAATCTTACATCAATGATACGTTCTTTCTGAAAAGAATATGAGAGTATTTACTCGTTGCAATATTGCTTTATATATAGTGCAATGTTATGGATCTTGAGAATGTTCCTTTATTGTTTATTCATCTTAAAGGCTTTGTCCAGATGCATAAACATGTCGAAGGTTTGAAAGCAAAAGACACTATTGTAATATTAGAAAGAGCGGACAATATTCCGCTAGCAGCACAGGATCCTCGATATTCGTTCACTCACGAAAAGCAGTACGAAACAATGAAAGAAACGCACAGAGGGTAAAATTACAGCCCAGCTATGTGAGTACGATAGCGATGATGCCACACTAATCTCAAAATGATTGGCCGAAAGCCTTGTCGTAAAAAAGCAACCGCCGACGATTTGCAACCGAGCTATCGTTAGTGAAGTTTAGCTTCATAAACGAATCTTCCCCATACGAATTGTGCTACTATTTTTTTAAAGCGGAATTACAATAAAATAACGCAAATACAATAAATTTGCTGGTGCAAATACCGTCTCTTTGATTGCTGGAAGAAACTCCATGCTACAAGATATATTTTATCAAACAGAGCACCAAAATGATCCAAGTCGAATCAGAACAATTTTTTCCCCTATCTGAAATTACCTTTCATATAGTTAAGTTCTACTCAACTCATAAACTCCACAGATCAGATGACGGCGGATTCAATTAAATAAGATCCTTTTAGGAATGATCAATTGACTGCAGTTGAAGGACAAAGCGCTGCTTTAGAACGCTTGTGCTGAGTCAACAAGAGAGAATAGAGCACACCGTATGCTCAAGATTGTGGAAAGCTCCGGAAAACTTTTTAGCTCTTTCGTTTTATACACTTGCGCATATTTGCTGTTTCATCGACCGAGCAGCCTCTCGTAAGCCTTGTTGTTTCAATCTGCGAACGACAAAGTATACGGTAACAAGATCTCCCAGATGCAGCTTCCAATAGAAAATGACCTTTCCTCCCATCGTTTTGTTAGGATCTATTACAATCTCAATAAGTTCATCGAAGCTGAAGGTATAAAGAAAAAATGCTCATGCCAGCTTTGGTTTTTAACCGGTCGCATGTGGAATGCTGGAATTTTTGACCGCTGTATTGCACACAACCTTGTGGTTATTCCTACGAGGAAGTGGTTATTGCTCATGGTTTCGGATATTAAAGGAAACCGTAAATGGGAATGGCAAGGAGTTGGAAAAAGCGAATGGCATGTTGTTTCTTGGTAGGAATGAATCTACCGAATTTTCATCACGATGTTTTTTCGTCGCAATGTCCAGTCTGCAGTACTCAGCGATGGGTACGCTTCCTAGTTTCTCTCCTTATATCGTCAACAAAGAACCCTTCACCAAAGCAAGAACTTTCCGATAATATTTCGGTTACTGCGAAATTATCTGATAAATGCCTTTTCCAAGTTAAGTGCAGCAAATCTTCGTTCGAATTCGTAGCTTAGAAATACATTCCTTTGTTCGCTATTAAACTTTTCCTCAACGAAATAAAAGGAGCTTAGGCTCCAGGAGTGCTATCAACACAGAAAATTTGCAGATCTCAACACTCTCTGTTCCAGGGTCGGTCTCTATAGGATCAAAACCTTCTGTAGATATACCAGAAAGTTTTATTACTTCGTGATAAGGACCACTGTCCTAGAGGATCAAGAACAAGCTTCGAAACATTCATTAAAATGCAGTTTCTGACTTCGGTCATGTGTTGCAAATTCAGATTGCTGCTGATTTTATTTCCATTTACTGGTTCTGCTTTGCTATTTCCTCAAATGTCCTTACGCTTCTTAACCTTCCAGAATTCTTTCCATGTCTTCCACGTTTTTTTCTACAGTTTAAGAAAGAATCAGAAATTTTCACACAAAAGAGTTTCATGAACATGGACATATTAGAAAGTCAGTTGCGAAACAATGTAGATTCTGCATTTCTTGCCTTCATATCTACTCCTGGTCATCGATCAATAATCCTTAGTAAGCCATAACTCTCAGTATAGATGTTCACTATGAATGAGCAATACCAAAGCTAAGAAAGGTATAACGGTGAGAAAATGAGAAAAAATTTTCGTTTCATTACCTCTATCCTCCTGCCCCCTTCCCCCCTTTTTCCTCATCCATTACGCGTTTTGACCAACACATTTTGTGCAGCAAATGCGCATCTTAGAAATCCTTACAAATAAGAACTCCATATCAGTGCAGTCAAAACGCTCAGTTCTTTGCTTCGAATTTAACTGATAGCTTTGTTCTAAATTTTCATGGCATCTCTTCAACCAATATGCATATAACCTCAGAGCATTCGATCACAAACTTATTTGCCGCTTTGTTTACATATTCTCATCAAAAAGAAAAAATTTTTATCAATATGAAATTCAATCACCTGTGAATTCTCGTACCAGCTGATAAAAGGATAATCTCGGCAAGTCATCGGTAATACAAGGAAAACTTTCCTGTCGGCAGAAACTTTAGATACGAAAGAATTCATTTCTCAACAATTTACTAGTTTATTTTTGCTTGACATTTAACAAAAATGATTGCAAAAATTATCCTCATGCATTATTCTGATTCCATCGACTATTGTTTTGTCCGATCGGATTTGTGGTCTTGTTGTCTAAATCATATATACATACGTATATATATATATATATATATATATATATATATATATATATATATATATATATATATATATATATATATATATATATATATATATATATATATATATGTTTATTCACTCTTCACAGATCGTAGCTATGCCACTGTGAAAGCAAGAGTTCCTCTCTATAATTGATGTTTTGCGGTGATATATAATAAAGCAACATATTGTGGAGTGTTGATCCGCATAGTGGTTATTCATATTTGAGAGAATTCACGAAACCTGGGAATTCATAAGATTTCAAGTCATGTAGTATGGTGACGTTATTGTGAAAAAAAGTGGCAAGCATTTCTGCTAGTATGCTTGATATCCCTTCCAGATACGACAATTAGCAGTATTGATGTTATTAAACCAGAATTTTTGTCCTCATCGAAATTAGTCTTGCAGTTATATATGCGAGTAAAATTTACTCTGAGACTGAATCATCTCATGAATCAAAACAAACAAATTTCTCAATTTATTCCTAATAAACTCATATTTTAAATACTTTTTTAAAAAATATAACATTCAATGTAACAAAATGTCAAGTGTAATGCAAGAATCACGCTGCATGTGCTTCGAGAGGACGCGATTGATAATTCAATAGCGATGAGACCGAAGCCAACAATCGATCAAAAACGACAGATAAAAAAAACGAAGAAGTGAATCAGACCATTGAATCATCTGACACTGAATCGCCAACATCTCATATAAAAGTCGATGATCAGTAGATAGCAAATCAGACAACAGCCTTCAATTCACCTGTGAATTTCAACAGTTTTCATCTTTACTAAGCTTGAGGTATTGCTCACTAAGGTCGATCCTTTGTTTTCGACAGTGATTCGTTTATTACTTGAATTTTTCTAATTTTTGAACTTGCTTACAAACATTGCAGCGTTTTGTCTAACAAAATCTTTATAAAGAATAAAAATTCTGAGATATGGAAATTTCCTTGATAAAGACAATAGATCAACCCTCGATGCCCCTTTAGCAATAGTGTACTCACTGTGCTACCCATCAATAAAGTTTCTGATAGGGCACTTATTTGATTTATGCTTATGATGTCTTTAGATTATTGCAACGACTTATAGCAGTGATATGTTCATTGAAACTTGTGGTGATCACAGAGTTGGTCACTCAACCTATAATGACCATCACTTAATGGCTATGGGGCTATGTGCATATTAATTTTAAAAAATGAATTAGGAAGAGCTTTAAGAAGTGGACATTAACAGCGACCATTATGTGGGCATAAAATTGGATGAAATTAATACTAAACACCGAGCAATAATTAGAATTAATGAATATTATAGCCGCATTGATAAATCCTCTTCCGTTGAATACATGCAGTAACCATGGCGCAACAGATACTATGCAGCCAATATTTGGAAGACGATAAGAAGCTATTCAGTTTCACGCAAGTTCAATAATCTTAAACAGGCCATTTATTTGCTGCTATATCTATGAGCTTAAACAATCTGTATCTGTTAGCTCAATAATATTTAAGTTAACGGTACAAAATTGCTTCGAAAAAATCCTTTGTATTTTAGGTTGGCTTATAACTGTTTGCAAAGATGAGAATTTTCACAGCGGTCGTATTGATAGTGGTGTTGGTTTGCGTGAATGCGGGCATCGACTTCTCGACGTGTGCAAGAATGGATGTTCCGGGGCTAAGCAAAGTTGCACGAGGATTATGCATTAATTCATGCAAATTTCAGGTCGGCGTTCTAAGTCACTGATCCTGTTTTCAGATGCGAATAGGCTTAGTGGCTAGGGTTAGGTTGACAAGGAAGAGAAACTTTTAATAATGAATGAAAATCTTGAATACTATTGTGAATTTTAGATCTGGAGATATCGTAAAAATCTTTCTTGTATATTTGCACAGTATAAGGCAGTAGAACAATAGCACACACTTGAGGATGTCTTCAAATAATGGTGCATAATTCTATCAATATTATAAGCCTTTGGGTACACCGAGAATCGACAATTGTTACTGATCACTGTGCAGCCTCGTATACCTTTGAACTGTGTCATTTCATGAACGCATCCCTTATCAGCAAACCTCACACATCATGATCCTCATACTCCTTTAGAAAATTTTCACAATTCTAGATTGCACAGTCAAATGGTGCTCGAGAAAAGCCAATAGATCTAAGCAATTCCTGCAACGTTTCCGACACTGTCGGGATGTGTAATATTAGAGTGTTTGCTCTGGGTTAGCTGAAAGCTTGCACTAAAATTTATGTCGAATGACCTGCTTGTATTTAGCAATGTTACATATTCATGTAATATATGAACGAAGGCTTAAGTTTCAAGATAATTAAATAGGCTGGCACGATGAGCCCTTTACCTAATTATCAATAGCTGGTCATCCAGCTGTCGGTAACGTGATTGCTTTTCTGATTACTGTTGAATGGCTTCGATCATATGACTGCCCTCCTCCAGCAACAATCAAAAATTTTTACATGCAGAGAGAGATATTTCAGCTGGTAAGATGGCCTGTAGGAATGCGCTAGATCCTATCGGGCCTAGAATTTTGTTCAGTTGGTCATATCGCTGCTATATGAAAACCCATATCGGAGCAACATATGTGCTAATTTTTTGGCCCTCTGAAGTAAATATAGCTTTCTTCGAAGATGCATATCGGACGTACCAACTATCATTATTCCAACTTAGTAGTTTCCGAGTTAAAACTACTGCATAAACAAATGCATATCAATACACAAACACAGAAAGGCACATCAAAAACAACATCGTATGGTTGTTTGTCTCATAATGCAATTTTTCACGTAATTCATAGATTCATGGGAAATGGAACCGCTCCCCGAATGAAAGAAGTAAAAAGAATATTTTACAGAATTGCGGCACAGGATATTGTGAAAAGCGCGGTGGTCGTCCGACCTGTGTATGCAGTCGTTGTGATAATGGAGGAGGATCATGGCCCGGACGTAAATGAACTCTGACATAAAACAAATGCTTGCGAAATTTCAACTCATTTTCTGCCATAAATGAAATTCCTAATTAAATATCTGATGTGAGTGATAAAGTAAAAGCAAAAAATATACTTCATGAAATAAAGTTGTAGCGTGTATAGCAAAGAAAAACCAATATGTAAATTTTGGAAGATATGCATGGCAAAAGAGCTTTTTTTTTTGCATTTCTATGCACTCTATTCGCTTTTATTGCTTGTCATATGCATGAAACGAATGTAAGAGCCAGGCAATTTCTGCTTTTAATCTCTCCATTCAGGCACAACTATAAATATCAGTAAAAGTTTTTATTTTCACTCAATATTTCATTCTAAGCGTTCTTGTTTTTTTACGCTTTCTCTTTCCATTTCATTGTCCACATGAAGCCTATTTTATAAGAACTTTCATTTCCCTATGCGGTTGAAACTTTCAAAGATGAAAAATACTCAATATAAAACTTCGCAAGCAACAATATAAATATCTTATCGATATCTTCATATCGTCCCTTATCGTTCATCTATGAAGATCGCCGTATTGTTTAAGCGATGCGAACGGATTCCCTTGTATTGTACAAGAATCACATATAAAGTGCTCAACAATGCATATGTTGAAAGTGAAGAGCATTTTGAAAATCTCAACAAACGATTGAGAGCTTTTTTCATGGATAAAGATGAAAACATTTATGAGTCCACGAATATGTGTTTTCCAATACGGAGGTGTGATGTTAGAATTATTAAGTTACTTCACTTACGACAATAAAATACATTTGCTATTAACTATGTATCATATTTGATTGTTGACTCTCAACACGTGTTTAGACAGTAAAACCTCCTAGATATATCATATTGTTGACCCGAAAATTAACCTCTTAAACACATTTTTTTTTGAAGTTTTAACATAGGCATAGAAATATACATGATTGAAAACCTTTAAAAGCTTGAAGGCTGTTGCCATTATGAGCGGCAATTATGATGATGATGATAGCGGAAAATTGGCGTCTTTTTTGGAGTCTTTAGATGGAATTCATTTACAGATAACATATTACGAATAGTAAACACCTCATCAACGAAATAATAAACTCGAAAATATTTTCAAATCTTGATTAGTACAATAACCCTTAGAAATTTTTCAATTAAAAGCTCAATTTCTGTAAACTATCAGTGATGTGAAATGCAAAAATGATCGTTATGAAAGATATGTAGATTTTTTTTTCTCCATAAGAATATCTATGGCTGCTTCTCAAATTTACTGAAGCAATGCGAAAATTGCTGAAGAAAAATATTGCGCCACTATTTTAACACATGAAGAAGATTACCCTGGAAGGAAAATATATGCTCATATGTCGAGAGGAAATTGAAAAATATCCCTTTAGGCAATGACCACTGGCTATAATTTGAAGCATTTGAAGACTTTGTTAGTGCACTGTAACATTCAGGACATATCCGCTGCACTGAGAATCACGAGATTTTTCTCAACCGCGTTCGTATTTAGCTGTCCAAGTTGTGCGCCTTTTCTAAACGTTTGATACCGAATATGTGCATCTTTATTCCGACTACGACAACAGTGTGCCTTCACAAACGACTCTGCGCAAGGATATGACAATACATCCGCCGTTTTTTTTTAATACAGCTAAAATTTGCATTGTTGTAGAGAAAATGCGTCACATTCATATACATAGTAAGGAGCTTTTGGTCTTTGGTTGTAATGGAGCCTTACTCCAGCAAACACAAAATATTTGCTCATGTTTATTGCAAAAATTATTTGGAGTATCGAATTTAAAGACTATTTTGATCAAATACGAAAGTAATAATTTGAAGTGCATGAGGAATAAATATGAAGCTGAAATAAGGCAAGATTTTTCTCGATATTTTTTATCGTTGAAACGTCTTTGATTAATTATACGCCAAAAAATACTTGATGATTCGATGGATTTCTGCTATAAATTTTAAAAAATAAACATTTTTTAAAATTTTTTCTCCACTTCTTCTCAACTTATTCTTTACAGCATTTCTATGAGTGAACTTCATAATCATTATTTCTAAAGGCACTCATAAATACAATTATCATAGTTCTATGCTTATAGAAATCTCCGAAAAAAAAAGGATAGGTTTTTCAAATGGCACCGATTATCTTGAGAAATATCCATGTTTTGTTCTTCATTATAGCAATAAACATAGATGTCTTTTCGAATAAAAACAAACAAAAATCATTTAATAATAATACTAAAATATCTAATTCATCAAGACTACATTTCTTTGAGACCGGAAATCACAGAGTGCATAAGTTATCGAGGAAATGAAGTCAACAACATGCTATCATAAAGATGAAATCGTGAATTATCCCCCGCCGTTGCTATAATTTTTGGTGGGAGTAATAAAGAAATGGCCAATACTGATGAAACCCATTTGAATATGCAAATCGAAACGGTTTGGCACATGCCGATCTTGAAATGAATGTACCACATCCATCAACATTACGACCAGGGGCATACATCTTCCATTTTTTCGTGCACATTTCTTAAGCGTTTCTCTTAAATATGAGGAATGAATGAAGAATGAAGCGATGAATTCTTGGCACAAAAATGACTAAAACATATTTTCAGCATTCTTAAACTACCATACTTTATACGTATGGCGTTTAGAGAATGAAACAGTATTTATTGTATACCATTATTGTGTATGATGTTTATGCTAGCGTAGAGATGCTAAAAGAAATAAATAACATTAGCATAATAGCACATAAAAGATTTAACATCATTGCGAAAGCAAAAAAAAAAATGTAGGAAAAAAAAAGGAAAATATAAAATGATGAAAACTTTCTTCGAGAAAAATTTGGAATATAATATTTCCTTTAGGCGTTCCATGAAACCTATTGAGTATCGTTTTTTAAGGCAAAAATTTGAGAACTCAATAGAACTATTCACTTGTATTCCGATCATTTAGTCATAAAATCTCATTTTTGAATTGTAATTATTTCTGTTAGAGTTCAACAGCTAATTCTGATGAGCTTCCGGTTGTTCTCTTTCGATTTTGTGCCTGACCCAAGCGATGAACCTCTGAAATATGGTTTTATTTAAGCTACGTTGGGATTTTCTGAAATCAGCCAGCTAACAACATAATTATTCAATTATTATCGTCTGTTTAACTTAACGCCGTCAGTCTGTAGAGTGTTAGAAATCATCGCTGAACATTCACTTCTTAAGTATTTCATCAGTCTAAATTTGGCTATCCCTGCTCAATCTGTGTTTAATCTGGATCACCTAAAATATCACACACGTGATTCAACCTTTAGGAAGCTAGATCATCGCTATGAATAGTGGAAAATTCATACAGGATTGATTTATACTGACTCTGCGAAAGTATTTGATGTCATTTGTCCTATAAAGTTGTTTTAGAAATTAGACGGCTCTAGGATCACTTAGTCCTTGGTGAAGCGGATTGAAGAATGTCTCATTGAGAGATCTTTAGAGCCGAAATCGGAAGTTCACTGTCGAATTCTTACACTGTGATTGGATGTGCTTCAGGAGATGCTCTGGAGCCTCTTTTGCTCCTCATTTTTACTAACAATGCTAAAAAGATTACAGAAGTTCAAAGATCAACGTATTCCTGAGGCGATCTATGCGAGCGACTGATAGTGAACAGGGTGTAAGTTTTCAACACTCTGGACGAATCAGCGGAGATGATCAATTTTTTAAGACTGTTAATCATTTCATTCGATGACCAATTTCTCTTCATTTCAAATGTTACCAAATACGATTGATTACAAAAATTGCAAATTTTACAAGAATTTCCGTCAACATTCCCGAAAAGTTCAGTGTTAACGGAAAATCATCAGCAGGAACTTTATACTCAGCACCTAACATACATCAAATAGTTCTCCATTAAATTCCATACTAAAGAAAAAAGGAACTAAAAAATTTTACTTCTGTGCCATCGACGCATATGTGCTATCACATATGTGAAATTATACAACGCGACATAATATTACTTCGTTTTTTTCACTTTTGATGATAGTTGTATGCTGAAATGTTGAGCAGAAACATCGATCTCTACACTGCTATCGTCTAAAATTTCATAATAACGCTGCTAGGACTATACGAAAAAAGAAAAACAGAGTATTTGAATGAGTCCTTCATTCCTTCGAAGCCATGAACTTCTGTGAATTTTTGCACAGGAGTGACAACGCCCTGAATAATCGTCTCGCACGCACTAATTCGGCCTAATGGCCCCATTAACCAGCTAGGTGTTAATAATGCTTGTATGGGGCAAACCTGAGCTTGTCGATGTCGTTATCCGGCTACTATTAGTGATTTCCTGTGAGGGATTCCGAGACAGTCTGACCTGACCACCGGTGATGCGTTCGTATTTTGATTCCTCTGGAATGAATGGCTATAGGAAGGATTTTTTTTTTTGAAAACAGCTGCATAAAACCTCTCCGAAGTTGAAGTTGGTTTGTGCCGACCGAAAAAGATCAGTCCCTCAGATTTTGTCAGCTTGCAACCGACATTCGCTTCTCATTGCACGCCTGTGCTCAGTAAACAATCGACATTTTAAAAACTAAACTCATCGACAGTCCCAATATAGTTTTTGCCGAATGTATTCGGTCGGTAGCAGACCAGAACTAATGAAATGCATTCAGATTTAAACCGATCTCTATGTTTAACAAACGTCTTTCCGATCTTAGTCACCTTATTCTTTTTCCGCATTCCATTTGCACGTAAATCGTCTCCACAATGTACGCCACTCAATCTGTACAGTGTGCACTCTTGCGCATGCATCATTCTTGCAGCGTATACGTTTTCCACGTGTACAGCTTGTACAACCTGCGTCTATTAATATATATCTACCCATCCTCCCTCCACGCCAAGTGTAGTACAAGTTAGTATGAGGAAAGAAGTTAGCATTCACTCATTTCACCGAACGAATACGAAAGGTTTGCTTATGTCAGACACCTTTGAAGTATTCTCAGAAATTAGGCGTAAGCTAGTAAAGCAGTTTCACTCTATCATCTGATCACCACACAGGCATAAACCGAGAAATAGACGAAAAACAACAGCGAGTTGTACTTAAATTCTGAATGCATAAAAGTGACCATTATTAATATCATCGTCCTTTGAATTGTCGTTCGATTCACTTTGATAAGAAATATTAGATGCGATATTGAAAGATTTTCGACCCGATCGCTCATCGCTTTCTCTAGAAATAGTAATGGAAGCATCATTTATTGCACATTTATCGTTATAAATATTTCTTACGAGCGCGGCGAAGTACAAATCATAAATTTAGATGCGGCGAAGCGCGGCGAAGTACAAGTCATAATGATAAATAGCTCTAATCATTATATAATAACGCCTGCAAAAATATTAGGATATTGCTTGCTGAACAGAAGTTCATATTCACTTCCAGACTATTTTGATATCTTCATCCGATTCCTTCTTGAAATATTCTGATATTTTCTTTTTTTTAAATAAGAGACTCCAAGATTTCCCACACAAAATCCATGTGTGCTTAAGTCGTCCATGGAAAATGATATAATCTGCACCAGTATATGTTTTTATTTTTCACCAGCACAATATCTGCACCCGATGCTGAATTATTGTTGATTGATTCTTGGAAAATTGAAGGTCAGCTGGCTACACACCTCTTCAGAGACACGAAATACTGCAACTGTATAATTTTCAAAGGTAAGAGGGCCAAAGTTGTAAGGGATTTCTTTCATTGTTTTTATCGATAAATTGTTATTTCCTTCTCAGGTAAAATTCGGTCATCTCACGCAGCTTTAAGATTTACATGAACCTAGCATTGTTATCATACAAACCTGCTTCCTGTACTTTCCAGCAAAGAAAATGGGGCGTCGTCAGGCATCGATGACCTTGAACTAGGGTCCGAACGATTGCAACTGCAAGGAGTTGGTGAAGCCGTCATGAAACTTTCGTGATCAGAAGAATCTCGTACTTGCCCGTAATTTCGACTGTCACTTTCCATGCCGGATCCAGATCCTGATTCTAAACCACTATCATATATTAGATTGAGAGGATCTTTGCACCTTCATTACTTCAAAAGAGCCCTCCCCAGTTTCTCTTCTCCTCTTTCCCTTCCTCTACATTTACCCTACTGCATCTCCCGTATGATCAATAAGACTGTGATGAATTGTGCAAATCGACGAGATTTCCGCAGAGACATCCAAAGATTTGAATGAAAATCCTGCAGCGCAAGAAAAATTTCTCCACAGAAAAATTAGATAGTTCTATCGACGTCCCCAATTTGCAAGCGAAACTGATTGTTGTGAGGAACGACCATGCTGCGACTCCTCTTTCGCGCGACGTTATATAAACGACCACACAGCGACTTTTCTTTCACGCATAGAATTCACTGATGTGTTTTTCTCTGCTCTATCATATTGTGGACTTTCTCTGCTTGCATAGTTGCGTGTTTCCAAACCCGTTTGACATTGTGTACATCGTAATGGATTATTTGATTGTCCCCTGTTTGTTCGAGTTCGCATCATTTTCTAGTAGACCTTTTCTCCAATCTCGTTCCATGTGTCACGGCATCAAAGTAGGGCTGGTGTAGGGTTAACACTTACCACAGTCTGGCGTTGCCCTTGTTTCTTTGATTTGTTGCGAAAAGTAGTCACTCTTGGTGGACTTTTCTGAAGACTGTGCTTTTGTCAACTGCAATCATGACAGCTTGACGCATTTGACATTTGCGCTCGGGAACGATAAAATAGAATTTAGCTAATAGCTGACAAAACTGCCTAAATTCTCCAAATGTTTAGAAGAAAACAAATGAAAGTGATTAGAAAACGAAACATTAAAATCGATATGAAAACGAGAATTATAAGAAAACACGGCAAAAAAAAAAGCGATCTCGTTGTCAGTTGTTGGATAAAGTTATGCATGTCATTAAGGATACAAAAATTTTGTGTTAGAGAATTTTTGCATCGCTTCAAACAAATCGCGCTTACATCTATGCTTGCAGTCATTTTGTTGAATTTCTGCTCGTTGATATGACCGTCGCTAATTGATGAACTTGTTGCACTTGTTGGTAGAGAGAATCTTTCACATGGGTCATCCGATGATGTCGAACTTCGTAAAGCGGAATCCATAATCGTCTCCACTATTGGGCGATATTCACTGCCAACGTCAACATCATCATTTGTAAGCAGCTCCGAGCGAGGTACATGCAGTAATACTTGTGACCTATCGTTCGACTCTTCATTCAAATATGATGGCTATAAAATTCACTTTCAATTAATCTTTCAAAGTTTCTTGATATGTACTTCTATATAGTGCGGAGAAAGATTTTATTTTTAAGGCTGTTATAATTCACTCAAATTGTTCTCTGCCTTTTTTTATTCGTTTATCAAATCGGAGATATTGAAACACAAATTTGCAAATTTTATTTAAGGACAATGCTTTCATGGCTTTGATGGCGATATTTTTTCTCTACTTTTTGCTCACTCTTTTCATTCATCCTACCGACATTTCATTCAACGTTGAATTTCTCGGAGAAATTTTCAACTTTTCCCATCGTTATGGGTAAATTTACAACTATGACAGCTGCTGCCATTTGAATAGAAAGAGGTAAATTTATTATCAACGTTTAACGCTATTTTCCCATCGTCATATTTCTGAGTAGAAAATAAACGCCACATATCGCGCTGTTTCATGTACGAATTAAACCTCATATTTACATATACATTCGTTGAACAAACTGAAATTCTTGTGTATATTCAGATAATATTCAAATTACTGTTTAGAGGAAAGAGATCAAAGTTGAAGGAGGAAGGAAACGATTGAACTTTATTGTTGAAGCAAACCTCTTCAAAGAATGAGCTTTGCGAAGATGTGCGTCGCATTTGAGGAGGAATCCCGTAGTTGCTATCATATGAATCAACTTCAGATGTCGTAGTGCTTGTACAGTTTGAAGTTGATGTGCTTAACGTAGATTCGCTATCAGAATTACCGCTTCCTTGAATTTCTCCATGGTTCGAAAGATCGGGCTGCTCCGATGATTCCATCTACCAATCAAGTGCTTTCAATGATTTGAAGCGAATGTTGCATTAGAATTTCGATATCTCAGAATTGGAATCCGAATTCCTCAACTTTTCAAGCTTTCTGGTTCAAGCTTCAGCTTCACCCTTAGAAAAGCATTCTTCAACACAATCCCACTGGGAACACTTACTCCAAAATAACAACAAAGATATTAATTTGAATGATTTTTTAAAAGACTAGTTCCTCAATTCTAGAATAATTGTTCAAGATCAGTTTAAAATTTAGAAGACCAAAGCCAAAATAACGCACCTGGTTAGTTTTGCGCTTCTAGAATGCTACCAGAGCATTCTTCTCCATTTCTCTCTATTGCTCAACAAGACGCATCGGATAGCAACATAGTTGGCTAATCGATTATGAGATCTTCTTAACGAAATCAAAAAATGTTTCAATTTCAACATTTTGAGTTCTGTGCCATTGAAAATGACTCATAAATATATGCTGATATACCATTTCACCTATGAAAGGATTGCCGATTTCTTCGTCCATTGTGACTTTACGTAAGCTCAATGTATAAATTTTAACCTCTGAGGCCTAATTATTCGATCCTCTGAGTTTTTTTTTTTTGTTTCGCCCCATAACACAGCGAGTATATTCCATCAAAATCCAACCGTTGGCTTTTTCGATGAAACATCCGATTGAATCAGCGTCGAATAATCGGGCAATTCGCTCTTCTTTTCACTGTCGTCTTCTTCATTCGATATGCTTTCTGGTATGTTTTCGCTTATTTTATCTGTTTTGCCAGTTGTAGTGGTTCCCTGAATTAATTGTCTACATTCGCATTGATTTTTTTAAATGAAATTTTCATGGATAGTTTGTAGTGGACATACCAACTAGTCTACTGGTGCAAAAGCGGCAGAAATACTTACTGAAGAAATATTTCAAGGAAGAAAAAACAACTTTTTGCTTCTCCTAAGACTAGAAGAAGATTTGAAAAAACAACGAATAATCTTTCTGCGCCGAAGCATGGCTTCACCACAAGCTGTTTTTACTGCATTTAGAAGAAGATGCTCAGTTTACATTTCTACCGCAAAAAATTCTAAAATATATTCTTCGTTGCAACAGCAATCACATTGAAAGATTGTTTTTGTGAAACAAAGCATCCAACGGATTTCTTCTAAATCCAATTCCACAAAGTTTTTCGGCTGCTCTAAGGGATTGTTCGAGACCATTGATCATTCTTACTGGCTATATGAAATAGGTTAAAATTTAAAGCGTGGAACGAACTGTTTCTGCGTCCTCAATGCCCTTCTGGATAATGCGACCACCGAGAATTCTTTCGACCAACGGAGAATAGCTGCCAGGTGCTGTTGTGCCAGATGCCCACACTAATTCTGACGACGAATTAAGCGTGTCTGATGGTTCTTCTACACTTTCATATTTTTTGATGTTGGAAGACTGGAAACAGGCTTCATCTAAATTCATACATAACTGCCTCATAATTGATTTGTTCTAGTATGCAACGCTCTATTCATAGATGTGTAACCTTCGTGCTAACTCGAAAAAAACTTCTGTTGATAACATCAGATAAAGTGATAGCACTCGCGATCTTCTTGACGCCATTGGACAGCTTACTTTAGATGCAACACTAAATCTTTTCCTTATCTTCATTCCTCTTTCCATAGCAATCTCCATTCGAAATTGTTTAGCAAAAAGATGCATTTAATAATCTACCAACAAATGTTCGTAAGTAGACATTTCTAGCAATCCATGAAACAGGCCATTGACCACTAAATAAATCAACCATCCAATCAAATACGCCCTTAAATAGAAACCATTAGATCAGCAATTAAACCGCTGGTTGAAATTTTGCCCAACCTTTTGAATTTCTGGCCGTTTTCTATGCCATAATTGACTTGACGTGGCTTCATTTATTGACTTATAGTTGTTGTATGAAGAATCGAGATTTGAACTCTTCATCGACGCATCTTCTGCTTCATCTTTCGCTTTCGTTGAACCCTCTCTTCGTTGATCATCAACTGGCAACTCCAAAAGCAAATCGCTTTGCTGAATTAGAGATCATACAGAAATAAAGTTTCCCCCACATTTTATATTATCTGTGTGTTTATAAATCTAACGGCAAAAAATTACCTATTTCTATAGTAGTAAATACTTCAATAGATAATAGATATGCAAATTATAAATCTGAGAATGCAAATTTCATTCACGTATAGATGGATCTCTATTATATTCAAAATTGCAAATATTTCTTATAAATAAATTATTCATTTGATATTTTCAATAAATCTGACAGGTTTGCAAGACATCTTAAGCATATTGAATTTCAAATGATTACCTCGTAATAATAATCGTTAAGAAGTAGAGTATTTTACGCGTTTAAATTCATACATATGCAGCTGCAAAGAAGGGTGGGAAATTCCCCTCTCACTATTGTCCTCACTCTCTCGATCTTCCTCCTTTCCACATCTGCCCGTACTGCTCTTCCCCATGCTCAGCAAATAAAGAGCTCAGGAGAAGAATGCCGTCCAAAGTAACCAAATGCCTGTGAATATTTCGAACATTTGAACACTTCACTGAGGAAAAACACATAGCCGTCATGCAAGCTATATGTAGAGGAAACAACAAAAAAAGGAAAGTACAAAGCATACATTGATCGAGCACTTTTTTAAAACTCATCAGGAGAGATAATAACCTTAATAGGTGATAAGTAGGTGTCGCTACTTTTTGTCAATGCACTTTTTCCGGAAAGAGATTGATATTCACGGAAACTTTGCACATCAGTGCCACGTTCCATCCGTCCAACCTAGAAATACTCTATATAGGTCTATCATGAACTTAATTGATAGCTATGTACAGATGCACCTAAGCTAAATGAATGTTTCATAAGTTGGAAACTACAATTTCATTCATAGGAAGATTTCAATCAAATTTTACAAATGCTTAAAATTTTCCACGATAGATAAATGCAAAACTTTATTGTATATCGCTACGCTATTCCAATAAAGCTCTTTAAAATGCGGAAATAATTTTATCTTCATGAAATCGTTGCGAAATAAATATTCCTTACCTTAGATGAAGAGCTCTTTTGTGCAGTGTTCCCGTTCTTTGCATTAGAAAAACATATTTCGGTTCCTTCATTGGTCATTTTCACGTGTACCGTTGGTGTTGTAAGATCGCTTTCAGAAACGCTTCCGAGAAAGCTGATGGAATTGCATCACTTTCACTGTAAAGCGCGGACTGAACATCGACTGGAAGACTTCGGGTCATAGATGCAATCTCTTTCGATGAATCAAACAACTCTTTGGAGACTTCGACATCTGTCTTTCCTTGAGGCGTCTTGCTTCCAAATTGTCTTACTGAACGTGATTCAACTGCCCAATGACTCATTGGTCTCGCTCTCTTATGCGATTTTTGTGCGTTACCGGAAGATTTCTGTTGCTTTCGCGATGAATCCTGCAAGACATCATTTAGGGCTACGAATTTTACGTTTTCGGATATATTTGACTTTTGCTTTATTTCTTTTTTTCAATTTATTTATCCATTTTGATAAAATCTGAGCAATCTACAAAGTACCATCGGCAACGCCCTCGGTTGCTATCACTTATGATCACGTATGACTGTTCAAGTTTAAGCTTGAAACTGCGCCAGACCATCGACGTAATTTCAGATGATCCGCCATCCAACATAAGAATAAACCAAGAAAATGTGGCAATCGCGATTTATGGGAGATTTCTAACTGCAGGAAGTAAAAGGCATTAATCATTTATAAGTCTCGATAATCCCACCATCCAGCAAACTTCGTATCAATAATGGGCATCATTCGTTATAAGCTCCAAGATGTGGACGATCTATCGCTGCAGTTGATCTATATGTGTGTCCGCATGATCACATTTACTGACGTATTTATTGTTTTATATGCCTTCTGATCAAGCAAAAATATAGAGCCGATCATGCCGTATGAAAGACATCATAACAAATGCGATTCAGTGCTGAAGAAAGATATAGCCCATGAAGGTAACTAGCGAACGAAAATCACATAGTCATAATCGATTCCGAATCAGTTATCACTTTCTCAAAATTTTTGGCACTATGAAGAAATCCTTCATGTAGGTGAAGTGATATGAGAATATAAGAAATCTCTAAGTCTTTTAATTGCTTACCGCATAGGATCCTCCGTCATATGGACTTTCATCATCCATCTTTGGATTTTCATAATATGGTTGTATTTTGTGTTGCGCGTTCTTCTGCAACATTTGCTCAAGTTTGTAGATTTGCATTTGCAAGCTGAAATATAAATGCGCTTATTTTCGCTGCTTTATTATTCGAAGAGTTTTTTCAAGTGTTCTAATGTCAAACATGGCGTTTAGAGATTGGCACAGATAGAACGACAAAATCAACCCTGAAGACTAATATCTTCCGCTTGAATTTACACTTATAAGGTCAATAACATTGAAGTTCTTCATCGTCTACCGGTATAGTTCTGAGTAATAACTGAGGATCTACTATGAATGTGCCCAATTGTCAATGTAACAGTGAAGCGGTGATCCAATTAATGTAAGACATTCCAAACGTATTTGTGATTATTTATGGCGTAATGCATACAGTATGGAAATAGGTATGCCCTCCGAAATAGCAATTTTTTTGGAATCAAAAAGTGCACATCCACTTCACAAACATTTCCTGATTCTCAACGAAAAAACAGGGAATATTGATTTCATATTTGCGATGGGACCTCTCAGGTAGCTTTCAAAGAAATTCTTATTTCTTTCAGAAAAGCGTGAAATAAAATCTTCGTGAGTTTTGAATCGCTTTCGCTCGAAAGTTTGAATGTACTAGAGCGTAAACATAAGTATTGCAATCTTCGCATAGCCAAGCATAATCCAAGTGATCTGACCTTGCATTTTTTTTACATATCATCCCTGAAGAAAATACTACAGAAATATTTCTTCAAATCAGAGCTTACTCAGATTTCACGTCGCTAAGTTGCCAAAATTCTGCATCGTAGACATCGATGATCTTGCCAAGTCGAGAAAGATTCTCTTCGGTGAGGCGAATCTGTGAGCGCTGCGATTCGTATGTGATCATTGCATTATGGAGCTGTTCACGCAGCTCCTTTCGCGTTCTTAGCATTGGTTCGACATCGACGGCAAATTTCTCTTCTTCAGCGGCTTCCGCCTGCGGTAATAAATTTTCGTTGTTATGTCTGCGGTAATAAATTTTCGTTGGTTATGTCGGCCATCGGTATATATATATATATATATATATATATATATATATATATATATATATATATATATATATATATATATATATATATATATATATATATATATATATATATATATATATATATATATATATATATATATATATATATATATATATATATATATATATATATATATATATATATATATACAACAGCAAGGACAACGAGACGTTCTTCCCTCACCGCAGCTTCCTGCTTTAGAAGCGGTATTGATGCCTATTCACTTCACAAATTGTGTCTTCTAACAAATTCTGCAACGCGATTGCTCATCTAACGGCAATCGTAGCGCATTTGTCTCGCTCATTGAAACTCTTGTCTAGATGGGTTTGATGCCTCAGTGAGAGTTTCAACTTGTCCTAATAATGGAATGAGACGTTTAATGAAATAACCGAAGAGTGGAAAGTCAGAAGCGCATCAAGTAATACGTCAAGATAAGCGTTTGTATAAAGCATTTCAAATAACTAACTTGTCTTAGCATCTGCTGCTAACTATGAAACCGAAAGCGAATAAAATGAAACTATGAGTTGCGGTAATTTCCTCAAAGAAGCATCATTAGCACATTTTTCTTCATCGTTTATTACCCAAAACTTCCCGATATGTTTTTTAATCTAATAGAAACTGAGGCTATAATATAATTATCAAAAACGTATATTTAATGGCGACCAGATATTGTATCACTTATTCATTTCTCACAAGCTAGATTAACTTTAAACACCTACGATAAAAGTTTAAGAGGTAAATGTACCTTGATAACTGTGCGTTCGGCTGTAACGGATCGCCTCAGGAAGTCCCATAGTTCACGACTCACAAATGATATCTCATCTAATACGATTCCCCATTTTCCGGCATCGAAATTCTTTAAAAAATATCACATCTACATATCAATGAATTACTTCATTTCATTTCCACACCTGCAAATTTTTGAAGAATTCAACATCCCAGACATCAATAATATTGACGCGGATTTTCGTTGCAAATATTGAATAAGAGGCAACGATAAACAACGACGTTGCTATCAGTGGACCTCTACGGTATGATAAGATGTTGGTCGATGTTGACGAGTTCGACACAACAATACCGAATCCTAGTGAACAAGAGGAACGGAGTAAAGTTGAGACCGCTGTGCAGTATTGCATCCTAGCGTATTGTATCAGAATCGCCAACAATCGGCCGAATCGTTCCATAGCGTGTAATCGTATTTTCCAGCCGATCGATTTGATATTGGAATCAACTTCATTTGTAAATTTATTTTACACTAAAACATCGGAATCGAAGCGCAATATATATAAAATCTGTTAAGTTTTTTTTTCCCTGGCTTCCTTGACTTATCGCTTTTTCTTTATTTTTTTCATGCTCTCAATAATGAAAAGTTCACTCGCAAATGAGTGATAAAATATGCCTACGCGAATAGAAAAACCTTTTGAAGCGTCGATTCTATGCTGAATCATAAAGAGATTCCTCGGCATTCCAATGTTGTGATTTTATAGAAATAGGTGATTTTATGAACAAATCGAGACGCTTTAATAGGCCTTTAATTTCAAATCTACACTGTTGACATGATTGAAAATTTTGAATTACAGATGCGCATATTTTCCCAGTGAATTATGCCCTCAATTGCTACACGGCTGACTTGTGAAGATCAACAGCAAGCAATCTTTATTTAGAAAATAAATGCAAAAATAGATTTAAAAATAGACCTCCGCCCCCTCCCCCCCCCCCCCAACCAACCACCAAAAAAAAATCATACTAATATCGCTTTGGATGCACAAATTGCTAAACATACAGCCGACGAATGAAAAACTTCAAATTTGCATTTTCGCAAGCATTACGAAAAGCCTATTTAAATAGTCCATGCGCCAAAACTAGGAATTCTGTGGAAACCTAAGTCTAGAAAATTTTCAGTGACTGGAGAGGAGGCACTTCAGATCGAGCCACATCAAAGTGAGCATGACCTCTGAAAGTAACCTGCTGCGAGACGAGAATTGAAACCGCCTTCAATCTTTCCAAATACGAACGCTTTTTCTCTCTGAGATCTGCGTTATGGCTTTCGTATTGTTGACATTGCACGTTTTGTTCCTCGATCCTAAAAATCGTTACCGTTTCACCGAATATAATATTTCCGCGTAATTATTTCGGGATAGACTTTAGTTTCTTAGATATAAACCGCTACTGCATCTAACAAATCAACATTGATGAGAGAATATTTCAACAAATATATTAGACTTGGGGGTACTTTTCAATGAAGAAATTGAAATAAAATTTAATTTTTGACAAAAACTTCAGATATTTATGAATTATTACCATAGTCAAGCTGAGCTTATTTATCATCATCATTTTAAGTTCCTCATGAATAGAATCGCTCTTTCAGAGAAATGATGGAAATGAACTCCTCTTTATGCATATGAGGTCAACTAATAGAATATATTACTGGTATGTCAATAGTGATCATACCAATCTAAATATTTCAACGAGTTTTCTGGAAACTGTTGCAAATAAACTTCATGAGGAGTGAATGAAGGGGTATGGATGAAATTTATGGATATTTTAGTGAACTCCTAAATGACCACATAAAAGAAAATAAAAGAGAAAATATTAAGAAATAGATGACGTTGTGAGAGATTGAGCTAGTGTCCCCTCGTATGAAGTTTTTTTCTTCCACCTCTAACGATCAACATCTCCTTCTAGGTAATCCCTCACTTGCGCAGCTGATACATTAGATACCGCTCACTTCTATCACTATACTACAAGCATTGTTTACTATCTACAATATGATGCAGCTAACCGCGCTATACTCATTCTTTTACACCAGCTTCCATAGCATTTGCAAACCGTACTACCCTTCTCTATTAGTTTACTTAGCCGCCTCTTTCCTCCTCCCTCATCCCACACATTTCTACCTGTCCAGATCAAGTATGTGCAGATTGATGGCCCCGATAGCATGAGAGGTTACTTGTTCTCATAGCGAGCAATATCGGCTTCCAATTGTTTGTTATTGCCTCGTATATTTTCCAATATTTCAAGAGTATCGCCGAGTTCTTGCTTCAAATATCTGATGATGCCTGCCAATCGCTTCTCAGCGAACAAGATTTGACCATTTCGAGGATTTAGAACTGCAAAAGGTACTAACGTTCAACGTTGTTCTGGAAATGCTCTCATGCGCATGCTCTTTCAATTAACTTTCGCTACACGCTCTTATTCCCCGCTTACTATATTCGAGTCATTCTTGAATTATTTGTGCGGCGGTGCTCAACTTTGGCCTGCAATTTCTGGATTTTTCTTGTCATTTCCAAGGTTACGAGTTGTGACCAAGCAGAAATGTCGGAACCCTCGCTTTGAGTGAGAGAATTGGGTTTACTTCTAATAGCGAGCAATATTGTCCGCAGTTGTTATCGGGAAGAATGATCTTGTCGTTTGTTGACAGTCAGCCTCATAAATGAAATGGAAAAACGCACGGTGGCAGCGTGGGGTAAGCTGTGCCCATGTATCATCGAATCCGTCCCTTCTATGAACGTGAATCGCTGGAGGACCTGAACGGCGGGACTGAGCAGTAACTAACTCACACAACCAAACTGATAGACCTACCAAACTCTTAGGATATTCACCACCATAAATCAGCCTAACTGGAGAACTTCCAGAGCAGGTGAAGAAAAGTGCAATGTCTGAGGTGGCATTATCTTCAAATTCAACAAAGTTGTAACATTATCCTCAAATCCAACAAAGATCCTCAAATTCCACATATTTTTTCACTCCCCACAGACGAAATTTTCAATTGCAACTTCTACTTCGTGATGCACTCTTTAATGAAATCATTCTCTTATTGCCGCAGTACCTACTGTTGCAGTAGGCCTGCTACAACATGTCTCCTGCCAATTCATTCCATCATATGATATGTCATTCAGAGCCATCGATTTCATTCGTCTTTCTGATAGAGGCCATGAATAGGGGCCATGCGTGTGTAAGCAAAATGTTGTGAATTCCACACAACTTAACTAAGATATCTGGAGCTCTCTCGATTAGTTGCTGAGGTGCCCACTTCAGCGATTTAGTGAGAACGTACAATAGATACGCAAATTTCAAAGAAACGTCATTAAATGCCTTCAATAACGCGGACAACTCGTCCCCACCGCCAATCATTAGGTCTCCTCCATAGAGGTGCTTGCTCCTATAAGGAAATTACTAAGCATTTTCATCGAAAACAACCGTACACTCACATGGAACATTGTGGACGACTTCAGGAAGATCAAGCATTCCCGCATAGGACGAGCGTACTCTTGCTGTACACATACAGACAATATCACGAACGCCACATTCGTCCTTCACGTTACATTAGCATACAAATCTGGAAATCGATTCGCCGTTTCAGTTCATATGTAAATTCTCGGACATTTTACATAAAGCAAATCTTAACCTGCAAAACCCTTCACACAATCCTATCCATCGGCTCCCTAAAAAAAAGCCAATTTTCCCACGCTCTCTATCTTTGTGACCTTGAGCCGGGTCTCTGCACTCAAGAAAGCAGCTGTCGGCTCTACGACCCTTTAAATCTGAGAAAAAAAAAGATACTTAAATCTAAGGAAAAATACATGTGCAAATAGTTGAACCTAAAACAAACATTTTATTCAAAGAAATAAAGGCAAAACAAACATTATTACGTTATAAAACATACAAAGAAGACTAGAGACAACTCAATCAACGGAAGACGGATGATAGCCTACATTCGGAATTTCAGATCGTCTGTCGGAGCGTCACGAAAACTTTGAGGCCATATGCTGCGTTTGTCGACTTGTCTCAAAAGCATGCGCATGTACCGGAGTTACAAGGTAAGCCGAAGCATGAATCCGTGTTCGGTTCACAGTTTTCTTGGTTGCAGAATTTCAACAACGCGTCGAAGTGTGACTCGAAGCCGTTTAGCTTGAAGCCTGAAACATCTGAATTGAGAAACTGTTATAAGAACATTAATCCCCAAAAAAACGAAATAGCGGCGAATTCACTCACTTCCAAACCTACGCTTCTACATTCATCCGAATTCATATTCATAAAAAATTTATTTCGATAACCCTGAGAATATTTTGTAGTCTTCTATCCAGTTCGAAGTCATTGAATTTGGTTGAATTTGATTATCCACCGCTGCAATCTGCGTTTAATGTACGTTCCACGTGCACGACAATAGATGGGATCTGTCAGGTTATTTTTCGCTTACACACTTAATACTGGCTGCTTATCCTAATTTAAGTCGTCTGAAGACTTAACGGCAAAAATCCATGTGAGTTTGCGCATTTGGAAAATCTTTGAAGTGAAAACCCTCAAGTGAATACTTGGCGAATAGTGCGACTTCTATGTGCCACTCGTGCTCCCTTCATGCTATCCATATTTGCTATCATTGTCGAAGGATCGATGACTGCATATAGAATGTGAATAGACCAATATTAAGCATTGAAAATAAAAAGCAATTTTCAGTACTCCCAGAATGAGGCAAGTGGACGTTTAGATTTGGCTAATCCAATCGATAGCAGGATGCATGAAAATCAGGATAGTTTCCGTGTTCTCAGTTTTCCCGAAATATACTATATCCAAGCGAACACTACTCCTAAAAAACATTATGGTGTGCGAACAATGCTATGGCATGAAAGAGGCGTCAAACAAAAAAATTAACCTCTGTCGCAATCACACAGCATAGTCTGATTATTGCAAGCGCCTTTCAGTCCACCGCAATTCGAATCATCATCGCACTTCGCAAGTGGTACACATGCACCGCAATTACATGTACCGACCGCGATTCCAAGACAACTGCCTATAAATAATCCCTGTGCTGGTTTTTTGAAGTATATTACGTGTTATTCATCTGGATAAGCCTTCTCCATCTTAAGGTTATGTGCCTCCTTCGCGAATCTCTGGGAGGACCCGGAAATTAAGCTAGAAAAAAGTCTGCAAACGAAACGTGGAGCACCCTCAACGGAACAACACGAAAGGAGTGAAAACTTCTGGTGACGAAACAAATGAGGTGTATCGTTATCAACGCTAGACCCTAGTCCGACTGCTGGGCACAGCATGCTTAACTGTCGGATATCGTTGAAATAAACCAATCTTTCAATTAACATCACAAAGCCGACCACCTCTGTGATCAACATCGAGCCGAATAGTATCGAAAACCTAAAATCCTAACCCATCGCTTTGAACTTCCCGTGAAAGAAATTACAGGTTGCCAACGATGATATCTTTATCTGTTTTCAATTTCAGTAAGCATGAACCTCCAAAGCAATCGTCGTCAATGAAGCAAGTCTTCGCCGGAACGCATTTCGCAGTCTCGTTGTCCTCAGCACGTGACCATTGTCCCTTGCATATTACTAAAAATGCCATTCTTTAGATCACACTCGAAATACACAAGGCAATAATCGTGCAATGCATTACTAATCCTTAGACTATTAGAATCTTAGAAAGTCATTGAAATACCCTAATGTGTTAAAAAAAACGATTCATTGAGACGCTTGATGTTAACGATAGACGATTATGGCCGATTGGCAGCAACGACTGCAAAACCGCCACTTATTTCAGCAGCCCTAATTCCCCACTTCGAATAGGCGTTGTCGATTTCGAATCTGTACAGAACTCAACAACGAATCCAACCTCTTGGCGATAATTAATAATAAGGCTGCTGATATGGAACACTTCATCCCCACTGAAGCATCGGAAAACGAAATGGATTTCTCAACTACACGACAAGCCGAATAAGCGGCATGGTAACAACTCGGAGGTTTCTATAAAGTGACCTATCTTGAAAAATCCAGACGATGAATGTGAAAATGCAATTTTAGTGCTTAAAAATGAAAATCACGTAAAATTCATTTCAAGCATATCGAAACATCGGTGTTCTTTCTCTCTCATCTCTTTCGCTCCAATCAAAATATACGGAACACACTGTTTCATATCCACCTACATCGCTATATCTAAGGTGAACCAGGCGAAGATGAAATAATGGGCAAGTCACCATCATCGTCGTCGCATCCACTCCAAAGGGCCAAGCGTTGCGATTTCCCGAATGCTCCGAACACAACTGCAGCAAGCACTACGCCCAACGCAAGCCACGCTCTTTCCATCGCAAGTGTTCGCAAGATGATAGCTTCGGCTGCAAATATAGGTACTTGGTAATATCAGTAACCGGCCACTGACAATGAAACGACGACAATATCTCACCAAGAATCGCATTAATTCATACCCTTCTTGACCGAAAGCATTCAGTCTTTGAACCAACCCCAAACATCAACTGTATATCTAACGACTCATTAATCTGAATTTAGTTATGCCGAACGAAATATAAAGCTCAGATAATATAAACACCGAGAATTCCACTTGA
This sequence comes from Ascaris suum, assembly GCA_013433145.1. NCBI lineage: Eukaryota > Metazoa > Nematoda > Chromadorea > Rhabditida > Ascarididae > Ascaris > Ascaris suum. The sequence continues at coordinate 16,849,267 of CM024168.1, forward strand.
CTAAAGCACTCAATACAACATCTTCCATCACATTTTACAAATGTGATGGAAGATGTTGTATTGAGTGCTTTAATACAACCACAGAAAAAAATAAATAAATAAAACCACAGAAATCACAGAAATCCAATGCCAACATATCACTCAGCTGTGCAATACTCCACATCGCTCGAGACAACACTATCACGAATAAATTTTCATTTCAAGCACACTCAATTTGTAATGGTGAATTTGCTTATAATATGCCTCGAGGGTAGAGACGCTTGCTTTCTGCCGAACAATTCTAAGAACAAATCATTTTGATCTGCAAAACATCATAGTCAGCAGTAGAAATCATGATAATCTTGCGAGGAGGATAGATCAGAAATCCTATATAACGGTAGTGTCATATCATTTCAAAAATCGATATGATTAATTCAAAAAGTATAGCATCCAAGTTGTTTAGATTTTTTAGTAGATATTATTTTAGTCTATGTCTATACGTCTAGAGTAGATATTATTTTCAGATCACTTTAAATAATGGAAATTACAAATATAAACTTCGATAAATTGTTTTATATATTACGCAAATACAGTACAAAATAAGAATTTGATCATTGCGATGCAGTAATATTTAGTCGATCATTTACGCATCATAATTGATGAGTAGATATTCTTTAGCGATTAAGTCTACATTAACGCAACGAAAATGAGAAATGATAGATAAGTGGGAAAGGATAACAAAAGAAATCAGATAATGGAGCTATTGAATATATCAGAAGAGAGGTAAAAAACAAAATGAAGAAAAAAAAAACGAAGAAAAAAAAAATTCGCACTTAATGCAAACAATAAATCAAAACTGCTAGCTTTAGATTCATCATGCTCGGATCTGACTTCTCTATGAATATTTATTTCATCGCTTTTTATTAGTAAATAAATATAAATAAGTGAATCGGATAGATAGTTAGTAATTGTAATGGCATTAAATCGGCTGTGAAAAAAAAAAAACGCTGAAATACTATTCACGTAAACTAATTGAGTATTTCCACTCAAAATGAAATCCTTATCGATTGATCAACGCTATTGGCTGGAATCCTTATCGATTGATCAACGCTATTAGGCGGAGAGAAATTTGAAAAATTCTTATTGAAATAATCTCTCAATATTATTCTAGAGTTTAGAGATAGGCCATTTCATTCTTTAACAATTCTTCATGTTTTGTAACATTTACGATAGTTTGCAATATAATCAATACAATATCTTATTCAATGTGTTTTTTTTTCTGTTTTTATTGTGTGAACGTTTAGAGTTCATCGTGAAACATAAATAATTATGGGTAAATGTAATCTTTTTTGCAAACGTTCCAAAGTTAATAACCGATTTTTTTTCCCCATCGAATGTAGTGGGATCTTCATCCACTTCTTGAATTTATCTTTTTTCACTCGAATAAATAAATTAGTTAATTAATTAATGAAATAGTTCAAAGCAAAAGATGAGGTAAAAACTGATTAACTATATATCGAAAACGTTAGCAAAAAAAAAGTACAATGGATGAAAGGTGACAAAACTCATATTGAAAAAAATGTGATGCGGAAATGTTATAAGTCAATGTTAAGCTGATCGCTAAAGAAAACTTCAACATATCAAAAACAACGCCATACACTTTTCTATTATTATAAATTGCTTAAACGAGCGATTTTTTTTTGCCATAGATCAGATTTTCTTTATTTGATTGATTCATAGGGCATCACAATGGCAAAAATCATTGAAGATATACGAAGAGGTAATGGTTAAGAGTAGTAATAAGGACTTCAATAAAAATTCGTTTAGCCCAAAGAGTCATTTACTCGGGAACATTTACAAAAATATTCCCCTAACCTAAAATGTGATAATATCGCCAGAATTTTTGTGCTGAAATTTCTCAATCTTTTAAAACTCTTCCACACATTGTTACTATCTTTGAAATCATTTCTTACTTCCACATATTTCAGTCATTCCCCTTTGCGTGTGATCTCTGCTCTTTCATAGCATTCCTACCTTTCCCACCTCATTTTTTTTTCTATTTCGATCGTCCCTCTCCCCCCCCCCCTTCCTCCTTTTTCGACTTCATCTATCCGTTTGATCTCCCACATAAGATTATCAACTGGTGATGCCGATGATGGCGCAACTTTATATTGTCATTAATACTTGTGCGTAAAAACCTATAATTTTATTGATTTTTGTTAACCTTTTCAAATAAAAAGTAAGTTTTAGGGCGAACTCAGAGCCTCTCCACGGAGGACCTTTTTAAATCATATTCACTCCACTGGTCCACCCCACCCTCCTCCTGATCCCTTCTCCTCCCTTCCCCTTTCATCTTTCTTTCCTTCCACTCCAGTTCTTTGCACATTTTCGCATGGACAATTTTCACTAGGGTCATTCAAATTTCCCGCTGCTCCTGTTTTCCCCTAATGTTGCAGCACTATAGTCTTAAAGGAAAAGCATTGCTTTCGATTTACGATGCGTGTTTTCTTTTATTTTCCATAGTTCATCGTGATTGCTTTTATTAATTTTTGAAGAAGGTGTCAATTTTTATTTCTACGACGTAGATAGTATGATTCATCAAAATTGATATGAAACTGAATTCTCAGTAATCGGTTTAATTGCATATATATTTGTATGTTTTATTTGTTTGATGAACAACTCATTTATTCGCATTGCACGCTCTTTGATTTATCCTCATTTCTTAGATATTGCAATATAACACTCGCTTTCATCCATTTCTCGGTTGAATTTTAATGTTCTATCGGGAAGCTGATATTTTACAACACAATGATTACCTAGCTGATATTTTATTAGCATAATGATGACCTCCCAAAGTCACTGGTGTACATGAACATCACCTGTGTTACCTTTAACACCTTAAGCATCCAATTGAATGATATTGAAGCTCTTTGCGTATTGCCATAATCGTCGAATTTTTTTGTTGCAAATATCGACACAATATTTTATGATCACCTTATATCGTTAGACATATCGTTTATTAATTAACCGTTGTGATTATATTGCAGTGTGGAATAAGTTCATAGAGCACATTTTTGAAGAGCTTCATCTCTCGAATGATGCGTGCATGTGGCTTCGCACGTACATTCTGTGCGGATGCTGTAGCAGTTACGAGCCGTGCAACAACTAGCACACAGCCAATTTCCATTCCAAAAGCAATTAAGGTTGGTGCGGTTTTTTTTTTTTTTTTTGAAATTCTTTTTCTTCATGCTGATAGCTGCTTTATTCAATCATTGTCATCTACTTTATTTAATCATACTATGAAGTCAAAAAAAAAATACAATGAAGAAACAGCTAATGAATTGATGATAGGTTAAATTCTAAAAATGTTGCATTAAATAATCATGCAAATTATTCGTTAGTATTGAGCAATATAATTCGATGTTCTTCAATTATCATGAAAAGATAATATAGGGCATTAATTGTTGGATTTTCAGCGGACGCCGACCGATCTTCTCAAAGCACTTTCGGAGACAGTTGGTGTTGATACGACGGCACCTCATTTTGCTTTCATCGATGATCCAGCAACTATACCGACAACACAACAGGCGCGTAAAACCTATTATTTAGCAAAGGTATCTTTTATCATTTTAAATCATATATGATTCTAATCAGACATTGGATATTCGACTCGTTGAGTTGTTGAGAACATTGATTTCTCTCGTGAATTGCAGATCGATGCCATATGGCTGCAATTTCTCGGAATTTGAGCAGTTTTCTTGTAGCATGCTTTCTAGTCTCTCCTGAGAGTGGAAGATGATTGGGCATATGAACTGAGGTTTGGTACTAACAGAGATGTTTAGAAGTTTTTTCCTTTGTAGTATCAATTTCCCTTCGTTTTAATCTCTGTTGGTTCGCTATTCCCAAACTCGATGATTACCAATGATTTGTTTTTTCTTTATAGTCTGCTTTCTCTCTTCATCCACCTCCGCATTTGAACTTTCCGGGTGATCTTGTTTCGAAATCGCTTAAAAATCAATGTTTCATCCTTAGTGTGCTGTATTAAAATTTCTATTTTATAGGAATTGGGTCGACGAGCTGCAAGACAGTTGGCAGCCGAATGGCCAACATTATTTATGTACGACCGAGATGAACCTCGACTAGAGGCATTCCGACCCAAATTAGCTCCCGATCCTTTAGTTGTGGAGCCGACCGAAGAAAATCTAAAAGATATGATCGAAAAGAAAGAAGTTAGCAATGCCGTGAAGCTTTACGAGAGGATTCGTGCGGAAAACATTGAAGTATCTCGTGAATTACAGGTAGGTGCCATATAACTGCAATGTTTCGGTATTTAAGCACTTTTCTTGCAGCGTGTGCCCCTTTCTTCTGTAGCCCACCCTCACCTTCCCCTCCCCTCCCTTCCACTGATTGGGGCGCTTGTTGGCTAACGGAGGTGCTGTTCATCGTTTATTGTATCAATCTCATCTAGTATTGGGTTGCTAAATGCTTCATCTTTAAAACCTTAATAATCCATGTTTTTGTTTGATAGTCATAGCATAGCTCTTCGCTTGCGCATGCTTCTTATGCTCTAATGAAGAGTCTAAGAAGAAACAGTGAGCAAGTTGGAATTTTATGCAGATTTTTACATCGTTGTGGATTTCTTCAGAGAGCAATTGTTCAATCGTTTCGTCTCAAAACCCGATATCTTAGAAAGCTGCGCATTTTCACGCAACCTAAACGGTCTGCTTCAAGTTGATAGAGATGCTTTGATGCTCAGAAAAATGTCCATATCGAAAACCCTTGAAAGAAAGGTTGTTATAATGTTGCCCTGAGTATTTAATCTGTAATCGCCTCATTATCCTCTCAGATGGCACTGCTGCAGATTATCTTTCTTCTTTATTCTATCATTGACTCATTTATGCACATCAAATTATATGACGATCTTCTTTCAGATGGACCTCTTTCGATTAGTTGTTTATTATAATGGTGAGGATATACCTGCAACGGAGATAGAGGAGTGGCATGGATGGAGGAATTTTGCACCTGAATCACCATCACAGAAGTGGCAACAGGTTAGTTTGTTGTATTATCGATTCATTCGTGATTTATTGGAGATTATATGAGGTCAACTTTTTACAAATCGTTAACATATATGCGAAATTGTGACACCGTGGTATGGTACACTGGATATATTCCACTCATCTACGGTGATAATATCTTCATTTTCAATGTTTTTTCTGAATGTGCTTACAAAACTTTTCTAAGCTTTGGTATCGGCCGTTTTTTGCTTCTTGGGTTGTCCGCTATACTATGGCACCATATTTGAATATACACAGTCGTTCTTAACCGCATTATATCGTAGTAATTTTCATGTGATTTGCATTTAATGTTATGACCTTAGCAACTAATTTGCGTAAAGGGAATGCTGTGCTTTAGTCCACTTGATAATTCTAACAAGATCGATGTATCAAATAAGTTGGTAACCATTCACGATTGAGGAACAAGTGACCATAGCGCTGATGTTAAATACTTTAACTATTAATCTCTGAATTTATTCATTCCTGCTGCTCGATGTTATCGCCATAATTTTCATCGAAGACGTACAACAACCTCGTCATGTTCGCTGCAGTTGTGAAAGGAACATAGTTTAGGGTACATTGTTTTTCGAATGGAAATACTATATTTTACTGGTAAGTTCTAAAGAATGCATTTTTTTTTCTATACACGTCCATGTTCCTTGCCATCCCATTCTAATAATTTATTAATCGGTTTATTGAAAACGAATATTTCAGGCGGGTTTAGCTGATTTACTATTCGAAGCTTTGGATAAATCTGAAGAAGTTTATACACTGATGATCTGTGGGCTGTGTAAATATCCAACTGAGGAGGCCGTTGATCGTGCTGTATCGCTGTATAATGTAAGTAGCAGCCCTCTTGATTAAGAATAGTAGAATGCCATTTCGGCAGGGTCATAATTTTTCTAGCTCAGCGGACAAGGCCAGTGCTCAGCAGGTTGATATTAATTCACATTTGTGGGACTGGAATTCAATTGATGGGATTTCAGCAATCTTGTACTACCTTGTCTTTCAAGTTGGAGTGGTAGGAAAGTCTTTCGACGAATGGACTAACACAGAAAAATATCAGCTTTCGTTTCAGGAGTGGTGGTGATGAAGAACTGCAGTGGTAATTGTACCATCATATGTTTGCATAGTTGTTAACGGCCTCTTATTATATTTCCTGGTTATTTTAAGGCCTCAACGGCCTGCACATCAGAGTTCCGCGTAGTTTCATAGGATGTCAATAGGTGATTGATAACGGAGGTACTGCAGATAAATATATGCATAATACAGCATTAAGTTGCATTATTGCATTAAGACTATTGCATTAAATACACTCTGCTATTGCAGTATATCTGCTGTCGCAAGAGTCGAACTGATATTTGATCGATATCAGTCGTTTTTTTTTTTGAGGAAATGTTGCAAAAGAAGCAGCTTCCTTCGGTCGAAGCGTTCAGCGGCCTCATCCGTACGGCTCGTTCCTATAAAGAAGCAAAGGTGTATCTGGAGCAGATGGCGATATTAGGAGTTCAACCAACAATCGACATTTTTAATAGCGTCATGGAAGTGGCGCTTAAGGTATACTTTCGGCCCGCTTTTAGATGCTGCCTAAAATATTGTTCGTTCAGCGACTGGAAGGCTTAGTTAATTGCGATTCTGAAGGTCCTTCCTAGATTCTAAATGATAAGAGCTGACGCTGTGGTTTTAGTTGCTTTTTTGAAGTTTAAAATTCAGGGCAATTCTAAAATTTTATTTACTCCCTGCTTACCCCTTCCTTTTAAATGCTTTCTATGTATATCCGCACGTACTTGACGCTCCTTCTTGAAGCATATTGACTGAACAGATAAAGGGGCGAGAAAGCTTTGGCATTTGCGATAGCACAGGCCGCATTGAAGATTACCTCAATTCTTGCATCATTGTAGGATTGAGAGCAAAAAAAACAGCTAGGACATTTTGTCGCCACCGTTAAAGTCATTACCTTTCTTTTTGGAGTTGCCCTTTGCCACCTCCTTATCCACCCACAATAACCGGCTTCGTTCTTCTATTCGTTTCTTTTTTGAAGTCCCCATGTTCTTAGTTCAACATTATGATTTCAAGGACGCAGAATTGCCCTCACGTCGAGAGCAGATAGGGATGGTGTTGCGCGAGGCGATCTTTGCACGATGTGAGCCGACGTTGCGCACATTCTCGCTTGTATTGAAGGGCGTCGTTAGTGAAGAAAAGCGTGACCAGGTACATTTCTAAACTGTGCTCGGCTGTACGAGTTATTTCCATCAATTTGATTACACTATTTGTGATAGAAGGTAAAAGCGGTAGGAAGTTACAATATGCTATGAAAGATAGAAGCGAAGAGCGCCCACATCAGCGGCCTCATTTTTTTTAGAACAGAGGAGGATGAGCTGCGGCCTGATTGCCGTTCAAAAGGCTTGTTGTAGTTGCTACTTTTGGAGACAGGGGGCCGAGAAAAATCCCGCCTTATTCTGCAAAAGCTCTCTACTGTCAATCCTCCCTCCGTATTTTTGATATTAGCGCTTGCCGAAGTTTGCTGAACATGTTTTTAATTCGTTGCTTGCTAGATCGTCTTATTGATTATGTCTAAGAGATCGCATTAGCATACTTTGAATGCTTTGAACAGCCATGACATTGTCGATTTCATCGTTCCCTCCATCGATGCAGCTGGCAACAATGTTGCCATGGCCGGTAGTGCGTCACCTGGTAGTCTTTCTGCTGGCGACGTAGGTCTTTGTTATTCGGAGTTTCCTTCTTTTGGCCTTTCTTCTTTGACGAAGTACCTAAAAGGCAGTAGTGGCTGACAGTATTACTTACTAGTACTTACTCTTTTTTGGCGGACCGTGTTCGCAGTGACAAGAAACCGTCCTTGGGTATTGCGACCATTTTTTAACTGGTGGCGCGCCACCGCCAACCCCCAGCCACACCTCGTTGGATTTCATCGCTAGATTGTCCGCGGCTGCTTATTCAATGTATTCGCAACTAACCAATTCTTATTGACGGTCAATTCCCCTATCCACGAGCTGGGAACGTGCCATGTGTCTCCTAACCGAGCACACTGGCGACGAACGACGTTATTGGCTAGATCATCTTATGGATCTTGTCTAGGAGATCGCATTAGCATATTTGGAACAAATACTTGCGGAATTGGAGAGCCGGCCGACTGTTGAAGTTCGAGAACGTGGTGATCAGCGCTTCTTTGTGGATGCAATGAATGTTGCCGTTGCGGCGAATAATCGAAAGGTTGCCGACAGAATTGAGGCATTATATCAAAGCGATAAAAATAACGCAAAAATGCCGGCATTCACCGATGAAAGCTTGTTAGTTTTTCTAATGGCTTTGTGTTATCAGCTGTGGGAAAATTTCATACATTTTCTCGCACATGTGTTTTTTAAAATTTGAACTGTGAAATTATAGAAATGCTTTAAAGGGTGTATGTTTTTGGCTATATTCTCATGAAAACAATAGCAAAAGATATTATTGGATCTCTGAGTTATGGATATTGAGCTGAATCTTTCTTCGCTGTCATGATTTGTTGCACTGATGATCCTTTTCTCAAAGTTGAATCTACTGTCGATGTTTTAAAGGTTCTACTCGCAATATTTGATGCTACTCGTCAAGCAGCTTCCTATGGAGGAATTAGACATCCGATATCGAGCACTTGTACCTCGAGTAGTTGGCGTGAATAGATCGTTGACAATCGCTATGATTCATCGACTGCAGGTTTTTTTTTCGCTTTTATTTATGTAATAAATTACGCTGCGACATTTTTGAGGCAATAGGAAAAGGGAGGGTGTAGTAGGATTTGATACAAGTCGTCGTTGGAGGCTTTTTCATAGTGGAGTGCTGTAAGGGAAGTCTCTTGGCTCAATGAGGGAGTAAAATCTGGTGGGAAGATGCGTCCTCTCGTTTTACGATAGTTGCTATTGTGGTTGTTTCGCAGATGCTGCAAGCCGAAAACATTCATTTTTTCATCGTCGGAAACCTCATCGGAGCCAAAATTTAGACTCAAAAACATCGAGAAAGAAGTGGCCTAAGAAGAATTGGGTTGTATTTTCGGGCTGCTGCACGAAAGTTTAATCAAATAAGCCCATTATGAATAAATAATTTGGCGAATTTTTTTTTTTCATTTTTGACAGCCAAATGAATCAATCTTTAAAAGATTTGTCAAATTCATCGAATTAATCACATATCCAGAATAAAAACAAGGTTATTATTTATGATTGGATAATGGTTGGGCTAAGTTTATTTTTTATTCTAGGCTACACCACGTTGGTCGTTGTTGAGGCGCGTTATTGAAGATGGCATAGCAGCGAGACACATGACCGATTTAAGAGTCAGTACCCTTATGCGATCCGTCTTACTTTCTCTCAAATTACAGGTAACTTCTCGTGTTTACACTTTCTCCTTCACTTTGGGTAATCTGTCCGGCCTAAAAATTTGCGATTTTCATTTATTGCTTATCATATCATCGTACATTGTCTTCAAATTCAGCTCGTTACCAAACTGTTGCAAATTGCAATTTGACTTCAGATTGCAATTTGCAAATTCCCTTGCGAAATATTCTCTTCTCTTACAGGCACTTATCATAATTTTTTTCATTTCATACATTATTCGGTATGCGTTTAATCAGTGACTGCCGAAAGTTTGTGCGAAGGTTTCATATGTTTCCGCAATTTATGACTGTCAAATGGTTGTCGTTTCATTGTGAAAAACTGGTGCGCTCCTAGTTCACCTGCTAAATTTTGTGCTTCCTTATGAGAGAACTGTGGTATTTTCTTTAGTGCACGATTATCACCTGTTCATTTGTAAAACAACTCAGTTGTGTACATTTAAGGAGATGACAATAGAGGAACGTGAGGAATGTGCAGAGTTGGTACGACGAATGGTTGATATATGGCTTGAGTTTAGTAATTTCACCACACCGAATGCTTTACGACTTCAGCAGAAGTTGACACCGTCTACGGTGAGCGCATTTTTAAGCGAATTAGGTATTTTTGCATCATGTTTGTAGTTGTTTTTTGATGGGAGGGAGGAGAGAAGAGGCGGTAGTGCGCTAAAATTTTCTGGGTCCTGATTTGGTTTCTTTTTCATTTTCTTAGTGTTTTCGTAGCATTAGCACCGTCGTATATTTTTGTTAACATATGAAAATTTAAATATTGCCTTGATTCAGTGTCGAGATTGCTCTCTTTTATTGAGGATTCATTATCTTATTTCGATCCCGTCCAAAATAACTTTTTCCAAAGCAGCACTAAACGTATTTAAAGTTCGTATGGCAATGCATATTTAAAATAAATCACTTACTTTCATGTATTGATGGGCTTAGTGAGAGCTGATGAAGACTGAGTTAAAGGGAATGCTCGAGCAATGTTGAAGCTGCGTTTGTTTTTAAATGGGTGAGGTTGACTTAAAATGACGGTTGATTGTGTTCCTTTATTAATGCGGATATGTTTCGGTTCCGAAGAATTGTATAGCAGCGATAGGGAATTGCTGTGCTCATGTGTTTGTTTTCTAGATTTCTGAATGTTCGTTGCTGCTGATAAAAATGGGTGATCGTGAGCGTGGTTGGGATTTTCTGAAATTGTTGCTGGATGAAAATGCGAGATCAGGGGAAACGCCTACCGTCACAGAATTCGGTAAGCACTTTCTTTCCTCTTTTTTTTTCATTACCATTTTGAAAATAATATAGTATCTTCTTGCTGAAGAAGAGGATTTGAAACAGCGTCATGGTTGTTTTTTGTCGAGGAAAATGTACTATCAATTTTTTCGCACCAGATTGAAATTGAACAACTAATATTAAGCATTCTTTGGTACAAAAGCCGAAACGAGTTGTTTGTTATATGGAGCCGATTGTTCCTCCCGAAAGGATATTTAGCACGTCTGCAATTGAGTCTAAGGAAAAACTAAGAAATGTTTTTTGATGGGAATCGAGCGATATGGATGTGGATACACATTGTCAAAGAGTTTGACAAGGGCCTGCAAGGTTCAGAAGCTATGCCTTCCCGATGTTGTTGATGTGAAAGCTGCTCGCTTGGGCGAAACATAGCTTCAGGGCTAACTGAAGGAAGTCGATTGGTAATCGCGTATTATGCTGTGGGATGAAGTGGGAGTAAGAGACAAAGTTATATGTTAATCGGTGTAATTGTTGATTATAGGGTATCCTCAGCCATCAGTCATGCGCTCATTAATGGAGGAGGCATTACAATATGGTGACTGGTTGAATGCGAGTCAATGCCTTAATATAATAGCAGTTTATTCGCCACAAACCCAACTTGGACCATTTGCGGAGCAAATCATGCAACGTTGCAAACTGACCGCTTTACAGAAACGAATACTAAATAATTTTGTTCGTTTACATCAATGAATATTTACTGTTGTTATATTGTTTTATATATAAATCGTTAGATGGATATTGCATTGTATAAATTGGTTATTTTTGTTGATTTTATTGCAATCGTTTAGTTGTTAGAAATGTTTTCTAGTGGTCGATTAAAAATTACAACCTTTTCAAATATTTTCTTACTATCGTGATATTTAGGCTATCTTTTTTTTCAGTAAGATACGAATCTACATGATCGTTTTTTTTTCCTGTTTTAATGAGATGAGGCGATTATTTTCAAGAATTGACTCGAATATCCCCCTCTTAAAGGCAATTGATTCTAAACAGTTGGGCTTCTATCGTCTTTATTGTAATGGGATTGTAATATTTGAATTATTTTTTATAAGAAAATGAAAAACGTCTAAGAAACATAAGCCATCTTTTGTAAAATATTTCAACTCTAAAAAGAGACATTTCTTAGACCACTGTTAGAAGACTAGACGTTAACGATGCAAGAGTAAGACATGGATAAGTTACCTGTGAGAATAAAAGGTGATCACGTCTCGGCCTTTATTCGTTGATGTGTGCACCCGGGTTACGCGCAGGCCTTCGTCAGAACGATACGCATAACCCTAATACTGCAAGAAAATTGCATAGACAACTTAATTACGAGCGGAGAAAAGGATAGAGAGGAAAATAAATAGGAAAATCTGCTAATAATAAATTGTATGTTAAGAATGCATAATAAACCCAAAAGTCACAAACTACAGAACCTACCTCGTTGTGGCAGTCCCTATTCTTTTTTTACTAGACGAGCTGTTTGAGAGGTGGAACTTCGGCCTCTTTTATGAACACTTTCCATTTTTTTTAGTTCTAGAGAAACTTTTATCCGAAGACCCAGAGAAGAGCTACATGCGATGGGCAGTAATAAGGTAGTAAGGGCAAACGCGAGGGAAGGCCGCATGATACTGGCGATTAATGAAACCACCACTACAAACAAAATTTTACATATATAGATTTATCTAATTATTAAGGCATAACAACCCTACAAGCTAGAATATTATATGATAATCAATTTTAATAAGTACTGGTACGAATAAGATATGTTTATTATCAAAAGTCAATATAAGGTGTAGTGTTAAATAGTGGGAACCAAAGGCGACGTATTGAAATACCATTAACAGAAGAAACTTGAACTAAAAATGCGACATGTAATATGCGGAAAACAGTATAGAAGATGGTACTAAATCAGTACTAAATCATAAAAGTAAAGAATTATAGACCGTAGAAACAGTGACACTAAAAAAAGCGTCAAATTCGTATTGAAATATAAATTGAGCATAACAACTGTAGTATGCTCGAAATATATTTGGGAGAAAAAGTATATTCAAAAATTATAAGTAAAACAATTCCAAACTAAAAGCTCCCACAGCGAAGTAATAAGAGAATGAAGCGTAAGCGAAAGCAAGCAATACTAATAGAGATAAGTGATCGATAAGCGTGAACGTCGATGTTGAGATCATCACGTTTAGGTTAGTGTCGCGGATAAGGCAGTATTCTTATGCTCTATGCCAGCTATTGAATCTATCGACTCGAGACAAATAACATTCGAGATCACTGGAACATACTGACGAAGAACATTGTTATAAGAGCCTTTTAATAAGTTGTTGGAACTAAGCTGAGATATCTGATGCCAATATATCAAATAAAATTAATAAAAGTTCAAGGTATTGCATGTGTGTAATATGCAAATGCACTAATATATAGTTGCGAATCTAATTTTAGGAACCATTATCCCATAAACTGTTGTATATATCAATTATATGGAGATAAGGCATGCGTGGATGTTCGCTTTAGTTAGCATGGTACAAAGCAAAAGACACTAAAGTACATAATTACACCAGCAACGTTGATTGATAAATGTTTGACGAAATTTCTTATCAGCTGTGAGGTACTTTGATAAAAATCATTCACTGATTTGTATAAACCTATGATTTAATGTTGATCTCAGGTAATCCTAGGTAAGGAACAGAAATTTGTAGTAAATAGTTGTACACCTCCTATATGGGTAGTGGTTTAGTACTAAATATATCGATATTAGGCAATGCTGTTGTTATACCTGCAAAAAATCCTAATGATTTGATCATTTTATTGTTTCTTTTATAGCAACAATACACAAAAATTGACACTACCATTCCGGTGCTTATTTAAGATGCTATCATTAGTACAATGGAAGATTTGAGCCATAGCTTGCCGTGTTTTTTTTGATGGTCCTACTTTGAGTTATCGGTACTTCTATGGATACTAACAAATAGATCGGCGACGAAATATTGATATTTTTATGGAAGAAATATCGCTGGAACAATTTTCTTTCCATTTCCCATCGATTTTATTTACGTGATAACCACTAAACGATTATGGATTCGATGCGAAATTTCACAGGGAACATGCTTATAATAAATTTATTGCTATGCAAGCGATGTGACTGATGTAAACTTTCAAATACAGTCTCCTTGAATCAGCCATCCTTGCCTAAATCTTATTCTCTTTTCTTGTGGAGATGTATTGCCTAAAGCTGTTCCCTTGCTCTAATTCAGTCTTCAACGTTTAAAGGTCTCTTCGTCCATTCTTCCAACTCGAATGAGATTTTCCTATAAATCACGGTAAATTCAACTCAGCGTCGAACGTGTAGCCCATTTTATCGGAAGTGATACTTCGTAGAAGCTCTGCAAACATTGTTTCCTCTTCGAATTCAGTAATTCCGTCCTTCTTATCGGTCAGCTGGAATGGTGCAACTCTTCGATAGGATTCTGATTCCTACGGTAATATGGTGGAAGCGTATTGCTGCTGATATTATATCTGTTTGCAGATGATAAACATTAAAGATATATTTCGTTATTATTATGTATTTTTGCAATTCCTTTGTTGAAAGTTTATGGTGAATGTGCTGATATCGTAGTGCACATTTTGCGCCATGCTATGCAGTAACATAATTTCCGATCGCAGACATAGTAATCGCCGGACAAAACAGTAATTTAGTAGCTGATCTAATAATTTATTGCTTGTTGAATTCTTGTCTAATCAATCGCCAACCAATCAGATCAAATGGTCTCGAGGCAAAGCGGGGGCTTATGAATAAAGTTTTACGGTATACTACTGTACTGTGTTTTATTTTGCCTTCGTCAATTGGCCTCAAAAACCAGTTCCTCGTCGTACACAGGTACTAGTGATTTCGACTACGATTATATATCAATTATCCGTTGTGATGACAATATCGAATGTTGGCTATTTGCATCACAACAGCATAAACCATTAGCGGCATAATATATTGTTTGCTGAAATATTTTAATTTTATCGAGATTTTATTATGCATTTAGTGTGTGAATCACATTCTATTGTATTTTCTGCATTCTCTTACGCTAAATTTGAAATATAATTACGATGAATTCAAATGTAATTTAGATGTGGCAAATAATATCCTACAAGATGGGTAAATTTGAATTGTTTGTCGCTAAAAGAACGACTCAATTCTTTGAGCAAAAAAACGTTTCATTATAGAAATGCATATTGAGAGAATTGAAATTCCCTAAAATAGTCTATCCCGAAAATTTTTCAATTGTTCGTTTTTAATTGCGATGTATTTTATCTCTAAATATTTATCAAAAGCGCATTTATCAAATTTTCTTTAGTTTCTCTTGCGCACTTTAGATATCTCAACTTAGGTAGTGAATTCGGAAATGAAAATTTTTTTTCGAGTGTCATTTCTTTTTTTTTTGAGAGACGTTTTTTTTGTTTAACAATGCACTTTTTTTCTTTATAGTTCATAACCTTGAACCAATACGATTGGAATGCAAAACGTTGTAAAAAATAATGATCGCATTGTGCATGACGATATATATATATATATATATATATATATATATATATATATATATATATATATATATATATATATATATATATATATATATATATATATATATATATATATATATATATATATATATATGCTTCTCCCTATGATTGCTAAATATTGCTCAAACATTTTGTATAGTGCAAATTTGTGCTGCCCACTTTTTTTAATGAGAAAATGTGTAATTTGAAATGAAAAGTGAGAAATATGAAATTTTTTTCTTTACTCATTTGGAAAATTCGCTGAAAATTACAAACGATGCGGATAGATGCGATTTACTGCAAGAGTCTCTAAATTGGTCTATTTATTCTCTAAGAAATTTTACTATTTAATTATTTTTTATAAACTTGTATTGTATGTTGTATGGAAAATTTTTTCAAATAATATGAATTCGGAAAAGAATTGTGGAAAAATTTCTAAAGCGAATTTTCCATTGTGGAAATATTTTAATCAATTAATGAAAATTTGTTCGTTTTTTTTTTTCCAAATTTTTACTCATAGTTGAAAAAAAGTTTTTTTTTTCATTTCCTTTTTCGATCATTAATTATATGCAAAACAATTTTCTCTTCTGACGATTAATTTAGTTGTTGAAAATTTTTCAATTTTTCTCATTTTAATAAAAACTTAAAGAAATCTAAACTTATTATGAATAATTAGATGCTGAATAAATTTGCATTCATAACTGATAGGTTGCCTATTTATGTGTTTTTTTATTGCTTTTATATTTGCTCTTATAGACATCTTTAGTGTAATATAAATGTAAAATTGGATCATCAATACTACAAAAAAAAAATGAATTTCTGCTCGTTTCAATTTAACGACAAATATTTGCTTTAATAGCAGTTAATGCAAACACTCTGACTCATAGACTAGTAGTGCGATTCGGCAATTGACGACTCGAAGTGCTCTTTTTTTTTTCGTATCTTCTGCATCGATCCGCCTCTATATTAACGATAGAAAGAACTATGTTTGCTTCTTTTAATGGATTCACCTTATTATGTGTTTAATTTGAAACGATATTTAAGTTTTTAAAATGCAATGGAATTTTATATTCCGCTTAGGAAAGTGCTAGGATATTTATAGCACTAGTTATGCGCTACTAGAATAGATTTATTGGCCGAACAAATAGTCTTATTTGTTCTCATATGAAAGTTTAGTATTTATAGTAGGCTACTTTATAATTTTATTTGAGAATTTAATCGCTTATTCGAATTGAATCATTTCCATTCGTATTATGCCAACGTAATTGAATGAAATGAATATGTTAATATCAGTTCAATTTATTTAATTATATGTATTGATTTCTATAAGATAGTTGATCGCATTTTTAACGCATAATCCATCAATCCAACGAGATAGACGTTTTCCGTTGAGAGTTGTTGGAAATAATGACTCTTATTGTACCTCATGTCCACAATGGTCATTGGTAACGCTTGATGACTCATGAATAGAGTCAGCATATTTTACATGTTGCTTTATTAAAAGTTTTTATAAACTGATTATGCATTAATAAAAAAAAAAAAGAACTAAAAATTCAACTCGCAATAGCTATGCTATACAATCATCTTTAATTATTTCCAGTAGTCTATTTCAGTTTATGATAAGAACGACAAATTTGCATAAAGTGACAATTACGTCTCGAAAAATTTCTCGAAGAAATTCACCTGTATCTTACACCTTGTTACATTTATAGCGACGAAGAAAATCGTCGACGAATGAAACTACTTTTTTCTATTGTATTCGTTATGAATTTACAATATGCAATAATGGAATATTATTGTGGTCCAAAGGGCAATATATTTGTGCAAATGCTTTCGAAATGGTTCACAAATCTTTGCCAACAAGATGAAAGTAATTTTTTAATGTTATAACTTGAATATCTTGATAAAATTTTCCGGAAGTATTACTGAATCTTTCATACCTATGTATAGGTAACCAATTTCTGTTCATAAACATTTTTTTAAATTAACTTATAACCGTTTACAGTTTTGAAATTTGCTTCAAAATATTTAAAAAATCTACTATACGCAATCATTTCGGAGTAAACTAAATTTGCAGTAAAGGAGGCCGACCTATCGTCTGCGTTTCTAAGTCGTCAACAAACAATTTGAGAACGTGTCAAATTTCAAATCAAAGCAACTATAATCTCTTTTCTTTATAACGGAAATCGTAACAATCTGTAAATCCTTTTAAGGTTGTAAAGGGGATAGTTAAAATCTACAAATTAATGAGATGAATATTTAGTAAACAAATGCTGCTATTATCATGATGTTTGTTATGATAATTGTGCCGTAACTCAACAAGCGTGTGATGCATATTTCTGCGATTGCCTTCAACGGATAACACCATCAAGCTTCTTTTGCCGGTTGGTCCACTTTTATAACTTCATAACTTCTTCTCCAAATATCATTGTAACGAGATTTTAAAGATTACATGCCGCTGAAATATACATAGATCAAGGATGCAATGGGCAATAGGAATGGAACTTTTCGTCGACAAACTCCTCTCCTAGTGTCTTTCTACCTGAGCGTTCTCTTTTATTGCTAAATCAATCAAACTGATAAACTTATGATAGACTTTTCTATGAAGTCATAAAACGGAAAAAAAAAACGAGTTTTTTTTTTCAAAAATAACTTGAGCAATGCTTTATGCTTTCTTTGTACAATTTTTAGCAAATATTTTCGCATCTTACAAATCTTTTTGTGTTTATTAATTACACTCTTCATAATCGAAATTTTCACAAAAATCTCATTGTACCATCGATGTCGATGCTTTCGAGTAATCTTAAAATACCGTTCAATAATCGGCTAAATTTTCTCTTATTAAACAACGAAGTAAATATGCTATTTAGAAGTAATTATATTAAACTATGCAAAAAAAAAATAATAATATTAGATAATGTTAAGCTATATAGAAGATATTTTAAAGAAAATATAAAACGAATAAAATTGCGTAAATTGTTGAAAAATATATAAAATATTTTTTAATATAAACGTTGCAAATTGAATGAGAATTTCAATAGAATTGCTAAACGTATGTATTTTTGCAGAAATATTGTACAAGCTGGGCATTGTAATTTTGCACAATTCTTCGGCTCACCATATAAATGCCCTAGTTATATGGGTCGACCACAAACCGATTTCCTGCCTTATGCACCATACCGTGACCACTCCATTCGGCCAAATATTAAACCAAGATCATGAACGGAAATGAATTTCTTACATGGATTGGTAACTTTGTTCAGCGAACGAATTATTTGATCAAATCTATCACGTTCTGAAGATTCTACGATAAACGCTTGATTGTTAAGAAACTATTATTTCAAATATTACCCATCTTGATGGGTAATACATGGAATCTTGCCTTCTTTACAGGTGTTAGCATCTCTCACATTATTTCGAAAGCTTTATTCAGTTGAAAGATTGAAATTTAGCAGCGACAGAGCTACTTGCCACAAGTCATTATGTAGTAGGTGATCGGCCAACTTTACCTATGATTTCATTTATTGGCTGATTTGCATATTTCGGTATTATGCAGTCATTCGATTGCATACTGGTCAGTTAGGATTTCGTTGTTGAAAACTTGCAACTGCAAGTCTAGCTATCTTGCTTTTTAAACGTTGTGGTAATATAATGTTCTAAAATGCTTTAAAATAAGTGAAAATTTATTGCACTATGAAATTAAATGAAATTCATTTGTTTCGTATAATTTTTGTGAGCTTTTATTCACAAAATGTGATGCACAATGTGTTGCAATGTTTGTTCAATACATAGAAGTAAAATTTTCCAATTGTTAAAGAATAGCACCATATACGCTGATGATAAAAGACCTCCATGCTCACTATTGTATAGATGAGGCCTTTCATAAATGAGAGTATGGCAGTGCTCAAAATGGGGGATCCTTTTTATCTCACAAGAAAATAGTTGGTGCTGAATAGAACTGCTCAGACGTAAAGTCTAGCATTCTGAAGAGGAGTTTACTTGAGCCGAAGCATGTCAATTTTAGTTCTACAAGGTTCATTGAACCATCAGGAAGTCATTTTATGATGCCAACATAGACCACTTGTTAAGGTGGTTCACTTGTTCAACTGTTCACCTGAATAAAAACTGAGAAACAGGTATCGATATTCGAATCGTTACGCTATTTACTACCGCACACAGTCGGATGTACAATCTTCTGGCTCTTGCATTGAACATATGCGAATTAACACATCCAACCAGCATTGTTTGTAATATAGCTAGCCGCATTATATCGAAACAATATGCTCAGTGATATGTCATGTGATCAACGAACGATAAGCGAAGCTAAAATCAGTTATACTCGCGGGATGGAATTCGAAAAGAAAACTTTAACTGTCCCAAAGATGGATTTGCCTAAGTAACAAATAAGTGCTCAAATATGGATTTTGAGCGATCGAAGTAGTAAATTACATAGTAACAACGTGCTAAAGTTTGATAGAAAATGTTTTCCATAGCTATGCGAAGAGGATAGTAGCGCTACGATGCGGCAATTCTATCACATTTAAGTGGACTGACGTCGCAGCGTCAATTTTATTGGTTTCTATTTCGAGCATTTTTTAATGCGAATAATAATAACTTTTAATTACTGCATATTTCCTTTGCTTAAAATTAGGAGCGATTCGTTTATAACGTCACCTTTAATGGCATATTCTCGCCTCACTAATAAAGGGGATTCATGTTATACGCACCTCGAATATTTAACGTCAGGTAACAGTCAAATATTTTATATTGTATGCGAAATGAAGGCCAAATATATTACCCATGATAAGAATTTTTTCTCCAATATATCGCTTTTTTTTTACTTTATAACAGTTTCTTTGGCCGTTGAACCGTTCTTTCTGTTGAATGGAATCCGTGCACGATATAGATGTTTCACATTGAAGCAGATCGAACTGTACGATTTGATTTACTATTGTTCTGCAAAATTAATATAACATCACATAATATCACCGAGTAGAGAAACACCATTTGGATATCTCTTCAGGTCTGCTATCTTGTTTCTTGAGGTTAATCAAAAGTCAAGGTAGTGAGATTGAGAAGGTATTGTCAACTAAAGCTTCTTTATATGACTGATTTAGCCGTTGTTGTTCTTCCTTATTACTCACTAATTTCATTCATTCCTCTATTTTTAGCACTTTCGGCGAATAAATAAGGATTTGTTTATGCAATTAATCTGGTAACTCTCAATCAAAATCCAAGCAATAAACAAATATCAAATGATCTCCTCATGCTCATTATCAAAGTTACACTCTAAAATTATTGGACAGTTTTAGAAAGCAGTAATTTTCAGTTAATTACCATTTGTCAAATTTTTTTTCTCAATAATCTTCTTTTTTACTTTTTTCAGGTAATTGGACGATATACATAATATTTATATATTTATATGCTTATATATTTATATATTTATATATTTATATATTTATATATTATATATTTATATATATTTATTTATATTTATATTTATATTTATATTTATATTTATATTTATATTTATATTTATATTTATATTTATATTTATATTTATATTTATTTATTTATATTTATATTTATATTTATATTTATATTTATATTTATATTTATATATTTATATTTATATTTATATTTTATTTATATTTATATTTATATTTATATTTATATTTATATTTATTTATATTATATTTATATTTATATTTATATTTATATTTATATTTATATTTATATTTATTTATATTTATATTTATATTTATATATTTATATTTATATTTATATTTATATTTATATTTATATTTATATTTGGGAGAGAGGGGGAGAAGATTAGTAGAGTAGCATGTGTGCCTTGGTCTTGTTACTCGCGCTCCTCAGAACACATTCACCGTGCCAATAATACAAGGTTGATTTCTTTGTTGAAGAATTGCCATCACTTGTTTGTGCATCTCGTTGAATACTTTCGTCGGCGCTCATCGGCAATTTATACGATTCTTGTGTTGCATGCATTATTAAGTGTTCAACGAGGGTGGTCACTATGTGGACAAATGACAATTGCGTGTCTATTGTTGGCCGTATCGCTTAATGGTTGTCTCTTTATGCTAACCACAAATCTGCGACCACATCATTCCATTTCCATTGGTTCCGTGTTATCATATCTTTCGCCGACCACTGCATCTTTGATCCTTCACTGGCACTATTTATTTCTTCGTTTGAGGAACCTGGAAAACCCATCTATTACATAGTGGCGCAACATTCTATGCCCAATTTGTGCAGGAGAGAATTTGTGCAATCATTTTAAAGCTTTAAAATCTGTTATAGCGCCCCGCACCACTTGAAGAGCACATTTTGGCCGAATGATCGCATCTCTTTCAAATTCTCGCAGACATTGGTAAAATTGCTGATGTTCTTGCATTATACACCCTTCGATGTACATTATGAAACATTTCTCTCCCTTATTCTACCATCTCAAATTAATTAATCCTCTTGATAGTTTTCATTCATTATACACGATTCATGTCTTGTATTTTATTGTACAGCGCTGCATAGGTAAATTGAAAAGTGGGAATGTGCGCCAGGTAAGTTGGTGAGCTATGCGCTTTTTATATCCGCTAGAAAAAAAATCGGTGACCACAACTTTGATCAAAACAATTCATATAATATCTCTGACAGGACTAAACAACTACGCGAATCGTCGATTAAAAGTACATTTCACTCAACACCTGAGGACGTATAGAGAGAAAAGGAAGCAAACCTTGCAAAAAACTCGATTAAAAAAATCACGTTCAATAAACCTCTAAATATTGTTGCAAGTATTCGATTAATGATGAAATATGTAGAGATCAAGTGGCTGAGAACTGAATTCTCAGGCATCTGAAGTTACTTCCATGGTTTTACTTAGAAACTAGAGTGCCAATTGTGCCATTCATTGAAGCGTTACTTCCAAATCATCATAGTGAGAGACGAAATACAAACGATCCTATTACGCGGAGGTGAAGCAATGTTTGATTATTTAAAGAGCGATTTGCTTGTGGTGGTAAATAAAGAAGTACTTTAAGTAATTGAACTTACCCACCAGGGTAAACAAACCTATTACAATCCTCTTTCGAATAAATGAAATTAATTTTTATCACGTCATCTCTAGTTTCATATTTGCGTAAATTTGTTAAACAATTTTTGTGGGGAATTCACCTGATGGGACTTATTGGAAATTAAATTTCTTATAAAATTTGTTCAATAAAAATATTTACGCATATATGTGGTGAGTGAAGGTTTGAAAAAAAAAAAAAATTCCGATCATCTTCGATTACCGTTAAGATTTGCCATTAAAACATAATTGTATTGTTGTTATATGCATGAAATTGCTATACATTCGAATTGAAGCTCATTGTGTTCATTGTTCTTTCAAATATTGTTGTTTAAAATTTCCATTTGTTTTTGCATTTTTCCAAATTCTTTGGCACTTTGCCATCTTCATTGAACATTTTTTTTTAAAGCATTGTAAAAAAATTTCTCTACGATTTGATTTACCGTTATAAAAAAAATAGCACATCGTAAAAATTATCTCTTTTTTTAAATTTTTGACAGCTTTCATATCGGATAAGTTGTTTCGATTTTACTTTAGTTGTTAACTGTGCTGTTTACAAATGTATGCATTCGTGGAAATCAAACCCAGTGGGGATATAGCTCAGGGGTAGAGCGCTCCCTTAGCATGGGAGAGGGCTGGGGTTCAATTCCCCATATCTCCAACACTAAACTTTGCATTCGCAAAATACCATTTTCCGTCGCCGACTGCGAAAGAGTAGAACTAGTTGGGCTGTCTCAGGCATTTCGTCGCCGTTTCGCCGATATCGTTTTTTTCAGTTTTCTGCAGCGAAAAATAAAACTGCTCTACCATTGATAGTGCATGCTAAGTTATACACCAAAGTGCGTGATTTCTTAATAATAAAAGGTGTAGAGGGGAAATTAATTCAGCCGATAACGTAATGTTTAGAAAAAAAAAGAATGCAGTATGGATTACGAACGTTGAGGGAATACATCCACAATCTGATTCCACTGATTTCGGCGATCCTAAAAATTATCTGCCACATAGGCAACGGCATCGATGACATTTGTAATAGTCAGCTGCTAATGAGCGGATGCAACTCTGCATTTCCAGTGCATGCTATCACCACGTTGCAATTATATATGCACATATATTTGTTGTGTTTGTCTAGCCGATAGTCTCATCACACCATTGAGGCCACAGTTATAAGAGAGTTGCCGGGTATAATCTATACCAGAAATGCCTTCCCATATGAATTTTCAACTTAACTCATCATCCTCGAAAGAAATTACATATATTTAAATGTAATAAAAATTGACAAAAATTTTACCACCAGTTAGAGACTACAATTTGCACTATCACGATCGGAAAATATAGTTGTTTTGCATAAAAATTTCTTCTCATTCGACAATGAAAGCGAGTTTTGCATTTTTCATGGTTTATTTGCATTTTATGAAGCATGATGATGTGATAAGTGGAATACAAAAAGTGCTGCGCAATGTGCCACTCCCTCGGGCATGTTTATTCACTTGTTTGCTTAATGCCATATGAAGAGGTGGTATAGATTCGCAGAAAATTGGTTGCAAATAATCTAATTTGACGGTGCGGATGCGTGACCAACGTGACACACTCATGATGATTTCATCACGATGCCAACTTTGCAATAATTGCCCCTCTCTGCTTTTATTCTCGAATTATTGCAAGATCGAGTTCAACTTTTTTGCAAAATTATATACCTTCTAGTTGGAAAAATCAATTTCTACGGTAGCGATATTTTTGGTAAAATTCGTTAGAAGTTTTGCCGAAAAAAAAAACTAACTTTATATGCTAATTCCTAAAAAAAAAAGTTAAACTCAATTCATTTTGAATCAATATTCTAAATTATATTTTCATGAAGAATGTTCAATAAGTGGTTTGCTTCTACTTTAAGAGTAGAGCTTTTCAAGAAATTTTTTAGTCCTTTAATTTAAATTATAATTAATGTTAATGTCTATCAATGGAAAATGAACCTTTGATTTCAAAGATTCACTTAACGTGCCATTGATGAGCGTATTGTCCGTTATATTTGTCGAGGTACTTTGGTTAATCCCTATAACAAATACACACACACACACACACAAAGTATCAAGTGCAAGGCTAATGGATCGAATTGCTCAACAAACATTATATATTTTTGTTGTCAAATTTAATAACTCTTTTTACAGCTATTTAATAAAATGAAGGGTATATTCTTCATATTTTATGATGTGTGATCTATGAGATGCTTTTTTTGGCAAATTTCTTTAGTCTTATGTCTATTGGGCAATAGATTGCATCTATAAGGTGTTTGCATTTTGCATTTGCAACATATGCAACATTTTGCATTCATCATGCTAATAAACAATAATTGCAATGATTTAAACTCTACGGAAATTTAGGTGTATAAAATCGATACATTAGCCCCTCCATCTTCTGAGATTATGAAATAAAGCTACAAAAATGCTCTATTCATATTTATTTCAATGCGTTTACCTCAAAGAAGTTTTCTACTTCGTGAAAAGAAAAAAAAATTTTTTTTTTGAAAATATGCTCTCAGATATTTGCCATACAATCAAATACCGCACCATTTGTCATATAATAATGAAGACTTGAATATTTTATTGCACATTCGTCTTTTTTTTTCGATAATTTCCTCTCACCGTTTCACTTCTATGATAGATGACAACAAAACTTTAGAGCAATAAAACCTCGTGAATATTAACTTAATGCCAAACAGCTTCATATGAGGGTCACTTTGCGCTCATGCGGTTGGATGACTTTGGATGGTTGGCGATTGGCTTAATAATCGATCGCAAAAGCACATAATTAGCATGTAATAATGGGTCGTACGGTGTGTCACCGAATATACACCATAAATCGATAGAATTTGAGCTGATGCTTTAAAATGTTCTCTCCTCTGAAAGCTGAATATCACTTTCATTAGAAAATAACTAAAAACTACCATAGAACATTTCATTAAAATTTTCCCCTCAATGAAATTATTTCCTACCTCAAATGGAAAAAAAAAAACGACAATAGAAAAAAAATCCGAATAGAAGAAATGTTTACAATGCTGTAAGAAGCGTTAATACTGTCACAAATTTTTTCCGCTCTAACGATAAATTGTAAGGGCGCAATTAACTATTGCGCTTTCTGGAATGAATGAACGATTCCTTTCTCGACTTAAATGACTCATTGCAACTCAAAATAAGCGTTTGATATTTCGCTGAAATTTAGTGTATAATATTATTGATTCGTTTTCGTGAATTAATAGCGATAAGATTAAAATACACAAATA